>CM050419.1:22285374-22970374 GCA_027564155.1 Gymnocypris eckloni scoliostomus | reverse complement strand
TTTCAGACTCCATTTTTATTTATTTTTTAAATGGTATTTGACTGCAACAACCCATATAGATAAACTAGATTTTTTTTTTTTTTAAAGTGCAAACTATTTTTACAAACATGGTTTGACCAGAGCTGCCAAAGTTTATAACTTACATGCAAGCAATACAGCAGAAATAGTTTTTAGATAAAGGTAGCATCATAACCTTGAATCTAGAATAGTTTTCTTTAAGGAACAATATATGCATTTGATTTGAATTTACATCTTTACAAAATTAAAAATAAATGTACAGTTATTTTACTCATAGCAGGTAATTTGCTCAAAAGGTCCTCGAGGCCATGTATTTGGCCCATGTCAGTTCATGCAGTGGTGAATACGCTTATGTAGGATTTAACATTCATTCAAATAAGGTCATGACTCATGACAGATCATTATGTCTGACGCAATGTTGCTGGCTTCAGTCACGGTGTGCAAAGGCCCTCTTGTGGTCAGTTTTGTAAGTGCAGCCTAACCTCACTAGAGGTTGGCTTTGAGTTAGTAACAGCAGCATGACACAAGGACATCTTAAACTTTTAAGAGCTATAATTCTAGACACTCAAGTCTGGTTTGCTGGTATAACCAAAGGATTCACTACAACTGTATGCTTTACTTGGGAAGGCAATGTATGGGAGACAAAATGCTACAGTAATCTTTCAGATTTTTTAGGTCCACTATGATTTATACATTAATTGAAGACAGCGAGAGGGGTAGTACCAACATTGATACAACAGCAGCATTTGCTTGGCAAAGATTAGTTTTGTGTTTTCCTTACATGAAGGAAATATTCGATTTGAAAACACTGAGATTACAAATGTTAATTTGGCACAACAGAACATGATTGCTGTGAGATCATGAGTAGTGTTTTGAGTGAGCAGCCATGGACAAATACATCCCTGAAGTGTTAAAGCACCCTGTGTCCGGAGACTCCGATTAATGTTCAGAGGCGGGTTAGTTAGCCATTAACAACTAAAATCTGTGTCCGAGCGCTTGCAAGTCTGCATGGTTTGAGCGGTCATGAACTGTTCAACAACTGATTCCTTTGTGTCAACTGGAGCAGAACCACAGAGCATTTTCTGACATATCTGTGGATTCTGGAAGTACCAGATAGCTATATATCAAAGATCTCTTTTCACCCCTTTAAAGTCAATGTTTTTTCATGCTTCTAATGTGCAGTTGGTCAGTTGAATATTCAATGAGCTTGTTGTGCAATTCTTTTGAAGTTTGTTACTTTGTTTTCGGGCGATATCACATGCAATGGCCAAAGCTCCGCCTTTCAGGAAACGCACAAAATTCTCGCCCACCAGAGGACCCATGGCATACATCCCTGGCTCCTTCACACACTCATACGTGTATGGATCCACATCTAATGGATTCCGCCGACAACTGATTGGCTCTTCTGAATCCAACGCTAGTGGGCGACCATGTTCTGGGAGGAATGACAGGTTGGGATGGGCACCAATCAAAACAAGCGCCATTGAGACTTGCAGCACTGTCTGTTTCCCTCCCTCATCCTTTAGCACACACTTGCCATCAGATCTGAAGGCAGTTACACAGTGCTTTGGGAAACTTAGGTAACCAGGATAACAGGTATTTGAGCTGGTGCTATCAGCAGGTGAAGAAAGAGGTTGGTTGGACTGATTGACCACCGTCTCACCCACATTATGCTGCTGTTGGCTCATCATTTGATGCACTTTGTGGTACTCAGGGTAGAGGAGCTTGGGAAGCTGGTTGAAGATGAGCGCCGGATCGTTCACAGGTCGCCTAAAGGCATGATATACAGGAGTGTTCAAGTGGTGAGCTGCGATAACAGCATCTGCCGCTGTCAACCCAGCTCCAACCACAAGAACCGGCTCTGAAGCACAGTCCAAGCGGCCTGACGAAATGGCAGCCTCCAGCTCCCAGAAGCTGTGGCACACGAAGGGAAGGTTTTCACCTTCCACGCCGAGACGGACTGGGATGTCGTGGGTTCCTGTGGCAAGCACCACGTTCTCGGCATAGACCGAGAAAGGGACTTCAATTACTTCATCTCCTTCCCCACTGCTTGCTTTTCTCTGGAGGCCTTGGATCTTCCAAACGGAGCAGCCAGATTCAAAGGAAACCCGAGACACTGAGGTTACGGTGGTGCCGCAAGCAAAGCTCTTCTCCAGACCCATTTTAGTCACATAGTGCTGGTAGTATGACGCAATCTCAGCTGGTGTGGCCCGGTCATTACGCAAATTTCTGCATACACAAACCAGAGCGTTAAATGATCGGTTTTGATCATTTGTAATATCTTAAAATGTTCTACTCATTATGCCTTATTTATTCATTCACAAAAAATTGTGGCTTATTTGATAAAACCATATTATTTATGTTTTTAAGAGAAATTAAGATAATAATTGTTTACTTATACTTCTCACATTATGTTAGAAAAAGTATTTTAACAGAAAAATGTACAGAGCAGTTGTAAGTTGCTTAGTAGTTTCAGTTTGGTTCTAGGACTAACACAATGGGGGAATCTTGTTTCCATATCAGACTTATGCCATGAATCTGCCTAAGAATGCTGTATGAAATACAAGCCCTTTATTCTCTGCAATCATTTTAATGTTTCAGTTTCTTTTCTTTATACCTTCGTTTATCTCTCATCCATTCCTTCAGCTTTAACCCAGGAAGTTCCATCCAGTTAGCCAAGCTGAGTGTCAACATGGAGCCCTCCATCGCCTGCAGGCAGAAAGCATAAGAAACAACTACTTGACATCGTGGAATGAAGCAGGCAGAGCACAAGAAAAGCATCTGATCAAACCAGTGCAAAACTTCAATAGTTTTAGACACTGTTGCAGTTGTTTTCAGGCGCGCAACGATTAATCACATGAGCTCTTGTGTCCACACCCCCACAGGCCTGTACTTGTGTATTAGGTTGAACCTCATATTTCAAGTCATATTTTGCCCTCTTTCTCATCACTGTAATATATATGAACATTTTACTTCTGTGTTTTACTCATTGCTCTTTATCACATGACAGTAATAGGAATACGACTTTGGAAAAGGTCTCCAAAATCTGAAGAAAATTTTATTTTCAATATGCCTGCTGAGGCATTAAATCAGAAGCCAGAAATATTTTAGGTGTGGTTACTTACATGCCAGGCCCCCAGGCGGTCCCTTTCCCAGTACAAGGTGAGGTGTGGCCCTTTCCGGCTCATGTCTCCATATCAGCGGGGAGGCACAATCCACCCCAAAGTCACCATCTGGAAGAAGGAGGGCATCGAAGAGCACAGCCACAGGGTTTGATGAACGGCCCTCTACACCCTCACACAGGTACTCCAGATCCTACACATAATAACACATAAACCTACTAACTATCCCCATATCTGCTGATTGGCTGCATCACTCTGTGTGGTGGGGTTCTGGCGCACTCTGGCTGCCGTCACATCATCAGGTGTATGCTGCACACTGGTGGTGGATGAGGAGATACCCCTGACAATGAAGAGCGCTTTGACTGCTTAGAAAAGCGCTATATAAATGTAATGAATTAATATTATTATTATAATAAAAAAAATCTTTATTTAACATGAGAATGTGTGTCATTGACTACATTCACTAATCCTTGTAGAAGTCTATGGAGGCTTTTGGTAAAAAAACAAAACAAAAAAATAGATACAAGTCACCACTTGTTATGTAAAGAGGTGTAGTAAATGTATATAGGGGGATTATGTGTGTGCATTACCTGGTCAAACAAAGACAGTCGAGGATTCTCTATCAGCTTGTTATGCAAAATTGGGTTGGGATGGATGCCATCGGGGGAAAGGTAAGGTGTGTATCCCGACAGCAAATAAGAGAGACAAATCCCTGATGGTCCATTACCTGAAAGACAGCCATGCATGTGAATACTGGAAAGCTCTATACATCAGGAACTGCAACAGAACACATGTTTTTGATCTGATATAATCTCACATTTAAACATGTAACTGAGGTGAAAGGATTATCAAAGTATTGAATAAACTAATGCAAGGGATTCTGGATGTGCAGAACTTTTTGAATAACATGCGTTCCAATTCTGAGCAAGGCTGCTGAGCTCTCTGTAGAGTTCTGCATGCACAGATTCCATTTGAGCCTGGTCATTAATTAATTCTGGACCTTGGCTGCAATACAACACTTCAAATTGCTCAGAGACGTACAGTCTAGAACAAAGATGACAATGAGAAAAAAATAGAATGATTTTGCATGCATTATGCATGTAAATGTGCATTAACAAGTGCGAGTGCTCATGTACAACAAATATATAATGACAACTCTTACCAACAATGACAACAGGCAGAATATCCTCAGAAAATGTGTCTTTGTTGTACAACTCCATAGTGACCGGCCTGTTACATGCAAAAATAGAACAAATGAACACAACCATGAAAGCCCATCCCAAGATACACAAAACCAGATCACTCCATGGCCAGTAATGGTGACTAATATTGTCCTCTTGTATTAGATAACCCTATATAATCCGCATTATTGTAAGGTGAACTATAAGTTACAACCGGTACTTCTTATGAATCAACCGTATTGTTACATAACAGGAGAAGTTCTATGTAACCATGAGAGTGCAGAATTTCTTAAAGTGACAGCGCCTGTTTAAAGCGGTTCGCGCCAGGGTCGAAATCGCCGAGTCATTTTGAATAGCGACCACACAACGTGCCAGATGTCAAGTACACTTATCAATACACACATACACTTAAATATAAAGCTCTGCGTAAGGTTTTACTTAATTTTATACACGTGTAACGCACTGAGTTTACATAAGGTCTTCGTTTTCTTGAATGGAGTCCAGGAGGGTGTGTGCCTAAAATATGTAATGTTATGTGCGAGACGCTTTTATGTTCTGGACAGTTTCTGAGACTGCAGTTGAAGAAAAATATATGTGCAACTCATAAAATGGTAAATGGACACAAGTCATTCAAGTTCAAAGTTTAGAAACCATAACTTCGTAGCTTTAAAGTGTGAATACGCCGTTACCAACGTGTGAACTATAGCTAAAATGGTCGGACTGCTCATTTAAGACACTTGAGAGGTTTTCCTCCACTGCCTTGCAAACTGCGAATAATGTTTGATTGACAAGTGTGTCGCCGTGACTGCGACCCACGTGCACAAGTCAGTTCTGAAGTCCACATTCACGTGAGCCTATATTTAAAGAGATAGTTCACTCAAAAGTAAAACTACTGTCATCGTATACGATACTCGTGCTCATGTACTTCAAAATGTTAAGAAACCAAAAGGAGACGTTAGTTAGAACGACAGTCTTATCCATTTACATTCTTAATGTGGGCAAAACTGCCATGGAAGTGAATGGTGACTGAAGCCAAGTCTCTAACATTCGGTAAATGACATTTCTTTCCCTTTTAATATACGCTCATAAATTTATATTTATGCATTAACAGACGCTTTTATCCAAAGCGACTTACAGTGCATTCAGGCTATACATTTTTTTGTCAGTATGTACACGATGATGCCTTTAATAACTGAGGTATTTGCGCTCCACAGAACTTCCTTCCCAGAGCAGACATCATGCGTTTCCCAGGGACGGCTTCATCGTTTCACAGTCGCATTGTGCGAAGCAAGCCTCACCGCCTCTATTTTAGCTGGTGAGATGCGCGAATAGCCTGATCAGACACCCCAGATAGCAGGGTAACTGGGTTGCATTTACGAAGATAACACGGAAGCCGGAAACCGTCTGCTGCGTAACCGAGATGCTTGTATTGTATTTCAATCTTGCGCTTTTCATAACTGTAAGTGCGCTGTCCACTGTCCAGACATGCCCACGTGACAGTTTCCTTATCCGACGGACACATTGCGACTCAACACCAAATTAAGGAAACAAGAACAAAGATGACTTAAATTGACCCAAGAGATAAGATGAGAGCAAAACATGAAGCAATTCTTTATAAACAATTGGTAATGATGTCAAGTTTTCTAATGTATCTTTCATTAGGGTGATGAGCGTGAAGCATCACGACTGAAATGTAGAAAAAGCAGGTACCTGTAATGCAAATTTCCGAGATCCCAATAACTCGCAGTTGACGTAACGTTAATCAACTGACGACAGCAATTCTTGATTATACAAGCAGAGCGACTGCGTTGATATTTTAAACGGTCAGTTAAAATACACGCGCAGCGTTCTCACGTCTTCTGTGTGTCTGGAGAGAGAGAGATGCCGCACTGTTACAGCACCCCGACACTCGTGCGCTTATGGGTTTTATAATTCTTCTTCAGCGTCCGCCCATACGAGCCAATCATCGAGCGAGGACGATGCATTAGCTTTATGATTGGTTGGTCGCGCGGTGACACAGGAGCGCGTTCTAGCCTTTTTACAGGATATGGTTCTAGCTTGTAGTTTTCCATTCAATGACAATGATCTCATCGATGATTGGTCTGAATCTAGCCCTCACTCCACATTAGCCAATCAGCAAACGCAGCGGCTTGAACGGCGTCGCTGCCATAGAATTATAGAAGAAAAGTAAAGTTAAAACCATAGACTATACAAAACATAAACCTTTGGTTAAAACCCATCACATCTCCATAATAGAAAATTAGTAGCCTACCTTTATTGTCCCCATCAACAATTATGCTAGCCTTTCTTTTGTAATACAAATGTTAATTATTTATGGAAGATTCTTTATTCACAAGACATTTAGGCGAGTTAATTAAGCTAATTAAATTAGTCTTTACTTTCATGTAATACAAAACATTTCGTCAGTGATATAAATATGATTTAAGACAAGTTTAGTTTGAAAAAGTTTAATAGTAAATAAGACACAATTAGACAGTATTTAAAAAAAATAATAACAATAAAATAAATATTTATTTGCAACAACTGATGGAAGCTGAATGCTGGCACGTGTAGCGTTGTCAAGGCAACATTTTATGTCCTGCACCCTTCAAAGAACACACTTCAAGGCCTCTGCCCTTCGAAAGGGTCGGGAGTAGGGATGCTCACTTCCGTTTGGAATTCGCCCTTTAAAAACTCCGGTTGAATGTTTGTATCTTACAGAATGTCAAAAGCAATGATAACTGATGTTTTATTTTCTCCTTATATTAATCGTCAGATACAGCATGACAAGTCTTTTATTTATTTATTTTTTCTGACTGGGTGATATGGTTACTTGGTCAGGTGACTCACAGCTAGCAGACTTCCTGTTACTTTGCATGACCCCATTTTTTTGTAATTGATATTCCTTTTGTACTGAACTTTGCACATGCTTAGTGCGCTGTTGTAAAATAGATATACACCCTTTACATCAAAACTCATATTTTAGTTACAAGCTTTAGTAAGTGACTGGATGACATGCTTATAGGTCAGGCGATGCAATCAGAAGAGAAAGAAAGTTTCCATTGTTGGGAATTAATTACTGAAATCCTCATCCAAGGTCTTTTCTCCTGGCTGTATTTGGGCTCCCGTGAACATTTGAGTTCTGAAAGGAGACTTTTTAATAAATAGTACAAGGGAACAGTGTCTGCTTGGCAACTTCAGTGTGTAAGTAGAACAGCATGTCTAGAAATAAGATCAACGTTCGGAAAAGGGAACCACTGTGGACTGGGATCATAGATTCATATCGTTCAGATGAAGGACAAATACAATAGTATTATGTGGCAATACCATGGTTTTTTGATACATTCATATATATATTCATACACCATGCCATTTACATAATAGTCCAAGGCATTTAAAAAAATACTACAGAATGGCAAAGATTACCATTGCAATGCCTCTAAAATGGTATGTAAGAATTATCATGGAATCTAAATATCATCACAATGTTGATTGAGGTGTTGATAACATTTTTGAGGTTTGGTAGGACTTGTTCTTGACTATCTACCTAACATTTAATCAAAGAACATGCCATCGTTCGAATATTCTGATCCTTCGTTAAGATTTATCAAGCCTCCCACACCTTGAGTTAAGACTGTACTCATATATCATAGTGTATCTACATGAATGTGTTTAATTGTTCCTATAGATTAATCCACCGATTAATTAACTCAAATGTTGGCTATCTGGGTTTACCGGAAAACAAGCATTTTTGTCATAGACCAAATGCTTCATTTCAGTCTTTTTTGCTCTACTTCAGTTGCCTCTTGCATTCTGTTGGCCAGTCAGCGTATGACTCAACACGTTTCCAGTTCGACAGAACGAGGGGCCCTTTACAAAAGGCTTCCGGAAGCATTTCTCTTTAGTTTATCCAAGAGTCAACTGCACTCACAAAGAGAACCAAGTCTGTGTTATTACAATGCATCGCTTCATCAGCTCAAGAGCGAAAGAATGGTAACATGAAAATCTGATTCAACAGGTCCTGAGCAGTTGTCATGGTAGTTTAGAAGTTATGTAAATGCTTATGCAACATTATTTGTGCAATCTGCACAGAAGCCGTGAGGATGGAAAGCAGTTGCAGTGTTAGGCAAACTTGGGGTTGTTTACGTATACATTTTTTGTTTAACATTTGTTAGCATAGGTATCATGAACTAACGGCAAACAATAGCTTTTACCACTTGGGTTAACGTATACATATATTAACTAGAAATCTTAAAACAGTTTGTATCATATGTTAAAATAACATTGACCAAGATGAAGAAATGTTGTGGAAGTACTTCTCATAGTTTTTGTTCACTTGAACTATTGTTAACTGATGTTAACATTAACAAGCTTGTAAAGTTTTACCTGGATTCCAGTGAAAGGGACTGTCAATTACTAAAATGTCACAGAAAGCTATCAAATATTAACTCAAACTATGACATTTGACATAATTGAAAATTTTATAGCTGAAGATCAATATTCAAATATTAATGATCTAATAACAAACATCGCAAGATAGATATGATGAAATTTAACAACCTGTGGTTAAGTAATCATTGAATCCACTGAAAGAGGTGAAAGGACACCAAAACAATGAAGGGAATAAAAACATGATTTATGCAGAGTCATTCTGACTTTCAGCTGGCGTGATTGACGTCTCCAGGTAATGACTTACAAAACATATTGTCATGTCATTTGTGGCAAATGCCAAGAAGCAAGTCTGTACAGTCTTTTTAATAACTAATATGTTTCAAAGTAGAAATGTACATTGTGTGGGGGAAAATAAATAAAAAGTGTTTTTAAAATTAACCATAAACATGAACTTCACAACACAGATGGGTTGAGTTTGTGTAATTAGTGGGAATAGTGCTAATCTCTTCATTTCACTTTGAGGTGCTTAATTTCCAACATTTTTTTACTGCACTTAACCTTGTTTCAGCATCTTCTGAGACTAAAGCTCTCATTGACATGAATGTCTGCGACAACATTTTGACAGTGTTTAACGGTATTTCATAACTACAAAATGCTTTTGCAAAGCCTATAGCGTCTATAGAATATATAGAAAACTTCAAACTTTATTACGAAGTCTATTCATTAGATTTCAGCGATGTATGTACGAACTTGAACTGGGATACACAATACTTGCTGACATGAGAGATTATACTTCTTGTTTCCACATAAAACCCATGACAGGCTTAATTTAAATAACACTTTTTCTTCAAATCACGAACCAACATGGTTTAACGAAATAACACAACTGAGAAATAAACTTTATTGGCATTTTAACCACCACATGATTTACAAATCATTTCAAATCAGTGTTATGACATCCAAAATGGCCCAAACGTTCCTTTCAGGCCGAAAGGGGAACAGAGTAATGTGAAATGGAGGTTAAGTAATGTGTAATACTTCAGTGTGCACATTTCTGAAACGCTGGCAAGCATTAAAAAAAGAAAAGATTCCTGAAAACACATTTAAGTTTTTCAAATTTCATTACTAACTTAAACAAAAGATTCCCTGCAGTTCCATCTCTAATGTGTGCAGGAGAGAAGCCCTTAATCGTGCCCACCAGACATGTTCACAGGCCATCCAAATGTGTCTAACTTGATACCAAAAAGCACATTTATGAACTTTAGTCGGTTGTTCATCCGAAGTAAAATGGAGAAGAAAAATGAATTCAAAAGAACACAAATAATTCCCATGAGGACTGAAAGAAAGAAAATGGGATTGGCTAGTTAGTAACCCTGCTCAAAATGCTGTTTATTATACCAAAAAAGTTGATTAAATCTGTTTTATTGTGCAGTAACAATATCTTAACAGTGCCAAAACAAAATAAATGTACTTTAAAATTATACAAGACATAATACATTAACTGATTATTGTTTTTGTTTTAAGCATAAATTTAAAGTTTTTGCCAATGTGGGAAGAGAAGCAAACTGAAAATGTATTCTGTGAAAACAAGTCTTTTCTTAATTTTGCTTGTTTTTATCAGCATAAAAAGGATCAAGAATTAATATTGTTTATCTTCCTGATAAGTATCTTGGTTAAAATACAGCATGATATAAAATACTTTAATTGTTAGTTTAACTTGTAAAACTAATTAATTGAGTTGTTTTAGGAAATCTGTGTTATAAATATCAATGAAGGTCAACATAAGGTATGTCAGTGCATGAGGAAATAAAATGGCAAGCATATGTTTGTAAACCTTCAGAATCTACATCTCTATGACTTTAGAGATTTTGATACAGCTGACCTCATTATCAAAGCCACCCGGATGTTTGCGTCTTCCTACCTGACCAAAGGGCGGATTATAAGAAAAGTCTGAAAACAATACAGGCAATGGAAAATTCCATCGAAGAACTAGAAGGAAGGTCAACCCACAAGAGGGAGGGGTTATACAGGTGTGCAGTCGATGTGTTAGATCAAAAGCACGGATCAAAGTAAATCCAGGCGGTTAATTCTTAATCCCAAAGGAATCATGAAACAGAACAATAAACAATTCAAACCAGGGCCAATTCAAAAATAAATAAAATCACAGTGCAGTTTAATCCCTCATTAAGAACATAAAACAAACAACCAAAATTGTTGTACACAAATGTACCAAATCTAAATATTTAAGCAACTCTTACTCCTTTTGCATTATTAAGAGGTTAAAAAAACCTTAACCAAGAAAAGCATTCAGAAAATATTTGAACATAATAAAGTATCTTCAGTTTTGGCCCTCTGAAGTCAATGTTTGTGATCACTCCACATTCATGTAATGCCCTCTGCTGACCACGACTTCAAACTGCACGTCCAAACAAACGACTTCACTTTTTCAATGGAGTTTAATAAAGAAAATAAATCCTTTGAAACACAAGCAAATCAAAAGTGAAGATAACTTTGTACCCACCTCATGGGAACAAGATAGTAAAGTTCTGTATCACTCAGATATCTTCAGTCAGCCCCATTATCAAAAAGTCTCGTACAAAACAGCTTTGGTCCAAGAGGGGGTCAACATTCCAACATGAGGTAAACGCTCAAATGAGCAAAGGAAAGAAACAGGGAAAAAAAGCAGGGAAAGGCATATTGAGATGAGGGAGGAAAAAACTAAACTAAAAAAATGTAGTGTGAATGGACAATAAAACAGAGATATGGTGTGAGGCAATCGGTGAGATCTCCAAGTCCTGTGAATGAAGGTCACTTTAACACCAGAGTGGCTTCAGTGCCATCTTTCTTCTTTAGATAGAGGCCGTGTGTCAGGTGATGTTCTCGACGCAGGTAGGCGTAGAAATAATCTGATACCAGGAGGATCTGTGGTGGTGTAAACACACATGACATTAGTTCATGTAAACTTTACTGTGAATTTACACAGTGTTCACTAAATGAACTTTATATGACATTAGTTCATGTAATCTGTAAACTTTACTGTGAATTTACACAGTGTTCACTAAATGAACTTTATATGACATTAGTTCATGTAATCTGTAAACTTTACTGTGAATTTACACAGTTCTCACTAAAGGTCAAACTGACAAATCTCAGACTTTTAATATCCACAAAAAGATGGGACTTGTTCCAAGATTGTGAATTAAACAGTTGCACGTGCCTCACTGGTAATGTGTGGTGTGTAGGGATGCAATGATTATAGATTTTGTTGGTTCGATTATAGTCAGAGGAATAATTACGGTTTCACGATTATTATGAATTTATTCATTTCACAACATAAAATCACATAAACACTCTTTAGATATTAAAGTGTTATTTATTGCTGCTTTTTGAAATAACACCGTAACCAATAATACAGCACAAAATAATAATACTAAAGAAAAAAAATCTATCTCTCCTATTGGAATTAAAAAAGGTGACATCTGTTCTGTAAATATCCACGTCAGTATTTCTCTTTTGAAAATAACAAATGGAAATAGATCAGAAATGTATTTGGTGTTTTCAATTTTATATTCTTTCTACATTTCTTTTGGACCCAAGTTACAGAACTTGGAAAGTATTTTAGAGTAATTAATAATAATATAATATTAATATAAGACTAATATTAACTTTATTTATCCAACAGAGAACACTGTAACTAATGAGGGGAATAAACTGACAAAAGCGGGTAGAATGCTAGAGCTAACGAACTTCGCGTCAGGTGGTCCTTGCCTTCACGCCATACATTAAAATCCTATTTCACAACGAGGACAGGTTGGCTAGCCGTGCTTATGTAAACTCTTTAACAGCTATTTTTACGGCAGTATTTAAATGATGCCCTGGTCATTCTTGGTGTACCCAAATTGGTCCCACACTATGGACTTCAGACATTCTCTGGTGGAAATAAAGGTTCCTCTGTCACAGTTAATCTAGTATGTGTAGTAGCCTCTGTTTCTCTGATAAACATGGCATTTTAAGATGATGCACCATCGCTAGTGTAACTGTTTTCGTTTTGCGCAAGCTGCAACAGTTCTGTTCAGTGCAACAGAAACACTCGGTTTAGAGGAACCTTTACGATTAATTAACCGTGACGTTTTAAAGCGGTTAATAGCTGCATCCTAGCGGTGTGCCAGCTGTCTCGGTTAACCCAATACTTCTAATTATTTAGCTGAAACTAATACAAGCTAATGAATAACGAAACCTTGTTCCTACATCAGTTTTTCCACCCACAATTTGTCAGCCAAGTAGTTGTAAACACTATCATAGTTGAGCCTGTCAAACACCAAAAGCTACGAGTAGATAACCGCTGCTAGCTTTACCGCTAGCCAAACAACAATTAGTTGTTTAATAGCCTTCTTTCTGTCATCTTTGTTGCAACCTGACACCAGGTTTTGAGTACTACCTCCATGAGTACAGGAAATACCTGGCATGACAGCTTCTGTCATAGACCTTGAAGCTAAGAAGAAACCTTTTTTGTTACCTTAAAGACTTGTAGCTTAAAGTGTGAGCAAAACAGACAATGTGCCAGTTGTATTTCCAATTGTGTTTGGTAGAAATGGCTTATCAAGATGGGAGCCTTTACCTGTCCAAAGTTGAAGAGCAATGTGATGGCATAGTAGAAATTAGAGTTGGCACTGCCAGCGTATATCCACAGATGCCAGAGCACAGGAAAGAGCGCAGAGCATGCCAACAGCACACACGACACCAGAAAGATGTTCCTCAAAACTGAAATAAAGAGGAGAAAGTATAATAAAAAGCTTGCTAGCAGATTTCAGCTTTATCCAGTGGCACAAATACAAACGGAGTGTGTCTATGCAGGCTTGCACAGAATCTGCATTAGATGCTCTTCATATTTCCACAGAATTTGAATAGCAGTCATTCACAAAGTTCGACAGAAGCCCAACTCCTTGCATTTGTGTCTATTTAAAATTCTGCAAATACAACAATGCTTTCGGCTGCCAATACAAGTGCAGTGTCAAATTTAATGCATTTTGTCATGTATAATTTAGATTTTCCTATGAAATCTGCTGAAAATCTGAAAATAGTACACGTTATTTGTAAATGTGTTTTGGAAAAGTGCTTAATATAACTGAATACCCTCCACATTTTATTAATTCACAGAGAAAAAACCCACACAAAAGAAATAAATTATATTTTGCTCAATTTACAAGAATATTTTGTTATGTTTTTGGAAGAACTCTCTTATGCTCACCAAGAAGCATTTAACTGATCAAAATACAGTATAAGAAACTTTGGGAAGAATTATTATACCTTAAAATAACTTTTATCTGCTTAATATTTTTGTAAAAGTGTGATGCAATTTTTTTTATTGAAAGTTCAAGAAAACAACATTTATTTGGAATATAAAACTTTAGCAACATTAAAAAGTTTTTACGGACACTTTTAATTCATGTATAATGTGACCTAACTAAAAAAAAAATAATAATAATTTCTTAAACTATTTCTTCCTGACCACAAGGTTTTGAATAGCAGTGTATAACAATATGTAATGCATTAATAGCAAACAAATTCATAAGCTATATTATAAGCACTTTCATATGACTAAAGACCCAATGAAATCAAAATTGAGGTTCTGTGTTTTAGCTTATATGATGTGATAAAAGAAACTATTAAAATGGTACAATTATTTTCTGAAAAAATGGAAAACTTAATATTAAAATAAATAATATTTTTCTCTAAAATGCTCTCTAGAATGATAATATGACTTTACCTTTACCACCCATCACTGACTAGCAATAGCAAGTAGCAGCCGGTTCATGGTTCAAAAAAAGGTCATGCCCTTTAATATGCCCTACTTCATTTTCCCGCTTCGATAGCAAATCTGTCAACATGATCAAATGAAAACAGCTACTCACATCGGTAAAGGTGACTCCAGGCTGGCAAAAATGCCATGTAGAGGGCGACATCTCCCACAGTAGGGTACGACTTAAAGATGGAGATGATGGCAATCTGCATGAAGATGAGGAACACTGGATGCTCCCTGTTTGATTGAATTGTTTACCAATAAGAGTGCTATACGTGCTAAATGAACACATTGCTCATGTTCAGGTATACTCAGGACCTACTTGAGTTTGATGGAGAGCGGGATGGTGTAAAAAAAGACATTGATCTGGAAGACACAGATGAAGAAGAGACGGAAATGCTCAAACATCTCTGCAAAGAAGTACCAGAAGAGTCCGATGTTTGGAGTCAGGTCTGGAACAGAAAATCTGTGGAATACACACACAGTAAATATTTGAATATTAAATATGTATTTGAAAATAAAGAGTGTGGCGTATGACTGCTGACTGACATGAATCCATAGACAGAAGGGATGAAGTCCCAGGAGCCCAGGAGGAAGAAAGAGAGTCCAGTGATCACCACCAGACTGCCCACATATATAAACGCATACTGAAGAGTGAAGAACCAGAAACTACTCCGCCTCAGGTTCACTGGGATATATAACCTCTGAAAGAGACAGGTGTTTCATTTTGGCCATCAGAGCAATGTATCTGCATTAATCTGAGTTCAGAGTCTCACCTGCAGGAAGAATAGGAGTGCAGGAGCAAACAGAGTCAGAGGATAGATGGACTGATATGTAGCCAAGGCCAACAATATCCCACTCAACAAGGCACTACCTGAAGAAACCACAACAACACCACATCCAGAAAACACAGACAATTACTTCATACTTCATATAAATATAATAATAGCCAAATATGAGCAGCTGTTCATTTCTTAATAATTACTCCGGTCAAAGACCACTGAACCTAAATGTGTTTCTAATCATGTGCACTGCTGATCTTTGTGACACGTTCACATAGATGACTTTATAACCATTACTACTTCTGATTATATAGCGACTACATCACAATTAGCATATTATTAGCATACAGTTAAACAATTCTGGGGTCAGTAAGTTTTTTCTTTACATTTCTGAAAGGTCTCTTATGCTTACCAAGGTTGCATTTATTTGATTAAAGTAAAACTGCAACATTGTGAAATATTATTATAGTTTAAAATGTAATTTAATCCTGTGATAAAACGCTGAATCTAAGCGTCATTACTCCAGTCTTCAGTGTCACATGTACAGAAAATGAAGAGAGCAATAATGGCATTGTTCAGCCCACAGGTTGACTTTGCCACACAAGACAGGATGGTGAAGGGGTTTAACAGATAACTGGAAGACAGTTAGGCAAATGCAATTATGTGCCCTACTTTCAAGGCTGAGTTCATCATTTATTTTATTAAAAAAGTGATAGCATAATCTTGATTTAAAAGCCTGATCAAAACTTACAACATGGCAACCTTGAGGGGGATGTAGAACATTTCCTTCGGAGAGCGGAGGAGCTCCAAACAGTCGGCGGGATACCGGTCAGATTCCAAGGCATATTTCTGTTTTCTAAACTACAAAGATGAATGTTCATTTATAAAATATTTAAAACATCATCATTTGAAAATATAATGAATGAATTAATTGGCTCCAACTTATTAAACATACACAGATATCAACAAATACAAGCTATAACTTACCACATTCTTGTTATAAGTCTGAATTGAGAGATAAAGAGCCACCGCTGTGATGCCATCTGCTATCTGGTGACACAGCGTTTAGAGTATATTTACATGTGTACATGAAGTGCAATGTACACACACACACACACACACACACACACACACACACACACACACACACACACACACACACACACACACACACACACACACACACACACACACACACACACACACACACACACACACACACACACACACACACACACACACACACACACACACACACACACACACACACACACACAAACACAGTAATAGTTATAAACTATGATTTTAATTCACAGGAACCTGGAAAATTTAATAGTAAGTCATATTTGGGATTGTTGCTACCAATTGCCATTTTTGCACGGTCTAATGATGTAAGGAAACAAGAAAGACAATCAACAAAATAAGGCCTTACCATAAAAACAATCTCTGCATAGTCGACCATAAAATGAAAGAAGTATATCATAAGGGGTGTCTGGAAGAAATAAAAAGAACAATTAACCACATCGGAGAATAGACTTGAAAAGAAAATGAAGTCAAATAGAACTTACTTCATGAAACACATCTCCTGAGTAAGGCGAGACCCCCAGATCCAACAAGGCAAGACCCTCTACAACTGTTTAATTCACACATCAATCATATTATGCATTTAACAGCTAAAGAACTTAAAGACATGTATCCTTTTATTCAAGGTAGTGTAACTGAAACAGGTCTGTGAGGTTTCTCTACTGAAACAACGCCCAACAATCACATCACTTCAATGAGGACTCCAGTTTATCCATATTTGACAGACTGTATAAATATAACATGGTTGTTAGATTTAACATTGATTTGATGCTAAATTAAATTTAAGAACAATTTGCAGTAATGTAATCCATTCAATCAAGACATAACGATAATAAGCTGTGTGGAGTTCAGAATCTGCGTATTCCATTGATGCTGAATATTTAAAGTAATATATATATAACTAAACAATAATGTAACTAACAATAATTGACTTAAAACAAAGCATGAAAACATAATGTGCTGAAAATATATGTAATGCATGTCTTCATTTGACAGCTCAGCAATGCTGCCTCGCGTGAACATACCATCAGAATACAGCATTCCCGAACAGAAAAATACATAAACATACCTCGTTTCCACGCATTCAAAGGCGACACCACTTCGACCCTCTCTGAAATTATTTCTGCCAAACTGGATCGGAATAAAACGGCTCTTATTGTAACAGCCACTATCAGCAGGAGCGTTAAAGGAGCCGCCATTTTTGTCGCAAGGAAGAAGCTGTCGGCGCGATGCACTCTGGGAAACGAAGTTCACCGTCACCGTCCTGCAGTGCTCAAACGTTCATCAAGGAGGAAATATAGGATGCTTTAGTTTAATGGAAATTACGGTTAGAAATGCATATGAACAGATGAATGATTTAATTTCACATACTATCTTTTATTCCTTGAGTGTGCACTCATTTAACAATACAGTGAGGAAAACATGAAGGTGTGTGTGTGTGTGTGTGTGTGTGTGTGTGTGTGTGTGTGTGTGTGTGTCCTATTTTGACATATCATGTTATTCACTGCTTTCACAGATTTCATTTTGTCTTTATTTAATTCTTCTTTATACTGTTCTCCATTGGATCCACAGCTTATGCTTTTCCTTTCAATGCCTTTTACTGTTATTTTGGTACTATTTTAGCAGGTAATTTTCAAAATGAATTGTAGCTAATTAATATATTAATATCCAAACAAAATGCAACGGTAAAAGTGTTCCATCTATGTTTCACATTTTAAGACCCTGCGGCCTCAAATGAGGACATTATATTTTATTGAATTTCTCAGAGACTATACATGCCACAGTTGTATTGGATGTTTCACCATGACCTCTCCCTCTCATTGGTCTTCAAAAATGTCTGACATTAATTTAGTGACACATTTAGTGGGAAGTCGTGACTCGTGGCCCAATGGTTAGAGAGTCGGACTCGTAATCGAGTGAATGTCCAGCGCTCTCTCCACCCTCAATACCAGGACTGAGGTGCCCTTGAGCAAGTCCCCGAACCCTCAACTGCTCCCGGGTGTGTGCACTGCTCACTGCATGGTGTGTGTTCACTGCTCCGGGTGTGTGTTCACGGTGTGTGTGTGTGTTCACTGCTGTGTGTGTGTGTTCACGCTGTGTGTGTGTGTTCACGCTGTGTGTGTGCACTTTGGATGGGTTAAATGTAGAGCACAAATTCCGAGTATGGGTCACCATACTTGGCAATATATCACGTCATTTTCACTTTCATTTATGGAAATATGATAATATTTTGTAATTATCATTTAAATCTGTCACTTTTTGATTGTGTGTCATAAATCAACATATCAGGAAAATGTTATGGGGTTTCAAATCAAAATATTACTTTCTGTTACGAAACAGGACGTTTATTTCATACATGTCCTTAAACGCATTTTTATCACACATTTTGGGAGACATAACAAATAATTAGGGAAATCAATTATATTTCAATATTCTATGCGATTTTATATATTATTACGAAAATCGTGTCAATTATTACTCCCATTATTGCACTTCTTTTTCCATTACATGTTGCCCCAAAAACACATTAATATGCAAATTAGATTTAGTTTATAGATTATAATGGGAAAACCAGTTTATGGCCATTTTTACACACATTTTGCAGAAAGAAAGCTGGAATATAGAATTATTATGCTATAATATAGTTGAGAATCATCGTTATACAAAGTTTGGTATAAAAAAAAAAAAATCTTGAAAATTAAAAACGTATTGGTGATTTAAAAAAAATCAATTGTTTTTGCCTGTTCATTCATGTATTTTTTATTTTAAGAATTTGAGTCCCGATGTTCTCTACGGAGAACTTATGAATGAAATATCTTAAAAAATAAGAATATTTAAATATTTTTAATGTTCTAAACAGTGTTAAGACATGGAAAAAAATTTTTTCCTAAAACTTTTTTCTCAGGTCTTAAGAGGTTAAGATAAAATAATATTTTTATAATAAAATTATCATAAATGTTTCATTTGTAATGTAGCCTGGTTTGTAAGGATGACTGTATCACACGTAAAGAGCAGCGTGAACATTAATCAGAACATTTCCTTGTTTTCGATAGAAAGTCATGACTGAGTGACTACAGATGAACCCTTTTACTAAAATATGGTGCATGATTCAAAACCGACCACAAGATGGCAGTGGATGAACACTCAATAGCACCTGTTCATAAATCAATAATGGACCGTTAGTAAACGAGTGTCTTGTATTGCCAAAGAACATGCCCGAACTACCCTTAAACTTGTAAAACTAATTTTGGTCAAATGCAATCCAGCTTTATGTCCCATTACAGTCCTTCTGAACCTATCAAGGACATGCTGACCCCGAAGGATCCCTATTACATGAGCCGAAACATTTATGGATACAATGTCACATTATGGAGAACCCGTATAATATGACACATCAGACAGTGAAGGCTAAATGGAGCTGATGGGGAGAAGATGACTAGAGCGTGTGTCATAAACCAGAGAATCAGGTCATTTAAAGATGGCACTATGAGCTTGATGCACACAGGTTCATGAGAGTCTCAGCGGGGAAGCGGCACAGTTCAAGGTCTGAACCAAGAGAGATGATGTTGGTCTGGGGATGTAATGAAGTCTGGGAGGAGAGCGCATTAAATCCTTCCCCTCAGACACAGTCTGCCCCTCTTTCTCGCTCTGGGCAGGGCTGTAACGGGACGGTGAGTGGATAAAGATTATCGAGCAACCGTGTTGACCGACACTGGCTCACCCTTCTGAAGAGCGGCCAAAGCACCAGGCCAGGTAACAGCATGTGGAGAGAAGCTGAGCAGCGTGTCTGTGAGATGTGGATAGAGAGGGATTAGAAAAGAGAAAGTTCAGGATGAGAAGAGTGACCTTAGAAAGAGCAAGAAATAAGAAAGTGTGACTGAAATACTTTTTAATATAACACGCTGAGCTTCGTGTTCCAGTGAGATTGACTTTCTTTATAATTTTGGAGTCCCAGAGACCCCAATTAATCTATCATTTTACTTTCAATTTTTTTTTAATGTTCCTGTTCCTCTGAACTAATCAAAACCCAGCAGACAGATATTGAAGCTTTAGCTCTCTGTTGTATCATATAATAGGCATGCATTTTATCTTCATACGACTTTTACCTAGAATATTAATATAATTTCTGTTTGGGCTTAAGTTCACCTCGTTGGAATGTACTACAATGTGTAGGCAAATTAATTTGCATTTATTCATGTTTTAACTAGTGATATTAGTTTATTGTTAAGCAACAGACTTTAATCAGGTTAGATATTGAGTTGCACAGATCTCGTTTCACAACTTTTTTTTGTTTTATTCAGAAATGTTTTCTATAAATCATTATGTTGTTAAACAGTAGTACAGGCCATTGAACTGCTATAGTAATATCCCTCACAGCCTTCTTTTCATTCCTGTCAAAAATTAAATCTGGCTCTACCCTGACTAAAGCATTTAGCCAAATGCTATTTAATCACTGCTTTAAGCTACTGCTAATGCTGTATTTCTAAAACCCTGTCAGTAGATTGGGCAATAATAATTAGTTCTCCACATTCAGGTCAAAAAGCCTCCGCAGAAGTGGATGTCAACTGCAAACTCAATTCAAGTCTGGCTATATTCAGGTATAAAACACCCACTTTTCATGATCCAGCAGCTCCTGCGGGTAAAATCTACATTTCACTGAAAAATGCATCACATTGGAAATCAAATAGATTGTGAATGGGTTTCATGATGACTTCTGATCATCACATATCACATCACATCATACACATATCTAATGTATTGGGTTCAATGTGAGTCAGTGTTTCCTGTGGTCATATCAATACGTTACTGACAGCTGCCAATAACATTATCAACCAACTCTATCTGACTCAAACTTGAAAATGTTTGCTGCAACTCTGAAAAGGATTCTTTGAAAGGATGAAAAGCATTACACCAGAAGCAGAAGTCAGACGGATATCAAAGGCTGTGCTCACCTTTCAAACCCCTGCCTATGATGTTTTCTCCATTCTCTTGCTTTTCATTCAACAGGAGTCTCTTTCTGTTTGACCGAGGATAACTTATTCCATCCCACCTGAAACTCTGTGTATGTCTTTCTCTCGCTGAATCTCAATTTTCTGGCTTTCCGAGAGAAGTCTTAGCGTCTAATAGTTTGTAAAGATCAGCAAATAAACCTGGCATACGATGTGTGCTCATAAATCAAGGTGACAATGTTTTACACACAGTCAGAGATATTCAAGTTGACTCTGAACATGGGATTTTTATTGACAGGATGAATAATATCCAGAAGAACAAGGTAATCATGCAACAATCAATTTTTATTTTTATAATACACCTTAGTATCTCATAAATTCATAAATCCTTTTCTTGGCAGAGTCCCCTAGAACTTGATTTAATATTAATTAATTTGATATTATTATTTATTACCTTTATTAATTTGCTTGATTTAGGCAGCAAAGTGAGAAACAAAATTCATTCAAATGTAATCCTGTCTTTCAGGCATTAATTAACATACAAAACAACTAGTTCACCTGTCCAGAGGCCGCCGTTGACCCCAGGGCCCTGCACTGTCACAGATACTCTGCACATACAATTCAACTCATGTGCTTGATAGTGTAAGTGAAACGTATGCTATGCCTAAGAAATTAATTCAAAATGAGGTTTTGAGATATGAAGAAGCATTTTGCATGAAGGAAGAATAGAGTGCAGATCGGCAGAAAAGTGCTTTAGGCAGCTGCACAAATACAGTATCTTTTATTATCAAACTTTGGCCCAAGAGATGCAAGTAATCATAATGCTGAAGGAAAGGCCTCCTTCCCAAATGAGATGTGGGTCAACAACGACTATAGCAGTCCAGGATATCTATCTCCAACTCTGATCTCTAATATTACAGGGACGCCCAGGGGTTTAGTGACCCAGTGTTATACACAATGCCAGTAGTGGTGGTGTGAGAAATATAGTGATGTAAATCAGCAAATCAGCATATTAAAATGATTTCTGAAGGATCATGTGAAACTGAAACCCTGGGTAATGATGCTGAAAATCAGCTTTGCATCACAGGAATACATTTAATTTAAAAAAGCAGTTATTTTAAATATTAATAATTTTCACTATATTAGTATTTCTATTGTATTTTAACTAAAATAAATATATATATTATATTATATAGTGAAAAAGTGTCTAAACATGTCTCCCTACATGTTACACAAAAATATATATTTTTAAATAATATAATATAATAAATATAACATCATATAATATTGTTTCTAAAATATATTTTGTGTTTGACGTGGAGAATTCAAGTAAATGTATTCACTTGTTCGCTATTTAGATGGCTGGGGAAAATATAGCAGTTGTAGCATATTTATATACAGACATAGCTTCCACTGAAATTTTGTAAAGGAAATAAAGAGCAGGTGGAGTAAATAATCATACTGTCAAGTCAAATCATTGTCCCTGTAAACATTTCTACATAATCTTAAATATGAATGACATAGATCTTCATCCATACAGGTTCCTTGACATTATAGTTCTGTAAACCACAGGCCATAAATTGTGCATTTGTGTGTACAGTGGAGAGATAGGGATTCATGAGGATCTGGCACGGGTCTTCAGACATGGATGACTGA
Source organism: Gymnocypris eckloni scoliostomus (assembly GCA_027564155.1). NCBI lineage: Eukaryota > Metazoa > Chordata > Actinopteri > Cypriniformes > Cyprinidae > Gymnocypris > Gymnocypris eckloni. The sequence goes on along the minus strand of CM050419.1, from coordinate 22,947,391 downwards.
TGATTACCTGAAACATGATGACATTTCTGGAAGTGATCACAGGCTGAATTAGGAATAACCCACCAGCGTATTATTACCTTTTACCTGTACTATTCTATCCTATTTAATGTGTACATGCATACATTTAAGTTATATACCTTTGCAGTACTATGCACATGTTAGAGGTAAATATGGTACAAAAGTGTACAAGGTGCACTCCCTTAGAATATTTAGGGAGAATGACTTTTCATGGGAGAGGCTAGTGCTCTGACTATTGAGCTGGCTATGATGTGACTTGGTGTAAGAATGGTTTATACTAATTATGATGAATTATAAACGCATTGATTGAACATTGGAGTGCAGTAATTCACACACCTCAGATTGTGTCTAAGAACACCCCTTCCCATGGTAAAATTACTGTAACACACTGCCTCGAGTGGCTGATTGCTTTAATCTAATAACCTGATGGCACTGCGGCTGCCGCAGTCGCTCTATTCACAGGTAGTTTTCAGAAGGCACCATGGCAGGACAGCACGGTTAATGTCTCCTGTTCATTTTTCTTCGTAATAGAACTGTCAGTGGGAGACACGTGGCAAAAAGGACGCGCTCTGGCTCAATAGGAACAGAGTTTCTGCACGTCGTGGGGGAAAAACGAGACACCCGCTGGTTGGGGGAAATGAAATTCACACCGCCTGCCAAGCACCGGGACGATTCATCACCTCTAAACTGTTCTGCCGTGGCTGGTGTGGAATAATTCACCGTTGGGTGACAGGTCAGCCCGACGGGAGTGATCACACCTGCCCTCTGCTCCTGACGTGCGTCAAACCCCCGAGACACACTGCCGGGTGTGCCCTGTCTGAAGTGAGGGTATACTCCAATTAACCCTATTAGCACTAAAGACCCATGACCCCAGTGACTAGTTTATTTACTAAACCTTACAATAAATGTAAATTATGAATTCATATTTATGAATGTTATATGCTTAGACTATAAACATATGACTTAGTAAACTAAATATGGAGCCTGTGTGAAAAACTTTTAATTGGCAATTTTATCATTTATTTTACGATTTATAACAATACAGTCTTTTTATTTAAAAAATAAAAATTGTAAGAATTTTGTTTTTGTTATTTATTCACATTGTTCTTGTCTTTATTCCCAAAAGACGGTCAAATAAAACATTCCTCTCATGTGTACGACCACGCAAAACGACGCCATACGAGCCAACGCGCGTTGCAGGAAGTGTCCGTGATAGCGCCAGTTTTTTTGTGCTCAACTTATATTATAAATAAATACTGTTTTGTGGCTCTTTAATGTGCGTCAGATCGCTGTAGCACATCGGTTCAAGCAGCACATGAACCAATCATTTCTTAGTCTTTACTAGCACGAAATAAACATGAATGAACATCAGAAGGTATTCTTCAACCATGAAAAGATGGTACACAAGTTAGTCCACTCTCCTGTCTGGTTTGTTTGTCGGACAATAATTATGGATTCGGCATTATAATTGGTCATATCGCCTGTTAATCATACTCCCGGCAGAGGGTCAGTTGAGCAGCCAACATTCGGCAAAATAATTGGGGCTAAAGAAATGCCATGTTCTGCACTTTTCACATGTCTCTTTAAATTGATTTTTAATGATATAAGGTCTTTGTGAAATTTGGAGTGACCACTCATCATGTGGTATGACCAGTGGTGTAGTCTAGTTCTTTGTAGTGAGTAAACTGTGATTTTGTCCTTCCCAGTCTCATACTCACCCGTACCAGAGCAGTCTCTCATAAGCACCAACACTCACTAAACAGGGCTCTGCGCTTACTTTTATTTTTAGGAGCACTTGTGAATTAGGGGCACATTAAAAAAATTAATGAGCACCTTCTCCTTAAATAACAAAAATTTGCCTTCCCATTACGAAATAATATTGGACTCCTTAAAGTGATTTACAGGGACATTTTTTTCTAACTTTATTTGAAGTGTTACCTTTCATGACAAATTCAAAAGTGTATTTTATAAGCTTTTTTTTTTTATTTCTAATTAAAACAATGCAATAAGAAGAATAGGTTACCGATCAAATAAAATCATTATTAACAAAATTAATTTGCACTACAGAAGAGGCACAGAACACAAAAGTGGTTTGTAGGTATTTACAGAGATTTAATGAGGCTCAGAGGTGGCATGAGTGTAATTAACTTCATAAATTCATATTGAGATTAATGTTTTAAATATAGAAATATTCAATGATTTAAATAACTGAAATTATACTTTAAAAATGAAACTAAGACTGTCATTAGGTGGCGGCAAGTTACTGATTTTAATCACTGAATCATCAATTCAATTGATTCGTTCCAACGGCTGATTCATTCAGGAACAAAGCAAGTCCCTGCATCCCAATGTGCATATTATCCACCCTATCTGATCCAAATAGTATTGAAAATTACTAATATCACATTTAGGATGGATAGTATGCACATTGGGACTCAAGCAGTGACTGTCTTTATGAATGAGTCATTGAATTGACTCACTAGATTCGCTTAAGCACAGATTCATTCATAAATGAAACAACGCTGTGTTTGAATGGATGTGTAAAAAGAGTTGCGTTTATAATTTTATAATCCAGTATATATATAATTTTATAATCCAGTATATACAAATATAAAAAATACATGTGTGTACATATGTATGTATGTGCATTTATAAATGCATAATATACGGTATATATTTAATAATTTACAGTCATATTTGAAATGTTGTAGTATGTTAAATCTGTAAACCCTAAGAGCAGTGCTGTAAGTGAGTGTTCATTGTAAATTTAAATTTCATATCTTCACGCTACACACAGCAGCCTTGGCTTGTCTGTTTAGCCTCTTGTCTTGATGAATTCTCTCTCTCACACACATACACGCTCACACATCAATCAGCTGCCCCAACTATCACGTCTCAATCTCAGACAGACCGCGCTCTGGAACCTGATCAATCAGTCCCCCTCTGTGGGCACCATGCGCCCGCGACAAGACAAGGTCTCGGCTGTCCCTCGAGGTGCCTGTCTGAAACCTGTCACACATAAATAATGGCAGGAACATCATTAGAGGCCTTATTTATAAGGACCCTGCTGGATAAATCCTCTTTATCGTGCTCTCGTTTTATCCTCCATTAAACTTTATGCACAAGCCCCCGTGGACGAGTACGAAATACTGAGGTTCATTCAAGAGAAGGAGAGACTATAGACTGAAGGTGGTTAAAGAGCAGTGCTTCGGCCTAAGGCCCAAAATATAATCTATGCAAGTACGTGAACGCAATCGTTTCTAGCCAAGCAAGCTCGATTTCATGAGTTGTTGGACTGCGTCAGACTGCAATTTGTAACGCAAACCAAATATGCACAACGTACTCTGCGTTGCTGCAAGGGCCAATATAACGGACATTAGAGTAAACAGTTTCCTTCTGTAGCCAGTTTTCTCTTTCAGGTCACTTACTGACATGGCAGAGCCACAGTTTGAAGAAAATCTTCCTGAGAAAGTTAGTTAAAGTTGACAAGTTAATATCTAGCTGGCAGAATAACAATATCAATTTTGGTTTCACAGACATGTTAAGTAACTCTGTTTGTGTGTTTACATTGTCGCAAAGCAATTATGTGTGCATTCGTGTGCTTGAAATATGTGTCAGGCTTTAGTCATAAACACTAAAATTGTAAAATCCCAATCCCTAAATTTGTCTGCAGCTCCATTAGCATATTAATATGCATATTCATATTTTCCATTTCATATTCATAGCAGCGTACTTATTCTAATGGAGGTTAATGTAATCCAGAGAGGCACATGACTGAGTCTGCTAGTCCTCTAGTCCTTCACACTCCAGAATCGCAGTCTGCCACTGATGTTATCTCGAATACTTGTATTGTTCTCGCTGCACTTATTATCACATTAATAATATTTGGCAAGTCTTCAAAGGGCATTCAGATACACCCCTAACTGTGGTTAATCTAATTCTGTGTTTGCCACAACAAAACCTAGTCCTGGGGCAAATGATTCAATTATTAAATATATGTATTATGTGCATGAGAGGTTAGAACAATGACGTTTGAAGCTTGGGGAACTATTTATAACCAACTAGATTTTAGCAGTATGATTTCATTTCAGCTTCAACTTTTACATCAGCTTCTTTCCATCATCAACATCAACATTGAAACTAAACGGTGACATGAAAGCTGCTTTGAGCAGTTGATAGATTTAACATGATATGAGTTAATTATTTGGATTTATCAGTTGCATTTATCTCTCTAGTGTTAATAAATTAATGCCAAGACTATAATAAAACTGCATTCCTCAGAGGTAAAGACGCAGAGAGATAAAATCGAGAACATAACTGCCGAAGGGAACAGACAGACAGTTTTAATTGTTTGGTTTGTTATTTGATTAATTTGAACCTTTTAAACTCAATTACCGTGCTGACCATTTCTCTGATGCTTTTAACATAATTATTATCCACAGTCTAAACATAATGCTACATTTTTATGCAGGAAAAATAGTAATGTTATTCAGGAATATTATAATTTTTTTTCTGTAGAAGAAATAAACCTATAAAAACCCTTCCTCCTCAAAGGTTAAGTGTGTCATTTCTGCGCCGTCGACTAATGATTGTTTTCCAATGGCAGGGTGTTTACAATTCTCTTGCAAATCAACCAACTAATGGCGTATTAACGTTCTCTGTGTTGAATATGTACTGAGGAAGAAGAAATCTGCTTATGTGATCACAGTCAAGAGTCATCAGTATCACTCCATATGATGACCTCATCCTCAAACTCAGGTTTCTGAGCACAGATCTGTCTTAATATCCCAGAGCACTGAAATATGTCCACACAGACATTTCAATTATTCTGAATTAGACTGGAACCCTTCATTAATAATACTTAAATTCAATGCAATGAGAAGTACTGTGAAAATTGAGACAAATTTGGGTTAGCATTGAACCTTGATAATTAGAGATCAAATAAAATGATTCTGTTAAGGTAGGATGAATAGAACTTTGGTTTAAGACTAAAGTTAATTTAGTTCATGCAACCGATGCATTTGACCTTTTTATTTTCTCTAATGGAAAGTAAATTAGTTTTGAGCTGGCAAAGAGTCTGAAAGATGGCAGCAAGTCAAAGTTTATTTAGCAGATGCATCATAAAGCATGATGCAGCAATAATTGCTGGCAAATCTAAAAAAAAAAACTAAAAGAAAACAAAAATAACTTTCACACAGCAAAGTTCACCAGTATAGCAAGCTCTAATGCACTTGCATAGTATTTTTGTCAATGCATTTTCTACTGTCTCTACTTCATCTGGGATTAAAAAGTGCCTCATGTCTGGCATCATTTTCTCCTATTTATTTTGTCTGAGGCAAATGATACGTCATTATATTGGCCATGAACGTATATTCCTAGAAGATTAAACAAATTCATTCATCTTTGCCACAGCTTTGATGATTAATTGTGTCTCATTATAGAAAATGATGACAATAATATGCATACTGCTGTGTGGCATGAGAGATGAAAGCAAAAACATTTCACGAGTGATTTAGTTTGGCTTTTTAGTAACTTGTCACCCATTATTAGAAAATGGCTATGTGGGCAATTGAAATCTGGGTAAAGGTTGGAGAGAAGAGATGTTTCCTCTGCACATCTCACTAATTAGAAACAGCTTGTCCCCAGTTGATTGAGTAAGAGAAAGAAAAGGAAAGTGTTTCTTTATATGGAAGATTCTTTGAAGCATGGTGAGAAATCAAAGGTTGACCTTCTCTGTCTGTTCAGTGCCGTTGCTGTAGGACTCCTGTGGCGAGTGGAACTCAATGCACCGTAGTGGGAATCAATATGACAGAAAGGTGGGATAACTTTAGTTCCTCCTCGCTGGATATGTGTGCCTTTTCCTCTTCAGAACAGCAGTATTTTATGTTTTGATTTCTAATGTCACTAGGTGATGTAGCTCATTTCAATTTTATTACTCAGTGGTGTTCTCAGTTATGTCAATTTTTACTATCAATTTTGTCTTTGGTGTTTCTTCTACAATTAGCTTTAAATAATATGTATTAGTTTTAATAAATGTGTATGTTAAGTAAATAATGTTATTTTATTGTGTATGATTTTATTTGCCATAATCATTATTAAATATATTGTAACCCATCTCTCTATACATATTCAAAGACCATTGAAACACCGGTCAGCCATTAGCCCGTTCTATCTTGTAATTTTGGTGTATCTGTGCCTATCTGCTAACCACATCTCATCCCCCATCCCATTTGGCTGGTGATTTTCCTGAGAAGAGATATGATTTCACCCCCCCTCCCCATTTACTTCTAGAACGGCCTTCGTTTAGAGACGTGATGACATATTATCCTTGGTTGGAGGTAATGCCTCCTCTGGGGCTCTTGGTGTACTTTCTTCTCAGAAACTAGTTGACTAAGTCATTGTGACCCAAAAGAAGAGATGTTTTCGCTTTCGCTGATATATCCCTGATTGTGAAGCAAATCTATGGATGCATTCATGTGTTTGTAGAAGTGTATTTATAGTCTACAAATGGTGGCAAAATGTTAAAATAATTACTCAAAATGGTACAAATTATGTAAAGATTTGTCCCTTAATGAATTGGGAACTGCAAAACATTCTAAATGATAGAATTGTTCTGTTTTCACTGTCTAAGACACAAGAACAGGCTCTTCATATATATAATAGGTTTGGAGAGTATTCATATAAATGTCATTCAAAGCATGTGAAGCATTTCCTCAGATTTGGTTGTTTTAGGCAAATTAATTGAATGTCTGTAAGAGCAAACTGCACCTGAAATGAAACTGCCCTTTTAAAAGTCTCTCATATCATTTTTAATCATTGTCCGCCCACCCTGACAAGCAAGGTTCCCTTTGAGTAATTGAAAAATGTTCAGATGATTTAAAGTAATATTCTGCTAAGGGCCCTTTTCATTATTTTCAGTGCGCTTTTGAAATTACATGTATTGATTCCTGACTAATGGCTAAGAATACACACGGGCCTTTACCTTTAGTTCATTAATGAACTGAATTGTTTGCAAATATTGATTTTAATACACAAATCTCTAGTGATGAAATGGCTTCTGTTCTTCTCCCGAGCGAGGGTATGCAGGTTTGTGGTGGGATCTGGAGATGGCATTCATATGTGGTGTTAGAGTCCCCTACAGCTTTCCCTACTCAACTCAAGATCTGCTTTACACTGCTTTTCATTCATTCATTCAAGTTATTTTTTTTCTAAAAGCACATTTTTACAGTACGTTAAGTAAGCAATTAAATATAAATAGTTAATGAAAATACAGGTTTTTATTATAGCATTTTAATTCATTTTACACATTATTTTTTACAGTGTGGTACACTTGTGTATTTCTGAGGAACAGCCCAATTTCCAAGTTTTTAATTAATTTTATGTGTAAAATATCGCAAAACTATTTGTGAATAAGGCATTGTTTTTAGCCCATGTATGAGAGATTGTTGCTTGTAGGGAAAGATTGGAATTGTTTTCTTTTCATCTTTGAACTAAATATTCAGTCCCATGACTTGTTCAGGCAGTCACCTGGCTTAGTTTTTGAGTTGGTGGTGCATCTTGTTTGCAGTGGTAGTTTAGGAAAAGTGTTCAGGGAAAAGCTATTTGAAAACACAATTATTTTGTAATTTTATTTTGTGTAATGTAGCATAGACTTTTGAAATTCAATTGGCAAAGACAAAATGACCAACTAAACAAGAAGGTTTTATTTGACTGCTTTTATAACTTTTGATCGATTTCTTACAGTCAGCATTTTTTTGTTGTCATTAATGTTTGTATTCATGAGAACTTTGCCAGCAAATGTCCAAAGTGAGTTTGCCTGAGTATATTGTGTGGACGGGACACCGGTCTTATTTTCTCGTCAGAGTTGTGTGCTTACACCGTCACTCGTTTACTTCCTAGCGGGAGGCAAATCAGCCGAGCTGAATTCACAGATAAGACGGCACTGTCATATCAACAGTGTTACATGAAAAGTGTCCATAAATCATGCATGACATTTCAATCTCTCCTCCCTTGTCACTTCAGCAGGTGACATTTCTGATGAGATGGAAAAACACTGACATGCACCGCGTGGTTAAAGGGATTAGCTTTGTCTCTGATTCAGAATATCTCACTCTTTCCATTTACCACTGCGGATGAACTTAAAACTAAATCCAAATTAAAAACACCCTTCACCATCAATCTGTTGATGGATGGCAGACGTTTTGTGCGCCGCAATATGAGGCGGTTTCATTATGATTGAAAGAGGAGATAGTTCAATCAAACTAAAGTGTCTCAGACTGACTGTTTTTGCATGCAGACTGTCTAAAGATTTAATTAACCAAGACCAAAATAATCACATTTTCCCCTGTAGTGCTGTATGCTGGTCATTACATCTCAGTGCAATCTAACTGTCAAGTATCTACCAGTTTATTTTTGTGAAAGAAACATGACATATTTGTAAAGTTGAAGTTAAATGATATTTTAAATGATTTACAAGATGCTGTGGTTGGCATTCTGTAAATCATCCAAACTTCACTTTACTAAAACCCACCAAGTTTATTGAAACAGCTTGGCTTACTTGCTCATTTTGACCTGTTCTGCAGCTTTAGAGTGATGCACTTTGGTTAAAGAGCATAATATATGCATCCTGAATTTTAAAGTAGAGCCACAAAGTGAAGTCTGAAAGTTGAGAAAACTCTTGAGCACTTAAGGTTATTTAGGCCTACCATTGTATAAAAATATATAGTATTCAACATTTGAAGTGGATCAAAACCTTTCATCAAAGTTGTCCTGAAACCAAAACAATACCAGTTCTTCTCTTAGAACATCTTTGATTAACTTTTGATCCACTTCAAATGTTGACTACGTATATTAATGCTGAGTCGAAACAGACTGAAAGACTGCCAAGAATGTAGTTTAAACTCTTTAGTTATGATTAGGATTTAATTATGTACTTTTTGGCATATTAAAAACTATTTACAGTAAAACGTATTTGCTCTTCAGATAATGACTATAAATGGCACAAACTCAATTAACAAGTTATGAATTTAACTTGTTACAATTTTGAACTTTGCATATTTAAATAACTAAATATTTAGTTTTTAGTCTCTATGAATGTGTCTTATAGTGGCCCTTGCAGAAACTAGTCCTGCTTGCTATACCACATAAGTCTCAAGCGATCTAACAAAACAAATTTGAAAGTCGTTTTAGACGAATGACGGCCCTTACATGCTCATTTAGATGCCGTTCATGAGGTAGGTTGCCAAATACCTCCACAATGAGTAATTGTTGGTTGCTTCTGTCTTTCATTTCAGCAGATGAAAATGTCTGCCAGGTATGCGTATCAATGGGACATTTTCACACTGATCATGCTTTGCTATGCAGTAATTCATATTCAGAGGCCGGGAATCGCCTCTAACTGAATATGAAGCCCCTTTAGGGGGCACGACTAGTATTGTACTGTTGTGCAATGAATACTGACCGAGTTAAGAGATGGATGCCATAATGTGCCACATTGTTTAGTTTGACATTACATGCTTTAAGAGGATCCAAACAAGTGCAAAACTTAAGTTTTGCTGGGTTATGGTGTAAATAAATGGAAAATTCTGTCATTATTTGCTTAACCTCATTTTGCCCAAGACCTGTCTGCTTTTTCCATGGAACACAAATTCATTCAAGTTATGATAATAGTGAAAATAGTCCATATGACATTACATTCCAAGTCTTATGAAAATAACCTTAATTTACATCAATATGCATTGAACTTTCAAATGAAGTATGGCATATTTTGAAGCATCACATCAAACATCATTGGCTGTATCACATTATATCTTCTGACAAACCGTTTACCTGACTCCATATTTGATTTGAGAAGTACAGGTGAAGGGAAAGATTTTCAGTGAATCATTTTGGTCTTCAATTTCTTAAAATGTCTTTAAAAGTATAGTTTTGGACTCTTCCTTCACGGAAAAGAACAGGCACTTCAATATGCCATTAAGGAATGCATCAGAAAATTGTGCCATTGAGTCATTTAGGTTTATTTTACAGCACTGGAATAGAGATTGAAAGACAATTTAACACTGGTGAATATTATTGGAGATAACTAAACCAAACAGGCTCCTTTGATAAAGCTTGATTGTTCCAAACTACCTATCTGCCCTCTATTCTCAGATTATTGACTGCATTAGAAGTCATTTCTTTGTTCCACAGGGCTAGTGTGCTTTCTTTATCTAATATATCAGTCCTCTGCCATAGAAACAGAATGTGAAAAAAGTCTGAATGCGACTGCATTATCTGTTTTGAGTAGGTAGCTTAATATATATATTTAAGATATCTGAGGTGGAAATTCTGAGTCGTCATTTATCTAACTGTTATCTTCTGTAGGCCATAAATACAACATCTCCTCATTTTGATGTCCTTGTTCTTGTTACTCCTTTTTCGTTCTTTTGGTTTGCATACAGTTTGGTCTGTGAATGTTTCAGACTGGCCTTAAGTGACTTTTCTTCAGTCCGTTTTATTAGCATCTGCTTAACACCATAAAACCACTTTAAACCACCGGATCAATTAAAATGAATCAGATAATTTAATTCATTAGGTTGTAACATCAAAGTGGATGGCCGTCCTTACTTCCCTTGAGAATTAGAAATGTGCGGCGTGTGCCATAAAAAGAGAAAACGTTTTGATTAGACTCACATACTGCAGATAAATTGACTTATTGAACATTTTCAACTGGAGGTTTGCCAAGGGAAGCGTGGATTTCTGTCCTTCATTTGTCAGTGAAGGCTAATTTGAGGAATTGGCTAAAGCCCGTCTTTCGTTTCTATTTGAATAAAATAAATGCAAGGCGATCAACTCCTCCATTCAGGGATTGCTCTGTGTCCTTGGAGCATTTACATAGGTTGTTTGTCTTTCACATGAAAAGCAGGAGAGAGTGGGCGTTTATCTGCCCTGAATCGCACCTGATTCCATCCCCTCGCTCTCTCCTTTCATCCGAACATCCTTTGCCTCTCCATCATGCCGAGCATTAATCCTTGAGGAACACCAAGCTTCTGTTATCAATTATTAATCCATTTCCATGGCAATGAAATGCAAGGAAGAGAAGCCATTCATTGGTCATTAAAAGATTATTCCCACATAGTAGCACATTCATGTGTTTGAGGATTACATTTTTTTTACTATTAAGTAGGTTTAAATTCTGATTTCAAAGAACGTGACTCCATGTGCACCATGGTCCAGGGAGGATATGTTAATATATATTATATATAAATAATTATCATATTCATACATCATGCCATTTTCTTGGAACTCCATTGTGCTTCAATAAATAAAAAGCTATTACTATAGTACGTGACCAAAAAACTTTTTAGGAACTACTTTGATGTGCCATGTAAATACCATATTTCATGTATTTTAATATTACCATCTGCCAATGTTGCTGTACCATAGTACTGCTTTAGTTATTTTGTGTAAGGGTACAAAAAAATCCATGATTTTGATATATGCCATGGTACTAAGTGATTCTCTTATTCATGTATGTTAATATTTACTGTACAGTGTAGTTCAAATAATAACAAGTTATTACCAAGGTCCATGTCAACCCTCCACCATGGTATTGATATATGATTATTTCGATATGCATTTTCCCTGGTGTTTACACTTACTTCACTTCTGTAAATGTATGTGTACGTTTAAATGCACAAACAATACAATAGTACGCTTTTCTTAGAGTTTAAATATTTAAAACGGCTATAATGTAACCATGTGACTTTCACATATAGTCTTCCTGCCTTTGAGCAGCACTTCTGCAGTTGTATGCATTAACCGTGTCTTTCCAGACTGTTCCTTCATATCCACGAAGCCTGCATACAGACACAACGCTACACCCTGCTGCGCTGGTGTTTATCTGTGATGCGTGTTCCCCTCTCAGAGGAATAAACGAGTCTTCTGCCAGGGGCCGGAATACACAGGTAGAAGGAACTCCCAGCTGTTTCGGTTCAGCAGCAATTTTCATACCAATGCAGAAAAAACATGTGCAAAAAGCCGCTCCTGTGGTGCAATCTAATCGCTGATATTGGCGTGAAAGAAACAGGTTTAATAAAGAACAGGTATCTTAGAGCTAGGTGGTGGCTGACGGATGCGGTATGTCAAATAGAGCCCACACAGAAAATGTTTATAGAGCCAGTGAACACGGAGCAGGGACGTGTGTGAGAAATGAGAGCTGGATGAAGTCGGTGCAGTAGTGTGGGTTTATTTTGTGTTTCTCTGTGGATATGAATTTAAAAGAGAGGCGACCTCATGTGTGGGTAAGGGTGTAGTGTCTTTTTTGAGGAAAACTGTCTAAATAGTGTTTACAGAAAAAAACGAATGGAGATTCATATGGTTAAATGAATGAAAAACCATATAGAAGTAGTGCATACGACTTGTGTGTTATATTTAATGTCTTCTGAAGCCATTCAGTAGCATTGTGTGAAGAACAGACTGAAATGTACGTCTTTAGCTCCGCCATAGTCCTCAAATTTCTTTAAGATGATTAGCATTGACTAAAAATCTGCTCCCTACATTATGACTGTATGGACAAGAGCTCAAACATTTTGAAAGCATCTCTATTTGGGTTGAAGTGGCGTCCAATGGCTTACAAGGGGGAGTAAATGATAAAATAATTGTATTTTTTTAGTGAACTGTCCCTTTAATTGAAATTCTACAAAAAATCTGTTCCATGATATACAAACAACTTTATGTGTAAAAGGCAAAATGTGGCTTATTATTTCAAGTCAAATCACTTTTTAGCACTGATTTTCATGAAGAATCCTCCATAATGCTGTAGTGCAGGTGTAGACAACGTCGGTCCTGGAGTGCCGCTGTCCTGTGTTTAGCTCCAACCCTAATCAAACACACCTGAACAAGCTAATCACGGTCTTCAGAAGTACTAGGGCTTCAGGCAGAGGAGGGTTTTTCAGGGTTGGTGCTAAACTCTGCAGGACATCGGCACTCCAGGATCGACGCTGCCTAGCTCTGCTGTAGTGCATTCATGCTTGTCTTTATTTAACCTCTGAATAATAAACACAGTCTAGATCTCAGATTTAGCACCCTCTTCCACTCTGGAATGCTCTAGATTGTTCTTCCAGTCAGCTCAGAACTAATTTAGCCCCCATTTATTAGGAATTGTGTTACTTCTGCAACGAATGCTCTCGATTTAGAGTGCAGTTTTATATTTAAATGCTAACTAAGATCCGTACCTACCTGAAACTGAGTGACAGATGCCTTGATTAATATCCCCCTGGCTTAGGCCTGATAAGAACCTGTGCGTCTTGCTATCTGCCTCTGCCAGACCTGAGACAATCCATCAGACGGTCTTAAGAGAGTGAAGCATTCAGGGTTTGGTAAGGGATGTAAAGAAGCATTATCTCTAGCTAGCGGCTGCGCGCAGTGTTGGTTGTGTGTGTGGTGAAATATAGCACCTGTAGACCGGATTGGTCCCAGTGTTATTAACCTGAGAGCGATGGGGTAAAGGTGAGTAATTCGCTGTTCTATACCGTGATAGCCCTCTAAAGCAGTTACAGATGAGTTAACGAAAACACCCACTGGCATGACACTGGTGCTGTCTCCCCAAATAGCATGTGAGATAAGATTTAGAGCATCCCAAATATATGTGTAAAATAGTACTTTCTCTGTTGGACATTTTAAGTGAGGGACTGTGCATGCCTTTCACTTAATATTACCCACAATTCTGTGTGCAACAGAAGAGGTGGTCAAAGATGTTACAGCACATTTTAAATTAATGAAATGTAAATAATAATAGCATTTTAAGGCAATGGATTTAGCTTGATGCTAATGTGCAGATACATGTATGTGTGCTATATGTATGCAAACAGAGGGAGTGCATAATCAAGACATTTAAAGATGTGATAGTCTCAGTAATCACATACTGTTTCACTCACAAGTTGCTGCATTTATTTAATCAAAAATACTGTAAAAACAGTAATATTGTGAAATATTATTACACTTTAAAATAAGTGTTTTCTATATGAATATGTTTTCCTGTGTTGCAAAGCTGAATATCAACAGTTATGCTGCTTAATATTTTTATGTAAACCGTAATATTTTATTTTCAAGATTTGTTTGATGAATAAAAAGTTCAAAGGAACTTCTATGACGTAGAAATCTTTTGAGACATTATGAAATCATTACTGTCACATTTTATTAATTCAGTGCATCCTTTCTAAACAGAAGTATTAATTTATTTCTTTAATAATAATAACAAAAAACTTACTGACCCCAAACCTTCAAATGTGTTATACCTTTATTTAGTAATGCAAGTAGTAGCACAGCACCAAATTGAACCCATACTAAGAGTGAAATGTAAGTAACAAGTGGCTTAAGTGAGTTTCTTGCAAGCTGGTTGGTAACTTTGACATGTTTTGGGGGAATTATATATGGTGAAAAATGATATTCTGGCCCTTGCTAATGTTAGTGACATGAGCGATTCAATACAAACAATCTACTAAAGATTAGTAGGCCTGAAATGTACTCAGTTCCTCTGTCCAAAGGTCTTTTTGCGCCCTGGATGCAGTGAATAGAAAAGGCAGGACATGTCAGATTGAGTGTTGACTGCATTTGCATGTTGTAGGTAACTCTGTGAAGATCAATTCATTCTGAACCTGGCTGTCGTGAGCAATCTGGCTCGGCTGGTGTTTTGAATAGTTAATTACGTAGTGTAGTCAGCTGTGCTGAACGTGGCACACTGTTTGATGTGTATCTGGAGAGACAGGAGCATAATTTATAGTAAATAACAGATGATTAATTTACATGCAATTCATTGCATCATTATTATATGAAGCTAACAAATCTAAAACTGATTTTTTTCTTTGCACATAAAGAATAGTGCATAACACTTCAACAGGGTGAGGATTTTATGCTAAAACTACATTATTAAAGTCTCATCAATCAAGATTTTGGAGAGCTAATTGCTTAGAGTAAAATTTTCTTCTCATTCTTTCATATTGTTCTTATGTTAAATTTTCTAAAGAAAATGTGAGCAAACCAGTCGGACTGATGCTAAGGTATCGCAGGTGGTTACCAAGATGTGATTGCTAAGGTGTTTTGGATTATCCATGTACAAGCTCAATATCTTGTCTTATAATGATCCATTTCCTTCAACTATGAAGGATGTAAACAAATACTGTAGGCAGCTGTATAGTTATCTTCTTTGCATCTCTTATCTGATTTCCTATTGGCTTACATCTGTGGCTTGTCACACTCCACTTCCTTTGTATGTTCAGATGATGTATATATTGAGGGTTTTTAATGTAACCTGATGTCAAAACAGTTTCTAGAATGCAATCCAGGTGTCTGTTAGTCAACCAGTCGAGCTTTGACAACCACAGCGGGACATTCTGGAATATTCTGATTCAAAAAGAGTTTGGAAAACGGTGAAGGATATCACTTGGGATAATACTAAATACGGTTTGCAAATGATAACTAAATCATGAAAATTAGATAATTTATAAAAAAAAAAAAAAAAAAACTGAACAATATGCGAATGTGTTGCTAAATTGTACCCCTAGATTTTAAGTAAATATTTGACGTCAAAGAGGTTTGACTGACACAAATGTTTGGAAATTCCTGTTAGATGTTATAACTGTAAAAAAAAAATAAAATAAATGAATGGGTGTTTGTTTCTACAGTATCACAATCTTCTGAGCGGCCTGCAGTTTCCTCATAAACTAAGGCATTTGGAAAACCCGTAGACAACAAATGTCTTACATTTCCCCTTGCAACACTGCCAGAACATGTTGCCAAGATCTTAGACTCTTAAATCATAATCTGTTTCATTCTGTATGTCATATTCATTGTAATCATTCTGACGTTGCCTTTCATTCGTTATAGCAGGAATTCTGGGTACTGACTCCTGCTCCCAGTGTCTAACTTTACACAGGTCTGGCATCGGGCCTAGAAAGAAGACCGCGCCAGAGAGACACACTCTGATGCGTATCTTTCAATGCCACAGACATTCAAGGACAGACGAGAACTTCATTTGAGCACATACATTCACATTTCAAGTTTATGTGACAACTCATGCGTATACTTGAGTTTTATGAGTTGAAGAACCAAATCATAACTTGATTTTATGATTTCGCTGATGTTGCTATACAAGCTTTATACCAAAAACTGCATTATAAGGCTACATACTTGACATGAACGTAAATGTTGCAATTTAATTTCTCATAATTATTACTTTCTATCACTCAATGTCTTAATAACTGAATTTTACACTTGCATAAACATTCTTGTGTAGATTGATAGAAGAAGTCCACGGCCCAATCGTTGCCTTTTTTACCCTTTCCTCCACCTTTTCTTTTTGAATCTGACCATTTTTACCCTACAGCATCTGTAGCCATTTATCAAATATTGACTTTTCATCAAACTTCTTTGTTTCTCCACTACTTATGTATAACATACAGAGCTTAATGTTAATGAGGTCGCCATATTGCTTATTAGCATCGGTGGTGGCTTCATTAGCTGTGGTTAATAAGGTGTAAAGGGTTCACACTGCTGGGCTGCAGCCAGCTGGCGCTTTAGCACTGCACTGACAGAGGATTGGCATGATGGGATTGTATGTCTAGAATGAGAGTATGATTCGGGGGTTAATGACACAGTGTCCTTGTTGTTGTAGACAATGCAGCCGCTGTTGCTGGAGGCTTGTGTCAATCTATTAGGCCTGTACTGTATAAAGAGACAGAGGAACTTCAACAATCGGCTGAAGAGATACGGAACACTGACTACAGAGACCTGTTTAAGTTGAGTAAATACTGTTACCTTTTATTTAGGAAATACACTACAGTTAAAATATTTGAGGTTGCTAAGATTAATGTATTTTTTTTAGTCTCATCATGTGAATGTTCATGTTTCATGTTCATGGATGAGCTAATGTATTAAAGATTTATTAACATCGTAGTATGAAGCAGAGTGAGGCAGAAAGCCGTCGAATCGAAACGAGGCCTCTGAACGAGCCCAAACATTTAGACGAGCGTTACACACAGCGCAAAAGCAGTGGAGCTTTTATTATGCCACAGTTGACCGCTTCCACTCCTTCCGGTCAAGTGTATGTGAGATAAACACGTGAGTTTTATCATACTAGATACATTTGAATGTTCTGTTATAATGCTACTATGTGTGTTCGCCACCTGTCTAATAAAACGCATGAAACATTAAAGCGTCTTTGGTATTTCCATGTTTTCTACAAGACAAAACCGGAAATCAAGTGTGTATGATGTCATTAATAATAATTTGTTACATTTATATAGCGCTTTTCTGGGTACTTATAGTGCTTTTACATAGAAGGGGGGAATCTCCTCAACCACCACCAGTGTGCAGCATTCACCTGATGATGCGACGGCAGCCATATTGCGCCAGAACGCCCAACACACACCAGCTACTGGTGGAGAGGAGACAGTGATGAAGCCAATCAGTGTATGGGGATGATTAGGACGCCATGATGGTCAGAGGCCAATGGGTGATATTTGGCCAGGATGCCGGGGTTACACCCCTACTCTTTTTCGAAGGACATCCTGGGATTTTTAATGACCACAGAGAGTCAGGACCTTTGGTTTAATGTCTCATCCGAAGGACGGTGATTTTTACAGTATAGTGTCACTACACTGGGGCGTTAGGACCCACACAGACTATAGGGTGAGCACCCTCTGCTGGGCTCACTAACACCTCTTCCAGCAGAAACCTAGTTTTCTCCGGAGGTCTCCCATCCAGGTCCTGACCAGCTCAGCCCTGCTTGGCTTCAGTGGGCAACCGGTCTTGGGCTGCAGGGTGATATGGCTGCTGGTTGCTGCATTGGCAGGCGACACAAGGACACCATGTCGCGGGCCGTTTCACTAGTTAAAATTGCTTATTTCTCTGGATTTAAACATTCTTCGAAACATCTGGGATAATGTAAGTACACAAGTCAGTAAAACTGTTCATGTAACATTTGTGTCTTTAAGGAATATTTCTTATTGTGATCAATGTTAAAAAGTCTTGTTACTTAATTTTTGTGGAAACTACTTCATTAAAGTGTCCTTGAAACATTTAAAGGATACTTTAATTAATAAAAATGTCAATAAACAACATTTATTTGAAATAGGGATTTTTGTGACAATGTTATGACAATATATATATATATATATACATACATTTAACAAAAACGCACCAATTCACCATCTAAACAAATTAGAATACTTCATAAGACCAGACAACATTTTATGTAGAGAAGGTGACAGCGCACCGCATTAAAATAATTGATTGTTCATGTTTTCATAACCACTGGCCAACTTCAAAAACGAAACTAAATGAAAACCTCTCTGAGAGCAAGGGGGCCCCTGGTGTTTCGGGGCCCTGTGCAGCTTGTGTATTCTGTGTATAGGGAGGATCGGCTCTGCATTTAATACAGCAGTATGTTGTACTCACATGACTTTAAGTTGCTTGATGCTTCTGTTTTTGTTGTTGCTTCTTTCTAATCCAATTTTGTGAAGATTATAATTGGAAGGTTACATTGAGCATATTGCATTGTGGGAAATAGTAATGCACACAGTGTACTCTGGTTATACATTGCACATTTTGGCCAAACCTAGTATGTTATCCAGGTATCCATGCATGCAAAACATTTACATACAATGCACAGTATACTTGACCTGAGAGAACCTTAGTGAAGGGATTCTATTCCTCTCTTTTGTCTGGGACAACCCCACGGATGCTGTTTGTTTCCTGTGGTGCCCTTCAAGGACGCAAAAAATGTCATTTGAATTCGCTGACATTGACAGAGTGTTTTCTGCCAGCACGCCACTACCAGAGTAAGTAGGTCTATAATACAAAACTGGCACACAAATATTTAGCATTTCAGCTGGTTTTAGATGTGAATTGTGATCTTCGGTCGTGGTAGTATGAGGCAGTAAGTACTGAGATTGCCAGATTGATAAACTCTGCTTTGAACAACGTCCCCTTTCTCAGGAAGTAAATAAGTAATACTGTTGCAGGATATTGGGTGGCCTCAGATAAATCCCTTTTAACCTCCTTAATTATTAACATTTCATTATTTTTTCACCATAGGGGTCAATACCTCTCTAATGACAAGCAATAATTTCAGGCTGAATTACATCTTTAATCCTGTCCCTGCTGTCTTCATCCTCTCTCTCTCTCGCGCTCGCTCGCACGCACGCACGCACACACACACACACACACTCGGGAATTCAGATATGTTTATCCCATTTAATTGGTGCTAACTATTCCCCTTAAGCAGAGCTGCAGTGCAAGTTCTTTTGAGTCTAGCCATACAAAACCATTTCAATTTTTTTGTGACCATGATGACTTTATTAATAAACACGTACACTTCCAATAAAAATGGTCTTGTGTATTTATATTTTGTATTATTCAAAATTTGATACGCTTGAAGATGATTGTTAAATTAAATGGTTTAGTAAATTATTACCTTTTATCTTAGTTTTTTGCTCTTTTTATTTTATGATTGGAACAAAACACTAATTGGAATCAAAAACAAAATCCACCTTTTTTCATGCCAGTTTAATTTTTCATGACAACGATTTCCTTTTACAACTTGATTTATATGTGATCATGGTTTAATTTTGCAGTGCCATCAAAATGTTTTTAACATCTGCCCTGATATCCAACAAATGAGTAGCAAAGACAGACACATCTTCAAGACATGTACATAATTCAAATGGTTTGCAGAAATTCATTCAAACCTGCAGCATAGAATACGATTGTTGGAAACGAAATAACAGTCTGTGTAAGTGATTCACGGTTAAATAATGTGTTATAGTATATATAATGTGCAATATCGTGGGCGTTTGGTATTTTCTTCAGGACAGGGTTGGAAGATGAAATGAATTCAACATAAGTTGAACTGTCCAGGCTCTAATAGTATTACATTATTAAAACCTAATAGAACTATAGAGCGTTTTTTTCTTCTGTGGAGCATCTCACCATATTTGAATGGAGCATTTTAGCATAAATTAAATAACAATGTATTAACAGGTCATAACAAATATTAATGTTTCTCTGTTTCTGGGCCTGACATTTTGTCAATTTATTTTTCTATTTTTTGTCAATTTATTTTTCATTTTTCTAATTTAAAATGTATTTATGGTTACATGTTTGATTAATATAACCATTCATTTAAATTTTTTAAGATTCTTAAAACCCCAAGACTCCACATAAGACTAATTTCTTTTAACCCACTGTTTTCTTGTTTTAATTAAATCACCAACGGATCTCTTTTCCGAACAATAATTATAGATTTTTTTTATTCTGCTTTGTGCATTTTTTCATGCAATGTTTAATGCATGGCTTAGTCTAAAATAACATATGTTATATAATACAGCATAATAACCATTTATTTGTATTCATTGTTTTCTTGATTGTGAAAAAATAACTTAATTAAGATTTCCTGGTGTTAAACATGACAGTGATTTTCTATCCGGCTGCACATGTTAAAGGTTAATTCAATCTTGTTCATTGCTAAGCTGAAATGACAAACACACTGAGGCTGATAACTTGGGCACCTCTAATGGTTTCCATGAAGAATTGACTTCATGCGATGGACACCTTGATTAACAATTCTTTTAATGGAAGAAATAATTGGTTCAATTAATTCACCTCAGATCTTGACATTTGACCCAAATTTGGTGCCTGAATGATGACATTTGATTAATTTAGCACAACATTATTCGTAGTGAAAAATGGATCAAACGGACTCTCTTATGCTTCCCATCAATGATTAATGTCATCTCATTTATTTATTTTTGAAATAACAATTTTGGCATTGGTAAAGGAAATCTGATGTGAATGTTTTTTCAGATAATCTTATTTTTGTAACTGTTTGAGGTTTGCTTTTTTATATAGGTCTGTTTTATTTTAGTTTTAACTTTAAATATGGCACATGAGACAATTGACATACAAACTATAAAAAAATGCATTTTATTTAGGTAACCCAAAATATGCTTCATATGTTAAACATATTTGTACATTGCAATAAAAATATAGGGCTATGAAAGAAGAACCGGTTGGATTATTCTGTCTTGGCAGATTTGGATAAATTCATTTTAAAATCATTAACTTCTCATTGCAGACACTGGCATCTTGAAAAATCTCATCACAGATTGAGACGCGGAGTAAACTGGGGTCTTTTCAGGACCAGAAGCATGGGATTCTTTAATGAACACACACCCAACTCAAAATTAAAACCTGAGTAATTATGTCACCATGGTGGCATTTATGTGCGTTCATCTCATAAATATGATCATTCTGAAATGACTTGAAGGCTGCTAAAGGTCTCGTTGGTGTCCAAGCCCACCTGCCTGAGTTAGCGGTGTTTCTTTGGTCCTCCTCTTCATTGTGTTTTTAAATTAAGGACAGGTGTTGTTAATTATTCCTTATGATCATAGATTTGATTTAAAATGACACGTACACAGAGGTCTCAGCCTCACCAAGCACTAATGAATGTATATTGTTGTCCTTTTGGCATATTGGCACTGGGCACTCTGTTGTGTGTGTGCACATGATGGTGTATGTATTTGTGCCTAAGATTCCCTCACGCAAGCACGTTTGGCACTGGACAGCGGGCATCCGCTTTGCCAGCAGCCAGAGTCTCTTGGCACCATCACCTCTCGCAAAGCAAAGAATCGAAATGAGCTTTCAGCTTCAGAAAAAGGCTCTTGTAGGCACACACATCATGTGCATCCAACAACCTATTCTTCATCCAAAAGCAGCATTTGAGCTCATTTTGCATGGTGGGGAATTGTGCTAGTTAGTATTCTTAATTAGTATGTTTTGAGGTGTGTAATTTATTCTTTCCTAACGCGTGTTCTGAACACAGCGGTCACATTTGGATGACTGGGAGGAACAATAGAAGGTTCTGGATAGGAATGAATTCATTCAGTAGTGTGCTGCAGTGGTCACTAGAAAATCCCTCTGGATCCCCAAAGCCTCAGGGCTCTGTAAAGCCATAGGTACAGACAAAGAAAGCATATCCAGCCGCCATAGAGGCATCTAGATGTGTATCTGTTTGTCTGTCTATCGTTCTGTCATTCTAGTTCTGTCATTAGCCGCGTTCTGAACTAATGCATGCTCATACCGGTAATCTTCATTCTGCCTTTACACACAGCATCATTCTGGCAATTTACTGGTAATGAATATTACAACTTCTCATACTGGTAAATTGCCAGAACGAGTTTATCGGTATTTTGAAAGGTCCTGTTCACACATGATCTCTTTACAGCAAATGATCAACTCTATCTATCTATCTATCTATCTATCTATCTATCTATCTATCTATCTATCTATCTATCTATCTATCTATCTATCTATCTATCTATCTATCTATCTATCTATCTATCTATCTATCTATCTATCTATCTATCTATCTTTTCCTAGGTACACCCTAACAACCATCCAGAATACTCTTGCAACCACATATCAATTCCCTAGCAACCACTCAGAACACCTTAGTAACTGCATGCAAAATATTAGTAAAGCAAAATGCCTATAGCAAAATTTTTTATATTTTAGTTACCGACAGTGCCCTATTATGAATGGTCAACTACTCTGAACACCCTAGTAACTGGTAATATGGGAAGGGAACCGCTAATATTTCCCCCCCAAATAATATGAAAATGTAGTTTTACTTGTTTTGAATTAATAAAGCCACATTTATGAGTTTTCATCAGGCCACTCTGATATTGGAGTATTTGTTTGCACTGAATAATATATTATGTTGAGAATATCTCATATATTTGTGTTTACTGTGAGGGAACAGACTCATTTATCACTGCAAGCCAGTGTGTGTTTTCTTCTGGGAAAGACCGACGCTTCTCCAGCCAAACGGTGGCAATAAAAGAGAATTGTATTTGCATGAGGTGACAGTGTGGTGGAGGGAATCAGCTATTATCTGTTATCATTATAACACATTAAAACGCCACAATCTCTCCTCTCACATTTCTCCCCAGCTTCTCAAAGTGCTGTCTAAGAGTTTTCCTGCTTTTGCAGTTCTCATCCTTCATTGAAGAGTTCAGAAATGCAAACTGAGCCCAGGGGGAGGCTATCTGTGCTTGACAGAGGGGTTAAGATGGTTAAGACGTGGAGCTCGGTTAATTTCAGGACTCTTTCAGAAGGGGGAGAGTGTCGCACTGCTTTGGAAAACAGCTTTTGTGAGATTATCGTGTGTGCGAACAGAGGGGGAAAACTTGACAAAAGAGATGGCTCTGTTTAAAGCCGACACAAAGCTGGGAGCATTTTTTATATCATGCCTTGGTGTTTGTTCACAGGATTTAATGTGCATTTCTCTGTATTTTTATTTTATATTTTCACCAACCCCTTTCTCGTCTACACACAGTTTCACACAAACTTACTTTTTTCCAGTGCTTTTTCTAATGCCCCCCCTCCCTCTCCCCTCAATCTCTTCATGTGGCTCAGAGATATGTGTGCATTATCAGATGAAAGATGAGAAAAACCAGCAGAGAAACCCACGGACTGAGACTGAAATCTCTAATTTGGAACTTGAGAGTAAAGTTAACCAAAAAGAGTTCCTGACAAAAAGACGTTCCGGAACAGAATGTTCCCTGTTGGAAAATCCAGATAAAAGCATCTTAAATTGGTAGCTGCTGTTACGTGGTTTCTAGTTTGTTCAGACTGGTCATTTATGGTCATTCATTCTTCCAACCTGTCATCTTTAGCTTGTTCAATCAGGCAATTTATGGTCTTCAGTTGGTCATATATGCTCATTAACTAGCATAAAGCTCTTACAAAAACATGAAAGTGAGTTCTTTACCATAATTTTCATAAGAACAATGTTCCCAGTTGGAAAATCCACATAAAACAATCTTAAGTTTCTAGTTGGTTCAAGTTTTACTGTAAAATTAATATGCAATCATTCTAAATTATCTTAAAATCTATCTTTTACCTATCTAACACTCATTTGGTCTTAACAGCTTGTTTGCTGGACACAAACTATTGTTCAATAGTCTCAATATTGATAGCGAGCCATATCTGTCCTTTTCCATATCACAGGTTATGCATTCATATTGTGGAACATGTTTGCATGTGTCTTTAGGCACAGTGCAGTATATCGTATAGAAGCACTCCACTACGATCTCTCTATCTGTGAGAAATCCTCTCTGACCTCAGGGGTTTATGTCTCCGTGCACGTGTGTGTGTGTGTGTGTGTGTGTGTTGTGGATTTGTAGTCTCTTATGCTGCTTGAAGAAATATAAATATAGTTTTTGCCTGAAGTCAGGGTCTTTCACAGGATGAGAGCCTATTATCTCACTTTCCTCTCTCTTTCAGTCTGTAATATAATTATATATATATTTTTTAATTGTATTATATATTATTCAATTGTGGGATATCAAATCTTTTTCATTGCTATTGTATTAGCATGATAAATTAATGAATATTTTATTAACCTTTTGACAAAAGGGTTCAACAATTACAAGTATCACATTATATAAAAATAGGCTACCTCTAATATTTTCTGTGATATTTAATATCTTGTAGTATTTATTGTAAATGTAATTTATTTATGACATACTTTTAAATGTTTCAATTTGTAAGCCTATAAGCATATTAAGATGGCAAATTTTCAAATATATTACAGTTTTTCTCAATTGCTTTGGGACATTTTTCGAAACAGTCTTAACTAAACTGTGAGTGCAACTGTCACAACTGTTTGAACTTCAGAACTTTATTGCATGTCTGCAAAATGTAGTTACTCATCAAAAACCTCTCATTCATGCTTCAAAACCTAGTTATTATGTCAGTGATTTGGCCAAGACCACCAAAATATAAAGTATTTTTGTCATCGTGTGAGCCACACTGGTCAAAATAATTCGTTGTTTTTTCACCGTGACAGTCAACCATGGAAATTAAGGTTTTATAAATCAAATCTGTTATTTGTTGAGAAGAGTCAATAGTACATAGAAAACAAATTATATCAACATTTGTATTTATACAGTACATTTATTTTTGTACGAATGTATTACATGTAAAGTGAAATCTTGCTTATCAAATTACTGTACATTTCAGCACTTGACATTTGACATTATCCCAGACAACAACATAGTTAGGAAAATATGGTCTAACTAAACTTCTTTCTTGTTCTGGAATCAGGTCTCTGTAAAGTGTGTTTAGGAAGGCCAGGAGAAGTTGGGTATTATAGGGCCCAATGTGTGTAATATGTGTGCTCACACTATTCTCTGAGATGGCGGCACACATTGTAATATTGGCCCTACGTTGGCCTGGTGTGTCAGTTGTGGCTCGGTGTCCAATGAGATTGGGACCACGTCTCCGGCTTTTGGACAGATTGAACACGGCCTCGTCCACAAAAACAAGAATGTGGGTTATTCCATGTCCTTCTAACTCCATGAGTCTCCACGAAAAAACACAGAAATAAAATAAAGTATATTTTTAGAGTTCAATAAAGGTTTTCTCTTCTTATGGGTTTAATACAGGCATCTTAGAAGTACAGTAAAATTCACTAAGTGCACACCAATAATTTACCTGGACATGCTGGTATTGCTCCTTCACTCTTTCACTGTTCCTCTCAGATGGTACCTTGTAGAGTTGTTTCATAGTCATTTGATGTCTTTTCAAAACTCTGTCTATGGTGGAAATGCTGACAGAATTTATATTTGTGAAGACATTATCATCATTTATGATTGCACTTTGGATCTCTCTTAGCCTGATGGAATTGTTGGCTATGAACATGTTGCAAATTTCTTGTCCTTGCTGATGATTAAATACTGCTGCTCTGCCACCAGCGCGAGGTTGTTGTGCAGTTCTATAGAATGTACAAATAGACTTGCATTTACGCTTGCATTACAAAAACATATTTACCTGTTTTCCCTATGAAAGGTCTGCACAATTGATGACAATGTGGACCAGTTTACATTAGGCTGTACTCTTCCATTGTAAAACCATGATCCACAAGTGTGGAGACTCTGACTCTTCTATTTCCACCTCTTCCTCTATTATGTCTTCCTCTAACACCACCACCATGTATTCTTACACGTCTTCCAGTTGCTCTTCCACGAGCATGTTGCTGCAGTTCAGGGTTGTGGAAGTCCTCCATTCTCAAAAAATGGTAGTGATTGTGCTGTGGGCAATCTACATACATATGCTCCCAAACCTGATTGGTTAAATGGTTGAATGGTTGATTCAAATTGAATTGCAATTAGAGGTCATTTGCCAATTTAGCAAACATTACAAATAATGTCAATGTCAGATAATTATGGAATATACATGCGTGTTCATAATTGATTTCATAATTCATAATTCATAATTAATTTTTCATAATTGAATGGATCGTTTTGAATGTGATGGCTTACATAATGAAAAATGATTAAGAAGTTGTGAAGAGTTTGTCAGTTTAAGTGAGAATCGACTCATCGGTTTTGATCAACAAGCCATACGCAGTTAGTTGTTGTGCAAACTGCAGACAATTGTTCTTATTGTTTGCACACACGTGCCAAAGCATTTGAGAAAAACTGTAAACACATTGTGTTCCTCAGGTTTTCAAATCAGGATCAAGTCTTCACCCTGCACTTCCACGTAGCTTCCATAGGAGGAGACAGAGCGATTCTCGTGGTTCTCCCTCATTTCACTGGCCTTTGAGGCCTATATCAACATTTACAGGCAACAATTCTCCAAACACGCATGAACCTTCAGATAGCAGTTCAGAGGAGGGAATTTATATGTAGATTCTGGGAATTTGCAAATGCAAACAGATTTTCAGAGTGCCCGAGTGGTGTTTCTTTTCTTTGAACAGAACTCTATCAGTACAGCAGGGTTTAACTTCTATCTTCTTCATAAAACGCAATAAGAGCATAGATGTTTTCATATCTTGGTGAGCCAAGAGTTAGGAGGCGGGCCATTCCTGTTCTACAGTACTTTTTTAATGCATGTGTTTATGTTGCAATTTAAGGAAATATTTCTGTAAGGAATGCCAGACTTTTATAAATATGCTCTGGTCAAACTTTATTTGTTGTACATTGTTTTTTTATACAATGGCAGGAATATTAACTTGTTGTTTCTAAATCAGCCACTGTTCAGTGAGGGATGGACATTTATATTGCTTCATGCTTTATTGCTATTTAACTATCAGATGGATCAATTTAGAGTAAAACAAACTGACTACTGCAAAACACTGCAGAATTCATTTCTAATACTTGTTGTTTATTCAGTTTCTTCCTCAGCTAAATTATTACTTCCTTTATGATTTCATCAGAAACTGGCTTTTGTTAGTAAAATGTATTTTACAAAAGGTTAAAAGGATAGAAAGTGATACTGAGAACATACATTTATATATACTATAATATATACAGTTGAAGTCAAAAGTTTACATACACCTCACAGAATCTGCAAAATGTTGATTATTTTACCAAATAAGAGGGATCATAAAAAATACATGCTATTGTTTATTTAGTACTAACCTTAATAAGATATTTCACATAACATATGTTTACATGTAGTCCACAAGAGAACATTTTAATAATTAATTCTAATGCATGGTTTTTCCTTCTGGATCATCAGTGAGCGTTTGAATCTTCTGTAATAGTTGCATATGAGTCCATCAGTTGTCATCGGTGTGAAAAGATGGATCTCAAAATCAAACAGTCATTGTTGGAAAGGGTTCAAATACACAAAAATGCTGGAAAACCAAAGAATTTGTGAGACATGAAGGATTTTTCTGAAGAACAGCAGACAGTTTAACTGTTCAGGACAAACAAGGGACTCATGAACAACTATCACTAAACACACAAACAGCTGTGGATCATTCAAATAACAACACAGTATAAAGAATCAAGTGTGTGTAAACTTTTGAATCCAACTATTATTTTCTCTTGTGGACTACATGTAAACATCTTTTATGTGAAATATCTTATTAAGGTTAGTACTAAATAAACAATAGCATGTATTTTTTATGATCCCTCTTATTTGGTAAAATAATCAACATTTTGCAGATTCTGCAAGGTGTATGTAAACTTTTGACTTCAACTGTATATATATATATATAAAATAAAATGTAAAAAAAGTTTTGAGTTTAATATCTTGCCAAGGATGTTCAGACATACATATGATGGTGTCATCAATGACTCCAGCCACCCGTCCCACAGTCTGCTCTCTCTGCTGCCCTCAGGAAGACGTCTCCGCAGCATCCGATCCCGCACTAGTGGACTGAGGATAGCTTTTCCCCTCAGGCAATCAGGCTAATGAACGTCAGAACTAATACACCCTACAGCACACTCCCACTTTACGATATGCCATGCACTGCACTTCAACTTTAACTCTAACAGAGTTCAAACTGGACTACACACACTGCACTAATACAGCAATCTATCTGCTATGACTGGATACCATCCAATGCACATCCATGACATTGCATATACAGCTTATGTATAATCTGTTGCACCTTCACATATTATTGTGTGTATATATGTGTACACAGTGCTTGAAGTGGGAAAAAAAGTGCCGGTACTCACCCCCTCCTTATTTATTTACTTATTTATATTAAATAAATAAGTACTTTTTAATAATATGGTGTATAATGTGTATTGATAACTGTAAGCATGTCTAATAGTACACTGTGTGTACTGAGTATGTGTATATTGCACATTGTCATCTGTATATGTCTGTAAGTATGGACTGTCTATATGTAAATTGTTTCTGCACTGTCTGGAGCACGCTCTCAAGAATTTCACTCACCAAGGCACATGTAATGTGGTGATGTGACAATAAAAGTGTTTTGATTTGATGGGGACATGAAAACATACTGCATACTGAGAATGGTCGAGGTCTGGAAACCATCTCTCCTTCCACCTTACAGGGTGGATGATTGCTCCATGTGCTGTATTAGAAGTGTGACAGGGTTTTGGAAGAATCCCTTGCCATAAATCCCTCCAGTCGGCGAGAGAGAGGACGAGGGAGATTGAGAGAGTGAGAGATAGTATGTCAAGTGCCACGCTTTAGGGGACTTTAATTAGGATTTGTCAGATTGGTAAAGCTAATGCCTCTCCCTGACTCCGACACGGATCAGAACAACTGGAGTGGGCAGAGAAAGAGAGAGAGAATAAATACTTGAAAATCAAATAAACTGCGAAATGGCCAGCCGTCTCCACAGAGAGCACGGGGAGGTTACGCTCGCTTCACTGGAGTGGAGAAATGTGGCAATGAAGAGGCGTACTTAGCTTTTCCACACACATTCGGAGACTGAGGGGAGATTTCCACGCTCTGTAATGTTCTGTGAGGTTTATCACTCATTATTTGTATCTATTCAAAGTAGGTAGCCAGAAGGGGTTTAGAGTAGACGGGCTCCATTAGAGCTACACTGAGAGTGGAACGACCCCAGCGAGTCCTCAGAGGAACCTAATCCAAGGTCATTTTGAGGATTGCGTGGTTGAGTTACATCCAAATCCTCAAAATCCCTCTGCAGCAATTTAGGGTGTCTCAATCCAAGTTGACCCCTTTAGGTAAGCCAGAAACTAACCTGATTCAAAGTAATATCCTCATTGTCTGCTTCTTTTTATATGTAGTGCTTTGCTCTAAAAACACCATGAATCATGAAACTGTCTTACTCCCTTTGAAAGCATTTACAATCAATGCCGCTTTTAGACTTGAAAATGTATAATGTCTTTTACAGAATGGCAAATCAAGTGGTATCTACAGAACAAATAGCATTTTTCTTCTTTGTTTTTGCACAATGACTTCAAAAGTTGTTCTTTGATGTACAAAGTGTGTGCATTTTTTATACATAAAAAGCATTTTTCATGAAATATTTCACTCGAATGTTTAAAAGTATGGGGTGATTTTTTTAAAGGAAGTTAAAGACATTCATAATGTTACAGAACATTTCTATTTCAAATAAATGCTGTTCTTTTTTACATTTCTTTTAAAATAATCCTGAAAACCAATATCATTGTTTACACGAAAAATATTAAGCAGCACAACTGGTTTGATTATTGATAATAATAAGAAATATTTCATGAGCACAAAACTTCAATTCTTTCCTCACCAAACAAAATTTTCCGGGTTTCCATGATTCGCTAATATACACTATTATGTATCTCCTAAATGAGTCCAGCATCACTCAAACAAAAACAGACTCTGATCAACAAGTAACAAGTACAGGCTCTGATCTATTATTTTGAAGTATTGCATGTTCAGATATTCATACAACAAAATATTATGGGGGCCATGAATTTTTTTTAAATTATCAAAATGCTGGGGGTGGCTGGCAACTTTTTTCAAAAACACTGGTGGGAAAAGAATTAAACATTAAAATACTCTTTCTGACCCCTACACTTTTGAATGCTAGTGTACCTTTTTAAATGTGACTTAGTCCAAATACTTTTTTGGGTCGCTGTACACTCTTAGATTTATTTTTTACAAAAGCTGTCACTGGGGCAGTAGTACCCTTTCAAAAAGTACACATGTGTAGCTTATTTACCTCTAAAGGGTGTATACAAGTACCTTAAAAGGATACATTTTACCAAAAGTGTACATAATAGTACCTTAATAGTGTAAAATGTACTGCCCCAGTGACAACGTTTGTACCTTTTTCTGAGAACGTACTGTAGCTTTAAAATGTGTTTATTTTTGGTTTAAACGAAAACCTTCACTTGCATTAGCCTGTAATATAGAGCTTTATTCTGGAAATGTAATTTAATGTTTGTTTGTGTACATCATCACACCAGTCATAGAGTCACTGTAATACTGACTGAAAGATAGAAGTCATCAAGAACATTACGTTTAGTGCATCACTCTGCTTTGCCAATCTAGTACTGGGCTTGTGGGTCTTTATCACCTTACTTTGACTTCCTGATGTGTGTGAGTGTTTTGTGTGTGTTGGTTGTGAAGTTTTCTGCAAACACACTCACAGACCTCCCACTGATGTGGCAGACACTTCACTAAGCGTAAAGACACACATATTTGCCAAAAACATGTTGATAAATCTCAAGAGCTATACACACTGGAGAAATATAAACAACTGAGGAAAGAAATAACAGTAAAAGCCTGTTTTTTACCTAACGAATGGAGCCGTTAGCAAGTGTATATGAGATTCAAAAGCTTTATTGTTTATGGGATACAGAGAGGGAACACACTTCATGAGGATTCAAACTTACATCTCATAAAAGAGCACCCAAAAGCATCTGTTTGTTTGTGAAGCTTTCTTTATTGTTTGATGCTTGGAATAATTTAGCTTTTGTATATTGACACAAAACTTCATCGATTATGAAACCAATTCAATTTAGTTATAAAGCAACTCGACAATGGTGTCATTATTTAGATCAGATCAGATCAATGTTGATTAAATTCAGCTAACAAATATCAATTATGAAACCACATCAAAGGAATTCATTCGAATTAGAAATGACTTCTGATCTAACTTCATTAGAATTATAATTGTTTTGCATTTTATGTACATTATTAGAATCCAGCTATGTTAAATTTGGAATTAGAAGTAATTGGCTTTTTAATTACATTTTCATTTAATCAGATTTAGAATCCAACTTCCTTTTTTTATTAGTACTAGAATCAATTTGATTTTCCATTTACTTGAGAATTAGAAACCATTGGCATTTAGGATTAGAAATAATGATCTTTTTCATTTACTGTAGAGTTGGGCACAATTAGCTTTCACATTGACATTTGAATCAAGATTTTAATGTGGATATGAAATACTATTGAATGATAGTAGACCTAGTTGATTGTGTTTTTGTACATCAGTGCAGTGTTTATTTTCCCGGTGGGACTGAAAAGAGGAGTGATGAACTTCAGTGTGTCCTTGAAATAATGCACTACTTTCATATTACTAGCATTATTAGTGGGGCTTGCTAGGGTAAGCATCAGGACTATTAAATGAGATTTTCTCCATGGAGAAAGTAATGTTTTGGATAAAAGACTCATCTTTTTGCCAAAGCAAAGGTTTGAAGTTCAAAACATCTTAACGATGGATTTGTTTCTTGATGTTGGACTGGAGTGGTGTGGATTATCTCTTCTGACGGCACCCATTCACTGCAAACGATCCAATGGTGAGCAAGTGATGTAATGCTAAATTTCTCCAAACCTTTTCCCCTGAAGAAATACAATTGTGACCTCAAAGTCCGACCTCATCTGTGTTTTAGAAATGCATGTAGAATTCCACCTCAAATCATGAGTGATCAGTCTTTTTTTCTTTATGGTCTTTCACTTGTCTTCTATGTCTTTGGGTACGTCTCCCTCACTCTATTATTTGCTCTTTGCTGTGCTTCTTTCCTCTTCTCTCTTCTTCATTCACACACATGTTCATAAAACGCTTCATTAGCTACAGGATCAAGGGGAGGATCCAAACGAGAGAGAGTAACTTGAAAGATGTTTTAAGAGCACAGGCACTGTTTTTTGCACTTTTGTGGTATAGTATTGTAATCAAATAATCAGAGCATGCAGTGCACAACACTCCTACAAAGCAATGCATTCAACTTGACCTTCCGTTTTCAGTCTGACGGATTAACCAGAACCGATATCTGCCACAATTGTTAAGTGTAAGTCACTGATTTTGTTACATTGTTAAAATGTCGGTAAATGAACAATGTTTATTATTTTTCTGTGATGCCTTCACCAAGACATCCCCGTTTATAATATTTCAACCTCTAAGGCAAACCCTAAGGCTTTTGTGAAAACTATGGATTGTACTTGCTTATTTTTGTATCCCTGCTCACAGTATGATCGATTGGGATGCATTATGGGTGTTGAAGTTTTCTTTCCCACAGCCCCTTTTCTCTGTTTTCTATAGACTAGAGTTAAAAAATAAAATAACTTCTGCATAGACAGCCAGCTTTTATTAAAACCCCATCCTTACGGTGGTGAATAAATCCTTTAACTGATTAAATCAAGACATTTCTATGCAAATTGGAGTTATGTCATTTTTTTTTGAATTTCTAAACTTTGAACTAAACAGTATTCACTAAATTAAACATGCAACTCTGAGTCAACTAAATGTTTTAGTTAAAATATAAAATTGATATTTCTACAGACCAGGTATGGAAGATCAAGTTACACATACCCCGTAAATGTGTGTGGTATATACTAAGAAAAAATGTGCATACTTTACACACTGTAGAACTAGTATGGGTAGTGTAGTAGAATACTATTCTGAATATCACTGCCAGACTTCTGACTCTGTGTGTGTGTGTGTGTGTGTGTGTGTGTGTGTGTGTGTGTGTGTGTGCGCAAAGGAGATCCATCTCTGATTAAATCATGTTCCAGCTATCACACCACCTGTTCAACACGTCCTGACTTCCACACACCTCATTACCCTCAATATGGCCATTACATTGATTAATCACGAATGTTAATTGAAATATGGATCTAAAGCCTGCTACGTATAAATTAGAACATTTAATGAGCATTAGTGGCAGTGGAAAATGTCTCAGTAGTGAAAGTGTCCCTTTTTCACTACTAAAATAAAAAATAAAATAATAATTGGTGCTTTTTCCAATAAAATATGTAAACATTCTACTGTAAATCTAAATGTGTTTAGTAAATGAATGATATAATAAGATGTTTCTATAAAATATATCTGTTTCTAAAGGTGATTATTTTTTTTTACCTGCAGTGGCCAATTATTTTTTTACCATAAATTTAACCAAATTTAATAATAAGGGTTCTGTTTAAAAAGATCAAGAAAAAATTATTACAATAAATATATCACCTTAAGTGTTTTTTTAATTTATTTAAGGATGTTTAGAATTTTATACAAGAAACAAATATGAAGAAAATTATTCTTATTTTGGGGGCGGAGATAAAGAATGCAATATTTTGGATAGAAGACATTTTAGCCAAAAGCTTTGTTTTAAATTTGTAGTTAAACAGTTTTAAACATCTTGATGAATGTGTTTGATGATTGACTAACTGGAGTTTTGAATGACTTATTGAATGAATGGATTATTGTGATGTTTATTGGATCCATTGGTGAGCAAGTAATGTAATGGTACATTTCTCTAAATCTGTTCTGATGTAGAAACAAACTCATTTACATCAGTCAATTTCAGCTATTGTTTTGAGTGAACTATGTTATATGTTGCCATGTAAAGATTGTACATGCTTTAGGTCATGGACTTTAGCTTGCATGTGGGTAAACATGAGTGTGTGATTTGAGCTAGTGAGGGAGACGTATGACTGTTTGAGATATTGGATGGTAAAATATTCATGCTGCTCCTCAGGGTTATGAAACAGCTGGACAGCAGTGAAAACTAAAGCTAACATGTGAAAAATATTGAGAGAAAAAGGAATGAGAATGTTTTATTAATGTGACTTCATCATCTGATGAAACACATCACATATAAGTTTGGGTCTCCTGTTTTAATCGCATCCACACTCGACGAGGATCACCTGTCATAAGCTTCGGCTTATTAGAGTATCAGAACCGGGCAGAATAAATAACCGTGCATTTGAGAAAACTCCCGCAGACTTTAATTACCGCGGTAATGGAGCCAGAATTCCCATTCGTCTTGCTGTAATTCCAGAGCTGGAACCTGAGCGTATGTATCGTGAGACAACCAAGATTTACAAGTGCTCCTGATGGCCGAGGTGTAGATTTATTCGCTACCGCACACATACACACACTTACTCCGGACAATGAAAGTTTAATGCATCAGAGGCTGTAAGGCAAATGACCCTGCTGATTACAAGTGTGAGTGTGTACACACACACACACACACACACACACACACACACACACACACACACACACACACACACACACACACACACACACACACACACACACACACACACACTCAATGGGGAGAGGGAAGTAAATCAAAGAGCAGAATGAATAGCCTGAGGATATAAACAGAGCTCATATCTTATACAAGGGCATAAAGTAATAACACACACACATACACACAGAGAGAAATTACTGATGATCTGGGTGAAATCAAACACCTTCGGCATATTTCCCAGTCACTCTGCTTGTAATGGGATGCTTTGAAAATCCATAGAGGAGATCCAAAGCACTGGGCAGCTTTCTAAATATTTGTTAAGGTGTAAAATGATAGATGAGGTGATAAAGTGATGCTCTAAATCTTCACTTATTTTTATGATGTTATCTCTATAATTACACAACCGCTGTGATGCATATTTCAATAAAGATGGCATTATTCTTAATTTTTTTTCATATTGCATTGTTTGTTTACAACCGATTTTTCTTCATGAAACTAGGACATGTCAATTATGAAAACTCTATGAAGTCTCATCAGCTACTGCTGAGAGGTAAAACACAGATAACAGGTGTAACAAAAATGACAAATTTTATCTCAAATGTTTCTCTTTGATATTAAATTGAGAACAAGTGGAGACTTTTGATTAAGTATGTTACTTCTCAGATGTTTCTCTTTAGAAAAAGATGTAAGTTTGATCTTACAATTCTTCTTTAATTTTAGATCTCAAACATTTCTCATCCAAACATGTAACTGAGATGCACTAAAAATTCAGGACTCAAAGATTTTTTACGTTTTTAAAAGTATCTTATGCTCTGATTATGAAATATGATTTATTTGATAGAAAATACAGTAAACAGTACTATTGCAAAGTATTATTACAGTTTAAAATAGATGATTTATTTGAATATATTTGAAAATGTGATTTGTTTCTCTTCAGCTTTGAGTGTATGTTAACCTTATATCTCTTACTATATAACAGTTGTCTTATTTCTTTCTTTGGGAGAAACATCTGAGACAGCTGAAACTTAAATGATTCATAACTGAGAACCTCTTTTACATTTCCTAATTAGTTTTCTGTTGGTTAGATAGAGAAGAAAGAGCCAGAACAAAGATGTAAAACAAAAGTAAATCAAGATAAATATTTCATTGTACAAAGTGTCTGAACATTACCAAACACATTTTATCATCAGCTTCAGACATCCGTTTGAAGCCAAATGCTTACTGAGGAACGCCAGACATGGACACGGCGACGTTAAAGTCCCACAGACTGGCAAATGGCTGGCTAACAGACTGTTTGAATCCCTTTATAAATGTGACAGACACTGATGCTGTGG
The DNA here is from genome assembly GCA_027564155.1 of Gymnocypris eckloni scoliostomus. Classification (NCBI taxonomy): domain Eukaryota; kingdom Metazoa; phylum Chordata; class Actinopteri; order Cypriniformes; family Cyprinidae; genus Gymnocypris; species Gymnocypris eckloni. The sequence goes on along the minus strand of CM050419.1, from coordinate 22,911,303 downwards.
TCACAGCCAGACAGTTATCTCCAGACTGAAGGGGACCTTTTCAAATCTGACGGTTGAGAATCGCATCTGTCAAAACTGAAAGGAGAAAATGAAGATTTCTTCCCCGTTAAGCATCAAAGATGGCATTAACCTACAGAGCTTTATTCAATGCAAAAATACTGCTTTAAAGGGGTCATCGGATGCAAAATTCACTTTACAAGTTGTTTAGCAGTTAAAGCAACATGGACTAAAAAACAGCTCGCTGAAAACAGCTCATTTTGACAGAGTAAAAATGTGTTTTTACACTAGCATTGAGAAATTGTAAGCAAAGTATGTTATAGACTTTTCATTCAAACCCTAAAGAATCATATCAACTTGTGGAAAATGGGCATCCGGTGACCCCTATAAAACCTCAACAGAGAACCGTGACAGATACATTTAAATAGGCAATAAAACATATGTTTATGCATTAATGTTCATATTCTTTGAACATTTGACAACTTCTCTTTTTGATCTAAATGCAATTGTGGCATTTGATTGATTGTTTAAATGCTTTGTCCTATCCCAGTGTAAATATACCCTTCTTATATTCCTAATTTATGTACTCAGTGTTGCATGTTATTCCAAAGAGATGCTTGTCTTTGTGATCTGCCATCAAACTTGTTCCTCCTCTAAAAACAACTCTCCTTTTCAGGTGATGTTTTCCTTCCCTATTCATCTTTTTTCTCTGATGTATGTCACAATCTTGAAGACGATATCTAATGCTATTTTTATTATGCTGCAACTTTCTGTAAATCTAGAGTGCTCAATGTGGATGCCCAAACCATGACCTTACAAAGTACACATCCACTATACAGTAAAACCGATAATTAAACTCACAAACAGCCCTCAAGTTTAAATGAATTTGGAAATATCCATCCATCTTCATGAACGGGTTTCGTCCCCCTCACCTCCATCACCCCCCATAGCGCAGCGTTCCTCTTTAGTCTGCACAGGGATTCATTATTTTCACTCTCAATAATTTGGTCCCAACACCTGTGAGCAATGAGGACAGCGAAGTCCATAATTACAGCACTCCATCATCCAAACAAGGTTTTCACCCTTAAATCTAACGTGATGAAGTCGTGATAACGAAGGAGGAAGTGTGTCGTGGGAAATGTTAGAGGTTGATGATGTACGTTTGTAATCATTCTATTATTGACTGGTTTCACAGATGTGTTTTCTTTGGCTTATCTTGAGTTGGAGAGTTTCATGGGGCTGCACAGGAAGATAAGATAGATTTGAGAGTTATTACAAAATTTCAATGTAGCTGAATATTTCACTTTTCTTATACTTAATAGTAATATTTATTGCTACAAGTTTTAGGTTGGAATGTTTTTAATGTTAAATGGTTACAAAAATTTTGTCGTTATTCATTTACCCCCATGTCGTTCCAAACCCATAAAAGCTTTGTTCGTCTTCAGAACACAATTTAAGATATTTTAGATGAAAATCAGGAGGCTTCTCATTGACTGGCAATGATACAAAATATAAGACAATTACAATTTACCCAATCAAATGCAATCAAATGTCAGAGATCTCAAATATTTATCATCAGATTTTTCCAAGACCAAATGATGTGAAATGCTATCCACTTTCATTTTGTTGCTACATTCGTGCCACAAATCATCTCAGTTGTATCAATTTTTATTAATCCAAATCAAATTGTGTGTTGGTACTTAAATGAGTCATAATTTTTCCTCCGAGGAACTGCTTTCGTTGTACATGGCAGTACTGTAATTCAGGGCTGTTGAACTATAGACGGTGTTGTTTTCATCTTTGTTGACTCTGACGAGTCTCACTGTGTTTGCTGCAGATGTATTGTGAGGTTGCCATCAATAACCCACTCCACAGCTGTACGAAACAAATCAGGGAACAATACAGGGTCTAGAATTCAAACAGAGTCTAGGCAAAAAGTATTTTTCTTTGCAAAGCACATGGAAAATATAGTCAAAATGCCATGTGTGCTGCTCCTTGGTTTTGATGAAAGCAAACACTGACAGGTGCAGCTGTTAGGATCACAATGACCCCTATTTAATCTGAAATATGTTTATTTCCAATAGGGTCATGTATAAGCAGTAATGTAAACACGTTTTTGAATTTTATTCCTAAATGGCATTTACATTTTCACTGTCATCTCAATATTCTCACAGATGTCTACAACTACTGTTCTGTAAGCATATTTAATGTGCTCATATCTGAAAGGACCTTCATACTGAAAGTGATTTACAGATACAAAGCAGCAGCTGTCATTCGTTGTGAATTATTCAATTGATTTCATTCATCAGCAATTGATTGGTTTGTGAAAATTGGACATTGCATGGGAAAGCACGAGGGATTTATGATCAGAGGATGGGCAAGTGGTCACATTTTAATGCATGATTTTTATTTGGAATAACATGCACTTTTCATGCATAACAAGACCAGAAATGTCTTGTATGTCTTGAAATGCACTTCAAAAGTAAATATGATCCATTTTGATGTGGACTTCAAAACTGTTTATGTAATATATATAATCTGATTTTTGTATGGCTCTGTCACACATTGTAAACGCATTGAATGATTGATGGGTCATGTGCACTTAAAAGCTTCTTTCGAGCAGAAATAAAATGTTTTCTCTGTGCAGCTACAGAACACATGCTGGTCACAGCTCTGCCAGTAAAGATGACTTAAATGCAACGTTTTTCAGAAAAGTGTCTCTTTAACAGCACGACACTTATAAATAGGCTAGCTGTCAGAAATCAACACTTCATCGAAAAAATGAGAGTTTTGCCGCAGGATACTTCATGAAGTAGTTCCTAACGTAATATCAATAGATCAACCCCCAATGAAGATGCTGCGCTGCCTGCAAGAATCCGCTCAAATCCGTTAGGATGAGACAATCAATTTGCAGAAGTAATTAGCCTACCAATTAAAAGTTATTACATTGATTCTCATTATATATCAATCTTCCACTCTGTTCTCTCTCTGCTGTTGAAACATCTAATGAAATAAATTGAATGTAATTAATAAAATAATTAGGCATCATTTAATATGTCAATTATTAAAATGAGGAGACTAATGTTTTTTTCCCTCCATATTAATTTTTCTCAGCACTAGGGGATTATGTAAAAGCATGTGCCAATTTCGAAAATCCCGCAACTCGGGAAAGAAAAGAATCCACGGATTATGTAACTAACATGCTTTGCTCAAATTTCCCGCCAGAGTTTTGTTTCAAAATTACAAGTGGAGGACTTTTAAAAATGAAAGATTCATGTGTTGATATGAGACATATTTTGTTTACTTTCTTTGATCATTTTCCTTCCAATAAGTATTGATCGCTAGTTTCATGGCAGCAGTGTTGCACTGTGGGTGGGTTTGAGTGTTTTCTAGATTGCGGTTTGTACACAGGGAGCTATCAGAGGATTTGGGTTTAGAGACGGCTGTTCGATTTGTATGGTGGAGTAATTAGGAAAGTGTTTGATCTTGGTGGAGGCTGGGTTATTAGAAATCAAACCTCAACTGCACATACATTTGAAATGCTTTATTTTTATTCATAATTAAATCAGATATCTTTATTTAAAAAAATATTGAAATATTCTTATTTAAAATATAATATAAACATTTACATAATTATACAAAAATAACATTAAAATTTTTGGACTACTGTACTTCGAAGTCAGTCATTCAGTAGCTTAATATTGTGGCACTGCTGGTTACCCAGCATGCTTTGCTTTGCAAGTTTGAATCCGATTTCTCACTTGGGATTTGAAGTATGTAAAACTGGTTTAGGGTTGTAGGTTGTAACTTTACATTTCATTGCAATATCATGTGTTGTGCATGTGTACATTCTCGTTCACTGTTCCTGGCCGGTGGAATGATCTTCCCACCCCCACCCGGAACGCTGGATCCCTGTCAATCTTCAAGTAACAGCTGAAAACTCATCTCTTATGATATTCCTTGACTTCATCCTAAAAAAAAAAAAACACTTAATCTTTCTCTTTATCTTTCTCTCCTTCCCTTGCTAGCTTGTATTTATTTGAACAATGCCTGAGACTTGGTGTTACGAGCACGTCCTCTGTCTGTTTGCCTCTTCAAGATTAATCGCTTTATGTATTCCCCAATTGTTCGCTTTGGATAAAAGCGTCTGCAAAATGACTAAATGTAAATATAAATGTAAATGTGTTATTGTTGTTAAGCTGTTCTGTCCAAAAAGGTTTTTCTGTATAGGATACATTTGCTTGTATTATGTTGCATGCTATGTTCTGCACTCACACTGTGACTTTTTATTATTATGTTGTTTTACTTATTTGTGCTGGTTTATTAGTTTGTGGAGGAAGGCTTTCTACTTTCCCACACAATTCTGTTTTTAGCAAATTGCAAGCATTATGGGCATTTTGCTTTTGAATATTCTCTGAATGTTTTGAAACAATTAGTATCATTAAAAAATGTCCAAATAAAATATTTCAGAAAAAAGTTTCATGAATGATGTGTAAATATCGCACTGAACAAAATTATAAACGCAACACTTTTGTTTTGCCCCCATTTGAGTTATATTATAAGGCAGCAAATCCTTCATGAAGGTTACTGGAAGAACGTTCCCTGTAAGATGATTTCTACTTTGTTTTAATCTGAGCTTTATTGCAACTGCAAAGTCAAAGTTCTTATGTGTTCCATCTTACGTGAATAATAGAAAATCATTCCAATTCTAATTCCATTCTGGTTCTACATTTGAACTCTATGTTTCAGACTGTAGAGTGAAAGTCAACATACAGAGCCGTTTGCTTTTTTGAGGAGGCTGAAATCAATAAGCTCAGGTAAATGTGCATCCCACACAACGCTCTCTAATTAATGATGGTAAATGTGTCATAACGGATATAGATGATCATTCGATAGCTGCTCATTTCACAGGATGTTCAGAAGGGTCGTGTGGAATGTTTATAGTAATTACTTGTTGACCAGGGGAAACGTAGGCGTGTTTATTTGTCGATTCACACACCCTCACACCCTGACATGAGATCTTGAAAGAAAAGCTGCAGCGTTGAGATAAAACTGGTGCAACATCTTTGAATGTACATCTAATCAGCCCTTTTCTTGCTTCAGAGAACTTTATATGGTAATTATGTCTCTTGTTTACATTTTGTTTTTTTGCAGTCTTTTATATTAGTGTTATGTAATAATTATCACTATTGCTAATACTTTGGGCAAGCGATTAAAACAAACCCTTTACCCCGAGTATAAGCTCTAACCCTGCATTGTTTGTGCTACAGATATGAATGATAGCTCAAATTGTGCAGACATATCTATAAGGACCAAAATATCACAGAAACCGTGTCACTTGGACCAGAAACCACCAATTTTAAGCACACACTATTATTTTATTTGTAGAAATTGAATCCATATTTATAGTATTCTGAGCGGACTTAATGACATACAATATTCTTACTACCATTTCAAAATAACAGTACAGTTTATTTAATATGTCAGGTCAACCTATCAAATACATGCTTTTCTACAGACAGTAATTTTCAGTGCTAGGCCTTCAAGAGTGTCAGGACAGGCTTTGCTCTGGGCAGAAGTGTTGTTTAATATTAAAGAACCTTGCAATTTGACAATTCAGATTAATGGCGTTCTCATGCACATGCCTCAGGCTATAACTACTTTATACATATTTAATTAACTTGAGACTTTATGGCTGACTATCTGAGTGTCACCTTCGCCGGTCATTGTTTGTACTCTTGATTCTCTTCAAGTCCATTTTCTTTCTCAGCAAATGGTCAGTGAACAGAGACACGGAGACGAAAATGTTGATCATCAAACTCAGGAGGTCAAATTAAATATTATATGAGCTGTTTCATTTGCTATTCATTTTGTATGAGGTTTGTAATTTCATTAAATATTATATCAAACAGATATTATAATTAAGTCATAAATATTAAATAAATATTTTCATTATACCCCAATTAAATACACAAAATAAAAAGCTTCAATGGTGAACTGTATTGATAAACTTATATTTCCCATAAAGATATTTGATATTTTGTCTTATAATAACTTTATAAATAAAATCTCAGAATTGAGAACATTGAATGATATTGTGGGGTTTTCTTATATAATTGAGGACATTTATTACAAATATTTTTTTTGCTACAATTAATTTGATATACATTTAGCAGATTGTATAATATTTATAATTTTCTATGTTAGAAATTACTTTGATAACATGTCTGCATCTTTTTATTGAAATACACTGTAACTTAAGCTCTCACAATAAAAGACATGGGATTTGTAATGCTTACGAAATTAATGGGGCACCAATTTGTTCCCTATTAATGGAAAGTGCCTTTCTGTCTCTTTCTCTTGATTTCTCATCTTCCTTTTCTGTCTTTCAACCTTCTTTTCTCTCCATCACACTTTGTTCCTGTGGCATCAAGGGAACAATGGCAACCTTGAACTGTTGAATTCGTTTAGTCAGACCGGCTGACTTCTTGTTCAGAGGAAATCATCCAAGACCAGCGTGTCTGTCTAGATTAAAGGGTGCTGGGGAGGTTCTGAGATGTTGAGGAGAGAGTAATTAAAGCTAATAAGTCAGAGGGGCCAGGGTTACTAATGAAACCAGCTCCACCAAATGCTGCACCCGCTAGCCGGAGACCACATGAACTGCAGGTGGAAAGACAAATGAAGGAGAATGAAAGAGTGGAGCACAAAGGGAGTCTGTGTATCTGGATGTAACAAATGGATACAACTTAGTGAATGCTAGTGCCTTAGATGATGTAAATTAGCCTCACCGAGACTGTGCCATGTTTTGTTTTTGATGTTGTGAACCTTGTTTGGTTTTTAATGACTAGCCAGTACGAGTCAAAGTTCAGTCTTTGGTGATTTTCATAGATCTCACAGACAGTACAGATAATAAGGTAACTAGTCGACTCCTGAGGCATGAGTCAATTAAACTTCTTTAGTGCTGGCAATTTAACATGTTAATTAAGTGTGATTGATTGATAGAAACTAATATAGTTGACCATCACTAGTTTTATTCCTGTATGAATCAGAGTTTTAGAACAAATCTTGTAAATGAACAGTTCAGTGACTCATTTCAGACAGCTCTTTGTTTCATTCCTAAATGAAAGTGTTTTGAGCAAATCAGTTTCCACCAAAACTTGCTATTTCTCTTGAGCATGATGAATGCTTTTCACACAAATTTACAGAGTTTTGATTAATAAAGCGTAATTTTCACACAATTACTTGAAGAATATCATGTTACAACTTCAAAACAATATTAATATGCTGGGAGATTTGAAAACTGATGCTTTTGAACGTTAGCATCTCACATATCCAGCTTTGTATCGATGGGTTTTCATAGACGGCAGCTCACGGAGTACAGAGACGTACTTAGGAGACGAGGAGCTCCGGGTCAAATCCCGTGTAATCACGGTTCGACAAACCAGTTCAAATCTGAATATAAGGAAGTTGAAATGGCACGATTGCATCAACAAATACATTTTTATTTTAGTTTTGCATTTGTTAACACTGTCAGGTAGGTTTGGTGTAGGAAATATTTCCAACACGATAGAGCATTAACTTTTATGGACAGACCCCAGATATTTGAATTCTGAACCGCTATATACCTGTAGAAATGTAATAAAAACACAGCAATATGTACCTATATCTACGTAATAAAAACGTGCCAGGGTTCACGTATTTAACCTGTGTTTTAGCTCCACTCAGTGGACTTTTCTCTATGAAACTGCACCGAAATGTGCTGTAAGGTACATAAAACGGTGTCGCGGAGAAAATGCACAGAGGTACATATTTTTGTGAGACCAGGTTGTCTAATTTTCAGTTCATTTTCAGTTTTCTTTAAAAAATGTGGATATTTTCCATCCAGTCCAATAAGTCTGTTTAAGTTTCTCATCAAAGCCAGTTTTTACTTGAACTCATCACTTGGAGTATGTTCATTTTAGACTGTGGCTGTGGCGTTTATAAAACATATTTCAAGAAAACATAACTTTCTCATTATTTTCAATTCCACCCATCTACCCATTCATCTGTCCACCCTTTCATTAAAATGACAGAAAACACCCTCAAGTAAAATTCACCCCCCAATTGCAAAGGGTGGCAATCTGTGTGATTTGTGAAGTGCGAAACATCTCGCAACATTGATCGTCGTTGATTGAAACTCTCAGTCTCTTTAACCATTTATTTGGCATTTATAATGGCCTGTGGTTTCCCTGCATCAAACCCCAAATCTTCTCCGCCTCACTAGACTTTTACCATTTAGCCAAGCTGTAAATTCTGTCATCGCAATTTCATCATTATGTGTTGCACTAATCCACAAAGCTATTACTGCTCAATTTGTACTTCAAATAAGATGCTTAACTTTCTCATCTGCCACACTAAAGATATCTCATCCTTTTAATTGTCTTTATTCTCTTCTTCCCTAAAAGGTGAGTGTGACAGTTCTCAATCCAGCGAGGGATGAAGCACAGCTCAATCCATTTAGAGGTCTGTGCATGATACAAGAATGAATCATTACAAATGAATAACGGTTCGTGCTTTATGAAATGTATTTCAAAAGCAATTTCGGCACAAAGCCATGCATTTGGAGAAGAGTTTCCTGCCGGAGCCCATGCTTTTACAATTTTCTTCCTTTTTCTAACAAAGGGATAAGAAATGGTCAAATGATAGATGGACTTATATTAACTTGAATAAAAATAAAGGCGTTTAGAAAGATTTTTCTATGAATGGAATGGAATTTTTTGAATACGCAGAGATGGGCCCAAGGACAAAAGAAGTCCGGGCATACCGTTCACAATGAGCACACCGCTATACGGCCCGCTCTTTACCAGAGAACCCAGATGATTATGAGCACGGCTCATTAATTTAGACACAGAGGCATAATATTTTCTACATTTCTGAGCTTGCCCAATTTTATGACCCACAGGAAAATGTTATTGGTTAGAAGTTTCTCTTTAAAGCTCAGGAGGTTTAAAGGAGTTCTCAATCATGTCTCTTTGGAGAAACAATAAGATAGTTGTTGACATGCAGTAAGAGAATAAGGCTTTACAATCAACATGAAATCAAAATGTTCTTGATCCAATCATTTCCTAATGAATAAAAGGAAGTCCTTGCCTACATTATATATTTTGTGATTGTTAACCATCCTGCTTTTATTAGAAACATGGAATTACGGTATGGAAGCAAAATGAATTACAGGTCATGCTGACTCAAATCAGTATGACATTGTCAGACTTTGTTTCCCTGCGTCTTGTGCTTTCATGTGCTTCCTTGTGTTTCCGTGCCCATATATGGTCCTTCCTGTTTCCCAGTCATTATTAGTTCAGTGAATCCCAGCCTTGTGTCTTGATTATGTTCCAGGTGTGTCTAGTTAGTTTTCTCTATTTATAGTCTTCTGCCCCATGTGTCCTGTCGATTATTATATGTCAAATGTATACGTCATCTTTGTCTGTCTACCTCCGTGTTCAAGTAAAGTCTGTTTGTTGCAATCATCTCTTCGTTTCCCTTGCCTCGACGTGAATGTGACAGACATATAATTTGGTTTTGGAAGATTATTTGAATATTTTGAATTTGAAATATTTGTGCTCATATTGAAATCTCTTGATTTTGATGTCAGACTTTGGTATATTGGCAAATCATATTATATTTGAGACATTTTAGAAATTACATTTTCTAAGAAAAATACATTTTTATAGAATAAAAAAGGAAAATGTGACGGTGACTTTTTATCTTACGATTCACAAGATTCATTTTATCTTACAGTTCAACATTTTTCTTGCAATTCTGCATAAAATCTAGTGAAATGTAAACTCTGAATTCTGACTTTTGTCTTCTACTATTCTAAATGTACACCTACTTGTGAGTTTATAGATAATTATATATCCTGACCATATTCATACGTTTAGCACTTTTCATTTCTCAGATCATCCCATCACTGGGCAGCTGAACCTCTTCCTGTTATATTTCCTCTGAAACTAGAGATATGTTTATTACTCCTTGGCTTCAGACCAAAAATCTCATTAATGCAATTCCATTATCTGTGTCTGGTAATTCTCCACTAATGACCAGCTTTTTGTTAGAGTTTTATCTGACATGGAGCTAGCCCTTCACAGTAATCCCTTTTACGACCCGCCAATGCTAACTAAAAGAGAGAAGGATGAAAACGAACAGAAGGGTACATGCTTTCTGAGATCCCACCTTATCTGTAGCATTTGCTATCTGTCTCCCCTCTCATTTGAGACCCTCTGACCAGACAATTGTTGAAGTAGGAGGTGTCAGCATTCGGCAGCTGAACCTTAGCCAAAGGTTTTCTGTGCTGGTGACCTTTATCATACCTCAACATTAATCTAGGTTTTTCTGTCCTCTGCGCTACATAAAGGCAATGCCTTCTTTGGAAGAACTCCAACAAAGGTAACTCACAATTATATTTAGCCTTAAATGGTGATTGAAGTCATGATTTTAGTATATATTTTTTTCAGATGACCTTGACTTTCTTTTTCCATGCAAATCTTTTGTAGGTGTGAACAAAAACCAAAATAAATTTGGCAACAAATTTCATACGACCCGTTTAAACATTAAAAATGGCCATATCACAGTAGTCAATACACTAAGGAAAACAAATACGTTTTTTAGCAGGGACTTAAAACAGACAGAGAAGAGGCCATTCCAATCTCTAAAGACAGGGTATTACAAAGTCGAGGCCCTGCCACTGCAAATACACGCTCACCTCTACGCTTAAGCCTAATGTAAGGGACTACCAAAGAACCAGCGGGACCAGCCTGGGCACAGGATCATAGACTTCGAGACGGAGTGTAGAGAAGAAGTTCAGAGAGGTAAACAAGGGCTAGGTTGTGTAGGGATTTATATACAAAGAGGAGAATTCTATTCTCTGACAAACAGGCAACCAGTGTTAGGAGCTAAGAACTGGAGTGATGTGTTCATGCTTACGACACTTTAGTTTAAAAGAAGTCTGGCCGCAGTGTTTTGAACAAGCTGAAGATGCGCAATTTGAGACTTAGATGTAAGTGAAGCTGATAGAACTGTATCCAATAACAGAAGAGATATGTTTATCAAATGTTTAATTCTGGTCAACAAGAACTCCTAGGTTCCGTACCCTTGAGGATCTAAAATCAGATACACTTTTTAACTTCGAGCTTATACACTGAGAGTTCTCATTTGGACCAAAAACAATTACCTCAGTCGTGTCTTCATTTTGGGCTAGCCATTATTTAACCTCCTCTAAACATTGCAGAATAGAAGTAATCGCAGTAGAATTGTTTCTTTTGATTGATAGATAGATTTGAGTATCATCTGCGTAGAAATGAATAGACACGCCATGTTTATGTAGAATAGAGCCCAGTTGTAGCATGTTGAAAATTCAGCTTGGCCATAACCGGTATAAATGTAATTTTAAAATATATTAATATATAAAATAATTATTTTGAGATGTTTTTAATAAATGAAATCTGACAATTAGCATAAAATGCCTTTTATAGGACTATTACTTTTTGTGACTTTTTTTTTAACCAATAATAAGCATATTTTTTCCACAAATTCAATGAAAATTATACTGACAGGTCCAAATGTTAATTTGAATCGTGAAACAATTTGCTTAGTTTTGGTAAAAAATAATGTCACAATTTATAGTCCTATAAAAGGCCTTTTTATGCAAATGGTCATATTTCTTTTCTTTACACAGTTGTTGGATTGACTGTAAATTAGGCATCGCTGACAGTGAAACAAGATTTCCTAATGATTTGTAAAGCTAACCAATATACTAAACAAATGTTAACATGTGGCCTCGTAGGATGGATTTAGTTGCCATATTCGTCTGTGCTATTAGATTGTCTCCATCAGTCCCAGATATTTGCTGCTTTTTTCAGTTTATTATCTCATTAAGGCTTGTTTGCCCCTTGCAGTCGGGAGCTCGAGCTTATTGTTGGACATTAACAATTTAAATCGTTTTTGCTTTTTATCCTGCCAATTGCAATTACACTCTTCCAGAGGCACCAACTAATGAGTTTCCTCTTTCATACTCCCAAGACTTACGGCTGAATAGATCATCCTTCCCTCTCTGAATGAAATATATAAATAATGGCCGACACAGATTAACACAAAAGGTCTGCGCGAACATCTCGGGCCGCCTGGAGACTGCTGTTAGTGGAGATTGTTTTAATGAGAATGCAGTGGAGTAGAAAGCCACGCTCATGGGTTCTGTCCCAGCGTTATTTCCGCACATCTGAGGTGCTGGCCGGTTGAAATGAATGGGGATGTTAGTAATTATCAGACCTCCGGTGTCGAGTTCTTCGTGAATGGACGTAAGAAAATTGCTCAGTCCTCCAGGAGACTCTTTGAGCTTCTGGGTCGGTGGGGTTCATAATCATTGTTTCTGTGGGCTCCAAAAGTGATATAAGCTCACTAAACATGCAACATATTTGGAGCCAGTTATTAACACACAAATAATCAAGAACTTTTTAGGAAGATTTCAATGCAGAATTGTAAAGCCCAGCATTATATGAAATCATTTGAGTTTCAATGCAGTTCTATAATTTTTTATAAATAATTAATAATTGCTTTAGGCAGTGTTTCCCAACCCTATTTCTCGAGTCACCCCAACACTACACATTTTTGACCTCTTACTAATCAAACACACCTGATTCATCTCATCAGATCATAATTAGAGACTCCAAAAGGAGTGAGGTCACGTCGCCAACTATTGTCCTGTCATGCATAATACAGCTCTTTTCACAGATCATATGACAGTATCGTTTACAAAATTTCCAAAGTTTGCTTTTTGTTTGGGGCCCCAAACCGTCGTCTTTGTGTAAATGAACAGCCAAAACACATTACTGAACCTATTCCTTTATAGCATCTTTCTCTATTGACGGCAATTCAAAATAACTGAGTTCTCAGTAATATTTCTCATAGGATTAGGACAATTTTGAAAAATGCTTGTTCATATTGAAATCTTTGACTTTTGATCGCAGACTTAGGTATTTCAGCACATTTTAGCACAGAAGGTCTCTTCCGAATCTCTAGAGGAGACCCATATATTTATTTCACTGAAATGTCAAAAGTAAAAACAAGCACATTTGTGGGGATCCTCCACATTGTATCCAATTCCACCAATGTTAGATTGCAAGAAGGAAGTTCCCTCTATAGAGATTAACGAGGATCGATCGGCAAACAGATTCTCATCTCAGAATCAATTAGCATCCCCTTTAGCGCTCTGAGAGAGGGTTTATAGCGGTGGCTTTGTGCAGGATGCACTGAGAGCATCGATCAGACCTACTGCACTTCAGACTCTTAATGCTCTCCACTCTCTGGTGTTCTCTGAAGCTTGTTTTTCTCTAATTCATCTAGTGTAATTAAGGCAGAGGATAGTAAGTCAACAAACCTGAAGATCCACTAAAGAATGAGCGAGCTGCTTTCATTGAAGAGGATGTGATTACACTTGGATGCAAGTCAGTAGATATAAGTGCTTGATATAAGACTCAACTCATTTCTTCACTGATTAGGCCTTTGCCTGTGTTGTGTTTTATATCTGTCAGTTGATTAAAAGTTGTATTAACTGGTTTACATTTTTACAATGTTTGTTTATATACAGTGTTCCACCAAAAGAAAGTTGTACAAGTTTGGAATGACATGAAGGTAGGTTTTCATTTTTGGGTGAACTATCCCTTTAACTTCACTAATCCTCTTTGTTGGCCCGGGCATGCTCAGGATTTCTAAAATGCCTTAAATGTCTGGGTTTTCACTTTGTTTTCCTATCGATATGATCTCTACCGTCCTCATACATTATATTTATGTATATTTGCATTGCTTTGACTTCTCCGTAGGTCCTGCCTTCTCAGCATTATTGGTTGATTATGGACAATATTTGCACACTATTTGTCAAACCACTTTTTTTGTCATAATCTTCAGCAAGTATGAAAACAATAGGAGAATAGTCAAAACCCAAACATTTTAGGAATCCCAGCCAGGAAAAAAGAATGTATAGGGTTAACGTATGTTAATTGCATTCATTTAACATGTAAAACAGACAGTCCATTGTATTGAATGCTTGAACTGGTACAACAATTTAAACGGTAAAGCTGTTTTTCATATGATAACATGTTTGACGTTCCTTCGTCGAATGTTATTTGCATTGACTGACTCTCTTTATAGAAAGCTGGCTGCAGACTTTCTCAATCTCACAGTCTGCTGGAGCTGCACATGACCTCCTGTTCTGTCTGGCACGTTTCAAACACACATGCACACACGAGGCAGACTCACTCCCACGGAGCATTGAAGGTGCGTGTGTGTAGGGGGAAAAGTCAGCTGCGTCAGGCCTGAGTGCTGTGAAAAAGTGTGAGATCTAATGAGTAATAATGTGCTGTATAGCTACAGCTGTTGTTGTTTTGTCCTTTCTCACATTTCTTATTTTCAACTAGTAGTTTAACCACATCAGAACACATCCCAAATAATGTTTTATTTATTTTCTTATTCTTGTCACACCAGTACTTTTAATAAATCACTTGGCTAATATTTTATATATCTGTTTTCATTTTGATTTTATTTAAAGTTTTAATAACTTTGTGTTGTGTGTTTTGTCATTGTGTTTGGTATTTTGTTAATATATTTTTTTTCATTTTAATTCAGTATTTCAGTTTTGAATTATTTTAGGACATCAACTAAATGAAAATGAGAAATATGGCCTTGGCAACTGGCTGAAATATTGAATCTTTAAAAGAAAGCACCACTAATAAACCAACTGACCATTTAAAAACATAAACGCACTGAAGAAATATTTGGCTAAACGCTCCACTCGCTACTTCACTGATATGTCTCTGGCAGTTTCATTATTGCTCATTATTGACTGACATTTCAGCTTTTGTTTGATTAAACTGTAATGTGCATATCATGTATCAGCACATTTGACATTTACCAAGAGAGTGAGTGTGAGGTGAACACTCATTTACTAAATGAGCTCTATCGCTCAGCTCAAAGATATGAACCACTGAAGAAAATGGATAGGGCCATTTCCTGCCCGATATGAGCTGCTGCTTATCCCTCTTTCTCAGTCACATTCCACATCATAGCGCTCGTTTCTGTTTAATTATATAATATCTGAGTGATCCAAAGAACATGTGCTTTGTGTGATTGTTTAGTGGAACTGCTTATAATTTTAATTGCTCATCATTGTGGCTAAAATCATTAATTTTATTCACATACGTTCTAAAAAGAATAAAAAAACTGCATCAACTGTTTACATCAATCTTTTTGATTTATGACAACTTCAAATAAAAATTTTCAACCAACAAAGTCAATTTGGTATAGTTTGTGGCATAAACTATTTTTTAAGTTGATTACTCAATAAAAAAATCGTACTCGGTTACGAACGTTACCTCGGTTCCCTGAGATTCGGAATGAGTACTGCGTCGTAAGACACTAGAGGAAACTCCTTTTTTCTCCGATATTGAAGCCTTTTTTTGATAACGCAGTGTAACTGCACAACCATTGGTTTGTGCAGTGGCTGAAAATAAACCAATGGAGCCAGTGGAGCTGCACAGCCTATGGCTGGAAAGCCCGCCAGAATGGGTGGGGCATAGGCTATATAATGCGGCCATTCGCCAAGCGTCCTCGGGTCACTTCGACTGAAGCGACGACTGAGTTGTGCAGCCGCATAGCATGGCAAAGTATGCAGTATTGAGTTGTGGTGGCCCTGGAACCAGATAATCTTATATATTTTAGTTAAAATCAACACTTACGCAATGCACAAACTAAATATAACTAATTTAGCATGTCAATGTAATGACATTAGTTGTCGCTTGCATTAGCGCAGCTGTTAGAGTTTAAGTAGTGTTTGCTGTCATGTCTTCAGCACAATGAAAACTTTAGCATAATAGTAGCATTAAACTCTGACAGGTTTTCCTTCACTAAAAACACATAAAACTAAATTTTTACATAATTGATTAAAAGTATGCTAGGAACTGGAAATATACTGTCCAACTGTCATTTATTTAAGTTATAATTTTAATTATTTTAGAGTGTATAAGAATTTAATTTAGGAGAAATAGATGCCCTTTTTAATTGCATAGAATTTCTCTTATCAACTTTGTTTTAGATGTTTTAGTTCATTTGTAGTTTCTGATATTTTGATTGGAATATTTGATATACTTGGATTTCTTCCTGCACTTTCTCATGCTTATCCTAACAGAAATGTTAACTTCTCACCTCCCCTTCATGATTTCTCATATTTGCTCTTCTCTCTGTGTCAGCGCCACTTCATTTCATCCATGGCATGTCCCCTGTGAGGCCACTGTACACATTCATCTGACCGATGTGACATTTGTCTCAATTAAAGACTGAGATCCATGTCACCCAGAGAACAATGAACTCGAACTAGAGCGGAAAACAGAGAAAAGAACATTAGTTTTCTCCCCATTGTTCATATTTTAACAGATGGAACACTATTTAATAAACATGGCATTGAATATTGTTGGCTCTGTGACAAATTACTTATGCTCTGCTGTTTTAAGTCACTTTGGATAAAAGCATCTGCTAAATGCATGCATGTAAATGTTATACACTAAATAAACAGAAGGTAACATTAGATTTCATTATTTTTATCTTTTCTGTTCAGCAAAAGAAAGAAATTCATACAAGTTTGAAATAAAAATATAATATTTTTTTTCGGGCGAACTATCCCTTATTGTGTGAAATTAAAACATATCTGACTTTTTTTGGTAGTAACTTGATTAAATTATTGTGTGAAAAGAACATCTAAATCAGTATTTTCAGTTCTTTATTTGAGTGTATATCACCAGAAATATTATTACAAATGTACAGTGCCGATGGTTCTAAATTGCCATTATAAGTGAAAAACCGTGAGCTTTAAATCATCTTTAACAAGTCCTGTCCTTCCAGAGTGCCATAAAGAGCTGCTAGCTGAATTATACTATAGGCCTTTGTTTCTGTTTGATTTGCCACATGGGAAGAGCCTCCGGAGCTGCGAGGTCATTGTTCATTCTCTCTCTCTCGCTTTCTTTCCCCAGATGTTACTCAACTCTCTATCAATTCAATTGTTCCTTCCCTCAAGGAAATTATTCCACTTTTAATTCTGTCGTCTTTGACTCTTCCTCTTCTTACCTCATCACATTCCTTCACGCCGCTCTTGTCCTCATTTTTTCCCCCTTTGTTCCAGCTAATAAGTCTCAGAGACGGTAATAAATCTCGACTGGCCCGGTTGAGACAGACAAGCGGCGACGTTGACGGATGGTGAGAAATTTACAGGATTACAGGTGGAGTCGGCTGATTGATTGGGTTTGCGTTGCACACGAGAAGAATTACTGTCGGACGATGCGAGATGATGGACTGATGTATTGTTCAGCCAAGCCTGATGAAGAGGGGAGAATGGACTTGAACAATGGTTTTACAAGCTTCCATCTCACTCCCATTCACTTCTGTGGCACCATGTCTTTGTGTACCTGGTGCTCTTCCAGAATTAAAAAAAGACCCCAATTATTCTTTGACAAGAACAAGCTGGCAATAGCAGTTGGACCTGTAGGCCATAAACACACTGCAGCTAAATACAGTTGTCACTCCTCTCAGCTCATATGAAAGCATTGATATTGTCTCTCTCCATTAAAGTTGTTCCCCTCCAGCCATGCGGTTTCAGCACTACATGCTGCCGACAGCAGTGATTGCCGAATGATAATACTCAAAAAAAAAGAAGAAAAGAAAAACCGCTCCAGCAAGGTAAAATCATTGCAATGCATGTTGAGTTAAAGTTACCACTCTTCCAGTCATCACTGTTTTGGGTGTTACTCACAGACAGTTGACCAAAAATGGGTCACTTTTTTGCAGAGGTGGAAGTAACTAATTATTTACTGGCATTACTGTAAATGAGTAGCTTTGTTGTGCACTTCTACTTTTTAAAGTATTTTTTTTAATCTGTAATTTTACTTTTACTTAAGTATGTTTTGTTTGAAGTATTGTACTTCGCTACATTTTAAAACACATTAATTACGGAGTAAAAAAAATATGTAAAAAATAAATAAATTTAATCGCTCCCTGGAAACAACTGCAGTAAATAATGGGCAGGAGAACAAACTGGCGCTAAAATCACAAGACAGATGCAGACGACAAGACAGGCGTTAATGGTGCAGACCCAGCTTAAAACTAAACCCTGTCGCCTTCTGCTGAAGTTGAACTCGAAGGAAATGAAGTGAACCCCTGGCCATATTTATGCTCTATTATGCAGTGTAAACTGTGTTTGCCTAGACCTGGAGAGACAAGCAGCTTATAAAATCTCGACATCGCCCTTCGCAAGCATGTGGAGGTGAGGTAAATACTTGCATCATGGTTAACCATGGTGGTTAAAATGAAGCTTTGACTGTTTAGCAAAAGGTATTGCACAAATTAGCCAAAAAGACAGTGGTGCAGGGTGTGCGATAATATAGTAATTGTTGTTTTAACGATGTGCGATTTGACATTATCAGTATTTTACCAAAAACCAAACAAAACACTAAACAGTGTGCCGTGAAATCTAGATTAGACTAGTCCGCGTGCATTTGGAGTACTTTCTTTCACCGCGTGATTCAGTCTGTTAAAATGCGTTTAGAATGATCACAACATTGAAGATATAGAAGCAGAACATGTTTATATTTATATCATTTCATATAGTAAATCAACATCATACAAAGAGTGCCGTTTTTTCTCCACAAATCAGCACGATTACATAGGCATGTAGATTTAAAAAAACAGGAAGTTAATTAAGAGACTTGCGTTTTAGACACCATATTGCCTGTTTTTGCTCCATTTCCACAGCAAAACGACTTCCAAACACAGTTTTGCGTCTCTGAGCAACATGACGGTGTTTCGTTCTTGAATGAATCAACTGTTTAAATGACTCGGTTCAATCGGAATGACTCCCTTTACAGTGACTTGCTGAAACCTACTGGTGGTTTTAATTTCACATTTAAAGAATATTTTGTTTTTATAATTTCAAACGAGTATTCAACATTTTATGTCTTATTTATCAAAACATTATTTCTGCATTTGTAACTGCAGGCTAAATGCATTCATGTCAGCGTGTAAATCTATGCCACTTCAGATGAAGCTTCTGTGTTTCCTCTGCATTGCAAATATTAATTTAGGTAATACTGATTAATTTGCCTGGTAACAGCTCAAATGTGTTATTATTCTAAATGACTGATTCCTTTAATTAAAAACAACTAGTTTGAGATTTATAGGCCTATCCCAGGTGTGTATAACTCCGTTCCTGGAAGGCCTCAGCCCTGCAGAGTTTAGTTCCAACACACACACCAGGTAGGTTTCAAATAAGCCTAAATGATTAGTTTAGCTGGATCAGATGTGTTTAATTAGGGTTCTAAACAGTGCAGGGCTGTGGCCCTCCAGGAACTGATTTTGACACCTTGGTCTATCCCATTTTTTCGTCCCTCCCACTGTTAAAATTTGAAAAAAGTAATTTTTACTCCAAGTAAATTTTAAATGAGCTACTTTTTAATTTTACTTGAGTAGATTTTTAGACTGGTACTTTTACTTGTACTTAAGTCAAATTTCAGTAATGTAATGGTACTTTTACTAACTTTGAATATTTCAGTACTCTTTCCACCTCTGCTTTTTTGTTTAATACTACTACTACTAATATGCAATAAATATGTATGTATATATATATATATATATATATATATATATGTATTTGTGTGTGTATATATATATGTATGTTATATCAATGTAAAATCTTAGTCCTGAAGCAAAACCAACTGAGAACCACTGAGGTACAGGACTTTAGACATTAAAAATAGGCTTAATGCTGTTTTTGCCAATAACTTCAATCAGCCCTATTATAGAATCTAGGCAGGTAATGCACAATAGTAATATTATTACAGAATCGCAGGGATGTTCATGATGAAGGGTATTTGGCTAGCGAATGTGTGTGTATTTAGTTCACAGACCCTAAATCTGAACATTGCTTTAGTGTTTCATATGCATTGTCCTCGCAAAATATATGGAACAGTGTCAGGGAATGAAGACAATAGGCTTTTGCTTGATGTTTTACACGTGCTAATTATATTGTATGATTGAATCTGGCATCTGAACCTAACTTTGAGGTTGAGAAGTACTGTTAATTAAGTACTTTAATTGTCACATAAGCAATTAGTCTTAAATTAGCAGCTCGTGTTGAAAGATAGATTTGCTGTAGTTTTCTTTGGTAGAGCAATAATTAAAAGCCATCAAGAGACTGACCCATTGACATCAACCAAACAGCTCATTTGAGCACAAATGAGTCATATAATTCTACCACAGTTCAGTTTATCTAGTAAATGATGCTGAAGCGAGATTTACTGTTTTTTATATATATATATATATATATATATATATATATACACTGTATATGTATATACAGTATATGAATTTAGCATGCAAGAGATTGCTTTTTGTGTTAAAGAGCTTGATCAAAGTCAATATTAAGGCCATTTTTATAAACAAACCATAGAAATATTTGTCTTCTGTAGGCCAGAAAGGAAATGAACAGTGTAAACTGGATGGAAAGCCAGAATGTTCATTTGATTGATGAATCACGGTGACTCTGAACTGCACCCACAGCAGACTCATCACATTCTGCCAAGAGCTGCATGAAAGACTTCATTAACCTCATACTCAAATATGTGTTTATAAGTCACAGCCAGGGTGTGTTTATAGAGGTTATACGTGGAGATTAGATGTTCAGAGTGGTATTTGATGGGTGTGTGCCTGAATATTTATTGTGAAACTCTCTTTTTTGTTTTATTTATTCCCCACAAGGCTGTTTGAGTGGACAGCTCTCCATCACAATGCTGTATTTGTCACTTTTTTCTTTTGATTGCTCCATTTGCACTCCGCCAAACTCTACAAACCCTTCATGCCCATAGACACACTTGAATAGGGAGCGAGTTTGATTGACACATATTGAGTGGAGAAAATAAAAGCTCTCGGTTGAAAAGTATTTTTTACATTGTAAACATGCTTAAACAGAGGGAATCTTCCAGACATTGACACATAAGTTGGTCTCAAACTGACAACCATTGATTCTTCTATTGACTGCCTACAAAGCTCTGTAATGTTTTGTAAGTAGGTGTGATCTTTCCTACTAAAAATCTAAATTGTTCAAAGTTTTTCCAAACCCATATGATTTTTTTTCTCTTTGTGGAACACAGACGTTTTTAGATAATAAAAGTTTAGTCTCGCAGTAAAGTGAATGTTCTGTTTTTCAGAGAATACTAAGAACTACGTCAATCACTCAAAAGTGAATCACTAATAATGGAGTCATTGGAAAATCACATCCTGTAATCTAAAATTACTTTCCACAGAATCTTTCTCAAAAGAGACCAAGTAGTAAAATTGGTATTTTATGAACAAGAGTTTCAGAAGTGATCGATTTGCAGCTCATCAACATGTAGGCCTTCAGACTTTTTAGTTTGAAGTTTTAAGGGTTAGAGTATATTTTCCTTGAAATATGTTACTTGAAACATATTCAATCTTTTTCTCACTCACTCAGACATCTTTGACACTGTGCATAGTACTGTATTGTGTCCCAAAATGAGTTCTGGTTTCTCAATATGGACTCCCAACCGATACTCCTAATTGAGTGTGACATGTTACACACTGATGTTGCACATCAGTTACGTCCTTCCTTACTCGGCCTGCCAGGAAAAGTCCTTTATATATCATTGACTTTCCCTCGACGGCTGGCCAGATGAAGAGGTTTTCCTAGACTGTCCGTTAATGAGCAGACAGTAATTATCACAGCACCCTGAGTGAGTCAGATACATCCATTCTGCTGAACTCATTCATTAGGCCTGAAACTGATATATATACTGTGCATTTAAAGGCCTGCGGTTCACACCATCACCGTTGCTCTTGTATGAAATAACTTGATTTGTTAGTGTTCTGTGTCTACACCTACACTATACACCCACCTGAATGTATTTCTGGGTTTATTATATCTCAAACCAGCGTTCAAAAGTATTGGACTCCAGTGTTTGTATAATGTGGCAGATCATTCCCATTGAATAGTACTTTTATCTTACAATTCTGTATTTTTCCTCACAATTCTGACTTTGTAAAATGCAATTGCGAGTTATGAAGTCAGAATTGTGAAATAACTCGCAATTGTAAGAAAATAATCAGATGTATTTCCCTCAGAATTGGACTGAACTCACAATCGCTCAGAATTGTGTTAAAAAATACCTAATTGCGAAATAGAAACTCGCAATTTTAAGAAAAATGTCAGAATTGCGATATAAACTTATATAAGCTTTCTTAGAATTGCAAGTTTATACACAGCAACTCTTGACATTATAGTTCACAATTATGCATTTATATCTTGCAATTCTGAGAAAAAAGTCAGAATTTTGAGATGTAACCTAGCAACTGCAAGAAAAAAAGAAATGTGAGATTAAAAATAAGTTCTTTCATTTTTTTTATTTATTCAGTTACAGAAAAAGGCTTCCTTATGATATAGTTACAATGTATGAATTTATTCATATATCCAAGTGGCATCTACAAACAAATAATGCTATAACTTTCTCATAACAAACTTCTGCTCTCCAAAAACTGAGTGTTTAAATAGAAAATTGTCGATTTGAACAGTATATGTATTTTTTTATCTTTTAATGCCAAACAAAGTGTTCTTGTGCTATCTTTCTTTAACACAAATGCTACTTATTTAGATTTGTAATATTTTGCTATCTAATACAAATGTCATTCATCAAACTCTTTTTGTATTTAGTCTCAGATTTGACTTTTTAATATGACAAACATGCAGAGTTTAAACAGCACTCATGGGTAAATGTATCATTCTTTACATAACACACTTCAAACAGCTTATTGTTAATACTCATTTTCTCATAAAAAGCGATCATCCCTTAAACTGCATTTCATATTTAAGACACATCACATGCACAAAGTGTCTTAGTTCAAAAAGGCCTCAATCCCTGATGTTATTTACTGTTGTCTGGCATTATAGCGCCTAATCTTCTCAAAGGCAGTATCCGGTCATTGTCAAACGATATGCTAAAGAGCTTTTTAGTCTCTTTTCAGCATCACAAAGGGTTTTTTAAGTACTTAAAAGGATAGTTAATCTTTTAAGTGTGTTCGACAAGTGCATTAGGGTCCCTTGGCCTGCGTTCTGCTCTTATTCATAGCCTCGCTGTCGGTTTTTTGGCACTCGGACTCACTGACCCAGAAAGCAAAGCCCTATTGTTTTTAAGCCTTCTTTATCTCGCAATAGGGATGGCGTGGCACAGGGAATAGGACAGCCGAGTCCTGATCTTTCATGTTTTTTAAACACAATGGTTGCTTTTAATGGATGATAGTGTTAAGACAGATTTAAAAGTCATGCAAATGCAATTTCAGTTCATTGGAAGGTGGATTCAACCATGAGAACCTGAATAAAACATCCTAAAGCACAGAGGTTGTACGTTTTCATCTGTGTTCTATTAACTGTATTTTGTGCAGTTACAGCAAAATGCATGTAAGCTGCATCCCGAACTTTCCATTTATTGTATTCTGTCAACACAAATGAACTAAACACAAAAATATGCATAACGGTACGGATTAAATGCCGTGGGTTATGTCTCAGCCACGCATTCACACTCATATCATTACACCATCGCCTGTTTGTTACTGTCAGGGCCTCGATCGTAAATCTGGCAGTGTGTCAGTTAGAGGTGGCTGGAAAATTAGGATGTTATGGATGGGAAGCTCTCGTGCACTTACACACACTCACACACACTCACACACCCTTGAGATGGCAGATGAGCGATTTTCAAAGAGTAGTAAAGCTGTCTGTCTCTCCTCTGTATGTCCTTGTCCGTTTCGTTCCATCCCACCGTCTGTCAAACAGAGCCCTCCCATGGAGACTGACACACTCTCACAAGAATGACACATACACACACAGTATATTTCACTGTCTGTTGCAATACTTTTGCTTTTTTTATTCGGTCTGTTAGTTATTTTTGTGTCTTTATCAATAGAGAGCTAAAGTCTTACCTGAAAGTCTGAATAGCTCAACAGTGTCCTTTGCATATTTTTTTGGTACTTTTACAGAGACTTGTTTTTCATGCCAGTACAGTCACATTCTCTATAGGCTTTGTGATATGTACATACCAATATTTTTTTTTGGAATGAAATGTTTCTATTAGATGAATGTCTAAAGCATACAGCCCACTCTTTGAAAAATTATATGTGAAATTGCAAGTATGCAATTAAGAATGGTTAAAAACGCAAAAATAAATTACATATTATATGCTGAATCTAGCACGTAGCAGTTATTTTCATTTATATTTTCTGAAAACTTTTGTCAGTCATGAGAGATTTAACCTCCACAAGAGCAGCCAAACACTTGTTACTTGTTTACTTCTGAAAATAAACAGGATTTATCAGTATGGAGCTGGAGAGACACTGTTGTCTTTGATTGACTGCACATTTTCATACATTTGTTACTGGTGAAGTGTGCATTGACGCTACCTATCTTTTGATGGATTACACCTTTCATCCATAGACTTGATGCATGTTTTGTAACAAATTAGAACAAGATGCTGTTTTCAAAGAGTGTTGGATTTGCCAATTACTATACGACAGAAACAAAACAAATCGCCTTACATAAAATTGCATTTTGAATATGCCTTGAGATTTCAGCTGATAAATACTGCATAAATAGAGGGAGTTGGAGATTTGTAAAGGAAAGGTTTAGGAATAGTCCACTTCAAAAATATTAACTCTCAAGTTGATCCAAACCTATATTTACTGTGTGTGTGTGTGTATGCACAGCCTGTCTCATGTACGTAGGTATTAATACGTAACATTTACAAGCATAAAATGTACATTTTTGTACGTTTTTATTGAGGCTAAAATGTAAAATTTATACGTATTTCAAGTACATATTTTTTGCTAAAAAAACATACAAATAATTTTGTATAATTAAGATATTTGTATCAATGCATTTTTATCAATAAGCGATTTCGATTTTTAGGCTACTTAACCTACACCTACCCATTTTACAGCGAATATGCATTTTTATATGTGTATGTATATACACTCACCGGCCACTTTATTAGGTACACCTGTTCAATAGTTTGGTAACACAAATAATCAGCCAATCACATGGCAGCAACTCAATGCATTTAGGCATCTAGATGTGGTGAAGACGACTTGCTGAAGTTCAAACCGAGCATCAGAACGGGGAAGAAAGAGTATTTAAGTGACTGAACGTGGAATGGTTGTTGGTGCCAGACGGCTGGTCTGAGTATTTCAGAAACTGCTGATATACTGGGATTTTCACACACAACCATCTCTAGGATTTACAGAGAATGGTCCGAAAAAGAGAAAATATCCAGTGAGCGGCAGTTGTGTGGACGACAATGCCTTGTTGATGTCAGAGGTGAATGGGCAGACTGGTTAGAGATGATAGAAAGGTAACAGTAACTCAAATAACCACTCGTTACAAGCAAGGTAAGCAGAATACCATCTCTGAACACACAACACATCGAACCCTGAAGCAGATGGACTACAGCAGCAAAAGACCACACCGGGTGCAGCTCCTGTCAGATAAGAACAGGAAAGGAGGATACAATTCGCACAGGTTCACCAAAATTGGACAATAGAAGATTGTAAAAACGTTGCCTGGTCTGATGAGTCTCGATTTCTGCTGCATTCAGATAGTAGAGTCAGAATTTGGCGTAAAGAACATGAAAGCATGGATCCATCCTGCTTTGTCTCAATGGTTCAGGCTGGTGGTGTAATAGTGTGAGGGATATTTTCTTGGCACACTTTGGGTCCCTTAGAGCATCGTTGAGCATTGTTTAAAAGCCACAGTATACCTGAGTATTGTTGCTGACCATGTACATCTCTTTATGACTACAGTGTACCATCTTCTGATGACTACATCCAGCAGGATACTGCATCATGTCACAAAGCTCAAATCATCTCAGACTGGTTTCTTGAACATGACAATGAGTTCACTT
Source organism: Gymnocypris eckloni scoliostomus (assembly GCA_027564155.1). NCBI lineage: Eukaryota > Metazoa > Chordata > Actinopteri > Cypriniformes > Cyprinidae > Gymnocypris > Gymnocypris eckloni. The sequence goes on along the minus strand of CM050419.1, from coordinate 22,885,279 downwards.
TACTCAAATGGCCTCCACAGTCACCAGATCTCAATCCAATAGAGCACCTTTGGGATGTGGTGGAACGAGAGATTCACATCATGGATGTGCAGCCGACTTTATCAAATCTGCAGCAACTGCGTGATGATATCATGTCAATATGGACCAAAATCTCTGAGGAATGTTTCCAACACCTTGTTGAATCTATGCCACGAAGAATTAAGGCAGTTCTGAAGGCAAAAGGGGGTCCAACCCAGTACTAGCAAGATGTACCTAATAAAGTGGCCAGTGAGTGTGTATGTGTGTGTGTGTGTATGTATATATATATATATATATATATATATATATATATAGTGTTGAAGTGGTATGGTAAAATGTATTAATTCATATAGAAAGTCACCTATTTCAGTCCTGAACAATCAGTCGAACGAATGATTCAATGACTGACTTATAAAAATAGTCATTTGTTTTGTTTGCTGGATGATCCAGCATTTTGAACAAATCAGTTGAGTGAAAGATTCTGCAGTACAGAAGGATTAGCTGAGAAAAAGAGCCATACAGTTTTGAAACAACATTAGGGTGAGTAAATGATGACAGAAAAGTTTTTATTTTTGGGGTGAACTTTTGTTTGTAAATAGATTTGTGAAGCTGTTTATGGAAATTACTTTCGCTGCATGAACTGTTTGTGATTCAAATCTTATTTAGAGGTTTGTTGCACACAATTACAGAAGGGTATTATGTAGTTTGTCATTTATAGCAAAGATGTACCACAGTTTGGCGTTTTAGAGCCACATGACTTGTAGAAGATGACCAAACTTGGAGTGTCATTTTGCTGCTCTTTTTGTTTCATCTTCTACTTTTGTTCCTTCACAATGGGCATTTTTTCAGGACTATCTTTTCTGCTCCTCTAAGCACTCCTCCTCTGCAGGAGACAAACAGCACAACATAAAACCTTCTACCTCCCGCTACTTCCCCTCTCATCTCACCCTTTTCTCCCTCTCATCCTGGCATTTTGTCATAAGCTGCATTCAGAATCAAATCCTCCAATTGCCACATCTGCATCAGAAAGGAGGACAGAAGATGATCTGTGTAACAGAACCGTTCGAATACAACAGGTGCTCAGCAGTCCCACGCAAATCTTTCTTTGTCCCTTGCTGAAGACATCCAGAAAAGTTTGGAAACTCTTAACTAGATTTTTACATTTTCCTGTATTAAATGTGAGTGGTACATTTCTCTACGAAGCTAACCAAATTCATACTCAGGTGTTGTGATTGGTCGCCAAGGTGCTGCTATGCAGTTGCCGAGTTGTTCTGCATTGTTTATAATATGCAGTGGTGGTCAGTAACGAAGTACAACTACTTCGTTACTGTACTTAAGTACATTTTTCAAGTATCTGTACTTTACTGGAGTAGTTTTATTTTGAGTAACTTTTACTTTTACTTCACTACATTCCAAAGCATAAGATCGTACTTTTACTCACTACATTTCATAAAACACATATCGTTACTTCTTATAATACATCACGTGCTCCGAGGCGCAGAAGCGGTGTATGATTCATGAACAAACTGATTCTTTTCAATGAACCTGTTCAATCAGTTCGCAAATCGCAACAAACGATTCATTCACAAATTTCTCGAGTCGAAAACTCACTGATTCAAATGATCCGTTTAGGCGAGTCTCTTCAGTGAACTGAACTCACAAGTAAAGAACCGGAGATCTTGTGAGCGCTACTGATGCTGTGAAAATGCGTTACTAATGTCGAATTTTAGGATTAATTATTGTAACTGAAAATAATATTTAGGTCAAAACTGTCAGTTGTTTGTGAACTAAATCTGCTGTAAAGGGTGATCTATTTAAGCCCACTGAAATGCTTGAATGCAGACAGATCAACATCAGTGTCTCTAACGTTTTTCAAAACAAACAAAACATTAAAATAACACCGATTAAATAAAATAACTCATGCACGTTCATATTCCCGCTGCTGTAACGCTCATATTCCCGTAACGTTAGCAGTTTTATTAAAATGCTATGCATTTAGACCTATGTGACGTCTGTTTTTATATTGTTTATACATTTTATGTTTAGATCAACTAGTAGACAGATATGAATGTTTATTCATAACCATACTGAAAATAAGTAAATATTGTTAGCTGATGCTAACTGTCTAGCTAACAAGCTTACTGGTGGTAAGTTGAGGAAATGTTTAGATATAAAGTCCAAATATCTTTATTCAGCCACCTAGATAGATTCCATCTGAGGGAAAAAGAAAGGATGTGATGTTCAGAACATAGTAACTACAGTAATTATCAGAGTGGGAAGTGATGCCCTCTGGGGGCATTGGGCCAGGGTGTTTTACACCACAGACAAGGTTTGAGAAGAAAAAAAATCATTATGAAAATATCATTAGATTTTCCTTAAAATGTTCTTCCTAATTTCAGGCCTAATTCTCATGTCATATATAACTGACGTTCTGCAAAACAACAAGTTATAAAACACTTTTTTCTTCCTGGTGAAGATTAGATGGTGAAATCTGTTTTCTCTCAGGTACATGGCAGTGTAAGCTTCACAGTGAACATTACTACATCACTCTCATCAACGTAGTCCATATCAACAAAATATATATCTTGACTCTATAGTGGTTATTTTGTGAAAAACCCAGGTATTTTGGGCAGTATGATTATAAAAATATGTGCTAATATATGATATATTAAAATATATGAGCAATAATAATAATAAAAGTGCTGCTTGTCTATGAAAGCAGTCGAGGCCATTTCTGTGACCTTTTTCAATATGCAGTGTGAAACTGAAAATATCATTCAAAGTTTCTCTGATGTGATAAATGCAATCTGTCAGGACCTTAACCACTGGGAGATTTCATCCAGGATCCTTACGCTACCAATCTATATTGAACTTTAGCTTGTAATGATATTGTGCTATTTCAGTGAAAAATGGTTAAAGAATACTTGCACATTGTTCAGTCAATGAAGTAATTATTTATGAGTTATTCAGGTTGAGAAATGTCATGGACTTCAATACAAAGTTGTTCATTGAGCAAATCGTGAATTATTGAACATTACATTTTCAAGCCAGCTATACAAAGCAGTACAACATCTGAAGAACAGTATAGAAACTTTTCGTAAAATATGATCATCTACCACATTTCACTGATTTTTTTTTCTTTTTCTGATAGTTTGAAGGGGGTACAATGGGTCTCTTTATAATGTGGCTTTGGGCATTCAGACAGCACCTGTAGAGATGTGGCTGTTCAGTGACACTGTCCTCTGTAGACAATAACCTTCTGCAGTATGACCTTCACACTCCTGAACATAATCTGTGTTTAGCTGTGTTCCAGAACCTAGTGAGCTGCCTTGCTGACTATTTAACCTACTTAAGTGAGTTTACTGTGTAATCTTAAACATCTCGTTACATTTTATGGTCAGAAAAAGGTGTCAAATGGTCATACTCAGGCTACATAGTGGCGAGCAGTGAGTTTTTTAACTGGGCAGAGTGCTAAGATATTTGTTAAATATTGCCAAGTGAAACACTGCCAGGTGGTTTAGGTTTTTGGACATACCTAATTACCATTAAGTGACTTCATGCAGGCTTTCGTTACTTTCCATTGAAAATAGTTGGCAACAGTTGCAAAAGATCGAATGTGCCAAATCTGGGGCCTCCTTTATAAAGATTTGATCCAAGAGTGTGCGTACACTTAAATCCACGCCAGCGCTCATATTTATAAAAACGGTCTTTGACGTGGAAAAGTGCTTAGCATCACATCAGGGTCTGAGCAGGCGTATACACTTTTTATTGTCTGAGAATTGCAGTTTTCTGTTTGTACATTCATTCTATGAATCAAACGTACACATATTCATACATACATTTTGGATGGTTTCTGCACAACATTTTATAAATGAGGCCCCTGCTGTGAATCCACTTACCTATAATTGGTGAAGATTTACAGAAAATCATCCTCATTTGTCAAATAATTAATTGTACATACTGATTCCCAGCATTTTATTATGTAAGCTTTAAGTCGCATCTCAAATGACAAGGGGGCAATGTATAATCATGTTTATTTTAATTAGCCAGTCCATGAACTCATGCTCTCAAATGGTTGGGGTATGCAGAGCATTCATAGCTTATGGATGGAACTCATCCATACCAGGGAAAATAAAAATGCATGATGTGACTCCTTTAGAAGAAGATACGCACTGTATTTCTTAGACTGTAAAAAAAGATAGACGACATGTCTCTATTTGCTTCCATTGTAGAAAGCTGAAACCAGAATGTTCCAGATATGACGCTGCCATCTTGTGCCAGTGACATTTGGAGCCTGAGTCTGAGCAGTAGTACTTCTTTGGAAACCCGAATCTGCACAGTAGTGATTCATTGGGAGCCCGAGTCTGCACAGTAGTGATTCATTTGGGGCCTGAGTCTGCACAGTAGTGATTCATTTGGGGCCCGAGTCTGCACAGTAGTGATTAATTTGGGGCCTGAGTCTGCACAGTAGTGATTCATTTGGGGCCTGAGTCTGCACAGTAGTGATTCATTTGGGGCCCGAGTCTGCAGAGTAGTGATTCATTGGGAGCCCGAGTCTGCACAGTAGTGATTCATTTGGGGCCCGAGTCTGCACAGTAGTGATTCATTTGGGGCCTGAGTCTGCACAGTAGTGATTCATTTGGGGCCTGAATCTGCCCAGTAGTGATTCATTTGGGGCCGAGTCTGCAGAGTAGTGATTCATTTGGGGCCCGAGTCTGCACAGTAGTGATTCATTTGGGGCCGAGACTGCACAGTAGTGATTCATTTGGGGAACGAGTCTGCACAGTAGTGATTCATTTGGGGCCCGAGTCTGCACAGTAGTGATTCATTTGGGGCCTGAGTTTGCACAGTAGTGATTCATTTGGGGCCTGAGTCTGCACAGTAGTGATTCATTTGGGGCCTGAGTCTGCACAGTAGTGATTCATTTGGGGCCTGAATCTGCACAGTAGTGATTCAGTAGTGATTCATTTGGGGCCTGAGTCTGCACAGTAGTGATTCATTTGGGCCCTGAGTCTGCACTGTAGTGATTCATTTGGGGCCCGAGTCTGCACAGTAGTGATTAATTTGGGGCCCGAGTCTGCACAGTAGTGATTAATTTGGGGCCTGAATCTGCCCAGTAGTGATTCATTTGGGGCCCGAGTCTGCAGAGTATTGATTCATTGGGAGCCAGAGTCTGCACAGTAGTGATTCATTTGGGGCCCGATTCTGCACAGTAGTGATTAATTTGGGGCCCGAGTCTGCACAGTAGTGATTCATTTGGGGCCTGAATCTGCCCAGTAGTGATTCATTTGGGGCCCGAGTCTGCAGAGTAGTGATTCATTGGAAGCCAGAGTCTGCACAGTAGTGATTCATTTGGGGCCCGAGTCTGCACAGTAGTGATTCATTGGAGGCCCGAGTTTGCACAGTAGTGATTAATTTGGGGCCCAGGTCTGCACAGTAGTGATTAATTTGGGGCCTGAGTTTGCACAGTAGTGATTCATTTGGGGCCTGAGTCTGCACAGTAGTGATTCATTTGGGGCCTGAATCTGCACAGTAGTGATTCAGTAGTGATTCATTTGGGGCCTGAGTCTGCACAGTAGTGATTCATTTGGGGCCTGAGTCTGCACTGTAGTGATCATGAGCTGGAGCTGCAGTATTAAACACCATGCTCCTACATATAAAGTCGATGCTACACACCATTTTAATAGCATCAAATAGTAAACCTGTTACAACTGAGCATACAATTAGATTTTTAAGTTCACGTCCTATACACTCTAAAAGATGCTGGGTTAAATACAACCCAGCACTGGGTAAAATATGGACGAACCCATGCAGCGATTGGGTTTTTTAGACCCAGCGGTTGAGTTACTGCCCAGTTTATTTTAGAGTGTTTTGCTATGTAGTTGCTAGGATGTTCTGTATCATATTGCTCTGTAATCTTCTGGTCACGAGATATGGTGTGCGTTCCTCCATTTTTAACATATTTTTATAGTAATGCTCACCTTGGCAAACACTCAAAGATATATAGAGAGAGACGAGGAGAACAGGAAAAAAGTGCTAATTAAATTTTCCACTCACTGTGAATGTCTGATAGAATTAAATGAAGCTGGGCAGCTGTCACCTGTTGGCTGATTTGCGGATGATATTTCAAACGTGGTTTGATGCTACATTCAATTTACATCTGACAGATACCGCCTCTGTAAAAACAATTCTGCACACTTAAACTCATTCTATGCCCGTTGTTTCTCAAATCCGAATGCCAGCCTCCTCAATGCTGCATTTTCATGCCTTATTAAGCACACTGTGCTAACGAGAGGAATAACTCATCAAGAGGATTTGGAATGGCAGAAAGGAAAAGGGAAAAAGCATGGGATTCGATTGACTCATGATTCAGTTCGATTTGTGAAGGTCATTGAAATTCACAAGTGCAAGATATAACGGCTGTGAGGTGATTGTGTTTGTGAAAAATCACAATGGGCATGTCTCAACCGTTTCTCCTTGACATTATAATACAGAAGTGAGCCAATAGACTTTTGTTTAGAAAAAAAGTTTCCAGCCACTGCCAGCATTTTGGACCATTTTCACAAAAATGCGATAGCCCCTAGACTATATTGTTGTATGAATATCTGAACATATGAACCTCTTCTTTTATACAAAACAAACCTACAAATAATTATTTTTCTTCCAAAGACTTAATCCTGACCAGATTCAGAATGATCTAAACACTGATCAAGTGGATCATGTCTATCAATACCTCTAAAGCTTATACAGTCCTTCACATGGGTTGACATTTCATTCAGTAACATTAGGCAGTTTGTATTCATATGCTGCTTGTTGATGACATTATTTGACATATGCATCTGCCTATATATATGCAGTCACTTGTTTCTGCTTCTTCACCATGTTTTGATCCAGAAATTCAGTACTCTTTTAGAATATGTGTAATAGCGCCCCCTACCATATAACAGTAAATACTCAGAAATCGGTCAAAGGTGGGGAAAGAGTTAAGCAGATATTTCTCTTTCGCAATCATTGACATATTCACAATATGTTGTAGTTGTTTTTGGAAAATCATCACACATACACATGCATGCATCCATCCATATTTTGTCTGAATTCTTTGCCAGTGTGCTGCGAGCACAAACCCACAAGATGTCTTATTTATTCTTTGCTCTCTCACATGACCAATCAAAGAAGACAGGAAATTACCCTTCACCTAAAGCCACTTCTGTTTTCGTAAACAACACTATCTGTCCTGTGTTGGCCGTGATGGAGTGCTCTCTAATACATGTGTGTCTTTGTGTGTAGCTGTCCGTCAGCCAGTGAGTGTTACACACGTGTGTGTTTGTGTTTGTGAGGGCTTCTGGATTGAAGCTCCTATCTCTGGTGTGCAGCTGTGAAGCAGGTCGTAGGGACACATCTCCAGTCTGTAAATATAGCACACACACATACACACACAAGCACTGCCAAACCAGATTAACACCCAAATAAATCACCTTCAGAGATGCTCCGCTGAACATAAAGTAGAGGATCAGGCTAAAAAACCCTGTCTGTACTCTGTACCGTCCTCACCATCTCGGTTCGCTTCTCTTAGTTAGTGGTGCATTTCGATAAGTTAAGTTTGGGATGTTTAAAGTGTGTGGCTATTTGTTAGATGCTTGTGTTTGTTCTCTTTATTAGTTATGTATTAGCTGATCAGCTCATGTGATTCTTGCAATATAAACTTGAGTTAAATAATACAATAATAATAAAACTAAAGCAAATAATATTTTGGTCACTCCTATTCTGAAATATTTTTAATATCCCCATGATATATTATAAAATACATTTTAATAATAACAACAACACATTATACAATGCAATGCATTGTACAAAACATGTGTTGTATATTGTTTTCCCGTCAAGTACACTCTTAAAAAAGGCTCTAATATGGTTCTTTAAAAAATCTTTCACAAAATGGTTCTTCCTGACACCTTTTATTTAAGAGTGTATGACTCTTCATAATGTTAGTTATTTGTAATATCACTTTAACAAAAAATAAAAACTCCCTTAATGGCATCTTCCTCCAGGAAGGGACATCATTTTGGACATAAATCGACAGCAAAAATATAAGTATTAGCTTTTTAATTCTCATTCCCTCATCGAGCAGTTATTAACTTAATAACTTGAGCTCTTTATTTATTCAAGTAAACTGTAAGCTCAACTAAAATCAAGTTACAATAAACGTTGAAGGCCACAAGAACATCCCAGACGTCTCACAATAAAGTGTTTGTATTCATCCCACATCACGTGGGTGCTTTTGTGCTGTTAAGCAGCATGTTTGGCAAATGCGTTACTTATTTGCCACGCTCATGGGACGCTTCACGTTTTCCCATTCATTGTTTTCCTTCACAAATCCGGCATGAATTTAAAGCCTGTGTAAATGCTGCAGCTTGTGTTTGTGAGTTAAGAAATGTTTCTGAGGAATTTCCAGCTCCAGTCACTGATGTAATTACATTTTCTGCTTTTGTAATAGTAAGACTTTGCATGACAGTTCAATATTCTTGGCTAACATCTGTGCTGTACATGGCTGCAAAGTTGAAATGAAAACATCAACAGTGCCTTTGAAATAAACCTTTAATATGGGAACCAGAATGTGACAGAACCAGTAATCTAAACCTGTCAGAATATATATATGCCATATATCCACAATATTTTACCAGCACCAATTGGTTCACTACAGGTTTTTCTAATGGTGATTTACTAATGGAAAGTATAAGCATTTCACATCAAACTTCTAGAATTCAGTAGCGTGCTTTTGCTACTTATTTTTCACCGTAATGGAGACCTAGAACATTACTGTTTAATTCAGGGTCACATCATTTTCAGACTCAAACTTCATATGCCTAATTCAACTAATTACTGCACCAAAATTACATTTCAACCATGCACAACTGATCACTTGACTCTCTTTGAGTAAAGAATTTTCATTTTCAACTCATTTTTACGGTCGAGAGGTTAGTTAGTGAATGCGCTGCGGCCAACTGATAAATTATGCTTTCCTAAATTAGATGTTTTAAAAATTGCTTTAGGAAAATAGGCTCTTAATTTATACCCGAGCACAGATGTGTCAGCCAGAATGAGAACTGGAAAATAAAACCGCTCACGATGGAATTAAATATTCTACACAAAGTGCCGGTGTTTAGTAGCTATAACAGTCTGACACACTTTACACTTCATTACAAAATCCTGCACTTCTTTTATTGTATTTCCTCTAGTTGCATTTTTTAATAATTATAATTTTTGTTAGATATCGTGTATAGAAAAAGACATAGATATTTGCTTTCTTATTTAATATTGCTCACCATTATTTTACATGACCTAATGAGATTATTCTGCCATGGTCTATATATAGTACCATAGTAAAATTAGAACTAGATTGTATTTACATGTTCATGTTTAAAAATGCATAGTGTTACCATGGTAACATGTTCAAAAAACATAATTTTTTTTGCAGGCAGCAAAATACATCCTTCCTTCTAGCAGATTGAGTGCGCTTCTAAATACAGTATGTTATTTTCAGATAAATTGCTTTTCTAGAGGCTTCCTATCATTTGGAGGCAATAAGGCGCTCTGCTCAGGTGAGGCTGTAGTGGGGGGGAATCTAAATAAAGTGAGAAATTTAGCATGCATTGGATACTACAAATTCCTCTTTGTTTGTAAAACAAATGCTGATATCTCAGTATTAAAACGGCATTGAGGCTTAACATGATTTGTGGTTTAAAATTGAAATAAAGCCCAAGCCTGTGCGGCTTTATTGCAGAGAGAGGAAATTGTGCTCTCCTATCCCCTCGCAGTTCATTTGCAGTCATTCCCCACAAAATCAATTTTCAATTTCCTCCATGGGAAAGCACCTTGCTGCACGCGGCAACAGCCATGCTATTTGCGCTTCATTAGCCTAGCCATACATTATTTTTTTTTTTGAAGATTGTGTACTTTAAGAGCAATTCTGAAATGTTTCACAGCTAACGTCGCATTACTTAAGTTAATGTCCACTGGGCGATGTTTCGCATGGGTTCTGAATTTCACTTAGTGCCAAGGCAATGTTAGCTAATGTTTTAGCCTAAAGTGCAATATACAAGCATTTACCACTAGCTGTGTTCTGTGTGTTTATTGAAAGTGAGTATCAATGGCTGTGACATGTAATCTAATGTGCATTTGACAGTGTAACATAAGCATGATACGTAAGTAGAGACCTAGGAGATGCTTTTATTGAAGTGACTTGCAGCACACTTACTAAATACAGCAACTCAATAAAAGAAACGGCTGAAAGTCTGTATCACCTTGAGAAAGCTATCAATTAGCATTGCTATTCATCTCAATGGCTCATATTTGATGAATGTCCTGTGACTGATCACAATACAGTATGTGAAATCTCTGTGCAGCAGACATCCAAAATAGCTGAATGTTTAAATATTTATTCAACTTCATTTTCATCTATTGTAAAGAATGTATTTAGACCAAATGCACAGCTTTTTTATTTCCTGTCAATGAAGAAACATATTTTGCAAACATAATGGTGTAGTTAAGAAGACATTTACTAGCTGCACCATTTGAACCAGCCGAACCTTGACCTCCTGCTTGGACTGATTTTATTCAGAAAAAAAGTCATAATTAATCCTCAATGGAAAAGGTGTTTCAATTGACATGCATTTTTATAATAAGGGAAAAATGGTGAATTCCTCAGATCTCTTTGTCCCTTCGACACGGTCAAGTCTGCTGTTGGTAATTGCTCTGAAATAGGTGGGAAAAGGCTCTGGAAGACTTTGGTTTTCAGGAGGTAATTGAGAGTCTTTGTCTGTCCTAAGAAGCCGAATCGGCAAGAACAAAACTGCACAGATGGTCTATTCAAATGGGAACATGAAATTGCTTAGATTAAATCTCATGAAAAGACAGTGGGCTACTGGTAAAAAAGTAGACTCGTGTAAGCTCTGTATTTATAAATCAGGCTGATTTGAATACAATTAATTAGATGATATTCTGTTTAATTAGTCAAATAACAATTGTGTTTGCAAATATTTGCAGAGAAAACAATGCAATTAATTCAATGAGATTACATTATTGTGGTATATTCATTAAAAAAGATATTATAAAAAAGGCTTTAGAAGACAATTTTGTTTTATTTTCCATATCTATTGGTAATGTCATTTTTCCACATCCTGTACATCCTGATTGTACTTCCTGAAGTGCATTTCCCCTCAAAATTGTGAATTGTGTGACCTGAATAAATAATAATAATTAAGAAGAAAAAAAACTTAAATACAAGGTTGCTTTCTGTGAATGAAAGAGAACAAAAGAAAGACACTGACAGAAATGTTCTGTAAACAATAAGAGATTAATTTACTTCAGAACATTTCTGTATGCTAGGATCCCTTGTTTTATCGTATTTACTATTTATACTCTCACAAATAAAGGTACAAAAGCTGCAACTGGGGCGGTACCTTTTCAAAAAGTACATGGGTGTACCTAAAGGATCCATTTTGGTACCTTAAAGGTACATATTAGGACTTAAAGTGTACATATTTGAACCCTGTTACAAAAGTGTACCTTTTGAAAAGTGGCAGTGACAGCTTTTGTACCTTTATTTCTGAGAGTGTAGAATTAAGTCAGCCTCTTAAAGCAGAACCTCTAGGCCACAGTTGCTTCGTTTAGGCGCCGTCGGTACCCATTTTCAGTAGATGCAGCCAGCTTGTGGCAACAAGAGACAGAAGACAACAAAAGAGAGGATCTTAATCCAGGGAAAGCCTGTTGTCTAGCTTTGGAGTGGAACAGAGTAAGACATTGTTGGCACATTCTGGGAAGATGCTCTACATTCTCAAACCCTGACTTAAATAAGCTTGCTGAGGTAGTGAAAGAAGTTTTGAGTTTTAAATAAGTGAAGCTCTAGCAACATTCATAGCAGAATTTGGATTATCATGGACACTAACTCTGGATGAATTTTCTGATACATAAAAAAAAAATAATGCTGAAAGTAAAAATATATGCATAAGAGTACAGAAAGGCAGAAATATGTTTTTTTCAAGCACTTTAATTATTTGGTAAAAAAGGCACTTGCTTCAAAATGGTTTCATTCAGGGTTTTTTATTTTATTTATTTTTTAGCAATGGTCTCTTTATGGTCCCTTTTTCGCATATTATGACATTGAAGTTGAAAGACTGGATGCAACTTTTCCCAGACAAGGTCAGTAAGTGCTTCTGTCAAACTAGTCTGATGCTAACATTAATAATCCTTCTGTTTGAAAGAGTGAGTTTTCAATGTTTGTCATATGGCCCTGTGCATTTCCATTTCTGTAGACACGTTATTGAATCTCTCTCTCTCTCTCTCTCTCTCTCTCTCTCTCTCTCTCTCTCTCTCTCTCTCTCTCTCATATTCATATATATATATATATATATATATATATATATATATCAGATGTGTGAATTTAATTATAATGTCCTTTTAGATGAAGAAGAAAAAACCTTAACTAATGCTTCAAAAAATCTAGAACAAGCAGAATACATTCAGACACTACAGAAATACGGGGGTAAAAATGTAGACAACTTTTTTTGAAAAATAACATTTTGGCTTCAATTGCATTTTAATACATTAGGCATGCTCTTTTCTGGGTCCTTCCTCTCTATCTAAAGCGCATTATATTCAAATTCACTCAGCTGATATCTGAAGAGCACAGTAAAGCAACGTGCCTTTGTTAGCGTCTCAAGAGCCACTGAATGGCTAATTGTAATTATTCAATTTGATAGATTTGTGGTCTGGTGGTACAATTAAACCCAGGTGATGTGTGACTAAAGATCCCAGCCTTTGTGAGCGTTTTCAGGAGATCAGAGAAGGCACAGCTGATCTTGGACCTGTCGGCCGAGCTCATTTCTCATTTATCTTTAATGGGCTCTCGCTGACACGGGTCCTGTCAGATCTGACTTCTCAGCTCAGTATTAGCTCAGCCACACTGTTTCAAAGAGAAGCAGGACCTGGCGTGTTTGATCAGGCCTGTCAGCCTGTCGGCACACAAGCGATGCAGGGCTCGACCAGAAGTGAGCTCGGAGGATGTGAGAGGAGTCAGACCTTCACCAGCCTGACCAAGCAGAAATCATTCAGTAGTGGGCATCCCAATTTTTACCTGGTTTTCCTGTCATACCTGTATTTTTACAGCATATGATTATTTATGTGCCTTCTAGCTGTTTTTGACATTGTATAGTAAACACTGCATTAAAAATGGACTCAAGGTGACGCATTGAAACACTATAATATCCTATCTATCTATCTATCTATCTATCTATCTATCTATCTATCTATCTATCTATCTATCTATCTATCTATCTATCTATCTATCTATCTATCTATCTATCTATCTATCTATCTATCTATCTATCTATCTATCTATCTATCTATCTATCTATCTATCTATCTATCTATCTATCTATCTATCTATCTATCTATCATCACTACTACACACACATTTACTGTATATTTATGTGTGTGTTCATGTGTTCATAAAATAATTCAATAATAAAATTGAGTGCAAAATTAAAACAAATGTTCAGACAAATTTTACTTTAATTAAAAATATTTGAATATTTGAGCTTGACCACCTAACGGGACAAGGGTTGGCTAGTTAGCAACGGAGCAGTTATTCCTTTCTGGTTGTTCTTTATCTTGTCAGTTTATTATAATTTGTAATGCTTTCTAAACTGTTATGATACGTATCGCGCGTCTCAGGATTATTTCAACCTTACGGTGTCACATAAACCTGTAATCACACACCCATCTCTGTTTGAAATCCATTAGCGAACAAAAGCAAACAGTTAAACCATTTCACATAAGCAATGGAACATAAACCCCACAAATACTCCCTATCCAGCTCGATCCCTAGGAGTCGGTGAGTTGAATAGTTTTCATGTTTCAAAATGCATTGTACAGCGCTTCCCAACACCTCAATAACTGCAATCTTGCAAATTGCATCCAAAACGATTCTCTATGGATGGCGTTTCTTCTCACAAATCCATTCAATCAGCGAAGCCTTTAGCTGTCTTTATAGAATACTAATGAAGCTCAACTTGTTATCATATAAATAAGAAACCCAATAGGTGTTTGTCTATACATCAGCGCACCGCTGGGACATCACACTGTGTTTCTGTGCTGAATAATCACCTCCTTCTTCAGCTCTTACTGCTCGGACAGTGGTCGGACAGTGCTTCTGCCAGCTAATAAATATTTTGTTATGAAGCAAAAAGTTCAGGAACTTGGTAAAATAATCATTGGCATGCTGCAAAAACAAGAGTGATGCCTGTCTCATGAAAATACATGACCCCATCATGTCTCTTCTCCCAAGGATAAACTCGTCTTGTAGTGCCTTGGAGAATTGATGGTATTCGAGCTGCCGTAGCCACATAAATCCTGTCTGACATTCATAATTTATTATTTGAAACCTAGCAGTTACAATTACAGCTTGTATAATGCCGTTCTAAAAGTATGCGTTCTTGTCCCAGGCAAGTCATTCTTTAAAGAACGTAAACAAGCTTCTAAAGAAACTTACTGCTACATTGAAGCCATTTAAGGGAGATTAATGAATTAATAAACAAAAGATGAGATATTTTGATAAGTCTTTCCTTTAGCTTTCTGTGAGGAACAGACTGAACTTTTCACTTTCCTCAGTGAGCTGTTAACTCAAAATCTGTCTGGAATGAGTTAAACTTTGATTCAGATCACTCTAAAAGGATAATTCTGTCCATTTTGTGAAGAGCATCAACTGGTGAATTTAAACGAAACAGAAAAGAATGATTCATTCACTGATCCTGTTTCAGTTATTACTGTATATGTCTTCAGACGAGGTATATAGCACGCAAGTCATAAGAACTTTTTATGGGGCTTAAAAGACTTTCTTTTTCATTTTGTCAAGTTTGTCTCATTTTGTGTTCAACAGGAAAAATAAAGTGATGTAGGTTTGGAACAAAATATTGCAAATCACTCCAAATTGGAGTGATTTGTGATTTGTTGGTGATTTGATCATCTGATTTAATAAATATGAGAATATGACAGATATGGGTAGTTTAGGAGAATGTGTTATATGGTAAATTAATAATTTTACTCAAGGATACATTCAATTGATCAAAAGTGGTTCAACAGTAAATACATAAATGTAAATACATTTAGATTTTTAAATACATGTATAATGTTACAAAAGATTTCTGTTTCAAATAAATGCTGATCTTTTGAACTTTCTATTTGTCAAAGTATCCACAAAAATATGAAGCAGCACAACGATATTGATAATAACAAGAAATGCTTCTTGAGCAGCACTTAGAATGATTTCTGAAGATCATGTGACACTGAAGACTGGAGTAACACAGGAATCAATTATATTTTAAAATATATTCAAATAGAAAAGTTATATTTTATTTTTATAACATTTCACAATATTACTGTTTTTATTTTATTTTTAATCAAATAAATTCAGCATTGGACTTCTTTCAAAAACCTTTATAAATTGGTTTTGACCGATTTTTATTTTTAATTGGTTTTGACCGACCCCAAACTTTGGCCTGCTTGTGTACTTTAGTTATTAATGTAACTATGTTTAGCGAGCAGCTTTGCAGCCCTGATAGCCGTGCACACACTCGTCTCTCTCTTGTTTTTCTCCTCATCCCTCTGGTTATGCAGTCGATCTTCACTGCTGCTCTGACAGTTCCCTTCATATTTATATCTTTCACAGTTTCAGCCCTCCACACGGAAACCAATAACAAATACAGCGGGAGAAGCCCATGATTCAATTCCCTTTAATATTTTCTTATTACCCGTAGCGCGGGGGTGTCGGTGCTTAGAGACGGGGCGGCGCTCGTTCCCTGACCTGGTTTGATGAAGTCACAAAGGACAGTGTGTGGCAGAAACCTCGGTTACTCAACGACACTGTGATGAAACCCGGCCTCCAGAAGCATCAGCGACTGGCAGATTTAAAGACATCAGAGCAGAGCGCCGCTCCTGCTCCGACAGGGCAGAAAGCTCGACGGAAGCACTGCTCGTTTTTCATTACAGTGCTAAGAACACAGGAGGAGAGGGTAGAGTCTCCATCCTCAGGAGAACAGACCCTCACCCCAGGTTCAGGTGCTGCCAGTGTTTGTCATATTGAACTATATAGGGTTCAGACTCAGAAAGACTGCTTACCAAAGCACCAAATTGGTTTTGGCAAGTAAATAAGGTAAGGCAATAAGGCAAATAACAGCTTTAAGAATACAAAATAATATGTGCCTTAAATTACTTTTTTAAATGATTTGTTCTATTCAAATATGTATTACAGCATACAATGTTCCATTCAGTGCTCAACAATTATGCATAAATAAACAGTGTTAGGTGGTTTGCTAGTCTTAAGTGATCTGCCCGTCCATCCGTCTATCCATCCGTCCATTCGTCCATCTGTCCATCCATCGTCCGTCCGTCCATCCATCTCCGTCCATCCATCCATCCATCTGTCCATCCATCGTCCGTCCGTCCATCCATCTCCATCCATCCGTCCATCCATCTCCGTCCATCCATCCGTCCATCTGTCCATCCATCTCCGTCCATCCATCTCCATCCATCCATCCATCCGTCCATCCATCTCCGTCCATCCATCCGTCCGTCCGTCCGTCCATCCATCTCCGTCCGTCCATCCATCCGTTCATCCGTTCGTTTTTGGTAATTGAAATAAAGTTTAAATAAAATATAAATATTAGATGAAATAATGTTGTCTTGGTAACTAATAAGTTAACGTTAAACTAAAACTGAAGAAAACATTTTAGCTATAAAAAACTTAAAGCATAAAAAATAAATATATTGGCAACTAACTGAAATAAGTTAAAGCACTAAATTAAGTTTTATGTATTAAAATGACTAAAAATGAAACAAAAATTAATTAAATCTCAAAATAAATATATTTTAAAATGACAAAAGTACATAACTTTTCAAATGTAAATCATTTTTTGATAATTAGTATATTTAATTTTGAAAATTGAAATAAAAGCAATTCAAAATATTAATAAATACCATAACAGATATACCATAATAAAATAGATTGCATTTTTATCTATGTCATGAGGGAATTGAATCAAAATCATAATATCTATTAACAAAATCTTTTTTTTTTGTTATATATATATTTTCAAAACTTTTTCTCGCTGTAAAATCTGGCATAGAAAAAGTTAAGTATTTTTTTAGGCTTTACCAGATCATGTCTTTTCACAAAGATGAGATGTTTGCAAATATACAAAAGAAAAACAGGTACATAATTAATTTGCCATAGATAACTGTATATGTCACAGGTAATGTACAGTCAACCACATCATCATCATAAAATAAACCCCGTCAGGGTGATCTTGCTGAATGCATCCCGCTATTACGTGTTAACAAATAAACAAAGAAACGCTCATTAATTATTAAAACCAAGGTAAAATGACCTCACTATGTAAGAAGAAAGCGACTGAAGTTATACAAGAGACATGCAATGGAGGAACCAATCAAATATACAGTTTAACACAATCTATATTTAATAAAATAATGCAAAAGTAAGTTTTGTGCCCTTTTTAGGTCGTGTGTGTGAAGAGCTGTAATTGGATCTTCTTCGAGACCTTTAGGAGGCTCGTGCAATCTAGTCACTTTGCAAGCGTCAACCCTTCAACACAAACATGTCATCATCGGTTTTTGAAGCACCACAAAACAAGCCGCGTGTATTTACACAATTAAGTTAGCACGTCTGTCGTCGAGAGGCTATTACTTAGGGAATGGTTACGTCTGGCAAAATTGTTGGCTAATCATTGAAGATGCATCACGCCTTGCATCAGATGCTGACCTTCACAGTCAGCTTGTGTGACTTCAAATTAATCACAAAAGATTGTGTTCAAAGAAAATTGCTATCTTGTGGCACATGCAATTATTGTGTTGCATAACCATTATCATAGTGACCTTCTACGACGTGGTAAAAATGCTGCTCTTGTCTGCTTTTATTGGAGGTGTGAAAAGCTCCCCGCAGCACCATGTCATTGTGTGTATGCTTAAACAATGTGGCCCTTACACACCAGACCAAAGACTGTATATCGCAAAAGCACGAACCTTTGCAATTTTGCTAAATTACATTGTGCTTTTTGCCGTCTAACCCCTGTGATTGGCCCTGTTTGGGGAATTGGGAATAATGACAGAAATGTACTGAGAAATGATACTATTAGAGGGAATCTGGGCCGTGCTGTTTAGAGTTATCCGTGCCGTCTGAGGAAGAGAGATTGGAGCTTGGCTTTGAATCGCCTGGACATGTGCGATTGGCAATCAGACCTGTCCAGCTGTCTCTTTTGTTGTAATGTGGGTTCAAGCCGAGGTGGTGTTGCCCAGAGGCTTCAGTAATATAATGGTGGTGATGATGATGATCATCAACTTTATTCTGCAGTGAGCTGGATACAAGAACATCGGGCTTGCCACGGTGATTGCTTGAATTTAGAGCCAGTATTACTTCCATACATTGTCTATTCTGATTATCTTATTCAGTATTATACAGTGCCGGGGAGCAAAGTCTGGGGTCGCTTATGCTCACTGAGGCTGCATTTATTGAATTAAAATACAGTAAATCTGTAGCATTGTGAAATGCTTTTTACAATTTAAAATAACTGTTTTCTAATGGAATATATCTTAAAACCTAATTTATTCAGCATCAGTGCTCCAGTCTTCACGGTCACGCGATGCTTCAGAAATATTCTAGGATTTGCTGATTTGCTGTTCAGGAAACCTTTCTTATTATCAATGTTGAAATGGGTGTGCTACTTCATATTTTTGTGATTTTTTTTTTTTTTTTTTCAGGATTCTTAAAAAAAAAACTATTATTTGAAGTTGAAAATTTTTGTAACATTGTAAATGTCTTCTGTATTTATTACTTTGGATCATTTTACTGTATTCTAATTGAATATTAGCATTACTTTCTTTAAAAAAACTGACCTTATACTTTT
Source organism: Gymnocypris eckloni scoliostomus (assembly GCA_027564155.1). Classification (NCBI taxonomy): domain Eukaryota; kingdom Metazoa; phylum Chordata; class Actinopteri; order Cypriniformes; family Cyprinidae; genus Gymnocypris; species Gymnocypris eckloni. The sequence goes on along the minus strand of CM050419.1, from coordinate 22,866,287 downwards.
GAATGGTTGTGCATAATGGTGTAATTAAAATATGTATTTTGGAATTTTGGCTAGTTCATTATGACTAAAACTAGTTCCTATATTCAAATAACTTTTACTTATTTTTTGTTTAAAATAAAAATCCAACACTCTGTGATTTGATTTAGTTATTTAGTTTCTTAAGATGACCCAGCACACAACAACATTTTCTTTACTCAGCTTTGTCCTGTTTTTGAGCCATTTCCAGTTTATTTTCTCTCTCCGTCACCTTCAGTCTACTGTACATGTCTCTCTTTGTCCTATGTGGCATCTCCTTACCCAGCCTGCCCCAGTCTGTCACTCTCAGGAATCAATAGCATCTGAAATATTCCCTCTCTCTCTCTCTCTCTCTCTCTCTGCCCTCCTCATCGCTGTGTGAGCGAAGGGCTGTTTCTGAATCTGCTGGCTGACCTCCACTTGTATCAGAATCCACCACCATCTGTAAGGCCCGCAGCCTCCCAGTCCTACAGTCGTGCGCCGCCTACCTCTGAGCGTCTCCAAACAGCCCTGACTGTCTGCCAAGCACCTCCGCCAACGCCAGAGCCTGACAGACAGGGGCACATCGTCTCTCTGACCACCTTCCCTGCTTTCAAGGTCGGAGAGAGGGGACAAATCTCTGTACTTGACCCAAATGGCTTGCCATCTCGTGCCACATGGCATAATGTTGCCATTATGTGCCAAATGGGTAACCTTGACAAACTAAATGTGTAATTCCCGGTGGATGCGTGGTTCCTTGTTGAATTTGAAATGATTGACATTAAGGGATTGGCAGAGGGAGGATTCCAAAGTGTCTTACAAATGACTCTGAACAGATTGCCATTCATAAAGTCGTTTTACAGGCTGTCTAATGAATTCTACTCTGTCATGGCTTTAACTGTGCGTCCTAAAGCGTTTTCATATTGCTTTTTCCAAAACTATTACCCTAAAGAATTAAACATTGGGGTGTAACTCCTCCACATTGTTCTCTGGATATGAACTTTATATCATGAGCTGGAATATTAAAAGCAAGCAAGCAGCAAGGGTTCACTAGAACTGTCACGTCCAGTAATTGTTGTTCTGATTTTGGTTTAGTGTACTGAATGACAGTCACAGTTGATCTGATCATGCTAGCTTGATGATCACCGGGGCATTTACTCCATTTAACTCCGCCTGCAGGTTTGTGTTAATGTCACGGCCATCAGTTCATCATCCTGAAGGTTGCAGTCTGTGCCAACCAGCCAAGCTCTTATCTCTGCCATCACGTCAAGTCAGGAAATTTGGTTGTTATTATTCATTTATATATATATATTTTTATTTAGTATTTATTAACTTTTTGTCAAACTTTTTATGTTTTAGAAAGGTGTTTATACTTAGCAAGGCTTTTTTATTTGAATAGTATAGAATTGAATATTGTTAGAATTTATAACAATAATATTATTAGAATATTATTTGAATTTAAAACAAGTATTTAGTATTTCAATATTTAAAAAATATATGCATTTTTATAAAAAATATTACAGTATACAAATTGTGAAATAATATTTTTACAATTTAAACAAATATACTATTTGAATTTGAATATATTTTAAAATCGAATTTACTTTTAATCAATCATCCTTACTAAATAAAAGTATGAATTTCTTATAATATATATATATATATATATATATATATATATATATATATATATATATATATTAGTATCTCACAGAAGTGAGTACACTCCTCACATTTGTGTAAATATTTTATTATATATTTTTATGTGACAACACTGAAGAAATGACACTTTGCTGCAATATAAAGTAGTGTGTACAGCTTTTATAATAGTGTAAATTATCCATTAATGTCTAAACCGCTGGCCACACAAGTGAGTACACCCCTAAGTGAAAATGTCCAGTGTGTGTGTGTGTGTGTTATGTGCACATAGATAAGCATAATTACATTCGTTTTTTAATATAAATAACATTTTAAGGGATGATCATCTTTTTAAAGCAGTCTTAAAGCAATCACCTCTCAGATATGTATTTACATCTGCACTGACATATTATCATCTTGTTAAAGGTTCATTCAGTTAAAGGTGATTATGAAGTATATTTTTCTTCATCTGTCAGTCCTGTAATCTATAATTAAAGCAACACAGTGCAATCAACAGCAATTTCACATGTGATTTTGAATGAGATCAAAGCGTCAATTTCTTGATGTTTCTCACGCAGCAGTGCAGTCCAATCTTCTGAAAACCTTGGGTGAGCTTTACTTTGACTGATACCGCTGGAAGCCGCTCTCCATAGATTCCTCACATATACCACAGGTGTAAAAAAATCATGTTGATAAACAGTGTTAATAATTCATCAGTGCTGACCTGCCTCGCTATGGCCTTGCTGTGAGAGGGGAATTAATAATTTGTGGATGTGAGAGAAAAGCCCGCCGGCGGACAGCATTGACTGACAGATGCTATGAAGTGATCGTAGCGACAGACAGGCCGGAGAACCGGACCACTACAACCTTCTAGTGATGGAGCGACCACCATTACAGCAGCGCCCGTGACTGTAGCTCTGCATTTTTAACCGCTTGTAGTTTCTCAAACAAACTAAGAAAACCTTGGAATAGGATTGTGTCTCCAGAATTGTTTACAGTTTCAAAGAACTAAAATTTTCCAAAGGCAAATAACTATATAATTTTATAATGTGTGTGTGTGTGTGTGTATATATATATGGGTAGTTGACAAATAACATTTGGACTGTGTCTTATGGTGTGACATAACAAACATTTAGAAAAAAAAAAAAATATTTGAGCAAGTACATAACCAGCCAGTGTTCAAAACTATCACCTTTAGTCTGATTTACAATGGTTAGTTTATGATGTTTTTTGATTTGAGTGGTACGGGTAGGTATTTGTGGGAAATTTGAGCATGGCACTGTGTCATTACGTCACGTCTGTAAACATAAAGAAGTTGTCCCGGCTACTAGGTTATCACATGTGAGGATCCTGCAGGTGGCGGATCCTTTATAGCCTTTTCTCACAGCAACTAGAATAATTAAATATATCATTTTGATGGCGGATTGTAATCCAGTTTTAAATGTCCTTCTGATTACAGATAGCCCTTCGATTACACAAGATTTGAAAGAAAACCAGTTCGAAGGGAGCATAGTTATTCATAAGTATAGGATTCACACCGGTGCGGTGACTGACTGCTACACATACTCCTCAAAACATTAGCTTCATCCACGCTGGAGCCGTGCCAGAGTACAACCCACACAATTAAGATCATTCCACAAGTAACTGCAATTCCAGGTTTTCAAACAGAGATGAGAAAACTTAAGGACTGCAGATTTAACATCCAAATAACTTGAGACAAATGTATATTTATTGTTAGTTACAAATAGCATGAGACAGGTTCAACATTAGAGGTTATTTATATATTTTTTCCATCACCCCCACACACACACACACACACAATGTATAGTCTTTTTTCATGTTTTTGAAATGAGTCCTTTCACCACCATTTATGACATTTATAACATTATATGACTATTATTAATTTGTTGTAATATTTACTGTCAATTCTTTTGAGACTATTTGATGCATAGAAAGTTCAAAAGAACAACATTTTAGTGAACCAAATTTACTAAGAGGAATAGTTTGTGTCTGGTCGAAATCATTTCCGATTCCTTTAATAAATGTCATTATTCTCTGAAAATTGCAGTTGAATGAATGCCTTTTTTGTCCTTCTCATAGCTTTTGATAGCCACTGCTTCCAATCCACTTTTGTTGTCAATTTCATTCTGTTCCTTGCACTTGTTTATTTTTTATTATTTATATTTTTGGGTGAACTATTGCTTTAATTTAAATCGAGATGTGCTTGTTTGACGTGGTGCTGTGAAATTAGCAGCATTAGAACTAACACTTCAAGCTGTTCTTTTTTAAAGAAGAATGTTTGTCTCTTCACTTGAACAAGTTTTTCCAGCACGTGAAGGAGCATCATTTCTGTGTTGTGTGTGAAATAGCAAGAATAATTATTATGGTTAGTCCACAATTCAATCGGATGCTTCACCTATTAGCCCACGCCACATGCTAACAAGGATTACATCTCTTTAGCGTGGCCGGTGTTGTGCCCAATTCTGACCCCTTGCCAGATTATTACCCATTTGGTGCAGAGGTTCTTTTTTAATTCCGGTCAAAATTACTTTTTCAAGAAAAGCCCCGAGCCCTTGTGGAAAATTGTTTTGGTGTGAAAATGACCCATTCCTCTTATATTAGCCATTGCTAATTCAAGTACAATGGCTTTAACGCACCTTTTAGTAAGTTTGTCCCCAATGCTTTTCAATAAGACATAGAACTTAAGACATACGGGAGTTTAAACACTAGAGAAAGTCGTCGTTGTGCTGTTTCCTATCAGACATTCTCTGCTCGTACAGTATATACTGTATTTGACATCAAAGCCCGCGGCGGCAGGTTATTTCTGTTCTTGGCAGTCTGGAGTGGATCTCAGAAGACTCGTCTGTCTTTTACACGAGCTGCAGCCTGGGCCTTGACTACTTAAAGAAGCACCTTCACCCTTTTGAGTTCTCATTGTTTTTGATGTTGGTCCTGTGCAGGCGGGCATGAGGGCAGAGGAGTTGAACACAGCCCACGTAATGGCCTTGTGTCTATCAAAACTTTATCTATTTAATATGTGACCTTGGACCACAAAACCAGTCTTAGGTGTCAATTCCATTGTTGTATGGTTTGTTAGGATATGACAATATATTTGGCTGAGATACATCTATTTGAAAATCTGGAATCTGAGGGCACAAAAAAAATGAAAATATTGAGAAAATCGCCTTTAAAGTTGTTCAAATTAATTTCTTAGAAATGCATATTACTAATAAAAAATTAAAGTCTGATATATTTACAGTAAGAAATTTACTAAATATCTTTGTGGAACATGATCTTTACTTAAAATCCTAATGATTTTTGGCATGAAAGTAAAATCGATAATTTTGACCCATACAATGTATTGTTGGCTATTGCTACAAATATTCCTGTGCAACTTATGACTGGTTTTGTGGTCCAGGTTCACATATGCCAATGTTATAAACAGCAGTGTTGCCTTTTCTCACTGCCATAATGTATAGTTTGCTGTCTCTGTCTAGAAATATATAAATATATATATTTGCAGTCTAACCCAGCTAACAATGAATATTCTCTGAACACCTTGTCAGAATGTTACCCAAAGCTCTAAGTTATGAACAAACATTCTTCTAGTAATGTTAATACAATGTTTGTTCTGAGTTACGGTGTTTTAAATAATGTTCTCAAAAACATTATTTATACAATATTATCTTTTTTAGTTGGACATTCATGAGATTTTTTAAATGTTACTACTTGTTTCAGAACGTTTAGTTTGCATTAAAAAAACATTTGGTTTGCAAAACGTTCGTATAACCAAAAGTTAAATGGACATTTTGAACATTTCTGATAACATTCAGAAATACTATTTTCATAAATGAATGGGAACGTTAGTAATGTTAAAAATCCTGTTTGATATTGCATCTAGTTCATGCAACACACTGGACATGGAAGGTCAAGCTGAACGCCTTGCATTATGGGATACAGCATACAATGCCTGGTCAAAGACTTTAGATCTACAAAGACACTGCACTGATATTATTTATGAATGGAGAACGTGCACCATAACTGGAAAAAAGCCTGAAACCAGGGCCTTGGTGCCTTGTTTCTTCAGTCTTTTATCTCACATATGAGTGTGCAAACTTTAAGTATTTTAAAAACTGCAACATGCCACCTTCTGAATAAAAGTCCTCACGTCCTTGTAGTTGCTGTTAGAAGTTCTCTTAAACAGTCAGTGTCCTGAGACAAGTTTAAGACTACACATGCTCATTGGCTGGTCTTGTGTAGTCTTAAACTTGTCTTGACGTGCTGCAGTACCAGATTTCAAATGAAATGATTAAATGAATGAAAATCCTGAAATGTTCAGGAACAAATAACACCGTTTTGTCAAAATGACCACAGTTTAGTTTCCTCTGATATTCAGCTGTCATTACTAGAGACCGAGGGATCGTAAGTGAACCGACAAACAGAAATTCAGCTCTTCAGGAACGCTGCTGTTCAACATTTTGGTCCCTTTATTAATGTTATCACAATTCCAAGCAACAGAACCACCATAGTCATGAAATCACCAGCTCTACATACCACTTTGCTAGACAAATAAATGATAAATAATCATTAAAAAGTAAAAATACACAGTGAAGTAAAACATAAAAGCAGGCAGTAAATTCATGAAAATTCAAAAAGACAGTCCAAACAAAAAAAGAGTAAGTGCCATTACCTTGTGTGATGGCTGGTTTTCAGTGAAACATTCATATATTCTTCTAAAAAATACGGTTCAGAAGCTCAGAAACAAATATCACAGTTTTCGTGCAAAACTCTTGGATTTACAATTAAATTCACTAGCTTTTATCACACTGAAGAATGCAGATGCCCTGTTTCAGAGTTTGAACAGCTTCTGGTTTCTCCAGCTGTGTAATGCTCCAAATGCAGCTACGCGTGCGTTCATGATATCATCTAGTCTGGGATTAGGTTGCAGTCCTTTTTAATGTGAGAAATTGGCACTTCAAATCAAATGATACAACAGGATTTACAAATACAAATACTATGGGGGTGAATCTCGCAAAGAAATTCCCAAAACATTATATATATAATACAGTAATTATGTATTTATTTATTTCTTAAGCAAATTAAGCTTATTTTTAAGTGAATATTTTCATATTCCTGACGATATTTTTCAGGCTAGATATCATTTCTCATTATACATCATCAGAATATCATTATTTGTGAGATTCACCCTTGGAGGTAACAGACATATAAAGTGCAAATGACAAACAGAAAATACTTTAGATACATATTTCATCTTTAACATTCACTGCCTACATCAAGAAACCAAAACCAAAATGGCAACATCTATTTTTAGAAAGAACAAACACTAAAAGAAAAGACAGAATGGCAATATTACTCAAAATGTCCAACCTTTGACAAATCTTTATGCTGGTCTGTAGGCGAGCGGCGTACGTGTGTGAGAAAGCAGGAACCACAAAAATCATCAGAATAACAAAAATATCCGTCCTCACGTTTCTCTGCAAATTCGCGTAAGCTTTGTTTTCATTTTTTTTCTTTAAATCTGTACAGAGCTCAGGGAAAGTCTATTTGGTGATTCCCAGCCGGCATGTAGAAAGAACCGTTGTTCTTTACGTCGATGGGTAATATTCAAGGCGTATAGCTATAAAGGAATAGGACTGTACAAGATCACTTCACGGTCCGCGATACACGCTCTGATGCTGGACATTGACAGAAGAAGAAAGAATAGCAATCACGTTTTGTTTTATTTACACAGTATTTTACAGCGAAGGGTTGAACTTTAGTTTCCTGTTCTCATCACAGACGCTACAGGAAAGACTGAACGATGAGATGAGATGTCAATCTGAGGAAGAAGAGAAGATTGCTTTGCTTGTTTTCTCCCTTCTTCACCTTTCTAACGTTCAGAAGGCATTCAAGCTCTCCAGAGCCACCTCGTAACAGAATTTGTACTGCTCCTAAACAAAAACAGAAACAATGCATTAGCAGTTCAACGATTTCCCTATAACCCCTGCGTTAATAATGCAAGCCCATCATTATACAGTCACTTCATTACAGGAAACACATCTGCGTATCACAGAGAAACATCAGCCGTCTAGATCACAAGCATAAAGAGAATTATCTAGAATAAAAAATTACTTTATAAAAATCAATGCAATGATTCTCAGCCTTAGAGGAAATTAATTAGCTGTAATCATTAAACATAACTAAATAAAAATTAGGAATCTAATAGAGAAATAAAATGAATGAATATACATAAATCAATTCAAGAGACTGCACTCACAAATAGGAATTTAACGGATAAAATGTTTTTTGAAGTGAGTACAAATTTTTTTTTATGGATGTATTAATAGATGCATTTAATTTCTAGTCTAATGGCCATAAGTAACCTGACATTAGTCCTATCTTGGTCCAGCATCACATCAGACGCGTGCGCGTGCAGCTGTGGAGGTTTTTGGTTTTCTCCAGCGGAGAGGTGCAGGTCAGATGTCTAATTGCACCTGCAGCAGACTCCTATTACACTCAAGACGTTCTCTCAGTATCACTGAAAGTGCATCTGTGACTCTCAGGGGTTTCAGGTGAACGAGTAATTACACTCTTTTCTGTCTCAGAGCGACAGACATGCTGCAGAGACTCAATACACTGTTGCTTCAAGTGGAATCCTGAAGATAGTGAGTATCTGAATGTGTACGCGCTCAACGGCCTTCATCTGGTCACGCACTGAGAACGATGAGGATGGAATCAGATGCTCCCCGAACAGAAGACTTGTGATTGGAAGTAGTGTAGAGAAAGAAATAATACCATCTCTAAATGACTAGCTAACAAGTGGCAACCTGTGTTAATGAATGTGATGTAACTAAAGCCCGTTGGTTAATATTCTAATTATTTTATCATTTTTTAAAGGACTATTTAAACTTCCTATTTCCTTTGAAATGTGAATACTGGAAAGATTAACAGGGTCTTTAATTAAAAAAATAGCTAACTTCACTGAAGCTGTATCATTTATATTTATAAGATTACATGAATGAGATTTTTTATTTTTTATTAAAGTATAAAAATATGTTAATACACATAAATTAACACAATATAACTTAAAACACATTTGCACTGCTGTTCAAAAGTTATAGGTTGGTTAGATTTTCTTTCTCTTCTGCTCACCACGGCTGCATTTATTTGATTAAAAATGCAGTAAAACCTATTTTACAATAACTGAATATGATTTATCTGAATATAATTTATGCAAAGCTGAATTTTCAGCATCATTACTCCAGTTTTCATAAATCATTATAATATGCTGATTAAAATGTATTATTATTATATAAAAAGATTGTACTATTTAATGCTTTTGTGGAAACAGATTTTTTTCAGAATTATTTGATGAATAAACAAGTTCAAAGAAGTTAATTTATTTAAAATAGAAATAGAAATCCTTTATAACACCGTCTTTACTATCACTGATCAATTGAATGCATCCTTGCTGAATCTTACTGACCAAACATTTTAGTCTTAAACTGACACCAAACCCATGAAATGATGCGAGTCAGCTGAAAACACAGTATTAAACAGCAGAGAGATATGCATATAGCTCACCATTGTCTCCACCATGTTGGCTTTGTTGTTCCTCAGCGTCTTTACTGTGTGGAACACGTCCACGATGTTCTGCTGCTGGATCATCTCACAGATGCTACAGATGGCACAAAACGTCCCGCTGCGTCCTCCACCAGTCCTGAAGAGATCAAATCACACATCCCATAATGTCACAGATACGCAGAGTTAATATCCCATAAAATCACAGCTTGACTTGTGCAACATTTCTGAAGATCGCAGGCTCCAACCTTGAAGTGTGTCATTTTATTGTGATGTTAAAATAGCCTCTAATATCTCAGTTTAATGTGCAGCCATTCATAGTTTCATTTCCTCGAAAATCACAAACACTGATGGCACATTACACACGGTTTATAAGTGTAGTCTTCATCAGAACTGAGATTACGAAAGCAAAAGGCTTGTTTTTGAATCTGGATGTTTGCTTGAACAGAGGACATTGCAGTGCTACTGGTAAATCAGATAACTAGCACTGATCCCGGGTCAGTTTAACACCTGATTAGTATCAGGACGATGACATGACACAATCAAGTAGAGGATTGTCTTCAAAGTGATTCATGCCATTTGCAGAATGTCAGCATAACTGTGACATTTTTTAATTATTTCTGCTCTGCATTCAACAGCTGAACTTTTCTGACAGTGATGGCAAAGTAATGAAGTTGTCAGATCTTTTGTATCTCTCTGGCTTTAATTTGTGACGCTGATAAGATTGTCCTTGGCTCAAAGGCTGTGCGGTTTTATCCTTTAGTCCTTTTAAAGCTGCAGTTTTAATCTACGATTCTGTATCGACTGCTTCACAGTGCACACAGACCTTGGTAAAAAGCTGTGAAATACACATCTTGAATGATCAAAATTTGCTTCATTAAACTCTTATTAGCTACAACAGACAGCTTCTTGCATATGTTAAGATCTATAGAGAAATCAGTCTATTCCAACTAAAGGAAAACTTAACCCAATGAAAAGTTGCTTAAAATATACCCAGGCCATCCAACTTGTAGATGAGCTTGTTTCTTCATTGGAACAGATGTGGGACATTTAGCATTACATCACTTGCTCACCAATGGATCCTCTGCAGTAAATGGGTGCCGTCAGAATGAGAGTTGTGTGTTTGTAAGAAACAAATCCGGTACTTCTGGGCAAGGTATAGTGTCCTCTTACATCAAAATCCACATATTTGTTTAGAACGGTTTTGGACAGTTTTCACTTGATCTGTGCATATTTCTCTCCTGAATCAGATGAGGTGACTTGTTCATCGGAGGAGTTCAAATCGCTGCTGCCAGGATTCAGACTAGAACCAGAAAATAGTTTTAAATCATTACAAAAAACTATTGTGATTTGTTTTATTATTTAAATACATTTTATGTAAAGCACTTTGATTTACCATTGTGTATGAAATGTGATATATAAATGAACTTGCCTTGCCTTGCCTTGAGGATGCGTTACTTCAAAAAGGACTCATTTGAAGTTAAAAACATCTTAATTTATTTGTTTCTTACAAAAATGCAGCTTTTGAGTTTACTAGATGTTAAATTGGATGGATTACTTGTGGATTATTGTGATGTTTTTATCAGCTATTTGGACTCTCAATCTGACGGCACCCATTCACTGCAGATGATCCATTTGTCTAAATCCATTCCAATAAAGAAACAATCTCATCTATATTTTGGATAGCCGGAAGGTCAGTACATTTTCAGCAAATATTTGGGTGAACTATTCCTTTAAGTACATAGAATATGCATTTAATATGTCATCAAAAATGCATTATATTTCAGGTTGATGCATCACACACCACATAACATTATACTGCTTTGTCTTTTGCTATGTTTCTGTTAATAATGTCCAGTCAAATCTGCTCATCACAGGGTTTCTCCAAACAAGACTAAGTCTTTCATACATTAGCATGTTTCTGTAAAACAGCTGTGTTGTGATGGAGCTGGTCACACTCACAGACAGTGGACCACCGTGCGTCCATCTCCTCCGTCATACTGCTCCTGCCACTTGGCCAGTCGTCTGACCAGCTGCAGAATAGAGCGTTTGGACAGCGGCGTGTCTCTGTACGCTGGCCAACCAATATATTGGAAATGCTGGACCAGCCGGTAGCCGTCTTGAGGCTGGAAGAAAATCAGGAGGCGTTTTGAGAACATTTATCCAGAAAACATTTCACACAAGTGAAAGTGTTGAACTTATAGTATAAGACTGACACCCCATAGTCAAGAGAATCCACATGAAGACAGCTTTTTGAAGTCAAATGAAATTGAAATTGAATTTAGTTGAATGTTGATTTAAATATCGGTATTTAAATAGTTTCAGAAGAGATCTCCACAATGTCTCAAAGCCTTCAAAATGTATCATCAATGTTTTCTTCAACAAATGGTCTGAGCTGCTATTCACATACATTTGATAGATCTAGAACTCTTACACTGCACAACTTTTTTTAATTACTGGAATATGCTTTACAAGAAAATACCATTTCAGTCTTTCTACATTAATTGAATTATTAATTATGTGTTATTTGCCATTTGCCCTTGTTTTGTAATTAATGGTGAAATTTATTAGCTATTTCTGATCGAAAAATTTTCTACACCAATATTTTTGTTTATATTGACTGATTTATGTTTTATTTTTCAGTTTTTAGGAGAAGCAACAAAATTGCTCCTGAAATTAAACCCTAACTAAAACCTTAAGTCTCCTGATCTTTGATAGTGCTTCCTTGGAACAATAAATAACTGACAGCTGGCTTGGAAAACCATTGTAACCATTTTGTCTGTATATGTATATATATAACATTCACACTACCTCCGATTCTTGCATTGACACTGTAAAGCAAAAAAATAAAACCTCAAAACAGAGGCGAAAGCAAACAGAGACATCAGCTGGATACTACAGTCAGACCGGATCAGCTAAATGAGAGTCATATTACACACATTTGCCATCGATGGAGCCATTTCATGGCAAATTTGTGATGCTGTGGCACTTATTTATTTTGTGCTGCGCGGCACTGATTAGCTACCCGGTAAACCTCGCCTGTCACCGGCGGTTAAAGAGAATGAGGGGGAAGAAAAGAGAAGGGAAGCAGGAGGAGGCGGGATGAATCTTCTGAAACGTTTGACGCTCAAAACACGTCAAGCTTCAGTAATGACTGCTAATGTGCACCAACAGAAAGCTCAAGCTAACTTACATGGCTTTTATCAGCTGTGGCAGGATGGTGGTCAAATATGTATGTGATTATTGTGCTCTTGCAGAACGAATGACGTTCAAAGATGCATGACATGCTGAGTGTTGAAATCATGAAGAAGGACTATATAGTCGAGGCCTGTTTCTGGCTCATGACATCATTTCTCACATCACTAACTCAGGGTCATAATCTCAGCCGCTGTTGATTTACTGTCGCATTAGGAGCCAAATCGAGTGACTGAAGTGAATTTTGATCTCCTCTTGAGCTCTACTTTTAACAAGCAGTTTTATTTTAGTGAGTCGTAGTAAGGATGGATTGACACAGAGCACAAAGTACATCAGGACTTTCGTGGCTTGAGGTTCATCATCAGGAAACCGTTTGAAAACCATCAGTATTTCTTCCACTTCAATTTGGTAGCTAATGGCAAAAAAACCTACTACATCTTTAAAAAAAACTCTTTATCAAAAATGTATCAGATTTCTGATAAATAATGACAGTGCTTGTTGACAAATCATTTGACAGGCATAATTTAAGCAGCTATTGCTGTTTCACCTCAGGTCAACCTGACTTCTGTTCACAAGCATCTGTTTAGCGGCAAGTGAAAACTCATTTTTAAACTTATCTTTTGATACTGAAATGTTCCTTGTAAGTTTTTTTCATGAACTGGGTTTATATGTATCACAGTTTCTAAAATAATATCATGCTTATATGGTGTTGTTCTGCCTAAAATATTTAGAAGAACAACTGTTTTCAACATTGAAAATAATAAATCATGATTTCTGAAGGATCATGTGACACTGAAGACTAGAGTAATGATGCTGAAAATTCAGCTTTGCATTACCGGAATAAATTTAATTTTAAAACATATTCAAATAGAAAACAGTTATATTAAATTGTAATAATATTTCACAATATTGCAGTTTACAATTTTTTAAATCAAATAAATGCAGCCTCTGTAAGCATAAGAGATTTTATTTAAAAAAATTATCTTTTAAAAAACTTTGAACGGTAGTGCATTTATAAAATGTGCACTGTGGCCAAAAGAAACAGATCTGGCAGAGCTGGTTGGAGTCTGCGTATCAATAAAGGATCATATGATGGAGTGAGAAGCAAATCAATGAACACATTTCTGCCTCAGTCACTCAACTCAGTCCCAAAGAGCCACTAAACTGCAGTCCCTTCCCTGTTCACTGACCCCACTTACCCGTGCCATGTTGCAGATCCTAAAAATGCGATTGATAATGTCCTCGTCAATGTCAGCGGAGATGAATTCAACCTGAATGGGGCCGTAGCAGCAGGAGCCTTTCTCTGGCCAGTACTGCATGCAGAGCTGTAGCGAGGGAGAGAATTACAGCAAATAAGCACATTAAACAGAAGTCCACATTCAGACCACGTGACTCAATCATGTACTTAAGAGTTCATGAAGTCATGAAGAAATCATGCAAGAGAAAACTGAAACAACTCAATAATTCTAAAGTCCACAAATCTAAACTCAAATTACAGTATGCCAAAGAAATCTGTTCCAATGATCCCTCACTTACTCACTCCAACTTAAATGAGTCACATCATGATGAATCAAATTTCCCCAGATAAGATATTCTATGAAAATATACTGTAAATGTGGAACTCCTAAGTGAAAAAATACATTTGTTGAAACTAAACAAATAAATAATCTCATTTATAACTTTCCTGACATTCCTGAAAAAAAAGTTATCATATTAAAAAATATACTGTATATATTAGTTAACACTATTCAAAAGCTAGGCGGTTGTACTATTTTTACACTGAACAAGGATATATTTATTTAAACAAATACTACAGTAAAAGAGCAATACTGTGAAATATTATTACAATTTAAAATGGCTCTTTCGTATTTGAAAATATTTTTTAAACGCTTTTATTATTAGTGGAAAAGCTGATTTTTCAGCATCATTACTCCAGAATTGAATGCCGCATGATCCTTCAGAAATATTTATAATATGCTGATTTGCTCAAGAAACAATTCTTATGATTATCAATGTTGAAAACGGTTGTGCTGCTTAATATTTCTGTAGAATCCATTTTTTTCAGAATAATGATCAATGTAATGTGTGCTTGCTGAATAAAATGTGTATTAATGTGTGCATAAAAACGTTTTAATTTAGGCTGCATGTTTTGGATTTGCCCTCCTTTCTAGATTGAGCGTCATCCACACAAATCAATACAACACTATGAGGAAAATAAATCCCATCTTCCAAAATCCAATCGCAACAGATAACAAATGGTGGTGAGGGTCAAGTACTTCACATACCTGTGCAGCATCCATTTCATTCAGCATCACTATAGTGGAGCAGTTGTAGTCGAACACTAGCCTCCAGAAGTCGGCCACGGTGTTGGGCAGAGGGTGCTGCGTTACAATGAAAGCCGCCGGCTGTTTGTGGCTCTAGGACAATCAATAAGAGAACAAGTTAGCTCTTCCTTCCAGCACTGAAGATGTGCCTGAACCCAACACATCCCAACGTGCCTCACATGTGTAATGACCTAAACTAAATGGAGACCTGCAGAGGGACAGGAAAGACACAGACTGAGTGATAACCTTGCCAAGGGATTCATTGACATGGACCGCCGAGGCTTCGTTTGAGACAAACACACGCTCTTGCTAGCACGGGTCGGCCGTTCATTTCATTTGCTGCTTATCTTCTTTTCATCTTGTTGTTCTTTATCTGAGGTGCGTGTCTTCTGTCTTTATTATCCTTTTGGATGCTGGTTTATGGTACGAGTGTGATTATGATCTATGTGGAGATTACGGAGATGTGATCTAATCTTGTTCTCTGTTAAATTGGCTTGTTTATATGAGATTGTTACTGTGTGATCTCCAGGCCGTTCTGCTCCGCTTACCTGGAGTTTATCAGAGTGTGCTATGGCAAGCTCTGTAATATATAATGTTTGAGTTATTTACTCTAAAAATACTGCAAGTTTAAAAACTCAAAAATAAATTCTTAGTTCAAATAAACATTTACTGACATTGAGCAGTAAAAAAAAGGCTTTTTTACATTTTCATATTTGTGACTAGATCAAATTGAAGAGCCAATGCAAAATACAACGCAAAATATGTAATTTATGTATTTAGCAGATGCTTTTATCCAAAGCGACTGTTCAGGTTATACATTTTTTTATCAGTATGTGTGAATTGAACCCACAACCCTTTACGCTGCTAACGCAATGCTCTACCACTGAGCCTTCAGGAACTACTGTGATTCATTGATTTATACCAGTTTGTTTAGACATCCTTGTAAATGAACCCACTGAATCAATTGAAAGTCCCTGCTTGACATTTATTGCAAAAAAATGTATCATTCTAATTGAGTTTATTCACTCAAAACCACTTATTGTTTTTGTGTCATATGTAACTTCAGCTATAGCTACTTGTTAGTAGAACCTTACTTTATAAGCAGAAAATTAGGACCTGAAAATACAGTGTGACCAGATTTTTTAATTAAACAAAGTAGGTCAGGTGACTTCTAACAAAAGCGATCCATCTTACATCCATCAGTGCTGCATTGATGTAATTGCTGGATTCTCCATCAACAGAAATGAGGAAAGGCAGGCATCGGTCCACCGCCAGGACGTCCATGCTGCGGTTCTTATCGTGGTTACGTGGGAGCAGACCTACGCTGCAGTCCTCCGGACGGACACGCGGTGTCACTATATTCAGAGTCTGAAGAAGAAGACAAGAAGGACTGTAACATACACCTTTCAAACATTAGGCTGCTCTTGGTCTCACTTGGGGGTGCGTTTAAAAACCAATTCCGCTCACATTGCTGGTCCAACCACAAACAATGCAAATATTTTAGTAAACTGAAGGTCAGTCATTACTTATGTATAAGACAGACTGAAGAACAGAGACGTTGAGGGAGAGAGAGAGAGAGACAGTGAAAAATGGCTTACAAGAGAGAGAGATGCAGCACTAGATAGAAAACGAAAGATCTGGGAGGAAAGAAAGATGGAAACATATTCATCATATTTTATGAGACACCGCACAGATCGGAAGCTTTGCTTCCCACTCAGATAGTAGCGGCTCGCTCATTTCACAGGGAATGCAAAACATAAAGGCACCATGAAAAGAAACAGCTCAGCTCTGGGCTTTACAGGGCTCCAGCTCCTCGTCGATGGCTCGAAACTTTCTCCCTTGACGTTTGAGTCACCATGTCTTTACACACCTGCCTCATCTAAATGTGTTGAGGATGCTGTCGTGCTTTGCCTATTGACTTATTTAAGAGCACTTCGAATTCAGGAGTAATCATGAAGAAAGCACACCAGAGAGCTTGATAAAGTTGTTAGAAATAGCTGCGAGGCCTTCAGCCATAATGCAGTACTACCAATCGACAGTAAAAACCTTGGAGGATTCAGTGAATTAGACCTCCACGTGGGCTGCTCGTGTAGCTCGCTGATTATAGTTTAAAGAGCTGCAGAAACACGAAGCATGAAGTAAAAAAAGCATGTTCCCACTGTTTTTAAGATCAATCACAAATGACATCTGTTCAGTATCTCATTTGCTCTTCCTAGACTCTAATGAGATTGAATGACGAGCAAATGGAGAAGGATATGAGAAATGTTACCGACTGAGCTCAAAGTCTGAAATCAAGTCTCATCAAGTTCTTCTAAGACTAAATGGTCTGAGGTATGCTATTCACAGTAATGTTTTAGGTCTGTACTTTTGGGTTATGAAAGAGCAATTTTCCCTCTGGACATATTCATTCACATTGTTTTGTTGTGCAAAATGTTCACTGTTGTATTGATGTATGTTCACATTTTTAGAAGCAGTCTACATAGGAAAAACAACATTATTTTGGTAGAAAAGCATCTATTTGTGCAGACGGCTCACCTGAAACTCATCTTTGATCTGGCTGGAGTTGGTCTGAGGGTCCAGTCTGCTGATGTTGTAGTAGATGGCTCTGAATTCACACACTGGGATAGCCGTGTTCCCACACAAACATGCTTCCAGAATGGCATCATGCACAAACACATACTGCTCCTGCAGAGAGAGAGACATAGATATCAACACTTACAGAAAACACTGTGGAGCACTCATAGTAAGACATGGTAAGAGCATTTATTAAATAATAGTCTTTATATCTGTACGTATTTATATACATATTTTTAAATCAGTTTAATATTGAAATGTAATGCAATATCAGATTTACAATTCAACCCCATTGAAGACACTGAATTATCTTGCTGATTCAAAATGATTGAAATGGCTGGTATCTTGTAGGTCACATGAGAAAAACTCCCTTTGGCATTATAGCACCAATTTGTTTTAATAATAAAAATAATAATCACAGATCTAAAATAATTAAGGGTTTGATTTAAACTTTTACATCTTCAAACTACCCAGTCTACATAATTTAAAACATCCAAACACATATGTTTAAAGAGCCGACCTCAAGCTGAGAGCGATCGTGCACAGCATCATAGCAAATCATCAGGGAAATATAGAGTCGATACTCCGAACAAACGTTAGTATGAGAGCGGTGCATGAACACTGATGCATGAAGCACAATTTGCTGATGGCGAAATGACTCCAGCCTCAGGGATGTTTTACATGGATTACAGCGCTGCAGCTTCTGATGCTGAAATCCTGCGGTGGCAGCAACGTCCTCCTAAACCGTTCCAACTGCAGCCTTAAACATGAGATCAAGGGGGCACTCAAAGAACCGTCCCCATCCTGCAGCTAATATTAAACTCCTCCTTAAACCCCAGCCCCGAATATGGGCCGGAATTATCCACATTTTAACTCAACAATGCCTCCGGCTTAAAGGTTTGAACGCTAATGTAGGCCTTTGATCCACGCTAAGCTAAAGTCAAGCTGGGTTGACCTCTCGTACCTATTACTCCATAACCCGGTGAGCACTTCTGCGGAGGGCTGAGGACAAAAGATGAGGAAAAAGCCCTTTTAAAGATTAATTGCTGTGTTGTGTCTGTGGAGGATTATCTTTGAATGGAGCTGCAGGCTGACACAAATTGCCTCCCAGAAGCCATTATCACCACCACTGTGTTTAGTGTTAGTCTTCTAAAAGCATACATCCAAAAACATGGAACATTAGAATGGATCCAATAAAACGCCATGTCCACTTGATATAGTCAGTGTTATTTAGTGAGCATAAATAACTAAAAATATTATTTAATCAATAATAATAATCATGTATTATTATTATAAATAATAGAAATCAGCATTGTGCTAAAAAATAATTCTGTTAATAATTCATCAGTTTTTCATCAAATTCTTGAATGATTTTCAAGGCTTAAAGGCTGATTTTTTAATGAACACTCATAAAATTTGAAATGTAAAATAAACCAGTTAATCTTTTATATTCATTGTGACATTTTAAAAAAACTAAACTAAACAAAGACAACTAATGCAATAGTGCAATACTGATTTCCATCCACCACTAGGGGGCATGACTTTGAATTCAACATCCAGTAAATGCTGGCTAGGGAATCTGCCCCTCAGAGCCAAGGCAAGTTCATGTTCTGCTGTTTTGATGTGAACAGTGTGGAGATTAATGTAGGGAAGAGAAAGGTTATCTAAGTTTTAAGATGAAAATAGATGGCATCAATATTATCTTCACAGACTGGAGAGCTTTGTAAAAGACTATGTGAGTGTGAGCGAAGATCTGAAAACAGTGAACGGGTAAGTAAGGGAATGCGTGTGTTAAAGAATGAATTATTTAGTGAATGAATGAATGAGTATATACGTTTGTTCATATCTTGACAAACTCTTGTCGGTCTGCTCACCTCTGTCTGGACCATGTTGACTCTCTGTGAGCGCAGCTCTCTGATGCAGTTGAAGATGTCCACCACACCTTCACTCTCTGCCATGTCCAACATAATGTCCACTGCGATGAAACAGCCTGTTCTTCCAGCACCAGCACTGCAGACAATACAGAAGAACAGGTTTACGTGAGACTTCTGACCTAATGCTAACATTCGACCAGCTCCATTTCTGCTGTAAGACTGCAACTGAAGTGACATTAATAATGTTACAAAATTATATTTCAGATATGGTACTCTTAAGCTGTCAAATCAGCATATTAGAAGGATTTCTGAAGGATCATGTGATGCTGGCTGCTGAAAATATACAGTATACTGTATATTACAATAGAAAACGGTTTTGTCGTTATAATAATTCACAATGCTATTTATATATTTATATTTAATAATATATTTACTAATAACTCTAGCCATTTAATTAATTTAGTTATTTATTTATACAAATTTTCTTGCAGGAATTTGGTGGTTCCCCACACTGTACATGTCATGATTTTAAGCTTTGACTATGTTTCTGGGGACATTCTGTCCTCACAACATGGCCAAAACCTCCCCAACACATTCATAGTACTGAGAGTTATGCTAAGATCCAAATGTTAGGTGTTACGAAAACAAGGTTCTGGCAGACCAAGATGCTTGTGTGTGTACGAGAGCATTTGGACAGAAGATGTGCCATCAGTCAGTCTAAAGTGACACACACACACACACACACACACACACACACACACACACACACACACACACACACACACACACAGTAACTCCATGGTGTCACAGATTGGCCGTCACTCACAGTGATTAATGGTGCGAGTGGTAAACAACTGACACAAAGAAAGTAAGGGAAGGAGAGGGAGAGCCAGGGAGGATGTAATTTACACCTCACATCCTATTATCATCATCCCCAAATTACCAGAAGTTTTCATTAGAAAAGCCTACTGGATCATAATTGATATGCACATATATGTTATGATCAATACTTTGCAGAAAAACAGTTGGACACAATCTACTGCATGACTTCTGGTGTCTGATTGAACTTTTAGTAAAAGACGTTAAAATGCCCTCTTCAGGTCATGTTACACTTTTTTCTTTGCCTTGAAATCTTCTGAAGTAAAATATAGATTTTTATAATGTAAACATAAGACTACATTTAATATTGTTAGTAATATTTCAAGATCAACATTCACAAGACTGAAGCAACTATCATTAATGTGTGTTTAATTACATATTTTTTTGTCTCAATATAAATCCCTCAATCACAATATAAACTCAATCACAATAAAAATATTGTCTCAATCACAATATAAACTACAGATAATTACAGTGCATGCATTTTATGCAAATAGTCTGCTATACCGATATAAGGATCTCATTGATTTACATTACATTTTATGTTTGTCTAAAGGTTCAGTATACTGTTCCATTTACAAAAAAGGAAGAAGAAAGAAAATATATAATTTAATATGTCAAGCTTTACAGGATCAACACAAGCAACATTGTTTTTAATCAAATTGCCAAAAATGACACACTATCGAGACCTCAAGAATGATAATAGAGCTTCATAAATGAACTAATAACAGTAGCCCATATTATTCGTATGATTATTTTGTGTTAGGAACAGTCCAAAATGCAACAGAATTTACTGGAATTCTTCCCCTCCACCATAGATCTCAAATTTCATGCACACTTTACTGTACAGAACTGCTAAGTATGGTACGTCAGTTTGTGTTGTGACAGGTTTAATGACAGTGATCAACATTATTGGTTCTCTCATATGCTATTACTGACATCAAACCTGATGCGAGCAGCCAGGAGATTCTGCTAAAACTCCTTTTGTGTTTAATGGAAGAAAGTAAGAATGTTTGGAACGTTCTGAAAAACTACTGCTTGAATCCAAATCTTAATCTCGGCACCAGGAGCCCCTGACACTTGGGCTAATCCGCTCTGAAAGTTTCTTTATCACATCTGCTTCGTCTCTGGGATTGCAGAGCCGACTGCACATTTACACTGCCACTTCACAGTCTCCTGCTGTCACCTTTCATTCTCAAACCTTCTTCTCACACGGCCCCCAATTACACCCCACAATTGTGAGAGCGAGTCTGTCTATCCGCGCATCCATCTGTGAGCACGTGGGCATGTTGTGGACAGAGTCTGTCCATGTGCCGAAGCGTCCTACGTTAGTGTGAGAATGTGTGAGTGCTCATGGATATGTGTGAAAATCGTCTTCTCTTGTATCTCCCTGGGTTCTTTTACTGTTACATGAGAAGTTAGTTACGCTGCCAGCAAGCGTTCATCTGGACTGTCAAATGTTTGAGATAAAGTAAATGTTTAAACACATTACATAAAATCAATGCATTCACCTAATTTCACATTAAAATGGTTTCAATTGATTCTACACTCTTACTAAAGATGCATGGAAATAAAATAGCTCTTGTTTATCAGTAAATGATGGAGCAAGACCTTCTGAAGGACAATGTCTGTATGGCAGAAATGAACATCACAGAAGCTCAACATGTAAAAGTATCATCTGCAAGATCACATATAGAGTCAAAAATATTATAAACACGGCAGAGTTCATTTTAGATTTATTTAAAAAATATTATATTATTAATAATAGTATTTTAAAATAGCTTTTATTTTTATATTTTCAATTTTACGTTTTTAGTTTATCAGTGTTATTAGTTTCATTTTTAGTTTATTTTGTTTAGAATATTTTTAATGAGCTTTTATTGTTATATTTTCAGTTTTCATTTAACATTTTGTAATGTAGTTTTGTGCTTTATTTCAAAGCACAAAATACTAATTATTTTTTTATATTAATTTAATCTTTATTATTTTATCCAGTGACATACATATTAAAAAATGTACAAACCTACACCAGCATTTAAAAACATTACAGTATATTCATAGCAGCCACTGAAAATCCGTATATGTCTTATTTAAATAATCAATGGACCTCTCATTGTAGATTCATTATCACACCCTCAGTCCAACTTTAAACCAGAAACTCTGACTTACAGTACATCTATGTAAGAAGAGTGAGAAAGGGACCGTAGGAAGAGATGCAAGAGAGGTTTAGATAGGAGCACACCTGCAGTGTACCACGATGGGTCCTGCGTCTGGAGGATTGAGGAACTTGACCTGGCGGATGAAGCCCAGCAGGCCTGTGGCGTAGCAGGGAACGCCGTGATCGGGCCAGCTGGTGAAATGGAACTGCCGGATTTCCCGAATCTCATGGTGACCCTTCTGCAAACAGGAGCATGTGGAGAGCTTAATATCAACAGGTGTCATCATTTGAGGGTAACAGGTAGGTTATTATGACAGAAGATAAACGCATATACCCAATAAATGCATGTCAATGGCAATCAACACCATGTGGTATTTTTTGGCAGTGTATACAGTGAAAATACTCCGGGCACAACATTATCTGGACCCCTCACATCCAGCACACTCCCTCTTTGAACTGATACTGTCTGGTCGACGCTACAGAGCTCTGAGCACCAGAACGACCAGACACAGAAACAGTTTCTTTCCCCAGGCAATGCATCTCATGAACACGTGACATTAAACGTAGAACACACACAACACTATTATACATTATTTATTCATCACACATACTTATTTTCATCTCAATTTGCACATTTCATACCTGTACATACATAATTGTCTATATTGTATATTGTGTTTTTGATATTTTGTATATTATTATTTTATTATCTGTGTCCTGTCCTGTTGCTGTCACTCTGTTGCACTGTGGAGCTTCTGTCACTAAATCAAATTCCTTGTATGCGTAAACATACCTGGCAATAAAGATCATTCTCATTATCATTATGGATAAAAAAAATAAAAGTAAGGAACTGCTGAACTATTGATCCAGCGGGATCTTTATTGTTGATGGCCTCATATAATTATGGTATCATGGAATAAGTCAAGGCACCACTGTAACATTTAGAACTTTGATTTTCTCTAAAATGTGCAGAAAATGTGATGAAATGTCATTCAGGGCCTCATGCTCAGTGTTTGAACTATTGCACGACTACACATTCGATCAGTGTGAGCACAAAGTCTATTCACACACTGTGTTGTGTTACAGTAGAACCATTTTCCCTTTACTTTCTTACTAGCACTTAACGCTTTGATAAGCTTTTAATTATAATTTGGGATTGAGAGCGGTATAATCCGTGCCTGGAGGTGCTGATACCACCAAGCGAGGTCCCGTGTAGCCGTTTAATGCAGCTTGTGTGTGAATGAGTCTGGAGTGTGTGTGTGTGTGTGTGTGTGTAACTGAGCTGCTAAAGATCACGAGAGGTAACAAAAGCTGAAAAAACATAAGACTGATATACAACGCTTGGGAATGAAATCCATAACTAGACACACACAAAGCCACTCAAGAATGCTCTTATGAAGGAGTCAATCCAACGTTACATATTAATGTCACCTTAATTAACCATCTTCTTGAATGACTAATTAAACCATTTGACCATGAAACTCTTAAAAACAGACAGACAGACAGATAGATAGATAAATAGGAAATGTTCTTAATAAAACAAATTACAATGCAAAACAAACTTTTAATTGACAAGATTTCGAGGGCCTTTTCTCTGGAGAAACATCTGAGAATCAGAAGACTTAAGCAAAGGTCTCTGTTTGATAAATCCATTTGATCACATTGCTGTCTAAGAGGAAGCAGAAAACATCTCTAGTCTTTTCTGCTTCTACTCATTATGAAGCACAACTATGCACCGAGAGGAGGATGTACCCTAACAACTCTCTTTCAAAGTTGAGTTAGCGTCTGAAAGCTCGTGAGACAGATGGATTGAGTGATTTAAGAAAGTTGCTGATGACATGCTGTTCCAGACGGCGCTCTCCCCCTCAAAAACGACTCCCAAACACTAATTTCTCCACTATCAAAGCTTCCCTACATCTGTTCTGTTTGGATTACAACACTCAACAAAACTCTACCCGCTCCTAAGAGCTTTCTCTGCGATCGCTGTCGTTGCAAAATATTGTCTGTTGGCTTATGTTAAGATCTTGTAAAGTTTGTTTGTTAGAACATTGTGGTTATGTTTTTTTAATTTATGCAGATCTGACGTCAAGCTGTTCCTGTATGATAAGAACAATAAAACTGATTGAGTGAGAGATGCATTATGGGCTTAAACTCAAGCTGATGGTTCATATGGTATGGATGAATATGAGAGTAGATGAAGAGGTGCATACAGAGGGTGCTGACAATTGTATTTTTTAATGCACTTGAGAAACAAAAATGCATGAGTTTTCATTTATTGAATTAAGTTTACTTTTCTCATCCCATTAAACACACACAAAAACACACAGACATAAATTAAATAATTATGTATATATGTATTATATATGTATATATAATTATTTATACATGCATGTGTATTTATTTTCTAATTTTTACATTTATTTGATTATATATTAATTTTTTTTAACATTCTTTTTATTTTCTATAAATATTCTTAAATTTTATATTAAATATTTAATTTAGAGGTGGGCATAGATTAATTTTTTTTATCTAGATTAATCTAGATTAATTTTGGAATTAATCTAGATTAATCTAGATTAAAATGGCTCATTTGAATTCTGCCGAAGGCATTCAGAATATGTGTGCTACCCAAATAATGACTAAAAGTAAGTCTTTGAGAACGGGTTTCTCAAGCCAGGTGGCGCATTAGACCAGGGGCTCATCTCCTGTTTCCAAAATGCATCACAAACTTTAATCTCTTCCCGTCCCAATCCCACGAAAAAACTGGAGGAAAATCCCGTCCGTTCCACTCCGGAAGAATGACTCCCATTCCCTCCCACTCCCGTGTTGTTGTTTTTTGTTTTGCCGATAACTGTCAATTACAGTAAAAATATAGTACAGATCACAGCGTGCCCACCTTATTAGTTGAATAAAAACCCAAAATGCCGTTTTTTGTTATTATATTGAACTGAAAGCCATCTTATTATGCACAGTGTTGCACAGATTAAATTTCATGTAAATCATCCATGCTAACACACACGTCTTCTATTTTATTTTTGACATTTCACTCTCTATAGATATATTTTTCTATGTACTGTATTTTTAGATATATTCGAGTTTGAAGTTTCTCGCTCAAGTTCACATGAGACCTAAAAGCGCATCCTGTTTGCTTAAAAGCGCAACGTTCGTTGTTATTCTGAGTGCACACAAATAAACGTAGAGTCTTTACAGATTCGAAAGATGTATTAGGCTACTTTTATCTGTATGACCAAAAATGACGGAGATTTTAAGAGCAAGTGAGCGCACCGGAGCCTGTCCTGCAGCAAACGCGCTTCCACACAAACACTTCAATAGCGCACATTTCTCTAGGTTAACATCATATTGAGCGGCCATGTAAAGTTGCTACTACATACATCTTTCAGATGAAAAGCCATATTTGAGGTTGATGAATGATAGGTGAGCGTTTGGATGTCCTGCCCGATTGTATTATAGAGGTCTGCACGGGCTCAAAACTGAAGCCCGAACCCGGCCCGTACCCGAGATCGTCTGACCCGACCCGACCCGACCCGACCCGAGCGGCACAGTTAAATTTAGAGCCCGAACCCGACCCGAAATCACCCCCACCGCCCATAACGAATAAAAAAAAAAAAGGAAAAATATTGCATTTCACGATTGCATGCAAAGAAACGGATTAATCAAGGCTCTGCCATTTCACAAACATTTACCAGTTATGAAAGTTTGTGAACATCAGGTGCAGCGGTCGCATACATTCTGCCGAGTTTATGAATTTTGTTTGGACAAGAAGATGATGACCGTGCAAATTATGGTCATTTTTTTGTCAGTTAAGGCTCGTTAGCATTCTGTCTACTTTAAATCAGACATAAGCTCTTAAATAAGATTGTATTTATTTGAATGAATTAATCATTTATTTGAGAGCGAGCGAGAGAGAGAGAGAGAGAGACCGAGCGAGCGAGAGAGAGAGAGACGGCGAGAGAGAGAGACCGAGCGAGCGAGAGAGAGAGAGACCGGCGAGCGAGAGAGAGAGACCGAGCGAGAGACCGAGGAAAGTTTGCGTGCATGTGAACCTGCGTCTCTGCGTCTCTCTCTACAAGCAATGAGGCTTAGTTACTTCAAAAACAGCGATTTTGCCGCCTCATTGCAGATAAATATAATGTTGTGACTTGTAGTCAGTAGCCTGTCGAAGCTATTTTACTAATAAAAGTTTCCGTGCTGTTTGTGCGCGATCTCTGATATGTGTGTGCGTATGCGTGCGTCTATGAAAGCAGCGAAGCCTCTGCATATAGTTTTGGTTTAGCTACAAACCCGACCCGAGCCTACAGTGCAATTCGCTAGGTATACATCCGCCGCTAAAATATCAGGGTGAAAGTCATCATAGCTTGCGTAGTATAGACCCAGCTCCCAACCCAACTTTGAGAATAGATTAACGGCGATATTTTTTTTTATCGCCGATAAGAGTCTCACGTTAACGCAGCACGTTAACGCCGATAACGGCCCACCACTAATTTAATTACATATAGGCATGGCAGTGGTGGTCAGTAACGAAGTACAACTACTTCGTTACTGTACTTAAGTACATTTTTCAAGTATCTGTACTTTACTGGAGTAGTTTTATTTTGAGTAACTTTTACTTTTACTTCACTACATTCCAAAGCATAAGATCGTACTTTTTACTTCACTACATTTCATAAAACATATCGTTACTCACGTGATACATCACGTGCTCCGAGACGCAGAAGCGGTGTCTGACTCATGAACAAACTGATTCTTTTCAATGAACCTGTTCAATCGGTTCGCAAATCGCAACAAACGATTCATTCACAAATTGCATTCATCCGATTGCAGCTGTTCTCGAGTCGAAAACTCACTGATTCAAATGATCCGTTTAGAGCGAGTCTTCTCCAGTGAACTGAACTCACAAGTAAAGAACCGAGAGATCTTGTGAGCGCGCGCTACTGATGCTGTGAAAAGTACGTTACTAATGTCGAATTTTAGGATTAATTATTGTAACTGAAAATAATATTTAGGTCAAAACTGTCAGTTGTTTGTGAACTAAATCTGCTGTAAAGGGTGATCTATTTAAGCCCACTGAAATGCTTGAATGCAGACAGATCAACATCAGTGTCTCTAACGTTATGTTTTAGGTCAAAAAACAAAACATTAAAATAACACCGATTAAATAAAATAACTCATGCACGTGTAACGGATGTATACACTGAAAATAAGTAAATATCGTTAGCTGATGCTAACTGTCTAGCTAACAAGCTTGCTGGTGCTAAGTTGAGGAATTTTTTTGATATAAAGTCCAAATATCTTTATTCAGCCACCTAGATATATTCATCTGAGGGAAAAAGAAAGGATGTGATGTTCAGAACATAGTAACTACAGTAATTATCAGAGTGGGAAGTGATGCCCTCTGGGGGCATTGGGCCAGGGGTGTTTTTACACCACAGACAAGGTTTGAGAAGGAAAAAAAATCATTATGAAAATTTATTTAGATTTTCAAATTTCAGGCCTTATTCTCATGTCATATATAACTGACGTTCTGCAAAACAACAAGTTCTAAAACACTTTTTTCTTACTGGTGAAAATGAGATGGTGAAATCTGTGTTCTCTCAGGTACATGGCAGTGTAAGCTTCACAGTGAACTTTACTACATCACTCTCATCAACGTAGTCCATATCAACAAAATATATATCTTGACTCTATAGTGGTTATTTTGGGAAAAACCCAGGTATTTTGGGCAGTATGATTATAAAAATATGTGCTAATATAAAATTAAATAAAGTAGTCTATATAAAATTGCAAAATAAATCTGTCTATCAGTACTTTTTTACTTAAGTACATAAAAAATTGAGTACTTTTGTACTTTCACTCGAGTAAAATTGAAAAAGCAGTACTTTTACTTTTACTTGAGTAATATTTTATTATACGTATCTGTACTTTTACTCAAGTACTTGATCTGTGTACTTTGTCCACCACTGAGGCATAGTACATTACATTTTAGAAAGTTCTAGCAGGAAATTGAGAACAATGAAAGAGAAACCTGAAATATTTGATATGAGTATAGATGGAGGATGGGTTTTTACCTTCTGAACAGAAAAAGTCCTGATCACATATTCTGCAAGAGGCTCCGTTTCAATCAGCGTCACTTTGATGTCTCCGTACACCTCGGTCTCGTCAGGCCAATACCGGACACATTTCACCTTTATGAACACATAGGAACCCACACGTACACATTATTATACAACACCTGTATCTTCATTTGTCTGGGTATTACTCTATTTTACAGCAAGGTCTAAGTCAAATTGGCATTTGCAGAAACGGTATTATTAAACAAGTCCCTGATGACATTTTGAAAACAGAGAGGTGTAATTGGCCACCTGTCAGACAGGATGTTATCTCTGAATGAACGACCCCTGTGGTCCGAGTTCACTGGAGCCAATCATTGAACACCGCTCAATTACACTCAACGTGACATCAAACGCTCTCGTTGGGATGTTGTGAAGGACTTGTGCACCTAATTGTGCTTGATTTTAGGATGTCCTCGAAAATGCTTGACTCACTCGCTTAAAGTCTCCCTTGTATATAAAGAACCTTTTTCTATTATGAAGAACATTTTGTGGAATGGAATGGTTCCATGGATGTTAAAGGTTTGTCATGCAACCATCGATGCCAATAAAGAACCTTTATGATATAGGTGCATCCAAGAGGTGTACGGGAATGGAACCCACGACCTTGATGTCTATTCCTTGAGATACAGAAACATATTGCACATTTGCATGGATTTCTTGCTAGATGTTACTTCCAAAATCATTGCACATGCACCCACCTAACAGATTTATATATACACTCCGTTCAACCGTGAGGCCATAATTAAATGTGTAGCAATTGGAGGAGCGCTTCGTAAATAACATTCTTAATCCTGTGATATTTATTAAGGTAAGAGATAATTACAAGAACCCTACCCTGCCCACTTCCACCAGGTTGGTTACCATGACGATACCGGCAGAATTCTCTTGCCAAATCATCCTCCAGAAATCCCTCACGGTTTCCTGCATGGGGCCTACAGGAGAGAGAGAGGGACACATTTAGAAGATCATGCAATACTCACAAAACAACTAGAAATAAGATGGATTCATAGACAGTCCCTGAGGGAAAGAGCATCGCAGACCAGCATAAATGCCCACATTAGTGCATGCTAGTACGCAAGTTTCATAGGTCGCTTTTTGGTCTGAAGATGGTTAACCAATCTAAAGTACTTATTATTGTAACTTTACAGTTAATTACTGTTATTTTTATTTTGCACTAATAATATTATTGCAGTTGCTTGTTTTGTCTAATCTTTTTAGTTGGTAAGATATTTAAGTTTAAAGATATTGTGTGCTGTTCGGCAAAAGATAAAACAATTGCTAAAAACTGGCATCAGGTCATCCAAGATGTAGTACGAGTTGGTTTCTTCATCGGAATAGATTTGGAGAAATGTAGCATTGCATCACTTGCTCACCAACGGATCCTATGCAGTGAATGGGTGCCGTCAGAGTCCAAACAGCTGATAAAAACATCACATTAATCCACAAGTAATTGCATATTGGTCCCACTTTAAATCAGGTGGCCTTAACTACTATAAAAAAAATAAGTACAATGTTCTTATTGTGTTCATATTGTATTGAAAACTTTGGCTGTTACTGAGGTGGGATACGGGTAAGGTTAGGGACTGGTTTGGTGGTATGGGTAGGTTTAAGAGTGGGTTTAGGTGTAAGGGATGGGTCAACAGTGTAATTATAGATGTATTTACAGAAATGAGTTACAGATGCATTTACATGCAGGTTTTTAAAAAATATAAGTACAATGTAAAACATGTATGTACACAATATGTGCATTGTATTAAATGATTAATTTAAATGTAAGTACGTCGTAGTTAAGGCCTGAAGTGGGACCTGCAGATTATACTCTTTTGAGGAAGAAACAAACTCATCTACATCTTGAATGGCTTATGGGTGAGTACATTTCTAGCAAATGTTCTTTCTTTGGTCAACTAATCCTTTAAACTGTTCACTTTATGGTGTGAGTTGGTTCTTGTAAAAGAGTAAACCCATGTGTGAACATCTACATTTTCACCCAAGTCAAATCCTAAAAAGATGTATTAACTACAGTAAAGTGATAACTAAACTAGTTAACTGAACTATCTACATTAACAACTGCTAAAACAACTAACTAGATTTCAATTAGGGTGATATTCAACTTAATTTACCAATATTTTTTACACTAAATATACACCAATAAAGCTAAAAAAAACTATTAATTAATCCTAATTAATCATACTTATATTTTGTATATAGTGACAGATGTGTAGATTGTGTTCATGTCAGAAGACTTGTCTTGGTTTTGCAGATGCTGTGCCTTTGTCATGTATTTTGTTAATTACCTTGTGTGGCTATGTAGTGTCTTGGTCTGTGGTAGCCCTGGGAAACAGAATGCAAAAGGAAGATGAAAATTATTCAAATAAAACTAATCTTTATACCTGCACAAACCGCATGCAACAATGGACTTACTTAAAAGAAAACTTTGTTTGAATCCAATTCAGCACTCAATGAGACATTGTAATTGCACCTTTCTGACGCCTTGGGTTCATTAGCATTTTAACCACTGTGAAACAAAGTGGTGACCAATGTAGCCTTGCTCATGTCAGGCTTTAAAGCGCCACTGCGTTTTACGAGCGGGTCTGAAGGTACGACGGAGGCCGTAATTGTTTTATTATCGAGAATGAGATTGGGTGGCCTGATTATAGCTGCCGCGGGGCGAGAAGCCTCGCGCTGAAGCATATCCGCATGTGTTTACTTCTCATTTTGTAATGATCACAATCATATCGACTGTGTCATCATGGTGTTTAGATCAAGTTAGTGGATTTGGAGCAGTCAGGGAAGCACTTTCAATCGAGCTGTCGCTAGCTGTGGACATGCAGCATTTACTCGAGTAATTTGCAGAAACTCAGAAGAGCGATTTACGTGCAGAAATCACTTATATCCTTCATTCGTTATAAGCGAGGCTCTCAGGAGCACAGCACATAAATGTGGCATTAATCTATTAAGCCCTTCTTTGACAGCAAAGATTGAAGTTGTTCTGACATTAAAGGTGGTTATGTAATACATAGACTTCAAAGGTCATAAATACTATGTTCAATCTTGCAGATCATTATTTCATTATCAGTATATGCGAAGCTTGTTGTATGTTGAGTTAAAATGAAATAAGGATAATATTGAAATCTGAATAGATATGAATATATATAGTTCAAAAGTGCAGGGTCGGAAATTTTTTTGAAAGAAGTCACTTTTGCTCATTAAAAGTGCCATAGAATGCATTGATCAAATATTTTAACTTGTTCTCTGATATCTACATAGAAGGTATGTGGCTTAGGTAAGGCCAAACATTTCCCAGAACGGGTTTACATGTCCATTTACAATCCTAGGATTTGTCCCTAGAATAAATGGTCTGTTATTACCTACATTGGAAGGGTCATGAATAATAATGTTGAGCTCTGCTCTGATTGGCTGTTTCACAGCATGCTCATATCAGTAGCTCAAACAGCAAACAGATCTCTACTGTCCGGCGTGAACGATTGAGAGATTAGGCATCCAACCTTATCTGTTTGAGCCTGTATCAGACGAATATACAGATTTTGAGAGATTTTGCAAGAAAGTTTGGCGTCCATGGTATGAAGATGATCGCTGCGAGACACTGGTGGAGTGAACGAGGCTTGAGAGAGAGTTCAGGGTTGTGAGTGAGGGCTACCCCACTCATATGCAGCCTCTGATCCAGCTTTTATAAGCGTTTACGGACTTGTCTTTTCACTCTTTTTGACACTTTAGAAAGTTAATAAAGTAGGACGTTGCAATTTAGAGTCAGCAATATCTTTATCTTATCTTAATTGCAAAAGATTAGAAATAATTTTGGTTTATTTGTATTTATTTATCGTATTTGTTTGTTGTAATAGTAATATCTGGAGACACTGCATCGATGACTCGGCTGTGCAGGTCCGGCTGGCCAAGAACATGGGCTGGTATACATTATGCAAATGTTGGGGACGTAAACATTAATGATCCCGACTGTGACGTCACAGTAGGTGTTATGTTGGGATTCACCTCTTTTTCAGTAGTGTTTTGCACGCACAAGATTTACAAAAGAATGAGGAAACAATGGTGTTTGAGGCTCACATGTCATTTCCATGTAAAGAACTCTTATTATTCAACTATGCCAGGGTAAATACAGTTTTCCATTCTATGGCGCCTATAAGGTTACATTCATTTAATCAAAAATGCAATAAAAACGGTCAAATTGTGAAATATTATTATACCAGAAAAATAATAGTTTTCTATATGAATACATTTTAAACTGCATTTTATTCCTGTGATGCAAAGCTGGATTTTCAGGGTCATTACTCCAATCTTCAACGTCACATGATCCTTCATAATTCATTAAAATATACTTATTTTCTGCTTAATAAATATTCATTCTTATTATCAATGTTGAAAACATTTTTTGCTAAATAAAAAGTTCAAAAGAACAACATTTATTTGAAGCAGATTTTTCATAACAATTTAATGATTAAATTAATGCTTTCTAGATTAATAAAAGTAAATAATAATTTTTATAATGTATTTGAATAAAACAAAGAACGATGAAAATGTCTAAAGATCATAATAATGGATTCAGTATATATGCATGTATAACGTGTCATACTCACGTCTATGTAGTTGGCGTTTATGTAGTCAGAGTGGGGGTCTCCCTCCAGCAGTTGCAGTCGGACACGAGTGTGATCGTCTGTGGGGTCAAATATTCACAGAAGAGCCGGTCTAAAGTTACACATCCACTTTAAAGGGGAGCTAAACATGCCTGAGCTGTCCAGGAAGCACATACTGAACACTACGTACGCACCATGTCATTTACCCAAGCAGGAGTTGTGTGTGAAACAATCACTTTTGGACAGAGAAAACTGTCAAACTCTACATACATTTACTAATCTGCAGATTTAAACCAGCTTTTTTTCTCCAGGGTCAACTATGATGTGGATGTGAATATATCCCTTTAATATATTAGGCACACTTGAGTTCAAAAACAAAAAACAGCATCTAATGAGTATAGAACTATTCCAGCAATCTCCTTTAATAAAAGACAACACATTTAGTGTGATTTACCAATGGTGCGGAGTAACTTCCTGCATAGGGAAGACAATTACAATCCATTTTTTTTATATATATCTATAACGATGGGGAACAGTTTTCAAAAAAGTTCTTGTTTCTAAGCAACTCAAGTCTAGGTGCCTCAAGTTCAGCGTTGCACTCTGGGAATTAACAACAAGAATCAGACCATTTTCCCATTCAACGAAGTGGATGTACAGTTGACCGGTAATGTAATTAATGCAATTACTCCAGCACCGTCAATCTTCATCTTGTCTTTGCTTTATAAACACTTGACCTGCTAATATTTAGCTCAGGCACCACGTCTTTCCACGCCTGAAAGGTGAAGCTGCATGTCTTGGCAATTACGACGACACTTCTGGAAAGGGGAAGAGGGTGGAAACAGAAAGAGAGGAGGGGAAGAGGAAAGGTCTGACACTAGCTCCGTAAACCCGTGTGGCGTTCTGCTTTGATCACACGGAGAATGCAAATGCACCGTTGAGGCATGTCGACTCCAAGCCAGCGGATGTTCTCTGATGGCAGACAGCTCCGCAGAATCCCTCCTGATTTCTCTCTGTCTCTCAGTTTTTCCGTTCCGAGGAGAAGCAGGTCCGTGTCTGTAAGCGCGTCGTGAAGGTTGTTTACTCACAGACAGCTCCTCCTTCCTGACCAAACTTGCTGTGTTTCTTATTCTGTCTGCTCAAAATTCACCAACTTGTATATATTTTTTTACTTCAGACTTTTTTATTTGCTCCTTCTCTCTTTTTTGCCTCATAAACATCTCAGCTGTCTCTTGCCAGTACCTTGGTCTGTCTTCTGACCTATCTGCTCCCCGAAAGGGAACGTGCGCAAGGGAAGCAGAAAAGAGGGAAAAGGAGAGACGCAGAAAGAGAGCGAGAGAAAGAGATGGGGCTAATTAGACGCCACTGAGTCAGTTGTCATAACAGCAAGCGCTCGGCAGGGCTCTTCTCCGCAGCGAGGGGCCAGACACAAAGCTCTAATTGGGAGAGAATGACCGGACTACAAACGAGCGCCGTGATGCATGGGTACAGTAGTTCTGAGTCAGCCTGCAAAACTATCCAGATGTCTGGATGATCACCTGTTTAGATGCGCATGAGAGGCGTTACAGTGACATGATGATGAGTAGGGATCTTAATTCTGCACCGTTTGCACCACAGACATGACTCAGTGAATCCTGTCATGATAACGTCATGCAGTTAAATGAGGAGGTGTGCTATTACTTTTCTTAGTGGTTAGAGTTACTTTTCTATGCTTAGACTGCTATTGAAAAAAAATACAAATACCTGAGGGAATGAGCCATATCTAGCTGCTCTTTTGACGTGGGCCAGTAAAAAACGACCCAGAACACTAGCAATCTGCACAGGCAGACATTATACATTAAAACCTATTTTAATCACATTAAAAAAATGTGATTCAATGAGCAAACATTATTGTTGCTAACCAGCATGACTGCAGCTTTTTAACAAAAATATTTAGATTGTACACAATAGAATCAATATATTTTACATTATTTAAATGTAAATCTGGCACTGAAACATTTTAATGTACAGAAGAAGAGAACAAAAAAGTTATACAATTACAGTGGTCACCTAAAATTGAATGAATGGCATAAATAATTTTAATTATATAGAAGAAGCATCTGCAAACAAATTCTGCTCTTTTCTGACCCATTTTTGCAATGACTTTCAAGATACTTTAGTGCCATGACATTCATTCATGTTTAAGTTGATCATAGTTTCCAAATCATTTCTAAGGCCATTGCATCTGTTATTGGCCTGATCATGCTGATGCAATCATAAAACAACAACAACAACAACAACAAAACACAACGTTAGGCTCAAATCTCAGACAATGGATTTCAGATGCAGTGGTAACATTCAAAATATCTTATTTTGCGCCTCATCCTAAAGTAAATGAATCACAAAGAGAACAACTCGGTTCTTTTGTTTGTTTAAAAGTACCACACCCTAAAAACGTCAGCATTCTCTTAATCAGCGCTCTTAAGCCTGTGTCCTCGCCGATGCTCTTATATATAACCTCAGAGTGTTGTCAGCTGGCCCCAGTGCATTATACACCTAAACAGCCTATTAAATCCCTGCTCGGCAGAAAAGAGCTTCCTGTGTCAAATGGGCCGAGTGCTGTCGCACACACCTCGTGGCGTGAGAGCAAAGCACTCTAATCCAGTTTAATCCATTTCCATCCGCTCTGGGATAAGACGCTTTGCTCATGAAGTCTACCTGAGAGGGTTTTAGAAAGCAGCAGAAGTGTTTATGCGAACGCTTGAGCTTTGAGAGCTTGGTGTTAGGACAAGTGTCATCCTAATCTGAAAGGGATTCATTTCGGAAGGTTCATTTGCACCAACGGCAATAAAAAGGATATATTGTTTTATTAGTTTTCATCTGTTATTCACACTATTTTGTAAGGAAGTGATCCTATTCGTTTATATAACTAGCTAAACGATAGAAACATCACTCTTTAGTGTCTCAATTTGTTTCTCCTCGACAGTAATAATATCGAATGGTGACTTTTGCTGGCCTGTTCCACATCTTGAATGTTTATTTCGTTGGAAATCTCATAAAAGCAGTGCTTCTGCAATCAACATTTCTTATCAAAATGAAAAAGTTGATGCTTGAGAGCTATGAAACAGCAACCTCTAAATATTGATGAGGCCTAAATCCACTAATCATTTGAATGTAAACGAGGTATGGTGTTTATTCTTGGTTAAGAGCATTAATTGATGACGATAAACAAACAAACAGAAGCGAGAGCATAATACACTACACAGCTCATGTGAATGCTAATACTCCAGCTTTGGTCAATACATCAGAGGAGGGTTTTTTCTGCAAAGACTTCAAGGGAACCTGACGGTTCTGGCAGCGTTACGTGAAGGGAATAAATGTCAGAATTTGAGGAGCTCAGAGAGAAGAAATGAGAAGGTGTCTTCATCCAGACACACGGATCCACGCATGCAGAGCACTTAAAAGAGCAAGAGACGCTCTCCTCTGTGTTTGGACTAATGAAGATGAACAACCTGGACATTTATTATTCAGCAGGTGCCTTACCTTGCATATTTTAACCTCAGATCCACAAAGGCATTGATACTAACTGGTTCAAATGAGTGACGGTTTGGATAATGAGCTGATGTGTGCTGGTTATCCGTTGGGGGTTTCATCCCTCTTCATGGGATGATTGTGTGATGTTGGTGTTCACTATATGAATTTCATCACGTGAGGGTTTTACTCAGTAACAGAACCGAATTCAGTTCATACAACATAAAGGAAAATGTCCTATGTACTACAATTAGAGTTAATAAATGAAGTGAAAACAAAAAGAACACAAAATTAGATATTTGGAGGAACTTTGGGGTCTGGACATCATTGGATCCTATTCACTCTAACATACATTTTCATATCTTTTTTGAAAGTCATAGAGGATTGGAATGACATGAAAGTGAGAAAATGACCACTGAATGTATCTTCTGTGGATTAGGCAATCCTAGAATGTGTTGTGACACACTTTTGTGGAGTATATTTCTTTCACTAAGAAAACTGCTCCATCTTATTATTTGAATTATTTTTTTGCTCATGAGAATAATGAAGATATATACTAATACAAACAGAAGCACATAAGAGTAACACAAATTTAAATGAGAATTGAATATATATAAATATACAGAAAAAATACTAATTAATAATATCAATAATGATTGGAACAGAATTGTGATGCCTGTGATGCCTTAACTAAGTTTTGTTTTTTCTTTTCTTTTGAAAATCTGAGATTCATCTTCCATAGAATGTTTATAACTTTTTTTTCAGGTATTTTTATGGGATCTTATGCATTTTTATAGACAGGACAGTAGATAGAGATGACAGGAAAGCACTGGGAGGAGAGAGGGATGTCGACGCACTAACCACGAGGCTATAGGCACCATCGAATGTTTATAACTAATAAATTCATCAAATTCTTATAAAAATACTTCAATTTCAGGTAAGTACAGAGCTGCAATCATGTTTGCTTTTTCAAAGTCCCCTTTTAACATTCCATTACCAACCTTCCGCTGTTCCGCACTTTCTGTTGTGTTCACTGTGATGTCATTGTCCTCTGCTTTAGGAGCAGACCAGACCCGTAGGTATGCTGTGACTCATCCGTTCCTATTCAAACCTGCTGCCAAAGCATTTCCTGCAATCTCTGTCCAAACAGACAACGCAAAGGGGCTCAACAGCATGCATCTGTCAAACGGCCTGTGCCAGATCATAGTAGGCTCACTGTCTGCACATACCTCCCTCCCAACCATAATTGATGAAATATACTAATGAGGAATCATTTGGAAAAGATACAAAAATCTCAGCGTACACAGAGAAGCAGAAATTGCTTTTGAAGGCGAGCAGAAGTAAATACAGCTGTCTTCCCAACCCCCCCCTTTCTCGTTCTCTGATATGTAAATGTTTGCCAATAACATTTATTTTGGGTGTAGTCTCGTGAATTATAGATGACCATATGGGCTTGAATGGCTGACACTGCCTGCTGAAACACTGAAGGGATGAGCGAGACCGGACAGATGTCTCTAATTGAAACGGCTTTCCTCGTCTCCCATAAATTGTCAAAGTTAATCAAGGGATACACGGCCAATTTTGTTTGTGGGTTAATTTTTTTCTTGGCTCAGTTTGTAAGACATCGGTCCAATTTGGGGTGGTTAAACATGCATTCACATAATGAAATGCTTCACAAAACAACGTCTTCCTTTGGATGGTTTTGACTTGAGGCTTTTCAGTAACTTAAAAACCCATTACCCAAGTCCAAATGCAATGCACTTGGTTACATTAAATGTACCCACATGATAAGCCATAAAGCTATCATCAAATATAGTAAGAAGGGACCGATCTGCTTTATAATGTGTGTATTCTAATCATAATTACTATAATTTTCATATATTTTTTGACAGCGTTTGCACTGTCAACATAAGAATGTAACAAATGACTATATAAGCTAAAGTCACAGTTACAAGCGAAGCAACACCCAAGGCACCTGGTGTTAAATAAAGCCATCTCCCTTATCTCCCTTTTTCACTATTTTCCCACAAAAATGATCCATTGTACTGATGAACAGCCTGATGGACAGTTTTCATTAGCAACTTGTATAATTAAATGGGTTTAACTAATAGCAAATTCATCATAATACCCGCTGGCCATCAGCGACTGACAGGCTATTTCATTCGGCCCAATGTTTCATCTCATTCTTAAGAGCACCGTGACAGAGACAACTGAATGTTGTAGAAGAAATATAATGAAAACAACCAGATATCATTTAATGGTGCTATATTAGCAAAATAATTACAAAGACTATCATGGTACTCCCATGGCAGTTTTTGTTTTGACATCTTCAAAAGTATTCTTTGAAATATCTGGGTGTACCATGTTCATATGGTATTTCCATTGTATGGAAAAACGATGGTACCTTCAAATATACTGAAATTCAAGTACCATGGTATGTAAATGTACCAGTGTAGTGCCACGGTAGATTTTGGTACTTTTTTTAATTAAGTGGTTCAGTACTGTGCAATACAGTGGATTTTCAATTGTGATCTTACCTTAAAGGAACTAGTAAACCATACATGAATGCTAAAGTATATATCATACATACATTTTACATTTATGCATTTAGACGCTTTTATCCAAAGTGACTTACAGTGCATTCAGGCTATACATTTTTTTGTCAGTATGTGTGTTCCCTGGGAATCGAACCCACAACCTTTGCGCTGCTAACACAATGCTCTACCACTGAGCCACAGGAACACATCAAGTATCACTTCAAGTAGTTCAACACATGAAGTATCATGATATTACCATCTGATACCTCACTGTAGCAGAGTACTTCCATAGTACTTTTAAGCATAATGGACAATACATAGCCATTGGTGCGGTTGAGGAGTGAGGTGCAGTTATCAAGGTGAAAGAAACCCAAAATTTGACTTAAAAATGTAGTTTAAACACTATTTAGGATACTTGTTGTTTCAGTACTCACAAGCGATGATGTTGCCATAGCGATTCTTGTTGCGGTTTTCATCCTTCTTGGCAGTTTCCCATGGTGCGGTTTGTCCCTCAGCCAGACCCTGGAATCAAATCAAGAATATGTTTTAACATGTTCCTCCATTACAAAGAGATTTTGCACATATACATATATATTTTCTGATGGATAAAACCTAGAAGTTAAACTTTTCACACTTTGAGATGCTTTTCTGAAATAGTTAGGTGTCTCTTTCCCCTGGGTATCACTGAAAGACTCTTGTGTTTGGAAGCGTCTGGTAATTGTAGACTCATCCTTTAGCCTTGGGGCAAAGACAAGACTCTGAAATGTCAGACAAGAGGGCTGAATGGTGGCCACTTAAAGCCGTAGTGCAATCTTCATCTGTTCCTTCACACACAAGACAAGCCATTAACTGTGACCGATCTAGAGAAACAACGGTGGTCTGAAAAGTGTCTGCATTAAAGAAAGACTTCATGGACAAAGTGATTCAAAACAAGCACATTTTAAAGATGAATTGGAGGGGTGATGCTGAATTTAGTAAAAGTCTATCTTTAAAAGATGTCTCGGTAAAAGAACAGCCTCAGAGGTTCGACTGAGAGATAAAAGTTTATTCACAGACAAATTTGGGGCTGAAGTTTATATAGTAACTTTGGCACTTGCATGTGACCATATCTCTAATAATAATCAGTGTAATTGAATCATGTCAGTTCAGAGTATAATTAAAAGTTCAATGTTTAGCAGTGTTGTTAAGTTCATATGGTTCTGGGGTAGAAACTGTTCTTAAATCTATTAGTCTGTGATGAAATATACCTGAATATCATGTTAGATGATCTAATATTTCTGATAATACACTAGAAGTTTGCTACCCGACCCGTCCCTAAATACTTCCGGGTTTCAGGTCGGGTTCGGGTTAATGATTAATGAATAGCTTCGAGTAGCTAAATTAAAACTAGGCTATATACAGTATGCTCCGTTACGCTGCTTTCATAGACGCACACACACACACACACACATTACTGCACACAGATATCAGAGATCTCGCAGCGCACACACACCATGGAAACTTTTATTTGTAAAATAGCTTCGATAGGTTACTGACACGCATCGTTATATTTCTCTGCAACGAGGGGGTAAAATCGCTGTTTTTGAAGTAACTAAGCCTCATTGCTTTAAGAGAGATACGTGCAGATGCAGGTTCACACACGCAACTTTCATCCCTCTCTCTCTCTCTCGAATTCAAATAAATGATAGGCCTTTAATTAATTGAATCAAATAAATGCAATCTTACCGCACTGCATCTTTGTGTCTGATTTAAAGCAGGCCGAATGCTAACGATCCTTAAGTAACTAAATTACCATAATTTGCACGGTGGAAGAATTATCGTCTTGTCGTATACAACCATTCAAAAACTCGGCATAATTTATGTGACCGCTAAACCTGATGTTCATAAACTTTCATAACTGGTAAGTGTATTTTCTTTTGCCTTGTGAACTGGCCGAGCCTTAATTAATCTATTTCTAATTAATCTAAGAAATAATGACAGTAACTAGATATCACATGATGAATTGTATCTATTGCATGAATTGTATTCCATCCTTCCACCCATCCGGTATTGCTTTTTGGTACCTCTATTGATGTAGCAGCATTAAAGGGTTATTCCACCCCAAAATGAAAATTGTCATTATTCACTTACCCGCATGTCGTTCCAACTCCATAAAAGCTTAGTTCGTCTTCGGAACACAGTTTAAGATATTTTAGATAAAAGCTTGGGTTGTGATTGTCCCATCGACTGGCAAGTAAATACCACTGTCGAGGTTCAGAAAAGAATGAAAAGCATCGTCAGGGAAGTCCATCTGCCGTCAGTGGTTCAATCTGAATTTTATGAAGCGACGAGAATACTTTTTGCGGGTAAGTGAATAATGACAACATTTTCATTTTGGGGTGGAGTAACCCTTTAATCGATGTACCAAAAAGCAATACCAGATGGATAGATGAATGGATAGGAAAATAATAAAAAGGTAAAAAAGCAAATAAATAAATAATCAAACAAACAAACAAACCAAAAATAAATAACATTATATATTTATATATAAAAGTGTAAAGTATTATTGAAAAAAAGTGTTCCATTATGCATCACTACATGCAGTAGTTTTGAACTAATTGACTGTTCTGGTTGGGTGAATCAATCAGCATCAGATAGGGTCATGTATGTACAAGAACTGTTTTCCTCTCCCAAGGCTGTACGATGGATCCCATCTGGAACTAGTGAAGCACAGAAGCCTGAACATACAGACCGTTTCATCTCTGCTGTACTGTTCCTTCACGTGCATTAAACGTGATCTGGCACCTGTGAAAATCGAAATCTCACAAAGCCTCGTTTTTGTTCAATTGCTCTTTCATGTGTGAATTAAACATGATCTGGCAACCCTTCCAATAAATCAGTCACATTCATTCATGCACAGGAATGCTTGGATCTGGCAACTCTGCCCGTGTTCTCATTATTATCACGATACAGTCAGGGTAACTGAGTCAGTTATAGCCAAACTCTCTGTCTGCCTGACAGAATGTGATGCTAAAACTGTTTGAGGGCTTCTTAATGATACATTTTGTGACATCCGGAGACAATCGCTACATAAAAAGCCTTAAACTTCTGTCTTCTGGCAGTGAGCTAAACTTATTCTTCATTTGTTCTCTGCCGGATTCCTCATCCACCCTCTAAAATGTCCTCACTGGAGCCTCTCTCGTCTTCTGATCTCCTGTTTTTTGATACTATTAATACTTTAGAGAAGTGAAGAGAAGACAGTGAAGAATAAAACGAGGCGTGTGTGTGTGTGTGTGTGTGTGTGTGTGTGTGTGCGTGATGACACTGTCAGACCTCTTCCTACCTCAC
This sequence comes from Gymnocypris eckloni scoliostomus, assembly GCA_027564155.1. NCBI lineage: Eukaryota > Metazoa > Chordata > Actinopteri > Cypriniformes > Cyprinidae > Gymnocypris > Gymnocypris eckloni. The sequence goes on along the minus strand of CM050419.1, from coordinate 22,823,961 downwards.
ACTAACAAACATTTCATAATCCTCTTCACCAGGTACACTTCTACTCTTCGTCACTTTGTTATTTTGTTATCTAATGTAATGATATTCACACATTGAGTGTGACTTCCAAATACTTTATGGGGCCACTGTAACCTTCTCCATATTTATACGTACCATTAACTTCTCGTTGTTTCTTCTCTCTGTAACGTGAGAACAGATGCAGGATCACACATCTGGCAGGCTGAGATTAATGATGGGATTGTGCTGACATACACACACAGGTGGCCATGATCAGATCTACATCACTCACTCTCTGTCCATCATACCTCATCCCTCTCCATTCCTTCTGTCTCAACTCAACTATCTGTTTCTTCTACTTTACACATCATGTACAATTAGAGGAGTAAGATCCACTAATGCACAAAAAATGAATATTACTAAGTGAGAAATGTGACTAAGTATTTGCATTTATTTGACTTTATTTTAATAATCATATTTTCAAGTAATTTTTTCACATCGCTTAGCAGCATAAATCTATGAAATCTGCAAAAAAATTAAACGTAAACAATTAAATGTATGAACATGGTTAAACATGCAAAGTGTGAAAAAAGCACGATTCAGTTCAGATGTATGAGATTTAAACAAAAAATAGTTAACAATGATAAATATATAAATCTGATTACTGTTTATTTAAAATATTCAGTTTATTAGTACTGCTTTATAAATCTCTTTCTTGTTTTATTTACATATATCTGACAAATATGCATCAAATTAAGTTCTAGGAAAACTATATGGAATTAAAGCAGCTTAACTTTTTAGATATTAAATTAAATCAGATTGTCTGATGAACAAGTTCAGTCTGAAGCATTTATGACACGTATCTCCATGTGAGTGTATTTTAATTTATTAGCTAATTAGCTTGATACTCTATTCAAAAGGGTTAAAAAGCTAAAAAAGTTCATTTATTGGGCACTAGTAACATTAAAATATAATTTTCAGTAAAACCACCTCCAAATTCACAATAAAGCGTGCATTATGGGAAACGCGGTATTTGCTCCTAATGTGCTCTCACTCATATCAGCCAGTCACAAGCCAGTAAACAATCACTCCATTCAACTCAGTGTAAATATATTGAGTTTCTCCTCCTTCAACGCATATTAGGAAAAATGACTTATTTTAGCAGCAAGGATAGAGATGGGCTGATGCAAAAAACTGCCAACTTCATTTGCAGGCTAACTTGTGAGGCAAATCAGGTTAGAAGAGAGAGGCGATAACAAAAAGGCGTTATAAAAACGTCTGCCTTGATGAATGACCCTTTAAACACGGAGGCACAGGCTCTGGTGCTGTCAGACTGCCTATGACAGGAATGAGCTGCCAGCCATACATCTATCTCATGTTTACCTCAACACTTCAGACGGGCTAGAACAGCCTATACAGCTGAGCACTCCACTGCTGAAATGAAGCTAGGCCTAGCCTAACTCTTCAAGAGAGTACGAGAGGAGGTTAGGACAGACCTCTGTAACATCTAGATCTCCTTCAGGCTTGCTGTAGAGCTGCATTATCCTATTTCTGACACTCACAATAGTAACTGTGTTTATACAATATACTATTGTGTATATACTATTGTGTATATATGTGTATATACCCGGTGTATGTGTATATACCCGGTACAACCTGTTTGCTCATTCCTCTTGCACATCCCTGTTTATATTATTATTTATTAAGTCCACAGTATACTGTATTGCACATTTTATTTTATTGCACATTTTATCGTTATCGTTATTTTTTACCTATATTTATATATATTCTCTTGTGTTGTGTTATGTATTTTGCACTGTCCATTGAGCGGACCTGTCCTGATTTACATTTCACTACGGATTATATTCTGTATAATTGAGAATGTGACGAATAAAAGAACCTTGGACCTTGGAATTGTAAAAACATATATTTGACAAAAACTTTAAAAATGCTAAATTGCCATCATATGTGACCCTGGACAACAAAACCAGTCATAAGTAAAAAAGAAAAATTAAGTGAGATTTAAACATCGTATGAAAGCTGGATGAATAAACGTTCCATTGATGTATGATTTGTTAGGATATTACATTATTTGGTCAGGATACATCTATTTGAAAATCTGGAATCTGACGGTGCTAAGAAATCTAAATAATGAGAAAATGGCCTTTAAAGTTGTCCAAATAACGTTCTTAGCAATGCATATTACCAATCAAAAATTAAGTTTTGATATAATTATGGTAGGAAATTTACAAATATCTTCATGGAACATGATCTTTACTTAATATCCTAACGATTTTTGGCATAAAAGTAAAATCGATACGACGCTGAAGTAGATAGAAGTAATAGAAGTAATATTTCACAATTTTTCATTACTCTTTCCCTGCATATTTGATCAAATAAATGCAGCCTTGGTGAGCATAAGAAACAATTTGAAAACATTAAAAAGTCAGAATTATTCCAAACTTCTGGCTGGTAGAGTATATATTTTAGCTCAATATCTACTTTTATGGTACTTTTACATAGTTTTTTAATTTGTTTATTTAAAGCTCCAGTCCACAATTATTTTAATTGCAAGGACAAGTGCATCCAGTACATTCTTTAAAAATGACAAACTTGTGTTGCACAGAAGAAAGAAAGTTGGAACGACATAAGGGTGAGTAAATGATGACAGAATCATCATTTTTGGAGGATGAACGATCCATTTAATGAAAACAAATCACAAAGTGAATCTGGATCTCATACAAGCCAGCTTCTTCAAAGCCACAATTTGTAGGAAACACATTTAGAGGAAAAATAAATGACCTTATCAAAAGTTCATTTCATAACTCTCTTTTGTTGGCAGCATCTTTTCTCTAGCACTATTCAAACAAAATAACAGAGCCACACCGATGCCAGTGCGCGATTTCACAATCCTAAAACACTTTACCCTATTACAACATCTGTACATTAAAACATGCACAAAAAACATGTCTATATGTTCAAATGACAAGGAGACAATCTTAACAGATGCAATTTCTGTGGTGCTGACCTTCGTGAACAAGCAAAATGAGTTCTTTATTTGTATTATTAAAGCGAGGGAAAGACGACAGACATAAGAAAGCCTTCAAACCCGAGGTTAGCATGCTTTTTTAAAATCTAGAATAAGACATGCTATTGACACAAAGGTCTTTGCATATTCTTACCAGTAAAGGTTTAGATAGTGAAAGATAATTGGTTTTATTGTCACGGGGGGTTGATCTTCTGTGGCCCACTGTGTGGGCAGATTTTTCAAGAAGTGCTTCGTATCTCACATGACCTTTTCTGAACAAAATGCCAGCATGTCATCGAGATGCACAGACCTGCTTCTTTTAATAAGCACAGTTGCACTTTAATTAGTTATTAAACTGGGTAAAAGAAATAAAACGATGTGAAAAAGACAGGAAACTAGCAAAAAAAAAAAGATGCCTGACATTTGAATAACTCCTTCAATAAAACAGTTGTAAGATTCCTTTCACGTCATTTTTTGGCTTACTGTGCATGCAGAGGCAAAAACAAATATCATAACTGCGCGGCTGTCGTAATTACAGAAGAGAGGCTTGATCTCACACACTTTTACAAATTTAGTACACTAAAAAGTAAGCAAATGAGATTGAGAGCAACAGAAGAGAGAAAACAAGACTTGTTACCTCGTACTCCTCTTTAAAGCCGTAGCCCTGCCCACACTTCATCTGAGTGATGTGCTGGAGCAAGTCTGCCACTCTGATGGCCGGTTGGAACTGGCCGGCCTGGTAGGACATCTCCACTGACTCACAGCCTCCATATGGGTACGTCTGGATGGTCATCGAGGGCTGGGACATCTCACTGTGGCTGCCATCTGTGGAGGAACAATTCACAATCCTTGAGTAACCATCACAATGTCCAATCGCCAGCTGGAAGGCTGCTGCTTTCACACCAAACAAGACAAGCGAGGCAGAGAACTCTGGGTTGCACTTTCCTGTATTTATGGTATAAACCTAATGGACTCTTCCAGTCCTGGTCATTTTATGAAAAGATTCTTTGTTCTGTAGCGTATAGTTTCCACTGAGCAGCATGTTTAATTTACAGTTTACCCAGAAAAGGAATAATTCATTTCTACAACTGTTGGATTCACAATCTCCCACGTATATTACAATCTATCAATGTAAAAGCCTTGGGCAGAAATGGAAACACTAGTAGTTTGTGCGCTTTTATTCAATAATTTACAATCTAGGCAGGTTGAACTACAATAATGAATAGTGCATTTCTATTTCAGACCATTTAAAGATTAAATTGGATTCTTTCGAAATGTTTCCCACTGCTTCTAATATTATCAATATATGACAAACACAGCCTGCATAAATAAATACACATAACGTGTAAATATACATTTTAAATGTATTAAAAATGTAATGGCCATCTCCCCCTGTCCCCCATCCAATATATATATTAACAGTTTAAATAAAAAGAAGCCTTTTTATGATTTAACTTTACTTTGAAGAATTGCATATAACTTTTAGGAGTATGCTAGCATAAAGATGAGCTCAAAGCAAACAGACGTGAATACAATTTTATGGAAACTAGCCAACCAGACCACACAGATACTACATAATCTGCAAAACCGTTCAGAAAACGACAAAGAAAACACAAATATTTGCAGTCTAGGATATCATGTTGATCTCAAAAACAAAAATCCCAGCTTTATTTACTGTGCACTAATACCTCTCAATCAAGACCAAACTCCTGAAAGCTCGGCTAAGACCTTGACTACTGTGAGCTATCTGACCGGCATTCAATCACAGCTGAGAAATATATACTGAACATACTGAGACGCAGACAGTCCGTCCGTGCAAACTCTTTTATTAGAATAAGACTGGGAAGTAGTTTATTGATGTTAATGAGTTCATTAACTAGAGCAATGGGGAAAGAAAATTACAGATTTTTTTCATATGGCCTCCTTTAACTGACTAAAGCATCATTCAGATGGAATATTACTCAACAAATTATTAATGAGGCTATTTGCATCGTAATCGCCTTGAAAATTCATTATACACTTAAAAGTAATTCTTGGGCTGAAAAATTTATAATCCGCACCAAATATCTACGCTTTCAACGAGGCGAAATACGAGTCATTTTGCATGACGTGTTAGCATCATACCAACTTCAGCGCCAGAAGGAAAAAGTTGAAAGTATTAGCGGCGACAATGTATAATGAAGAAAACCATTATGCCATAATCGTAGCCTCAGGAGGGTCTTATTAAAGGGCATAAAAAGTAACTAGCAGAGAGATGCTGAGACTGCTCAATGAATCTGAACAGGTTCACAACCAGCACACAAAACATCATTTGGATCTGACTTGTTTCGGCAAACAGTTTTGGTTCCCACTGACTTCAATGTATGGACAAAAATACAATGGAAGTCAATGGAAACTGAACGGGTTTGATTGTCAACATTCTTCAAAATATCATCTTTTATGTTCCACAGAAGAAAAATGGGGGAATCGATGTTGGTGGGGTGTTGTGGACGAGGCCTTTAAAACACGTCTATTCATTTATACTGTTATCAGCACATGTTGAATTATATTTATCTCTGAGAGAATATGCAGCGTTTTTTAACTTTCACTTTCTGTTTGACTGAATTTAAGAAATTCACCGGCATAACTATTGCACAAAGTTTGCACATTGCTTGTGTGATATCCGTTGGCTCGACTTCATGGTTTAAAACTGAAATATTTCCAGTATTGCAACGTAATCGCAAACCCCCATGCATATGTATCTTAAACGCAGCGATACATGAAATATCAATTCGGTATGCCGCCCTGTCTGAAACACGTCCCTATGCTTGTGCGCTTCAGGTGTGCGCGAGTACAGCGCGGAAGTAACGAATTGAGTTCTGTTTCGTTTCTTATTGTGGTTTTAAATAGCTTGAACATGTAAATTGGCAAATTAATCTGCGAATTACATGCCGAACGGTGGGGTTTGAACCTGATCCGTATATCACGGATCAACTGCGATCCGTTTAAGCCCTTATATCATATATGACAGATAAGAGCAATCTTTTATTTACTGATTTAACATGAAATCATCAAATTGATGCTCAATATCAATCGCATACAACGAAAATACAGAATAATTACAAAAATCATTTACGCACAATAAATAACAGAGCGTCATATCTATACATATTTTCCCCAGAACTTTCTCGTGACCCGGTAGGAATTCTTCCACGGCCCGGTAGTGGGTCCCGACCCGATGGTTGGGGATTTCTGGTCTAGATGGTCTGAGCCAACAATTAAAGCCAACAGCCAATATAAAGCATGACATGTTAAGCTTGATCTTTAGACATAGACTGCAAAAAATAAAGAAAAATCTAATCAAATCAAATAAATACTCTAAAACTACTAAAAACTACTAACATCTAAGTTTTAAAACAATTTTTGTGCACAAAGTCCTGATATTTGAACATTACATGTCATGATATTTGGACAAATTCATGGTGCAAAAAGAAAAACATTTTTGTTTATGACTCATGCCAGCATACAAATACTAAAAGAGAACAAGAGTGTGCGATAGAGAAGTATACACTAGAGACTCTAAGGTCTCTCAATTTACTGCCCCACCCTCTGCCTTTCCCCTTCCCTCTATTGCAATCAATTTCTTCATAATTAATTATTCATGTGTTTTTGTCTCAGCAGCATGGAGTGAATCCCAAAGTGGTGGCCCAGTGGGTATATTATGTTGTTAAAATGACGCGTCGTCTGCAACATACACAACCCAGAGAAATACAGAAGAACTCCTGCGCTAGAAACAAAAGGTCAACTGCACATTTTAGGTGACCTCATATAGGAGACCTTTATAGTTTATGGATAAACGTTTAGATTTTGTAGTTTTAAATCTCCAGGATGATGAATTCTGACAGTTATGAGTTGATAAATAGAAGAGTACAGTTTATAAATCAATTATACTGAACCATTAGCAGTCCTATGGGATACGTTCAGTCCTACATGCACCTTAGGATGATGGGAACATAAAAACATGACTGAAAACCCATATGGAAAAACAATATGAATACTTAACTAGATTTTGATATGTCCTTCCTTAAATTCAAAATGTGTATTTTATGTACCAAACAGTAACAGTTACACATCTTCAATTGTGTAAATGTGGTAAGTTATAGATAAATATATATATACTATATTACGTTTCTGATTTATATCTGCATTGCTTTAATTTTTCTGACAATGTTTAGCTAGACGTGATTCATACAGGCCAATAATGTTTTTAGAGTTGACTCCTCTATAAAATCTCTGCCACGTCTAAAACCTTTTCTAATATATTGCACATCTGCACATTCATATATTCTGTTTCTAACACAATGTTCTCTCGGTGTTCCTTGTAGGTGCAAAAAATAGGTTTGAAATGCTAAAACAACAGTAAATGAATGTAAAAAGTAGTGTGACACTGTGGCTTTGAGACTTGAATGAACTTCACCTCTGGTTTTGGAAGAGAACTGACTTCAAGTATCCATTAAATATAAATAATAAGCATAATTTTGAGAAACACACAGCATGTCCTGCTACAGTGCAACTGCATGTATTGGAATATTAGTAAGCATACTATAGTTCATGTCATATATTGAGTGAAAGAGAGAGAAAGACGTATGCCAAGTAACTATTCTCTTTACAGAGGTCATTTTCTCATTTCAGCCTTGTTCCGCCTCATAATGGCTTCTTTCATTTGAGCATGAACTCTTTGTTGCCATCACATTATATGCATTCAGACGATTACAGCTAAAATCGCATTAAAGCTCAATTATCGGCATGCACTGTTACATTATGATAATCTACTATGGTGTTTGCCATTAACAATAATTACCTGACAAGTCACAATAAAGCACAGGTGACTAAATAATGACATTGTAAATTACTTTCAAATGTCATATGTGAATGGCTCTCGTGTGGGTATATGGAGGAAAATAAATGTGATATAAAAAACTTCTGAACAAATACCTGTATATGTAGAAAGTGCTGTCAAGGTAAAATAAATTCAATTCATTGGAATTATTAGCAAAGTATTATAATAAACATTAGCACGGGCATTGTTGCAACATACTTCGCTATGTCAAGCTTGAATTGAAAAAGTCATCTGTGAGTAGTTTGTTTAAATATATACCCCCCGTTTTAAAGTCTGGGGTCAGTAAGATATTTCTATGTAAGAAAATTATAATAACACTTTTATTCAGCAAGGACATGTTCAAGTGATCAAAAGTGATAGTGAAGCATTTATAATGTTGCAAAAGATTTCTATTTCAAATAAATGCTGTTCTGTGACAAAGTTTGCACTGTATTATTACTATTACTATATGTCAAAAACAATCTTTCACTCCTGTAAGTCTCCTAAGTTAAGAGAGAGCAACATTTGGCCAATATCATTACACTGAATGCCATTATTTGTATATTGTTATTCCTTATTTACTTGTTCTTTTTATTAAGTGTTTTTGTTCTGTCACTGTCATTCTGTTGCACTGCGGTAGCTTCTGTCACGAAAACAAATTCCTCGTATGTGTAAATATACCTGGAAATAAAGCTGATTCTGATTCTGATTATCAGAGTTAAGATGGAGTCGCCAGGCGTCTTTCAGCTAACCAGCAGAATCACACACATCCCTTAGCGGGTTATCCATTCCCAGCCTCTAAAACTATCGTTTCTCCATGAAACAGAACCCTTCTCTCTCTCTCTCTCTCCATTCCTATCTCTGTTCCTCCATTCGTTTTTTTTCATTTCCATCGATCCTGCAGATATCTACACTCCTCTGCAACATCTAAATCTTTCACTCTTTATCTCGCTCTAAAATATTGCACGTACCGTATTTTCTCCTTTATACTTTCCTTCTGACACAATATTCTCTCTCCCAGATGCAAAACTCGGACTGCTCCTGAGATGCATTGATGATCATCTCTGCGTGTATTACAGGAGAAATGATTTTAAAAACAGTCTGCACGAGTTCCTGTAAGCGATTACCAAGGCTTTCGTCCCACAATGTGATCGATAGCCAGTAAATGAACTGGAAGCCCCACATAATAGGCAAGTTTATAAATGATTAGGGCCGACAGTCTTTCTCGACCTCGTAATCTCAGCGACATCGTTTCGGCAGGGAGCATCTCCAGAACAGAAATATGACCGCCTTCACTCGGAGCGAGAGATGGGGTCTGTAAAACAGAATGAAATGCCTCATTTAATGCCTCCTTCTTTTATCTGTACTGGTGGCTGTATTTCTTGCTATCTTCTCTCCATCTAACTATCTTTACCCTCCACTCGATTTCCCCTTTTCCATTCTTCATTACACAATCACTCCTTAATACAGTGCTTGCTAGACTCTAGAATCCATTCAACCTTTGTTTTCAAGATCATTTCAATCTTAGTTGTATTATCCATAATTTGTTCTAATAAACATTTTACTCTTAAAGCAACTTAACATTAAAGTCGACATGAAATGGTATTTGAAATCCATCTTACTGCCATGACATATTAAAAAACAGACAAGATATGATTTTACCAAACAAAATCACCAGAGATTTACCTATTTCATAGGAATTGATTTCAATGGTCATTTCATGTTGACCTCAAAATGTAAAAAGCTAATTTGTATATTTTGATTTGTGGTTCAGGACTTTTATATTCTTAATACAATAAATAAATAAATAGATGGTAGTAATAATAATAATAATAAGTTTAATACAAAAAAAAATATTTCAAATAAATGCTATTCTTTGAAACCCAAAAACAGGTTTTCCACAAAAAAACTAAGCAGTACAACTGTTTTAACATTAATAATAAGAAATGATTCTTGAGCACATTGGAATGATTTCTGAAGGATTGTGTAACACTGAAAATAAATTATATTACAAGAATAAATTATATTTTTAAATATAATAACAGTTATTTTAAATGGTTATAGTTGTTCAAAAAATTACTGTTTTTATTGTATTTTTAGATCAAATAAATGCAGCCTTGTTGAGCAAAAGAGAAATCTTAAAAAAACTACCTACTCCAAAGTTTTGAACACTATAGACAATATTCTATATAACATTGATAGAGAATCAAAGTCTACAAACAATTTCAACACTACTTTGGCTCCCAAGTGCTTAATGTTTTCTTCAGCATATCTGGTTTTATTCTGACATCCCAGATTTCCACTCTAAAGGCCTGAAAACACCTAGCACGATAACGATAAACTATATAGTTCTAAAACCGTTCTCATTATTAAAGAATAGCAGCGTCCACACCACAACTATAACGATAAAGGCACAAAGAAACGATAGCGTTGGAATCACTTCCAGAATGATTTTTTTCCAGCTGATGAACGATAAAAACACAATCAGAATCCATCCTGCTATAACGAGCTCGAGAATTTAAAGCAGCAGACGCACGTGCGCTCCGAATAAACAGATGATGTAGTTTGCTGGTGTGGACGCTAATATCGTTATCGTTCTTGGTGTGAACGGGGCTTAACTGTATTCTTTTTCTTCTGATCCATTCCTTCATTCCTCCATTAACTGCAGTTCATCTCTCAGCCTCCATCACCTTCTACTGCTCTACTTTAATCTCAGATGTTTCCATTCATCCCTTGGCTTCCCTGGGTCAGATTGGCATGAATGTGAAAGTATGATTGTGGCATGTTTCACGTCCAGTTGACAAATATCTCACAGTCCAAATGTATTACTTCAGTCGATAAATGCCCGAATCAAGTCCCCTAGTGCTTGACTTTTTTTTTCTTTTATTTCGTTCTCTCTCTTTCTTCAATACACCGCATGTGTGCTCATTTTCTCTTTTCTCCATCTCCTGGCACTAAGCAAACCGTCTCCACCTTCATAACCTCTGTAAATACGTTTGCTCTCAGTGGTTTGTTGGTGTTGAGTGTGTATGGGAGAGTCGCGGTCTCCACTGCTGAGTTTAGCTTAAAGCGAGAGTTTTCAAACTCCTTCCAGAAGGTGTCTGGATCAGAGGTGCGTGTTTAGAGACCCCTGCATCTGAGCCTTTTAGAGTGAACCTTTGAAATGAGCTTTTGGACTGACTCTAAGCCCCGAGCCCACCAAGATATCTATCAGAAATCCCCTTTCAAAAGCCGACTGTAAAGAACGCTTTCAATATCTCCTGAAGAACGAGTAAAGGATGAAGCTTTGCGTGACCAGGAGAAACTTGAAAGTGTCAGCAGTGGAGCAGAAGTACTGTAGTTCACTGTAGCAGCTAAAGTGAGTATATTTTCATCCGAAACACGCTCGCCAGTGAAGGCAAAGTAAACGTCCAAATCATCTGCAATCAATAGTTATTTCTGTGTTGACGGCAGGTTGTTGCTGTAAATTTGGGACAATGATGAAATCCAATTACTGTTCGATTATTGCAAGCAGGGCCTAAAATTTAAATTTTGCCACACCTGCATATGGCTGGTGACCTGATACAATTTACTAATTCACTTTAAAATCAGTGCTGTCTCTTTAAAACCTGATGTGCTGCATGCGCATGACAAAGATCTGACACATCCGATTTTCTCCAAACTTTTACGTTTACAAGGTAACTAAAACCAAAAAGTGTATTTTGACATAATCGTGTGTATCTTTGTCCGTTGAGGCACTATTGGTGTGCTAAAGCGGCTGCGTCTGTGCAGAGCCTAACGAGGCGAGCAACCTTTCAAATTATTCAGAATGATTTTTTTCCAGCTTCTGCGGTCAATCCAGGTATCACATTCTCGGGTTATGAAGAATAAAGAAGTAAAAAGTTAAACTTCCGAAATGAGGCAGCAATATCTTCTCAGGTAACAGTTATTAGAACCGTGTCTAGGGACAAGCTGGCCATCACACTGCTCTGACCTGATCGGTCCGTTTGTATCTATTATTTGATTCGCTTTTGACGCTTATGAACAGCTAATTACGATGATCTTGTCTTCGGAAAAGATTATGTTATTCGCTTACAGCGAATCTCTTTTAAAATGGACTGTTGTTCTCACTACATTGCATTGTTATATTTCATAAAAGTTTTACCCGCCAACTGGCGACTGAAACCGTAGGGCCCTATGATTTCCGTGATGCAGAAAACACGGACGGAATCACAGAATCCAGTCATAAAAACAGAATTAGGTTACGGAAAGTTTAACGCGGAATGTCACAGAATTTATAAAGTTTGGATGAATTAATCAAAAGTAGTTCATTACACTTAAATCAAATTGCGATAGGGACTAGTACCTATTAAGCCGCAAAAGTCGATTTAAATATGAATCCTGCATGTTCTGTGCATCTCTGTATGAATGGAGCAGACGTGCGGTTTTGTTTACTAACTTACATACACAGATGATTTCAGCGTCTGCCGTCTCAATGAGGACATAAATATATGAACAATATCTCCAAAACTGATCTGAGAGTCACTTCACGAGCATTTTACTGTTTCATTTGAGTAAAACTAGTGTCGTATCATATTCACAGAACTTTAAAGATATTCATGGCAACCCGTCAAAATAAAAGTTTGGTTTAACTTAAAGACATTGTGCCAAAAATAGGCTATATTACAATTATTTAGTAGAACGTAATACTACTACTACTACTGTTGAAAATTAATACAACTTTTTTTTTTTTTTTTCACAAAATATTTACATTTTAATAGTAAATCCCCTTAATTTTCCTAAAATGTTAATGTTAAATTTGTATTAATTAAAATACAAATGAAATAATTTTTTTATGCCTTCATTTGATAAGCAGTAAAATTTAAATACACAACACTGCAGAGGGAAAAATCATTTCATAAGGCTACTGTAAGAATAAATAAAAATTGTATGCACTCAAATAATTAGACATGCTAAAACACAGAATTTGGTAACAATAAAAGGTGAGAAAAAACTAAAACATTTCATACGGCCCTAAACATGTCATTTTTGTTACGCTCTTAATAAATTAATGTTAAGTTATATAAGTTTCATGATTTTAATTAATTAGACATGCTTTTTGATTAATCCAATTTAATCTGACAATTAAAAAGGAGTCCACAAAAAATGTACAGAAAAAAATGGAAAACAGTATTTTATTTACAGAAAAAAAAATATTTTAGAAAAAAATGAAACAGAATTTGGTAAAAAAATTAAAAGATTTCATAGGGACCTAACACTGTTACATGCACTCGCCAACATCAAGTTTTACTCGCATTTGGTGCTTGGCGGGTGTTCATTCATTTTGTATGTTCTGAGTGTATTCTTTGTAGATTAAATAAATGTTCAAATCTATGAGTGTAACATTAAGCTGTCTGTCAATGAAAAAATAACTGGATTAATCATAATGAATGAATAATTGAAAAATTAATGTAGAAACACACATAATATTAAAAAATGGATTTAACAAATGAATGACACAATTGAAAAGGAAGGAAGAAAAGAAGGACAAACAAATACATTAACAAAATGTATGAATTAACAAACAAAGTAAAGAAAGCCATAAAGGAAGGAAGAAAGAATCAAATAATGAAAGAAATGACAATTGAATAAATTAACAAAAGTGTGTGTGTGTGTGTGTGTGTGTGTCTGTGTGTTACACACCGATCTGCCAAATCTGAAAATTAGCATTCCGACAGCTAACGATCTGATTCAGATCACTTTCACACATTGGTATATAAACATAGAGTTTGTTTGAACTGACAGAGGGCTTTCATTCCTCTAATCTGGCTCGGCGTGGGACGGACGCATCAGCGTGAGGAGGACACCACCGACTCCTCACTGAAACCACATTCAGCTGCCGCAAAATTACAAGCTGCAATTAGTTTGATCGGATGGGAGCCAAAGTCTCGAGCGCCTGCTTTTGACTTCAAAGGTCAATGTTATGATCTTTCATCATCTAAACCCATGCTTTATGACTCAGAGATGTCTGGCAGATACACACGCAGGTTTGGAATGAAACTACACGCTTAATAGTGATTTGCCTCTGAATATTCATTTAGTCTAAGATCAGCTTCCTCCTACATTCACATCAAAAGAAACAGAAGAAATGGTTTAACGTAATCCACATATAATCAGCAGAGAAGGAAAAGTGTCTTACCTATGGATGCTGTGGCAGGGACTGGCTCTTTAGAAACTGTAATTTAAAACAGAATAAAACTGAAACTCTTTTTGTGTATGTGTGTATTTTATTGGCTTTGGCATTAATTCAACACAGCTAGAGTTAAACTGTTCTGAGATTACGAAAAAAAAGCTATTAAAAACTGTTTTCATTAATTGAAAAAAAGCTGAAATTAAATGCTAAATACATTAAATAATATATCTTCATTCACAGAAGTATTAAAATTACTAACACTGAAATAAAAAATAGAAATATAAAATGACAAAAGTCATTATAAAAATATATAATTTTTATAAAAAATATATTTTATGCTAAAATAACACTGTTGTCAAAACACAGTAATTTACTCACCCTCGTGAAATGATAAACATAACTGTTTTTCTTCCATGCAACAAAAAACGATACAAATGCCTCTATTAAAGCTTCAAAAAGGATGCAAAATACTATAAAAAAAATGTATGACTGCGCTACATGCCAAGTCTTCATGAATCAATGCCATGTCCAAACATGAATGAATCATTCTTTTTAATCAGATGTTTTCAGTGAATCAGTTGATCAATTTTACAAAACCAGTCTGAATGATTCGTTCACAGGCTTAGTTTTGTTTAGCCTATTTTTATGGGGTTTTTTGTATCCTTTTTTGAAGCTTGATAGCATAATTCTATTTTTTGTGTACTATTCCTTTCATCAGTCATTTAGCAGATACCTGTTTAAAGCTAAATTCAATCTAATATACAGAGATCCTGTAGAAACCTAGTTTGAAAATGCTTTGCTTAAAAAAATGTATTAAAAGCTGAGAAAGATTTTTTTAGAACTGGGAGTACTGCATTCTTACTTGTAACTGAAAGCATGATCAAATTAGCCTTAATATTTAATAAATGAACATGCAAGTGGTAGAAATGTATATAACTTTGTGAGGTTCAAATTCCACAGAGCCTTCTTAGATTGGCCTGCTGATATATTATACAGTTCAAATCTTTTGGTTACCAGTCCAGGAATATTGCTCAACCACGTGGACCTATTCAACAAAGAAAGCCACAAACCTGAGTAGTAGGAGTTGAGGAGGGTTTTACTCTGGAGGGCTTTACCCTGGATGGAGAAGGAGCATGGAGAAGAGGAGGCTGGGAAAAACAGAGAGGAGAGTGACCATACACACATCTATAAAACACCACATTATGTCCAGATTAATAGCAGTGTCACATTGTGACAGAATCACAGTGTCAACAGAATACAAGATTTCTAGGTCTCTTTCTGCAAAGGAGACAGATATCACACTAATCGACTGCATCTTTGCTGTAGTCAACAAGACCTTTAAATGTCATGGACTATTTTGAACAAATCCACATGCATATCCTAGCCCAGTATATACAGCGGTTTTCTAAACAATAGGCGCGTTTCCATTACAGATTTGTGCAAAACTTTGACGATATTTTATAAATGTCGATAAAAAAGTCTCTCGAAATGACAGCGTTTCCATTACCCAATGTTATGCGACTAAAACGTAACCTTTTGCCTCTCGCGATAAGTCATGGCAACAGATTTAGGTGAGATTTGACAGATTTTGGATATATTTATTCAAAGGAGGCGTAAGCGTGTATCTTCTTTACAGAAGCAGCACGGAGAGTCACTTCAGAAACATGCGTGGCGTGGCTGGAATAAACACAAGCATTGACTAGAGCCGCCGCAGTCAGCTTCAGCGCTCTGAGCCGCACGCACCGCAGACGTGTGCAGTGTAAATTGTCTCAGCATCAATGGCAGGGAAAGCCCCTTATACTCGAGAGTGGCCACGTATTAAGTTTTTCTTGGAGGTTATAGTACATTTAAGAATAATTATAGGACTTTTACATTCGCCATGTGAATTGTAAATGCCAAAAAAACATTTCCATTGCACTTTTGCGAATTATTCCTGTTTCGAATTGCCTGAAAAACCACCTCATACAAGCATAAAAACTTTTGCGATATATTGGAGTTTTTGTGAAATTAACGTGTTTCCATAAGTTGTAATTTAAATTCACAATTTTAATTTGCGCAATTTGAAGGGTAATGGAATGTCTGTAATAAAAGACAATGGTGTAGAAAACATTTTTTACTTAGAAATTTTCCTGTAAAATTTACAAATAATTACAAAGAAACAGCAAGCAACACATTGATTTTGAAGTAGAAAAACGTACATATTATAACACATTCAAATAATCTTTGTTTTTTTTTTTTTTTACAGTGTAGACATTCACTACAAAGTAAATGAAAGTCACAGAAACACACTCTTAGAGCATCACACACTCCAGTAATCTTCTTTTACTCTTCTCGGCTGAAGCCATATCCTTTTTACTTTCCATTTTAATCGCCTATCACTCCAGATCTCCCTTTACACAAATCCCTGCATCTCACATGTGTCGGCGCATACGCATTTGCTCACATAAGGATCTCTACAGAAAGTGCTTTGGCAGCAAAAGCTCATGGGCCAGCGGGGTGAGATCGAGAGCGTCTGAATGAGAGAAGCGTGGAAGGTTAGAGGCAGGTGTCTCTGTGTTCATTTAAATGGTAATACAGCTAAAATGCTGAGTGTGTAGGCTGGGATCGCTATGATCTCTATCTCACACATCTTACACAGAGTCGTCTTCAAAAAACCCAAGATAAAATAAAATAAAAAATTATAATACTAATAATGCGTGATTGTATCTGTGGAGCCAGTGAGAGGAAGTTCTGGATATAAAAGCAGAAAAATGTCAATTAAAATATAAGACATAAAGGCCCGCAAGAATTTGGTGCCCACAGAAAAGGCTTTAGAAATTGGAAGGCCTGTCATTCAAAGAGTTCAACACATACTACTCTCCAAATATTTTCCTTCTAGAACCAGCAAAAAAAAAAAAAAAAGCAGTACATTCTGCCTATGCCTTGTTGTGCACACAGTAAAAGATATAAAACTGATATAAAAAATATCTGGAACAAAAATACAGTAAAGCCAACACATGCTCTGCTTTTCATGCTTTATAAATGCTCATATAACATATCAAATAATACAATATTAGACAAAAAAGTACAATAAGGTTGTTATGTCATAAGACAAAATAGTGATTAAGAAGTGACTTTTGCAGCTAAAAAAATGCAGTCAGAAAAATCATATTTTTGGTCTCTGATAATGTATCACTAGGCATTTGACAATATTTTTTAAGAACTGCTCGCAAACAGCAATTATGAGCTGGGCTGAGTTCTAGATTGTTTCTGTTCCAACACCCCAGCTGAGATTCATGCCTATAATAAAGAGCCTGTACTGGTTCAGTAATAGTGACTCTCCGACCATTAGATAAACAACAGATACAATAACAGCCTCCAATTACTCTGTGCCTGTAATGATCCGAAATAAACATACATTTGCATAAACATAAATAAACTGCATTTGCACATCCACTGACCAATGACATTCAAAAGAACTAAGAAACACTAAACATGTAGAACACATTGCCAATCAGTGTTGACTTTAAAGGAAATAAATGTGATAATTATGCATAATGACATTCTCTCTCTCTCTATGCATCTTGCTCTTACTCTCCGTTGCCTCCTCTTCTTCCAGCTCCATTCAAATTATTCTGTACACAAAGGCCACTGTGACATTTTGTGCAGAAAGCGACTCAGAAAGACCCATCCTAATTACAGCCCCTTCACAGCATGCCAGAGCCCACTTAAAACTGAGAATGAAAGCAAGAGAAAGAAAAAAACGCCTAGTCCAAATGTCACTTGCTATTCTTCTCTAGCGCCTCTTAAAGCAGCACATCAATAGCAAGGTCTCTTGATATGTAGAATGCTTCGGTCTGTGCTGTGTAGCTACAGAATAGCTCTCTGCGGTGGGCGGCGTTCAGATCTGTGAATGGCAGGTGTGAGGTGGTGGCGTCCCGTCAGTAAAGACAATCGAGGAGAATGGTAAGTTGAGTTAAAATGACAGATTGTTGACCTCATTTGACCCCTTTTAGGGCTTGCTGAGCTCATCAGCGTGATGGTGGGACGTGCAGGAGGTTTGTGTGATTGCAGTAATGAGTCCAGAGACTGGCTCACACACACTACTGAAGATCTTGGTATTTGGGGAACGTGGTGATCATATGACCTGTGGACTTTGACGTTTGAGACTGGTGGAAAAGAGCAAGAAGTTCTCTAAAGAGAACCTGTGAAAATGTCTCACTGAACATGAAACTATTGCTGTATCTTTCAACATATCTTGTAATGTTAACTGATGTGTATTTAATGATTTTTACTGCTATAATTAGTAGTAAAGATGAACAGATGATTGCTTCACAGAATTTAAAAGAGACTTTCAAATTAAAAGTAACAAAGCTTATGGCGATTATTGAATGGGATGATTGCTATAAATAATGCTTAGTTTTCTATTCATGTATCAATAGAAAACAGCACAGACTAAGAGATCTTGTTTCATCGTTATCATTGTGTGCGTGTAATACACACTAAATGAACACAGTCAAAACACACCAAACATTGCTGTTTAATCAATGACCAAACCAAAAAAAAAAGATTGTTCTATTCTGTCTGAACAGTTGGCCAAGATTCATGAAAAATTTCAGTGCATCACTAATTGCTTCCTAAAGTAAAATAAGTATGTTAAAAATAACTGCTGTTATCAGAGCACAGGTACATTCGATTTAAACAGAGATTATACGAAAGACAGGGCAGCACAATATTTGCTGAACTCACAGAATCCGTTGAGGTCCGGGTTGCTGGTGGAGAACGGATCGTCCTTGTGTAACGTGCTGACTTTTCCTGTGCTTTTATCCGCGGTGCCTACGGGTCCCATCTCTCTCTGAGTGCTGCTGCTGGCTGTCTCCTTCTGTTTTTTAGCTAGTTTCCTTCAAATCCATCCACAACAGGACAAGTTTATACACATGATCAAAAGAAGACACTTCAGTGTTGGTGCAATGCTTTTGGCTAGTGCAAACTGTTTAACTGTTGTGCAAACATGTTTAAATGTGCTAAAGTATTGACTTTTTTTATTAAAATCAGTTATCAAGTTACAGTAGTTACTGCTAGACTTGCCGGTTTTAGGTTAGATATATACAGTACGTATAGTATAAGAATATAACAGTAACAGCAGTATACTGCACTAAACCAAACCATTGCCACAACAGCACTGCTGTAAAACTGATTACAAGGACATACAAGATATACAAGGCAAACACACACAAACAGACACTGGGCACAAAGAGGACAAGAAGTGAGGCTGGCATTTGTCTATTCCAATGGCACTGACTGTAAAATCATCTAAAATATATATTCTGCAGTGATATATGCCAGTGAGTGAGATCACAAACCTACTCAAATCAAGAGAGAGAAGCTCTAAACCTTGCCATGCAGAACAAAGCCAATTGAACACTACAAGTCTATTGATCAGGAAAGACTTGTACACGAACACATTCGCTTGTAGATAATGCAAATGAACATATTAAAGTGCTATACATTAATAACAGATTAATATATTGCAACGCTTTCTCTTAAAGGTCCAGTACATAACTGTTGCAATGCACACACATGGATGACAGCTGCAATGTTTCATTAACTACAGATAGCATTGCACTATGAAAGCATTATATCGTTGTTAAAACTGTGACATGCTAAATAAGTTACCTAGCAGTTAATACTTTTACACACTGAGCTGTGCTGTTTAAATGGGGTTTGCAATTTCATTTCCCAGCTCTTCACCTGTCATTTCCTGCCTTATTATCCATAAAAATGGCCTCAAAATATAACCAAATAAAAGTAATCTATGGCCGATTTTATAAAGGCAGCAGACTTCACTTCTGCTGCTCCTTGATTTGTTGATTTGTCTGGCTGTTCATAAGCTGAGGTTTCCCCACACTTAAGTGCACAGAACTTCAAGGAAGATATTACTGTCAGCAATGGATGGAGTCATCCAATAAAACGACTCTGATTCTCCAGGTCCCACAGAACACCATTTGACCTCAATATGTGCTCCCTTCTCTTACGGGGCCGAGCTGATAATAACTCTTTGTTTTGTTATTTTCTCTGCTGGGAATTTAAAAAAATCAAATAATGTTTCAGCTTCCACAAAAACCAGGCCAACCTTTAGAATTGGGGCCATTTTACCTAGGTTGGAAAATAAATTCAGTAACATTGGTTTTAGGAGACTGAGGATCAAAAGAGGACGAAAAGTGTTCAGAAGCAGGTCTTAACACCAAGAAGCAATAAAAGAGGGGTCACGACTTTCCAATTAAGCAGCCAAGCATCAGTGTGATGGCTATGAAGTGCTGAGATTCCGTTGTAGAAACTGCAATGTACAAACTCTATACCAAAACCTAGTGTGCTCCCTACCTAGACAACATAGTCAGCAAACCATTGGCTCATCCCAAATGTATGCAGAGGGTCACAGTATTTTATAATACAACAGCCATCAGATAATAAAACCCATTGATTGCTGCAGTGCTAGGTCTCGTTTCAAGTGCCAAATTCTGGCCATATTGCAAGTGGCATAAACTATAGATAATCCTTATTTAATGAATGTCAGTGCAGCACTTCATTAAAAGTGAAGGCTATAATATAGTTAGGGCACCATAAACAGTATTTATAGCAGCAACTTTTGTTAATGGCTTTTTGTAAAAGAGAAAGAGGGGGGAAGAATGAGGAGATGTAAAATCTGGCTTGATTTTGCTCTTCACTCATGCATAAAATTCACCAAATGTTCATTAATAAGGATATCACACTTGGATGAGCTAAAACTAGAATGGAGGAAATAGTACAAAGACATGTGCACTCGTGACATCAGAACAGGCAAAGACAAGGCAGCTGGCCAGGACGTGCACGTCAAAGCAGTGTTAGTAAGCATGCAGAAGACCTCAAAATAACCTTTACACTAACCACTACTATTCAGTTGCTTGCATGCACAAGGTTAACTTGTATAGCATGGCATTAGGATGGACAAGGTCATGGGTTTGATTCCCAGGGAACATGGTGTTAAAACTCTATTGATGTCTTTGAATGCCCTTAAGTCACTTTGGATAAAAGCATCTGCCAAACGTGTAAATTCATGCAGAAACTAATTTCTGGAGTAGACATGCTGATGAATCTGGAATAAACATCAAAAGCACCATATATTATGACTCTTGTATCATGAAAACAAAGGGCCAGATTGACTAAACAGGGCAAATTAGTGTTAAAGCACAATTCCATAAATGCCCCGAGGGTAGGGGAAAATTCTGCAGGTTATTTACTAATAATGCGCACATTAAAGAACACAGACACGACCACATCATTTCCATAATGACCAGCACAATCAACCAAGAGCAGCGAAAATTACTTTTACTGCTTTAAGACATGATTTTGGGCATTAAATACCAGTAATTCGACGAGCGCAAACGTTAGCAAATCGCATTGCGTGATTCATTTTCATACTCTCTCCCCCATATATTTTCCATCTGAAAGGCAAACTCCTACAAATGCATATTAAATAAGGTCAGCCCTAATTTTTCACGGCGCGTCTTTAGTAAATCCTGACAATA
The DNA here is from genome assembly GCA_027564155.1 of Gymnocypris eckloni scoliostomus. Classification (NCBI taxonomy): domain Eukaryota; kingdom Metazoa; phylum Chordata; class Actinopteri; order Cypriniformes; family Cyprinidae; genus Gymnocypris; species Gymnocypris eckloni. The sequence goes on along the minus strand of CM050419.1, from coordinate 22,802,362 downwards.
CTATTTTAATGCCAAAAGACGGTTTGTGCAAGCAGTAAATCTGGCCCAAAAAGTGCACTGTAGTATTGTGTCTTATTACATACTCAGACATGTCTCACTACATACTCTGTTACAGGCAGAACAAATTGGGGAAACACATCTAATTGCAATTATTATTAATAATAGTTTTTTATTTATTTATATTTGTTTAGATATTTTTAGTTGTTTTTCCTTTGCTTTCAGAAGTTAAATCATAGAGCTGTTATTTTGACTTAAAAATGCAGGGAAATGTCTTTTAAAATGCATTTCTTTGTTGACAACATTTATAAATGCTTCACATTGCAAGTTTTGATACACTGAAAACATGGTTATCATCATCTGCTCATGTAAAATAATAACTTCACAGCCCATTGAGTAATTGATATAATTACTACACAATCATTGCAATTTGAATGTTTCATATACTCAATGCTCTTTTTCAGACACATTTGGTGCTTGGTGAGTGTTAATTTTGGCCCTTGAGTACAAGACTACAAATTGGTATCAGTCAAAATGTATTTCCTAATGGTAAACTCAGTTTGTGAGTGGGTAAGGGCAAGAGTGAAGATGCACCGATTGCCCCGCTAAATCTGAACTTGCATGCTGAAAACGTCCATAACATAACCTTGCTGAATATGAGAACGCCTCGCTCTCCGGGTTTGGGGAATATACTGGTGTCACGGTTAGCTTTAGCCTGTAGCTCTCTTTCTTTACTCTCTCAGATGATATCCTTTTGAAAGTGCTCCTGCTGGCTGTGTTCCTACTTTCATCTATATTTCAGGAGCGGGGAAGAGCAGGGAGAATGCACATAGTAGTCCGACTGTGAATCTGAGCTTTTAAATCCTTTAACGCGTGAGGTAAATATCCTGCAGCTAGGCTCTGTTGCACACACCGCAAATGAAACAATCCCGCACAGTAAAATGCTGAGGCAGGCATAACAGTCGAGGTAATAGTGAATAGTTTAAGCGTAACGGAAAAGTAATAAAAAGTGGAGTCTGCAGACCAAAGGGATTTGAGCTGAACAAGCAATAGTCGATAATAATAAGATAACAGTGGAGCCATATCAATTTACGTGCACACGAGAGCAATTTATAACTGTGGGCCTGCTAATTTTTCAATGCAATCTGAAAAACAAATGTAGATATATTGTGCATAAGATGGTTTATCGCTGAAATCGGCTCTGTTAGCTTGAAAATGGAACTACTGTGATGCTGAAATATTGGAGCAAACTGTGATTAATATAAAACCGATTTAACACTTTGTGATGAAATTGAACTTTTGTTCATTTTGAAAAGCTTTGTTCACAATGGCAAAGTTAGGAGACTTTTGGCACTAAGATTAATTGTCACTTAACTTTAATTTCATGAAATTAATTCTCTTACTTTTTTCTTTTAATGAACTAAGGATGTTTTTAAAATACTTTTCAGGAATTGTTTAAAGTACTTAGAAGAAATGTTAATAGGAAAGTATAAAAAAACAGGATTGTTGGTTAGATGTTCTGTATTTAATGCTACTTACAGGTAATAAGAGTAGGAATACGCATTTCTTCTGGAGCAGCAAGATAGGGACAAAACAAAAACAAGAAAGAAGACAAAGCAACAACAAAAATCAATAAAATATTTTATATAATAAAATACAAATATGGAAATATGAAAATATAAATAAAATAAAATATAAATATTTAAACAATATGAAAAAATACAAATTAAAATATAAAAATACCACAATAGAATAACATAAAACAATATATATAATAAAAGAAATGAAAAAAGAAAAAGGAACCAAAAAAGGACAAACACATTGATTAGTGATCAGTATTGTAAATAACGAGATGTTTAATGACAAAAATATTAAAACTTGCTACTGTTACATGCTGACCACATAATGTTTTATTTAGACAGAAAATGCTACGCAGCTTCATGTAGCTAAGCTGTGGATTTCTGCTATCTGAGGCTGTACATTTAGGTTTGTGAACGGCATTTGCATCAGTAATAGTTAGTAAATCTGTAAAAAAGGATAATTAAACAACAAATGAAATGTATGAAACTGCACATCTGGCTCTCCTTCAAGTGAAAAAACTAATGTGAAAGAGAACAAAAAGAAGGAAAAGTCTATGTACCTGTACTGGTGGGAGTGTGTGTTTGGACAGTTAGAGATGGACATGAATGGTGGGTGTTTCACAGACACATTGTAACTCTGCTCTCCGTTACGAGCTTAGCAGAGACAGAAAGAGAAAGGAGGAGGACAAGAGACACCAAAAGCAGTTGGAGAACACATCGCACTTTTGCTACTCCAAAATAAGGCCTTGTCATCAGCACGTCTCAGCGCTGACGTCTCTGTGGACCGGTTCCTTCTGGGTAAAGACGAGAGGAGGTGACATACGGCAAGCGAGGACAGCGACAGCAGCCTGATACCATAATAAAGAGCAGATGGTGGCTGTTAACGGCGATTCGATTAACTGTAATATCCGTGGTGACATGCAAGTGAAGTTGTCAATTAGTGAATTCATGGCCGTCTGCTTCTTGACTGCGCTCACTGCTTTTTATCACTCTTCTGAAACATTTCTTCCACAAGGTGCATTCTTTGCTTTTTACAATTTAGAAATGAACTTCAAATTTGCCACTGTACAAACTAATCGAATTCGACTAACATGCGCATCTCGACAGTAAAGCCGGCTTCTTGATTAGCAGTAAATCTCCATCACCTGTTTTCAGATGGAGCGGCAGTTAATACACAGAGCCGTAGTTCACTGACAAGCTACGCAATATTGCGTTCAGAATCGAAGGTGATTCGTCTGCGATTACAAACGCGATATATTATTAACATTAGCATGTTTTTCATGCTACAAATACCCTCAAAACCTCCCACTTTGCACAAATCTTTACAATAATACAGTCCGGAATAATCATGAGTTATTCTTTGGCACACAGCAGCATTAAGTCACACAAACACTAAATTCTCGGCTGTACGCTTTGTGTATCATAAAAACAAGTTATAGCACCAAAACTGCTCGCTTTATCGCTAAAGCAGCACCAAAGTAAATATATTTAATGACCCGGTGACTTCTCTGTAGGCAATAAAAACACAGTTTGGATATGGGCTGTTATGGAAAATGTGTTTTGCGACGGGCTGACGGTGCTAAAACAGATGCAAACGGTCGATGCGTTCGGCGGCATGCATATGCAGCAGGGGCATCCATCTTTGGCCATTTCATCTCAATGGCCCTTTAAAACGGCCTGCTGACATTGTTCTGATGATATTAATAAAAGAGAGCGAAGTGAAGAGCACCACGGCGGGCGAAGGTGGCCATAAATATTAATAGAGTAGAACTGCGAGGAGCTCGCAGCATAAGTGGCCTCTTTATTATTTTTTGGGCTCTCCTGTGATTTATCATCATTCCTGAAACGAGGCACATTTCTGGTGTGAGGAGAAAGTGTGATGCCCACAGTGATGTTACACTTGTGTACATTTACACGGGGAGAGAGAGAGAGAGAGAGAGAGAGGGTGGAGGAAGACGAGGAAGAGAAAGGGTCAGAATTTAACAAAGTGCCAAAAGACTTCATACAACTTTATTTCAGCTAATGACTGTAAATGAGACAGCGTGGATTATTAGATCATAAAATTGTTCATTCATCCATTCAGGCTTGAAAGCAAACGCACAATCGGCTGACAAGCATGTAGAAGTATGCACACATCTCTCACACATCCACATACACGCCTACCAGCATAAATCAGGACACGCCAAGTATCCAACTAATTATGACTAACCCCAAATATAGCTCAAAATATTAATAGTAATAAGAATTACATGCATATATACAGTGGTGGCTAAAATGATTAGAACACTAGTATTTTCACCAGCTAAAAATGGTTTTAAGCCAGCTGTAGTGTGTCAGTGGGAAATCAGTTTACATTTCCAAACATTCATTTTGCCATTATTGAAATAATCCAGTGATATTTTTGTCTGACAACAGCCAGTGCTCCACACAGAGATCTGATCTGATCATCATCATCATCATCATCAGTCGGTCTGGAAGTACATGAAGAAACAGAAGAAACTGAGACAGACTAAATCCAGAAGAACTCAAGATGTTTCAGTAAACCTACCTGCAAAGCTACAGTACTGTTAAACGTTTTGCTATAAAATGAGGATGATGTCATAAATATTTTCTTCATCAATTAACTTATATTAAGTAAATTAAATCAACATTTGTTGTGAGCATCCTTTGCTTTTAAAGCAGCTTTTGCCCTCGGTGCACTTGCACAGAGTTTTTCAGGTAGTTTTGCAGGTAGATCTCTTGAAGCATCTTGGAGACGTTGACACAGTTCTTCTGGATTTAGTCTGTCTCAGTTTGATCTGTTTCTTCATGTCATTCCAGACACACTGATGATGATCAGATCAGATCTCTGTGTGGACCACTGGCTGTTGTCAGACAAACATCTCACTGGATTATTACAATTAATGGCAAAATGAATGATTGGAAATGTAAACTGATATTTCCTACAGACACACTACAGCAAAACATAGAAATAACTGACTCAAAGCCATTTTTTTAGCTGGTGAAAATACTAGTCTTTTCACCAGGCCACCACTAGGCCACCACTGTATATGTATAATATAATGTATATGCATTCTTTTTACTTCTGAAGTTGTTGTCAGATTTAGTTTTAGCTAATTAGCTTTTGATGTCAATACCATGGTACTTTGCTGTATGCTACAGTACTGAATGACTAGCATTCTCACATACAATCATGGTATACATAATAAAATAAAAATGCCGCAATATGTAGGTAAATATATTACAAATTTATGATGGCACTCCAAGGTACTTAAATTAATACTATGGTACCTCATAACTTTTTTTATGTAGAAATACTATGACACTTTCATTTGCACCACATTATTAAATTATATCTTTCTGTCTCTCTCTCTCTATATATGTACTGTTTTATGCTACCACATAGCCCTCCTTTAGCAATCATCTATTATTTATGTCAAATTGCTTTGTGTCTAGGTCTGTCATTGATCAAAACCCCAAAGATGTGCAAGAGTTTCACTGCCGTGTGTTGAATGCAGGGCCATGCTGCAGTTTCTGTCTGTCTATGTGTGTGTGTGTGTGTGTGTGTGTGTGTGTGTGTGTGTGTGTGTGTGTGTGTGTGTGTGTGTGTGTGTGTGTGTGTGTGTGTGTGTGTGTGTGTGTGCTGATGTGTGTGTGCTGATGTGTGCGTGAGTGTGTGTGTTTAATGGTCTGGGACTGAGTAGTGTCCGAACGAACTCGGTCCAAGATCGACTCCCTCATTGCTCCACGGTAATGCTGACCGAGGGAGAAATAGACCAACACTTTGTGTAATAGCTGTGCTGCCTATGCATATGATTACACACTGAATCATCACATACATCAATTTTCAGCGGGGCCGATCACAAGGCACTATATTTCACATAATATACTTGCACCTCCTGAGATCTCTTAGCATTGGAGCTCTGATCTGGAATCAGATAATGGCACTTATGCATTTCTGGCTTCATGTTAAAAAGCAAAACCAGACTGAAGGTATTTAATAAAAAGGTCATATTATGAAAAGTCACATCTTTTAGGGTTCTATGCAAATGAGTGATCCCAATGTTAGGAAAGTTTATTTTTAACAAGGTATTTTAACCATTCATGTGGAACAGCTGCAGGTCATTTCAGTGTGGATTGTTTTATGAATCTGTCACAAAGAGTCTGAAAAGATGATGTTAATGAAAGATTGGGCAGAACAATTACATTATACTCAACAATAAGCCAGGATACCTAATTCACCTGCAAAGACATTCGATAATAATAACAAAGAATGCTTTCAAATAATTCTTAAATAATTAATATGTCAACAAATATACAACAGAAAGGAAATAATTTGAGTAAGTAATTCTTAACAATCAAAATGAATTGTAATTGTGGAAACATAACTGTTTTGCAAGAAAACATGACTAAAGAACTGAATAGAGTCTCTGAGAAAATGTGAACTTGAGGACTTTTTTGTACATAAACTGGACATTTTAATCTTTTAGTACAATTTTCCACATAAAAACTGTTTTTCAGGAAAAGGAAAAAGAGGGAATACACGATAAACTGACCACAAAATAATACAATTAAATAATTATTAAATTCAGTTTATGAGCCCTTTAAAGATGAACAAGTATTTCCAACAAGTCAGTGCTTCCACATCAATACCTTGAAATACAAGACAGAAATTGCTTTTAAAAGGGGCTGATGCATGTCAGTATTGCTATGATTATTTCAGTGCTGTTATATTTAAGATTTCAAAGAGACCCTTTTTAATATCGATTTATGGTGCTACAGCATTCTATTTAACAGCCTGAAAAGAAAACCCACAACGCATCATTTTTTGGTTCCATATTCCAACGAGCTACTTTACAGCCTATACAATTCTGATATGAAATGTACCATAAACCATAAATCGTTTACCTGTTACTGTTGCCCTCTGTAATCCAAGCCAAACGACCTTACGCAATGACATTATGTGTTCTCAGTAATGTTGCAGTTGTGTGGATTTTGTAAGATTACAGAAAAGACCTGGCAACCTCTGTGCTTTAAGCTAAATCCTCTATACAGTTGGTTGTGTAGGTGTCTTGGCGTGGGAGTAATCATCCTGTGCCTTCATAAACATAACATATTAGTTTAACGGCGTAGTGCGGCACACGAGGCAGGGTTGTGACAGTATTAAAGAGGAATAATTACCAGCTAGCCCGGATTGCAGTATAAAGTGTCATTTGAAGCCACTCTCTGAGCGAATGAAGTGCCCTATTCACTGTAATTGTTGCACCATGGGACATATGCTAATTGCTATTTATGAGAAGGTGATCTAACAGGCAACGGGATTCGCTGTAGAAATTAAACTTATTTTAATACAGTAATGTAGTGACATTTGAACCGCCCTTAAATTTCCCGGCACAAATCACTGCAGATTTCTCTAACATTTAACAGCGACAATGCACAACAACAAGCAATTAAAAACAAGAGTAAGAATGCAGAAAAAAAATCACATTAAACACAAGCCACACTGATAGCGAGCAAAAGTGTCATACTTTCACGATTAACACCAACAAACACTATTACTCTGTTCTAAAAACCTAGTCAACTGCCTACAGAGACAGCATTTTAAGGCATCATAGAAGCTCAACAGATGCTGCCTTATAAGATTCCTTGCTTTTAACCAATCCTTGATGCATCCTGTCGTCAATTACGGTCCGATTCATTTTTTATGCATATATTATGCATTTAGCGACATTATGCATTTAGTGATTTTAGTGATAATATTCACTATTATTAATCTTGCATCTGCAATTTTATTCAGCATATAATTAAATTCAGCATATATTAGCACACTACCATTATCATGGTGTAAACCTTCATATTCATATATTTTTACATTTACAAAACTTTTATGCATTTATATGCTAATAATAATTGAGATTTTTCTTGCGTTTTCAATTTTATCGCTATTTTGGATTTCTTTCTTTCACTGAGATCACGACAAAACAAAATCATGCGTTGTTTTAGACAGCAGGTGGCTAAGTAGGCAGCAAGACAGCTCACTAGGTTTGGGAACAGAGCTTGTATTTAATCACTAATACAAACAAATCAAGATGATAGTTTCCGTGCATGTACCAAACCGTGAAAGACAAAAACCAACTAAAAAAGATTTGAAATAAAGAACGAAAAGCATACAACATGACACAAATGGGATCAAATAAAAGAAAACTGTGTGCGAATGGGCTCAAGATGCGTACTGTGGCTAGAATTAAACATACAATACCCCACACTTAGAGTTCTCCAGGTGTGGATTTCTCTAGCGGACGTAGCCCAGAGGAGGAGAAATAAAAGACAGGGTGTGAGTCTAGAGGTTAAGTAACACACACGCACACGCAAACACACGCAAACACACACGCACGCACACACACACACACATCACCTTTTCATACTTCACAGCATATAATACAGCATCTGAGGGTTCCCCGTGTGGTAGGCCAAACTGTGAGTGTATGTACTGCGCTACATGTAACTCATTGAGCTTTGACTCGAGCTGAAATGGAGAAGCTTGAGTGAGCGGGCAGGTGCTGAGATGGCAATGGCACACTGTCCCATGCCTCATATAGAAACGTTTCAGCACATTATACATCAGTCTACCTTAAAAATACACTGTAGCCAGTATACATTTGACATTGCCATGTGAGATTAGTTTTGAATGATCAAGAACATGTCTGGGTCACATTTCACCCTAAAAGAATAAGAAATAAAGACCATTCAAGAACATTACACATTAAGATTTTTTAAATTAAGATGACAATTAAGCACATTTTCCATCCAATTTTCATTACATTTCCATGACAGTATTGTGGAGAAAATATTAATATATCAATATATACATCAAATATATATGAATAGTAGTGTGCTAACGTGTGCTGAATTTAATTTAAAAAGCAATGTATTGCAATATTTAAAAATGCAATGACAATCAATTGAGAATAATGAGAATTATCTAGAAATGTTGTGGTAATGAGAATTTGAGGGGAAAATGTTTTTTTGTCATAAAATAATGTCGCAATACAAACAATAGGCTTTTATTTAATAAAATACTTTGATTTTAGGTTTTAATGTGACCTAGACATGTTCTTAACAGTTCTTCTACAACAAAAAAGTTTTAAGGCAGAATATGACCTGTTGTACATAACAGAAATGTGAAATAGCACATTAGACTTCATGGAGCACTATGTTCCTTTCAGGTCGAGCACGGAGTGTTTAGGTATCCAAACTGAACGGCACCGGAGCCAAATCTCCTGTGGCCACAATTCCACTTTTAAGAGATGTGTGAGCCATCCATTATTAATTACAATCTATCCCAGGCTTGGTCAAAGATGCCTGCGGGGACATTTTATTACCAAGAAGTAAAACATCAATTTGCCATTAGACTCAGCCCTGTCCACTCCATTCATCCTTATGTTATTAGTTTAAAAATTAAGTCCATCTCTCCTGCCTTTAAAAAACATGCTTTACACAAGCTCTGAGAGATAAAAAAGCATGGCATGAGCTTGCAAGCATTTTTGATGCCACAGAAATAATTCATGGTGACTGAAAGACATGTAAAACGCTGCAGTTCATGAGACATCATCGCCGACTTAAGTGCTGATGTCAGTGGCTAAAATATGAATGATCAAAAGAAGTTGAGAGATAAGCATTTTTGACGTTTCTTGTTCGTGTGTAACTACAGTGCAGACATCTACAATCATCTCAAATAAAATTTCTGAGTTCTCTAATGCTTAAAATGTACAATTCTAGTGTCTAGACTAGAGTCTGTTCCAAACCCTATAGAGCTGCTTCCCAAAACAGCTGAATATTTACTCAAAATTCAACACAATATACTTGAAAACAGAACACGTGCTCTACCTGTATGTACTAACATGGTTGAGTTTCTAAACCAAAAATTGGACATGGATAATATTGTTTGTGGTAGTCATGAAATAAACAAATATCCAGTAACAGGATTGTGTGCCATTTAGGCTTAAACTGAGAATGCCTTTAAAATTCTAATTTATCTCCTACATTTGAATTAAGATGGATAACAGGATGCACAATTTTTAAATCGAATTTAAATACAACAAATATAATATAAAATTATTTATATTATTTATTATATTAAACAAAATTGCAGTACTTTTAACCAGTCTTTTTTATTGAAATAAAATAAACATTATTTATTTATTTAACAATTTATATTATTTAAATAAATGTATATTTAAACTGCAATTTTTAACCCCAAAAGCAAAGTTTATCAAGAAAAATGTTATAAAGTTTTTTGACACAATCATATATATATATATATATATATATATATATTTTTTATGCGTTGAAGTTTGAAGGTTTATGGGCCTTAAAGAGAAAACAACAGATAAAATGATAGCAACAAAACAACGACCAATTCAACTCAAATTCACATTCATGCACTGCCAATTTAAATCAAATTTTGCACAATACTGCATTATATACTTGTCTTAAAAGGTACAGATATATTTGTATACAATATGTGCATGCAATACTTATTTTTGTATTTCTTAGAGCTTGGAGTTGCTAACTCAGCACCGTGTAAACGTAAACTCTAACTGAGGGTCTTAAAAGGCAGCCGCCTATATAGATAGCACACAGAGAAGCAGCTCACTAGGGTTGAAAACACAATACTACAGTACGGTGGTGTCTTAATGCATGCATTATAGCTGTAAAGTTCTCAAACCAACTGCAGTCTGAGTTATTTGTGTGAATCCAGACTTGAGGAACTCTTGTATTTGCATATAACTTCTTCTGCTATGACTCCCACACATCAGAAAAATGGAAAAAGCTATTATGTGCAAAAAAGCACAAGCTATTATTGTAATATTCAAGCCTCAGGTTTCTGCTTTATGAATAGCAGAAGTGCCCTTCCTCCATCGACTGTGGAAGATGAACACCTACTAAGGCCATTCATGGCTAACCTTTTGATTCCCGCTCTTTTAATAGCGAGATCTATCATTAAGTTTCAATTCACGCTGCTCCAGACAGTGACACATTTACAATGGTGCTGTCAAGCTCTCCTTTACAATTCATGGTAATTAGAGCTTATTGATTTAGCTGGCGGTTTTAACCACTATTGTATTTCTGACTGTGGCTTATATGGGCAATGCGCCGTTCACTCTAAGGTCCCAGTTATCACCTTGTCCTTCTGAACAATCAAACTGGTTAAAAAAACAAGTGAAAGACTCCTAGCTTTAGATTCACATGCATGAAGACGTGGTCAACTTAATCAGTTTTTATATTAAATCAGTTTATATATAATATAAATTATATGAATATAAATATATACATGTAAATATACATGTGTGTCTTTATATATAAATATACACAGTACACACACATATAGTATGTATACAATAACTTTTATTTTGGATGCGATTAATTGTGAATTAATCGTGATTAATCGTTGCCCAGCTCTAGTTAAAATACTTTTTCTTGTCATAGTTTAATATGCAGAGATTTATGAAAAAAAGAATGCAGCAGACTGTCCCATTCTGACATACTTTACTAGGACTTACAGCATCAGTATATACACCTAAATTGGCTCTTTGGAAGGCAGAAAGTGTGCCTAACTACATCTGCATCTGGATATGTGCCTAGTTATAATGCTCTTCTTCTCAATAATTTGATGAATTACTGTTGTCATGACCACAAGAAAATCTACATAAACATTTTACCTCCAGGTTTCTGTGGTCAATAAATGCAAAACGTTAAGTGTATCTGGCAAATAGTCTCAATGTTTGTGAAGCATACAGTATAAAGCAGTTGGCAAGAAAAAAAACAACTTGTGACTTGTTTACATTCTCAAACTAGCATATTATGAATGTAGCATACTATATTTAATATGACAAATATGGCAAATAATGCTAATATATATTAAAATTAATTTGAATAATGTAAAAAGAGATGCATATAACACGCAAAAAGCTATTTCACACAATATTTGATAAAAATTATCTAAAATTAAAACAAATTGAAAGTTCTTTATTAAATACCTAGGTCAATATAATGTCAATGTATATTACCAATTATTCAATTTAATAATGCAAAATGAAACTTTCATATAACATGCACAAACCTATTTCACACAATATTTGATGAAAATTCACTTACATTTTAAAAAAAGAAATGTAATAGTCAGTATCTAAGGCTAATATAATGTCAATATATTATAAGTAATTCAATTGGATAAGGCAAAATGAAGCATAATAAGCTTGTTTGGAAAATTAGCTGAAATACTTTTAAAACAGAAAAAGTTTATTATTAAATATCTATATGTTGAGACAAGACTGCAGATAGATTTAGTAACTGACACAAGGGAACTTACACAAGTATAGAAATGATGGCTGAGACATTGTTCTGCCACGGATAGGATCTTTTCAACCCCATCCCTTCTACCTCAAACTCTAGTTCTGGCTTCAATTTAAAGAGTTCAAGCCTTAAATAGCAGGTGAGAAACCCCCCCGTAATTCATGCCTAGACTAAATAAACTGTTACAGACAGATACTAGAGGAAAGATCTACGAGGAGCGAGAGCAGGGTGTGCGAGTGTCGGTGTGCGGCAGGGACGCAGAGACACTATGGGAAGAGGTGGACTCTTGTAAGGCACAATGACATGAGGAGGTGTGTTGGGGGGTGGGCGGTAAAGTTGGTGAGAGGAAGTGATGTAATGAAAGAAAGCCAGTGTGCATGTTTCACCGGAGACACAAAAGCTGATTATGTCAAAAGCAATGCTAACTAACACCCTCAAATTCCTCTGAAAAGAAAAGGGCCTCAGCTACTGTATATTCAAATATGAGCAACTGCATAAACATAAATTCTATTATTCATTGTAATATTAAGCTAAAAGTGCATGTGTGTGTGTGTGTGTGTGTGTGTGTGTGTGTGTGTAAGCAGTACCTGCGTTTGAAGGTGAGGAGAACGCCCAGGAGAATGATGACAAACATGAGGATTCCCGCAATGACGCCTGCCATCTTTACAGTGCCATCCACCTGTTTTTCAGGCTCTATGTCATTGGAATTCTGGGTAGAAGCACCTTTAAAGCAACAAGTACATCACAAAGAAGAGAAAGGGCATTTAACTTAGACAGGAACTGTAGAGAAAGGCTCTACGGTAACACACAAAACAAACAAACCGAAGAATCAAATGAAAACAAAAACAGAAAGTACATACAAGCACATCTCACGTTCACACACTTTCATACAATACATACAACCAGTCCAAAGACAGAAAACGAAAGACACACGCATTCAAAATCACATTAATTAAATGCATTTAAATTCAGACAAAACAAATGCACAAGTGACATTGATCATTACTGTGTGGCGGGTTTATGGCAAAGGGGAATCGTTTATTGAATGGTATTAATTAACAGGCAACAGACAAAAAAAAGCCCTTAAGGAGCTTTACAAATACTGGATCACTGTGGTGAAATGAACACTTTGGGGCCTTTGGATTCTGGGTTAGAGAATGCAAAAAAACAAAAGACAATTCAACGCAAGGAATGCAGGTATGAAATATGGATACAAGAAAGAAAAAGAGGATGAAGGCAGAGATTCATGCAGATGTATCGTGTCTTTGTGTGCATATGTCGGTTGCATACTTGCATGCGCGGCATCTTGCGGGATGTTTTGTTGATAATACATTGTTATTGTAATATCTGTATAAAATCTGTACAACCATGCATGACTTTTAGAAAATACTGTTCAGGTTAGCGTGGCTCCACACCAAACGGCTCATCTACCTTCATCAGGCATGTAATTCTACTGTGAAATTGCCATCATTTCTATGAAAGAATGTCAGCTGTTTGTTGTTGTCACATTTCACTCTTGAAAAGATCATAATCATCTTTGCATTAAATTCTCAAAGGCTGAACTAAATGAAACATATTCCACCATATAATAATCTACATCGATCCTAATGATATGATATGAAGACGAAAGGTTGCATAGACTTCAAAAAACATATATATATAGCCTAAATAAATAGTTGCATAATATATACAGATGCACAAATCTGCATGCATGCAAGGATGTAATCCCTGTGTTGGGTGATTAAACAATTATGTTGTTATATTTACCTCTGCTTCGCATTTAAGAGAATGTTTTAACCTGCCAGTGTGACATCTTTAACAATCTGTTGCATATTAATGCATTGATCTCTTTATGTGGGAGGTTTGCTTTCATGTAAGCTCAATAATTTGATTTATTTATTTCCCTCAAACCGTACAGTTCTTTTAAGCATAAGCAAACATTCAACATTAAACGTACAGACATTTCTGGAACTGTACACTGAAGAGCTAAACCTTCAGAGCAAAACAAAACAGTATTTTTGTCTTGTGCTTCAGTACAAAAATTGTGTGTAAATACATACACACACAAAAGTTTTGTTTATTTTTATCGATGGAGTAAAAACTCATTCAGGATTCAGTAACTAAAAAAGTTACTATTTTATGCAGTTTTGCTTATCAAGGTGTTCTAAAGACGTTCAGATCACACCAGCGATCAGAAGTCATTCATTTCCAGTGGGTTTGCAATCTAAGGTGACATAAGCAAACCCCTAAAGACATCTGAGACTGGACTTTGAAAACATTCACAACTTTAGTTTCTTTTGACCTTTGAAAGAACACTGAGCCAATCTCTGCTAACCTCGCTAGTCTTTGGAGTGTTTTCCAGCCAAACACATTCTGGCTCCATCTACAGCTGTCAGAAGGTGAAGGGGGTGCTATGGATGGTCTATGTGGATGGACTATGTGTTCTCCTTTGACTCTATCAACATAGTAACTGAACTCAATGTCCTCCAGTCTGCTCTGATCTGATTGGGTTCAACAGTTCATGATTCACACAGACAAACTCTATCACACACTTACACCATGATGGGTTATTTTAGTCTATGTTCTGTTATCATTCTCCAAGACAGCACTATCTTCACGACAATATAATATCTTGACCAACCAATTAACTCATTTTACTGAACCTTTAGAACATAAAATCACTTCTCATAGAGCTCTATATGGCAGCATACACATAAGAATTGACCAGATTAATTTTTAGTATGTACATTTAAAATGTACTGGTATTAAAATGACCAGTTTAAATCTGTGTCCAATAAAATGCCCTCAGTAAAGAAAATGTCTCCCTTTTGACCAGCAATAGCAAGCAGTAAATCGTGGTTTTGGTGATGTGTTTTAAAGTCTATTTGATGCACTCATAAAGAATGGTTCTTTACTGGCTTCTACGGTTCCATGAAGAACCTTTCAAATTCATAATTCCTCAGATTATAAAAATGCTTTTCACACTAAGAAAATCGTTTCACTGTAAGGTTCTTTGAAGAACCAAACATTTTTATTTTATGGCATCACTATGAAAACACACTTTTTGAATTAACATTTTAAGATCTTTAAAGTGGAAAACGATTCTTTAGATTTTGTTTGAAATGTTCTTCACACTAAGAAAAAAAACTATTCTTTTAATGTTCATTGAACGGTTCTTTGGAACAAAAATGCTTCAAACTACAGCTTTAAATGATGATTTTACAACAGTTAATTTCATACGTACCACCCACAACCTAATAAAACGGTTAGAAAGTGATTCTAAGTGCTTCTATCTGTATAATTTTGATAATAATATTGGTTCTAATGACTCTTACACTCATATGAATCATAAGGATCTTAGCAATCATAGGTCAGCGATCCTTTAAGAGCTGTGCTATTTTTATTTACCATAAAATATTAAGTAAAATAATACAGAAAAACAATAAGCCCTTGATTATAAACGCTCTGTACATTTCCTTCACCCACGAGCCCTGTTGTCTGCCCAATAAAATATACGAGTATGCAAATCCTTTTATTTTGAGGGGGTAAAATTAAGTATCAAAGAGGAATTATTATCAAAGCCCATCATATTAAAATGTAATCCCTTCCATATATGAGGTGGGGGGTGTTGGAGTGGGTGAGCTTTGCCATTTTAATTGCCAGCATTTTGGATACTCTGTGTGGTTCTGTTAGCGTGTGAAATGGTACTTTTGTATAACTTTATTTAAAGCAGGTCTGTAGGCTGAGGGATTACGCAAAGGTTTATGGGGTGTATATCGCTGCTGACATCTCTATTGCCATTGTTCTGCAGCTGACAGGATTACGGATGCGTCATTGGATGCATCTAACGGGACTATAATCTCAGATGGACTGGGATTAAGACCAGGCAGTCATATAAACAACCCATGATGCTAATATCTCAAAAAAGCGTCCCCCTTCAGCAAATACAGAGAGGTTAATGGGTGGACTTTAAATACATTTAGTTCAAAATCCTATTGTTTCTAATTCACAAGTGTATTTGGGTTTATATTTAAGCATTGTTGGTCTTGAGCATTTTGTTAAATTCCAGATGGGAGTATTGAGAAACAAAGGTATTTGTGTAAACTAACAATTGATTTTGAGCTCAAAGTGTGCATGCATAATGCATGATGCCTTTTGATTGTTTCTTTTGCTTGTTATTGGAACTGTTGGGATAATGCCGCAAACACAACTAGGTTTTGCTTTTCATTGCACAGTGAATGTTATTGGGCCGAAAATGTGTCTGGAAAAGCCCCACCAAAAATATTGTATATCAATCCAAGTTACATCTGCAATTAAATTATGTTATTTATTAATGCAGTTTGTAGTTAAGTACTGTGCAAATGTCCAGTGTTTTGTATTTATGCTCTTTCTTTACAATAAACCCACATTTAATATGCTAATTTAGTATAATGACATTCATTGCATATTCAAGTTTAAAGCGTCAAATTACTTTTTGGGGCCACTGTACACTCAACTCTTAAAATAGAATTATGATCCTTATAACTGCATGTCAAAATATGTATTTAAAACGTAAAATGACGACAGCTTTAGTCTGCTTAATTCAGACGATTAGGCATTGTAACGGTTCACTAGCTGGCTAAAAGTCGGCTATCTCCTGTGCAACGCAGATATCCAGCAATTTGTAATTTCAGTCAGGGCAATTGAACATATTATATATGACTGTAGAGAGAAATAGAGAAGCAACGAAACGTGCACCTTACTGCACTGGAACTAAAGAGCTGACACCTGTGTGTGCATGTGTGTGTGCATATGTGTTAGAGCTTGATATCTGATTTAAACAGCAAAATCCTTCAATATAATTAATATTAGGAATAAATTAAGAATAATATGAACATACAATAAACAAATATAACAATCAAGTATTCAATTCTTCCACACACATTGTATATGTGCACAGGAATACATATCTAGATTAGTAAACACACACACACACACACATGTAGGCAAACACACTCATATGTGCATGCATGCACGCACGCACGCACGCACACACACACTCATATGTGCATGCAAGCACACACACACACACACACACACACATGCAGGCAAACACACTCATATGTGCATGCACGCACACACACACACACACACACACCGGCTAGGCTGGTAGGGTCAGAGCGTATGACTGGGGTCATGTTAGGTGAAGTGGTCACTTGCACATGTAAGGGGGGGCATACTTTATGCTCACATTTTGCTCAGAAACTTATTAAGCTCTACTCTAAAATATATTTATGCATATCCAAACAGTAATTAAGTAATAGTCTGAGTGGAATGAAAATGTATTAATTTACTACATAACAATAGCAGGGCTTGGTTATAGAGCTTAAGTAAAGATAAAATAAATAAATACATAATATAAAATGTATACATAAAATGTAAATATATATATTAAAAAATAAGAAGTAAATAAGGATTTTTTTCCCCCTAATTAACAACAGATCATTAAAAGCAAGATTACGTAATATCCAAGCAGGCAATTTCTTTAAAAGGATAATTTATAATAATTATGGATTCAGTTTTTCAGAGCATAGCAAGGTCATGAGCAAAACTACCATAGCGAGGTGATATCTGTTGTTTCTAAACATGAAATATTAATAATAATACGATCGTTTAAGACATGTGGGCGGCACTGTACATTTTCAGGGTCCCAAATTACAATAGTGTCAATGGAGTCAATGAGAACCAGCTAGACTGTTTAGTGAACAGGACATGCAAAAAATGCATTAAGATGCAGATGGAGAGAAGCAGAATAAAGAACAAGAATAAATAACAAAAAAGTAGAGAAGGAAACAACAGCAGAGGAAATGTAGATGGTGGAAAGCACAAAGAAGAAAGAAAAGTTTGACCATGGTATAATATTCACCTTCACTGGGAATGACAAGTATGTAGGGCGTGGTATTTTGTCCCCTACCTATTACCACTAACACAAGGTTTTACGTTCCAGGCCGGCATGCATGAGAGAAAAGAAGGAAAGAAAAAATAGTCTAAAGAATTATGCTTTCAACTCGATCATCTGAGCTTCCTTCGAGCGAGTAACATTTAGCTGGAAGGGAAACTGAAATGTGTAGGATACAACAGGTAGGCTATTTCACATGGGACTTCAGAATCATCTAGTGGAACTGACAGAGTAAGCATAGGAATTAAGAAAAAATTATAAATTGATATTTTTCATATACATGCAAATATTTTGCAAGTCGAGGCCTTGTGTGGCTTTGCATTTTTTTGAGTCTCCAATTGTATGAAAACAAACAAACAAAAAATACCCCGGGGAGAATGCACTAAGACTGAATTGCGTCTTCTGTCGTTTATATGCATTTTCACTGTTTTATCAACCAATTTAATAAAGGAATTATGCTAATTAGGTAACTGTGCTAATGACTCTACAAAATTTGTGCTGAATTCAAAATCACATGCAACAATTCCCCAGCTTGCATGCTTTCATAGTGCTAGGATGTGGAGAATGCAGCAGACTTCTGCATTTAGCATACTTAAACGTGTAGAATACAGTTCTACATCGGAAAAGGAAGAGTTCACCCAAAAATGAAAATTTGCTGAAAACGTATGCACATTCAGACTATTCTAGATGCAGGTTTATAAGGAGAGATTTACAGAAATGTCCATCAATTAATATATTGTGAGGTGTAAAGCTGCATGTTTGTGAAAACAATAAAACATGAATTGATGGATTGGAGAGGTGTGGATTACTTGTGGATTATTGTGATGTTTTTATCAGCTGTTTGGACTCTCATTCTGACGGCACCCATTTACTGCAGAGGATTCATTGTTAAGCAAGGGATGTAATGCTACATTTCTCCAAATTTGTTCCAACAAACAAGCAAACAAACTTGTCTATATCATCTATCTTATCTATATATTAGATGGTGTGTAAACTTTCATTTTTGGGTGAACTATTCCTTGAATCAGTTATTTAAAATACAGGAACTGCACTTGATCACTAGAAGATCTAGGCAAACATAACTTCATTGTATTTCAGCGCATAGAGCTGGGTTTTATGAACAGAACATGACCTTAAATCAGTCTAATTATAAAATTATACAGTGTAGTATTTCATTCTCATTAAACTACTTTGCAATACCATGTGCACATATTTTTTTTAAATCACAACCGTTTAGTGAATTCACCCCGTAATCTAAAGCTATTAAAACATCAACATTAAAAAGGCAAGGAAAGGCTGAGACTCTCAAATGTCTGTTTCCAAGGCATCACAAAGTGTAAAGCATGTCTTTTATAAAGCAGAAACACAAAAGTAATTGGTTTTTACAATCATAATAAGAACCCAACTCAGGACGGATCTATCTGGGATATGAAAGGAAAACAGGCCATGACCAAAAGAAAAGAAAAAGCCTGACATGGAGCAAAATAAAATGAGTTCAGCAAAACAAACAAACAGAAGCAAGCTTATTGAATAAGAATAAGATGGAGAAAAAGCAAAAGGAAAGAAAGAAAAGGGAAGGAAGAAAATATGATGAATCTGTAGCGCTGCGCAGCTATAGTATCTCTTTATCTGTGATGTCCATTAAATAATAGAAAGTCTCTTGAGATTGCTCTGTTCCCGTAAGTGATTATGTAAAAGGATCTTTTTACGGAGAGAAGGGGAAATGAAATGGAGCAAAAGAAACTGAACAGAATTGTTGGCCAGAGGCAGATAATCATGCAGGTAAAATAAAATGGGATTTCAGATTTTTCAATGAAACCGGGAGCACTAATCTCAGTCTGATGCAACTGAGCTTTGACTGAATGTACAACTTCAATCTTTTCTTTCTTTGTTGTACCTCATCATGCTTAGTAATGGCTTCCACTATAAAATCAAAGGTTTATTAAGAATACAGAGGAAATAACATTTCTAATATTACATCTGCTTAATTCCAACCAAAACATTACTTCACTGAATTTGATTGAGTGATTTTGGCTACAGGGGCTTCGATTAGACAAAACTATCCAAATATCAACCCAGCCAAAGAACTTTTCCAAAGCAAGTCTCATCTGAACGTTCAAAAGGAACAAGCAAATAAATCAATAAATCAATTGTAAGTAATAATCAAATGTTTCATTCATACAAGCTAAAAATAAGTGAAACAATTCTCATACCTTTGGTAGCTAGTCTCACGCAGTTGATTTTGGTTTCCTGGAAGAGGAGAGGAAAGTTTGTGTTTTAATTAAACATCAAAACGACACTGAATTGAGGAACATTGTTTTTGTCAAGCTACAGTGATCTTAGTAATTGCAACACAATGAAGTGCGGGTTATTTTCATCATGAGGTGCATGACATTAAGAAACAGTTAATTATATAACAACATTTCTAATGATAGTGAAGGATTCACAAATGCAGAACTGAGGCCAAAACAGAGAGAGACCAACATTCTAGTTCAGTTTTCCCATGACAGTCAAGTTAAGTAAAGCCATTTAAAGTCATAAAATAATCATAATACATACAGCCTGATTTAATACTTCTGATGGTATTACCCAGCGAAACCATGTTAAATGATTCATACTAAACATTAACATGAACAAAACCGTTCATTTAGACAACAAAACAGTATTCTATTATTCTAATCAAAAGTGTATATGGCTGCCTTAGAATGCAGTTATGATGATAAAATCTCCCTTGCATCCTCCGAAAGGCACGTGTGGCATGACAGGTGTTAATTAGTCGGCAGATTTGTTTGTGAAGTCTGCATGGAAGTTTAGAGCTCTGAGACAGGAAGCCAGATGCTGCCATGTGTTTCTGTGAGCGTGTTTACAACAGCCACTTGTTTTGATTAGATCTGCTCTCTTCTGCACCTCATCTCAGCAGGCAAGTACACAATAATGCCTACACATCACCGGGCCTTGAAAGGCTTTGCTAATAGCAATATTTCAGAAAGTTATATTGTATAGCAGCTGTATTATACATCTGAAAATGTGCCAGAAGTACATGGTGTAATCTCAGCGTTGCCACAAGAGGCTCTATAGCATAAATGATTTTCTTCTGTGCTCATTTACATAAACTACTACTGTCATGGAAAAACAAGACAGGAATCTTACTAAGAAAGATAAACTTATAATAACATCACAGCAATGCAAGAATGAGCATTAACGAGACGGTTTACCCCCAAAAAAAAATAAAATTCAGTCATTTATACACCTTCATGTCATTTTAAACTTAATAAAACCTGAGAGGTTTCTTTCACTCCACTGAAAGTCCAGGTAACCAAAATGTAGAAGATCCTAAAAGGTCACAAAGGTATCACTGAAATAAATCCATTTGAATCACGCTGTTTAATTTGCTTTATATGATGAACAGATTTATATATAAGCACACATACGTAGTCATCACATACGGTAAACACAGAACCTCAAACATGCTCTCTATTTATGTGTTGAACATTGGTAAAATATACTGTAAATAACAGCCTAAATTAAACCAGTTCATCGTATGAAGAAATTATATCTCTTCACAAGACTCAGATTATGGATTATGATTTCATGTGTCGTTTGAATTAATTAAAACACATCGACTTTCAACGGAGAGACAGAAAGCAATCAGGTTTCTTCAAAAATGTCTTAATTTGTGTTTTGAACATTAACCAAATTTGAAACGACATGAGAAACGATAATTCAATTCCCATTTTTGGGTGGCCTATCCCTTTAATTTGCGCTTACAATGGACTGTCTGAGCATTCACACCTGTGTATGTGCACATTCCCAGAGTGTGCTTCTACCCTAATAAGTGCACTACAGGTTGCATTAGATAAAATCATCTGATGAATGACAGCCTACTACTAAATAAACCCAACAAATGTTCTCAAAATTAACAGCTATTTTTTTTTCTTTATTTTAGCACCACTCAATATCACTTTGCTGCATGCTGCATAAATCATTGAAATTAATCTGCCACTGATTCTTTACAAGTTCAGAATGTTCAGAGACGTGACAACACAGACCAAAAAATAGTTTGTTACCATGGTAAATACTTTTCTGCCGTTTTTGTTTTATTACATGTAATTATAAGAGTATTGCATTGGAATTAAACACATTGTGTATTGGAATGAATGCATTGATGATATAGCCAGTATGTATTTGCCAAAATGTTGCCTTGCAGTTGTTATGGTACTCTGGTTGGTTGCTAGGTGGTTATGCACTGGCCCATGTCAAAAGACTCAAGCATGGACAATATGGTATTCTGACCCCCAATATATGGCCCCGGACCCTCCTTCAGTGTAAGTCTGTGGGATGTATCATCTGCCAGGTGAAATCATAAGTCTGATTGCTTAGAAAATTAAAAGCACACCTCTCCTCAACACGACACTGAGACAGTTTAGGAGTTTTATTAAATGACTGACCCTAACAACAGTAATGAAGCTCGGCTTAGCAAGCACCACTAATAAATCAATCTGAAAATGCATTTCGAAGAGGCAATACAGACAGTTTCTCTCCTAGCATTTATATTATAACTCACTATGCCTTTATCAGTGGCACTCTTCAGAAATATTAAAAATCCTCTTGGCAACACTTCATTGCACATATCAATTTGGCTCGCAGCAATCAAAACCCATATGAGTTACTCAAATACATCCAATGCTGATGAATGCAAACACAACAATGCCCTCGACTCACACGGTTGACACTGAGAAATTAACCGTCAATGCAGTGGAAAAGGGCAGCCTCTAACATGTGACCTCGCTGTCAGTGACGGTTTGTCCCATCTGATTGTGGCATTGAAGCAGGGGGTGGACTGACACAGCGAGGCGGAGAGGGGTCCATATGTGAGCGGACCATCTGTCTGTCACAGACTGCTATCAGACATGCAGGGTCAAACACTGCTGGCCACTGTAAAAGTGGGTGAAAATAATATTGTCAAGTTTTATGAGGACTTTTAATGCAGATGAATGGAGGGAGGCAAATTTACAAGCTACAAAAACAGGGAGGGAAGCCAAAAAGAGGCTATTAATGAAAAAGTACCTGAGTATCAAGTAAATACCATGAAATATGAATAGGGTACTTATTCTGACCACCATTGTAAGAGCTCACTTCCAAAAAAGTACTATGGCGGTACATCGATTGTATCAGATGGTAATTTTACACTAAGTTCAAAAACATATTTATTTTGCTTTTTTAAAATAAATAAATCATTTATATCCTTTTATTCAGCAAGGATGCATTATCAGCCATCCTCAAATCTGGCCCACTCTTGCAGAGTTTAGCTCCAACCCTAATCAAACTCTTCAGCTTCCACACTCCACACAGACTTGAATAGCGCACATTTGTCTAGGTTACCATTAGATTGAGCGGCCACGTAAAGTTGCTGATAACATATTTCAGATGATAAGCCATATCGAGCGTTTGGATTCCAGTCTGATGTACTGTATTACCATAGACCAGCCGTTAACGATCTGTCCGTCACAAACTGCGTGACTTCGCCAAGCAATTCATGTGGACATGTATTTCTGTGCCTCTTCTGGTCGACTAACGATTAGTCAGCTAGTAGGGGGCAGCCCTATACATTTTATCATATAACATTTATGTTATATGATCATAAACATTTAATTGTGAGTGCAGTGCACTTCCAGAGAGATCCCGCCCACACACACTTCTGATTGGCTGTGATATTTGATTGATTCTATCGCATCGCAGTGTCGTGTTGTGTTTGGTGTGAACAGTAAAATTGCCAGTTGCTGGAATCTTGTTGTGTCGCGTGTAGTTAGGACACAGTGATGGGGTGAGTAAATTATCAGGACATTTTTATTCTGGAAGTTAACTAATCCGTTAACTGTGAAATTACCGTTAGCAGACTGCATATCAGTACTGTATTGTTACACTTTATAAGGATAACTGGGGTCTGTGCAGCTGAGGAACGTTGTCAGGGTGTTGTGAGGCAGCTTGCTAAGGTATTCTGAGTTGTTTTATGCAGTTTCTATGGTGGTTAGGATATTCTGAAACAAAACAAAATCAAAAAAGATATCTGTTATTGAGAAATGGAAAGATTGGGACATGCATGACAGTTTTGAAAAAACGGGAAAGCAAAAATAAGCTAATAACTCTCCAAAGACAAATCCAACCAACTGCAATTTACTGAGCTTGAGTGACAAGTTTTCATTGATGTGTTTAAAAAGAACACAGGACTCTTATGACAAATGCCTAATGGTTATCCAGAGAAGTTAAAGAATATGGATTTCATGTCACCGTTCAGCTTTTTGCCATGCCTGCTAGAGTTAATCCATATGACAGCAGATTTACAGTCAATACGGTTTCTAGTTGGTCACTCACTCAATTCAGAAGCATGTTATGGATTAGTTAGCCATTACAGCAGTTATCTTGACACGCCTGCAGAAATTATTGCTGATGACAACAGCTGCTGCTACAACACATATCTAACTATTAACTAGGTCAGTTCGTGTGAACACATTGATGTCTGCAAAGTTTGGGCCTCTAGAAGGAACAAATAACCACATATAAGCTACAGACATAACCCATGATGAAACTTTTATTTATTCAAATGTATTTATTTGTCATAATCAGCTTTTGCATGTCACACAAACAGGCTGATCAAAAACATTATTTCCTAGGAGACGAACAAAAGCATGCAAGTGTCTCACAATTTAAGCTAAGTTCACCTAGTTTCTGCAGCGTTTTAAACAGATTGTGAAATGGATACTTATAATTACGAATTATGAACGCAGGTTTGAATGATTACAACAACCTCCTGAGGCAATCATCTACACATTAGGGGCTCAGGAGGAAAAACGCTCCATTGAGAAGGAATAAAAGAAATGTGCGGTACAAAATGACAAAAGAAAAGTGGCATCAGCCAGTCGTCAGGAAGTATTTAAGACAACGGCGCTACTATTTCAGGAGACGCTGCTTTCTAGAGTAACACCTCCAGTCTGGTGAAGTATTAACAGGAGGATTAGGCAAAAGAAACTAAAAAACAAAACAAAAAACTATGACAAAAGCTGCTTTTGCAGTCTATAGTGTTTTCATTCATACAGAGCACTCTGTTTTCATAAAGAACAAAGGAAAGCATGACAGCTGACTGCAGCGTTAGGTGTAAATGAAGAAAGAAATGGCAAGAGATTCTCAAAAAAATGTGTGAAAGAAGTGCGAGACGCTTCAAAAACACTCCCGACCGCTGCGAGAGAAATGCTTTGTCTCCGACCAAGAGTATCAACGCTATTAGACGCTGATGAACTGTACACAACAACAGGAAGAGGGTGATACACAAATTAACCCGTGATCAAGGCTATTCCCATTTCATTTATGCAATTAGGAAGCAAATAATCTTATCCATGAATATATGAATACTGCTTTAAGTATTTCATTGCACTGACCAAATGAAAACTCTGCATTCAGTGTTTGAACACATCAAGGCACACACATTGGGTAGTTCATCAAGATTTTGGGTACAAGACAGCTAGTAAAAAAGCTACTATTAAAATAAAATAAAATAATAATACTTATTATGATTATTGCGGTATTATTATTATTATGAGCATGTTGTGATACATGTTGTGAATAAAGAATAATCTGACCTTTTCTGACACTTTAGTGCAGATTATAAAATATTTCTTCTTTATTTACGTGACCTACCATTTAACTCACAAACGTCCTTTTACCTGCAAACACCGAAGACAGGACGTGCTTTGCGGGTTCCATTTTGTTAAAAGCTGCATGTGTCTGTTTCAATTTCTGTCTAGTGTGGGTTCAGCCACTTAAACGCGTGAGTACCTCTTCACAACTCTGTATCCCTCTTTCAGAACAAAAGACGCCTGCAGCGGCAATTACTTGCTCTTTTAGCCCGAGCGTCTGCGGTCCTGCTCACAAACACACCGGAGGGACAAAAGCAAGCGGAGGAATCCTAATTTAGCTCAGAGCAGTTTGAGCGCAGTATTCCCCTGACCGTCCCTCCCTCTCTCGCCATCTCTGGCAAGACTGACGAGATAAAGTCTATCAGAAGTGACCTGGTGCTATTAGCAGTGCCAGGAGAAACTCTGTGGGCAGTGGTGCTCTGAGATGCCATCGTTTATGGACTGCTGCTACACGGCGAGATCAAGAAACAGCAGTATTTCTGTCTCTAAAGGTGATGTGTGCAATGTCAACTGAAGATGGGCTCTTTTCGGGGGAATCAACCTATGATTGGCTTAAGCAGGGATAAGAAAAAGTATTTCAGCACCCCCAAAATTACACACTTCATCTGAAAAGGCCTTTAAAAGTCATGCTGGCATTTGGACTCCATGGAAAGTGATAATGATAACTGGCAAATTTAATGTGGACTACAGTTCCTGCTCATGCTGTCATTATGGAGAAAATGTAGTTCATTAGAGAGTATTGCTTTGTGTGATGTTTTTAGTTTCTAGTTTTGTTAAGCAACTTTCTACTTAAGTACTTGGATGCTTAAGTCACACTTAACAATCTGAATGACTTTATTAGACAATACAAACTTAAAGAAGTTTGAGATGTGCATTTGTCTACACTTGGTATTTCAGTGCATTCACATTTAGACATTTTTAAGCATCACTTCAATGTCCAAATACTTTTTGGAGTCACTGTATAAAGTAGCGTTTAAAAATAAAATTGTGTTTTGTATTTTTCATGCAAAAAAATCATTACGAAACTGCACAGAATGCATCAAATCAATAAATGATTCTACCAATAACAACTGCTACATCAAGCCTGTTTGAATAACTATCAATATGACAGGTAATCCCAGCACTGAGTTGCATTGTGCATTTATTTGTTACATCGCGCCATGGAAATAAAATACAAAAATCGAATGACACACATTTACGCCGAACGCTCCTCGAACACACTTGGAACAAGGTAAGTTGAAAACAAATCTGAACTACCAACCTAAATCCATATTTTATGCATGAATCTCCAATCAAATTATCTGGGTCACGGTCTGAAGTTGTTTTTGAGTGCTTTTCTCCAGCCGCCTGAGACTGAGAGATTGAATTGAATCAAATCCAATCAAATCGTGAACCACATACTTCAAAACACAGAGCAATGCAGCAGGCCCAAATGGAGCCTTTACTGAGCGCATTATGCCTGCTGAAATGCTAATGTGTGAATATATATCTAAATATGCATTAATACATCTACCCGTTTCTAGAATAGCCTTGTAATTTTGGATGATATACAGCAGAGGTTACGTTCCTTGTACTTTTAGACTTTTTATCCTATAACTTCATACTTTGAAATGTGACTTTTCCCCCAATGGTTCGACTTCTTAAATGTATGGATGACTTGTTTAAGACTGAATCTCTCATAATACCATAATATCAATAAAAATAAGATTAAAAACCTACAAATGTCAAAATAATGTGTCTTTTAAAAAATAGTAATTCACATTATTGTCAATACTGTTTCTTTGATTCCTATTATTGCGATATTTTGATAGTAAAAAATACAGCTATATATTAGGGGAAGAATATTATTAATAATAATACTAATAGTGTGCCATATATATTTTTGACGTGCATCTGCATTAGGTTTTGGTATGTGTATGCTTCAAAGCATTTGTTAGTACAAAACATACTGAAGTAAGTAATATAAGTATTTTTGGGGGTTATTTTTTCATGATTATCATGATGAGAACTGGAATATGTTTAACTGTCATGACCATGCAAAAGTTCCATTTTTATGTGCAAAATATAATTCATTACTTCATTCACTTTGAGTTCAATTTACTAACCAATACTTAAAGCTGCAGTCCTTAACTTTTTGTGCTCAAAATGTACAAAATGTATATAATAAGCGAGTACACCATGAATCCAATGTCCAAACTGTGTTTTCGGCTTGTCCTGAATCACTACTAGTGGTACACCTTTAATAGGTTTTTATATTCAAACTATTTTACACTGGTTCAGGTAGGTACCACTGCGGAGTAGCCCAGAATCCGCGTGATTCGTCATAGACATAAACAGAGTGAAGTAGCTCCGGCTACAATGTTCTTTCCGCTAGAAGCATGCAGTTCTGTTTATTCACTGCTAGAGCACCAAACATTACAGACTGCAGCTTTAAGTGTCAACTGTTATCAAGCAGACTGAATTGGTAAATGAAATAAACAGCAAATGAAACACTCACCCCGTTGGCTTTGCTCAGGGCCTGAAAGTAAATGCTGTAGCTTTTGGCTGGTGACAGCGGTGCGTTCCAGTAGCCATTATAAGTCTTGTTGTCTCCTATAGTAAAGGGCTGTACTACTGCAAGGCTAACAGGGGGGAGCTCGGCAGCGAAATAGTGAGGTGAATTCAAGATGGAGGCGTTTCTGAAACTAACAGGAATGGAGAAACAGTCCAGCACATCAGTGGCTCGACGAACTTTCTTCTTCCTTTCCTCTTTAACCACCACTTGATAAGAACTAGAGGAAAAGACAAATAAATGTACTAAATATTAAAATGAGTACATAATATGTCGTTATTGTAATTAGTCTCTGACGAGGCCTTAGAAAAAATTTGGAAGAGGCTCAATTCAAATAGGTTTTTAAGTCAACATGAAACATGTTTACAATGCATTTAATTTCTGCAATGTGACTTATTTATGAGGAAAACATGACATTCAATGAGAAAACAGTAGAACGAGAAGTACAACAAGCACAGATAAATAGTGCACAATAAATCTAGCTTAATGTATTAGGAATTGTAAGCATCAATTTTAATATTTAAGCACATGCTTTAGCATTAGCCGCTTATACGGCAGCCTCTTGATTTGAGAAATATCTTCAGCTAGTGATGGCACATCCAAGAGAGAGAAAGAGCTGTGCCCGAGGCAATTTAACAAGCCATTAAAACCACCAAGAACATCTCTTCCCGTAGCTTTCTAAGAATTACAGAAGGCCTTGTCAGCCATCAAGAATTCTCTAATGCTAACAACTAGCTGCTAACATCTCTATTTAACGTTCTTCTTGGAATAAAAAATAAATAAAATCTTTAAACCTGCATGAGACCCAAAAATACACAGCTGCTTCTCTTGAGAGAAAACGACAAGGCAGGCGATGCGGTAGCGAGCCAGCAGAGGGAAATCTCTACTACGGTAATTAGCCGGAGGGGAGGTGGTGGATTTGTGCGCATGGGGCTTTTTGAAAGTGCTCATCATGGGGAAGGACTGGAGAGGGTATGTGTGTGTTTCCGTACACGGTGAATAGATAAGGACATCTTTTGGAGCTCTCTGTGCTAATAGTACTTGTTTGCAATTATGTGGTCTTACGCCAAGAACATACTTCCCAATTATGTGCAATTAGGGAAATGTATGTTTTGCCGAAAAGACATGGCAAATTATCCTAGCCTCTAATCTGGCATCTTTCATAAAGGATAATTTCCCATGACCAAAGAGGGCTGCCTGCTTTTCTCTTTCAAACACGCTGGATCTCCATTTCAAACTAATGGCTTTAAGTGCACACTGGATGTCATGTGTTGTGCATCCACTATAACCCTGGTCGAAAGCTGCTGTAATTATAAACAATTTTCAGTTATGTATTTTTCATAAAGACGCTTATAGATTGCCAGGGTCACATTCAGTATAGAGCACACTAACAATGGAAATACTTTGAACATTTGTCCACATGTTTATTGTAAAATAGGCAAAGTTGCATAGGATTTGGTTCTATCCTTAAATATATATTTAATATAATTATGCAAAATTTTTATATAACAATAATATAATATTATGTTATCATATGTTCCAAATATTCCAAATGCTATTATTAGGTTATTACAGTCAATTGATTCTCAAACTGAAACTACAATTAAATCCATAAAAAATTATTACTACTTGATATAAAATCTATTATTTTAGCTAGCTTGCAAGGCAACATTTATCACTGAAACTTAGTTTAACTTGATACACTACAATAAATACAACTGAAATAAACATAAATAAAAACTATATAGATGTATTCAAAAAACTATTTCAAAAGGAAAAACTAAAATAAAATAAAAATAAATAAATAATACTGACTCAAAATATTAATAAAAAGTAGTATCTCAATGATACTACAATAACACTGGCAAATACAGCTCAGAATCGTGTTTGAAACCAAATAATTGTCATAAGTACTGATGGGCTCCCACTGCACATCAACTGTGCTGTTCTTCAGTCAGTGTCGACTTGCAATTTCCAGAATTTGCCAAATCTGTTGCACATTCACGGTCTGAATTTCCACACAGAGAAGGCTCTGTTAGAGTGCCAAAACACAGCCAAATGGACCAGGATCCCCTCGAAGGCTTAGCATACAAATGATGCTTATTTGAATGACTGCATTTAAAAACCCTCAGGACCCCGAGTGAATCAACAGTAATGCACTTCTTCATTCAGACGATGTACTAGACTCCTCTTGGATGATTGGAGAGAGGAATCATGGGTCATTTGGTGTATTCTTGCCTTTTAATGTGCTTCGAATCTGTCTGCAGATTTAATGATTTTTTTTAGTTTTTGTATTGATAGTCCACATTAGACATTCAACTTACTATAAGCAAGTTTGCAGCAACATAGCTAACTCTCATTTATTTGCAACTCCATGTCCACTAACTCTCATTAGAGTAGTAGACTGGTAAGTCAGGGTTAGGTTTATAGTTAGTAGCATAAGTTGACCTATTCTTGCAAAGTGGAAAGTAAAGTGGAAGCAAAGTAACAGATGGGTCAAAGATGTTAACAATAAAAGTTGAATTCAGCATAACATTTAGTATTTTTCCTCCCGTACATGAAAATAATCCTGCTTAATGTTTTTTTTTTTTTTACCAAAAAATAATGACTATCATAATATTTTACCGTGATTTAAAGAAGATACCCACTAACTTTATGTATATAAAATCATTTTAATAACATTATTTGATGTTGACACAAAATGGGACATCTCTTTATTGAAACCGATATTAAGCAGACAGTACTAGTACCGTAACAACTAGTAGTTGACAAGGTCATTTATAGCTAGTAGAATGTCTAAAGTGGACTATGGATATAAAGCATTACCAGTTTTGTATTTTGACACAATCAGCATGTGAACAAGAACTTAAAACAGCCAATGTTGAGGTCCAGCGAACTAAAGGGGACACATGTTCAGGCTCCTAATCTCCGGCAAATTATAAAAGCCAATTAGGATTTTAAATTTCCTGATTAGATTTATCCTTTCTATATTCTCATTTGAATAAAAGTGTCAAAAGAGCACACTCGACAGGCATTTTCGTAGATAAAGTTATAAATGCAAACATTCTCAACATCAATAACATTTATGCATTTGACAGATGCTTTTATCGCAAGCAACTTAGATTGCATTCAAGGTAAACATTTGTATTTTTCACATTTGATCAGTTCTTCAATGTAAAAGAAATACAAATACGTTGGACGCTCACCTGACAGGGGCCCCTCGTGATTGGGCGGGTTTTAGGAGGACGGTGATTGTCGTGTCTGTCTCGTTCAGAGGAGAGTCGGTCTCATATTCAGGCATGGATGGAGCTGCAGACACAGATTCATGTTAAAGGACACAGCTATCAGGATATAAAGCAAGCACGTACTGTAGCAGACCTCATCTTAACTGACAAGGACAAATGAATGAGAGTTAATTGCATTTGCAAGTATAAAATGACCAATATTTATTAAAACAGCTTTGAAATCACAGTGCATTACTGTAAACACTTCTTGCATGTTTTACAAACTGAAGGAGACACCAAAATTATTGTCTGCGGCAACATGAGTTTAGCTTGTATTGAACTTGGAACACAGCTGCCTTCCAAACACACACAAAAAGTTGTTTTAATATTATGCATAATTAATATTCATGTATTTGAAAACATTCATTTCACAGTATTTACTCCTACGAGAAAGCATACAGTTTTGAAGGCTGACTCATAAAGATCATTACTGTGTAATCGTATTTTAAAATGTCACTCTCTCATTACAATGTTTAGATTCAGTGAACAATACGGTTTTAATAAACGGTGTCTGGCGTGCTGTAAAAATGCCACGTCTTTATGGCGGGCCACAGGAATATGGCTGAACTTGTGGAGGATGTTGTTTACGATTCATGTTCTCATTATTTTGTTCACTTTACATTAACTGTATTCCAACGATGATATTTATGCCAATAACACAACTCGCTAATGAGATTTTCGCTCCAGCAAAGCTTCTTTAAGACACAAAAAAGTCAAAATGACAAAACTAATTATGTACATTTTTGAAATGCAAGAGATAATTAGGTAAGCAATCAAACTAAGCTTATTTAACCCCGTCAGTTCATGTTCCCTGAAATAATGTCATATATTATCACCAGTAAGAACCATAACCATAAAGAACAAATATCTGTCACATTAACTCAATTAAACTGCGACTTGAGAGTCTGTTTTACTATAATTGTGTATAATTATCATTAGCTTTTGGAAAATATCCAATAATCTTAGCTGACCCCTCAGTTAAGACCCTGCCGTTTCCTTACCTGCGATTTTAGTGGCAATACGGGTGGTCGCAGGCGGGCCGAAGCCTTTATTTGTACTGGCTTTCAGAGTAAAGTAGTACGTGGTGCCAGGATACAACCCTACGAACAGATGATGGGTCTCATTTTGGAGTTTGAAGACACGGCCACGTTGTGTTGTCAAATCTGCACTGGGGTCCAGGGAGCCAAGAGCCTTATAGCTGATCTAATGAAAAAGAAGAGACCGGCAGACATTTACAATAATGAGTTCATTAAGAGTCTTGTGGATTCAATGGCATCACACATTTAAATGTATTATATCATGTACACCAAAAATGTAAGTTATGTCTTAATTTATTCACCATTAATTCTCAAACTTGAATGACTTTATTTCTTAAAAAACACGAAAGAAAAGGTTTTGAATGATGAATGTCCATTCTGCTCCTTTACATACAACGAAGGCATATACTGACCAAAGGCTGTCAGTTTCAAAGAAATAAAATCATTCAATGACAAACCTGTCTTCACATGCCACGTTTACATCCATTTTCAATGACTGACGTCATTTCAGTCTGTTCTTCACACAAAGTGTATACAACAGCATGATTTCAAAAGACTTGCATGACTTAGGGTTAAGCATGTATATGGTATATTTGAAGTTTTTATATTTTAAAGATTTATACTTATACAAACAGAAAAATTTATTGATACATGTTTTATTTGAAAATACTTGGAAAATGAACAAATAAACGATATATATTGGCCTGTGCTTTCATTGGATTCCTATTTCACCAAAAGGAGAAAGTCATGCAGGTTTGGAACAACATGAGTGTGAGCAAAGAACATTTCATTCTGGATTCTTCCTTTAAACATTATTTTTCTTAATAACGTAAACCTTTTGAAACAGGAAAAGCAATTTAGCACAGGAACATTTTTGTTTTACTTGATCTCTTTCAATTACTTTGTCTTTTCTGCATTCAGATGTTCTCTTCAAATATTTGAGACAATTTCAGTGACTAGAAATGGAACCCAAATATTATATTGTGAATAAAATGAATAACAAGCACATTTAGTGCACTGCGCTGTAAATACATGTCGCTTATTAAACACTTTTACGAGGCTTTCGGATCTGCTTCGAACATGTACATTTTAGAAAACAACATCTTGCTAAGAATTAACACGCCCCAAAACAATTACTAAACTAGGTTACAGAAAACCATTTCAATGCTAAGACACACAGACCTTCCATATCTTCGAGGAGGCTGATGGAAATTGATGGCCACAGTGTATGGGGGTAATCAAAACATTTTAGCCTTGACGTTTCACACTTCATAACTCCATTCCACAATTCAAATCAAATAAATTGACAGCTGGGTGCCTGCAGGCCCGCTGCCTAAAAGCTTTTCATGCATAGTGGAGAGATTCAGAATGCCCTCTAAACACTCTCTCACACACACACACACACACACACATCCGTGACTGTCCACTGACCACAGGCAACAAAACCGTCAGGAGAAGCAAATCTGCACATTCAAACCAAATATCACTCCAGAAAATCCACACACATATTTGAGAGACAGACAAAACGCAATGATGAAACTTTTCAGACGTCAACATAAGACATCTCAGTGATTCTGAAATTAAAAATCTTTAGGAAAAAGAAAACCTCAGACGGCATATAGATGTATATACAGTACAGTCACTTAAAGGGACAGTGCAACTAAAATCTAAATATAAAGTGTCATTTATTCCTGTGATGCAAAGCTGAAGTTTCAGCATTATTACTCTAGTCTTCAGTGTCACATGATCCTTCATTCTAATGTGCTGATTTGTTGCTCAAGAAACATTTCTTATTATTATTATCAATGCCGGAAATAGTTATGCTGCTTAATGGACAGGAATTTGTTTCAGCATTTTTTTATGAATTTAAAATTCAAAACAACAGCATTTATATGAAACAGATCTTCTTTAACATTATAAATGTATTTACTGTCACTTTTGATCAATTTAATGTGACTTTCTGAAGAAAAAAAAATGGTTGTAAATAATTGTTGGAAAAATCAGCACCAATGTTTAACAGAAGAAATAAAGAAAATGTATTCTGTGGAACATAAGTGCTGATTTTTCAACAGTTATTTACAACCATTTTTTTCTTCAGAAGGACACATCACATTTTTGCAGGTTTGGAGCAACATGAAGATGAGTACAGTTATAATAACAGAATTATCATTTATTAGATACTACCGTCTCATAAATACTCTCATACTGACTCACACACAGCATGGGTGCATGAATGTTTGGACTTAACTGTTTTTTAAATAAGATGTCAAAGAAAAACAATCCTGCATGCAATATCTTGTACAGGACAAGAACATGCAGTAACAGTATCCAACTATACATAGGTTTCCTTAAACTTTCATGCTTGTTTTATTTCATGTCAAAGGATTGTTTATACTGGCATATTTTTTTAATGTTTTCCAGCAGCCTGGTTTTGATTTAATATGCGATCATGTTTATGATTTCATGTTGGGTCAGTAAATCACACAGTGGTGCTGAGGTGTGGCGGAGCAGCCTGGTGTAATATACTGCCAAGCACAAGTTTACATGTTACGGATTATAAAGCAGTCTTAATAGAGAGTTACAGCTTGGATTTCACTTTTACAGCTGCTAATTTACTGTACATACTGACTGAAATGTTTAAAACCTCTTCAGCCGCTGTTTGGACAAACAGGTATTTCTGCTTCAACTCATGTCTTAGTTGAGCCAGAAGTTTAAGCATTAAAGAAATTCACCTTTAACATTTACTTGTGTCCAGTTTTAGCTTTGCATACCTACCAGTTAGATACTTTTTTGTTTTAAATTCATAGGTTTTCCTGTAAACGAAAGGGCATTAGAGATTGATGGTAGGCCTTTTATTAAATATCATCTATTGCCTTAAGCGAAGCTCCTCTGTAAATTTGAGCCCTTGTTTGGTATTAATATACTCAGCCAACAGCGGTCGTATTGAACATATCTCGTATAACACAGGCTCTTTACAGCTCAATGAAACAGAAAGCGTGAGGTGGCTG
The DNA here is from genome assembly GCA_027564155.1 of Gymnocypris eckloni scoliostomus. Taxonomy (NCBI): domain Eukaryota; kingdom Metazoa; phylum Chordata; class Actinopteri; order Cypriniformes; family Cyprinidae; genus Gymnocypris; species Gymnocypris eckloni. Next base: position 22,766,920 of record CM050419.1, on the reverse strand, counting down.
AAGGGTATTGTTCGTGAAATATACAGACAGCATCAGATTCAAAAAACATCTGGAGTGAAACTAGGTAATAGAGTAACCTCGCTGAAACAAATTTGGTAAAGAAACCATTTTCACTCAGACATTACAGGTGAATTTCTCCTACAATTACAAAGACACAACAAGTAACACTTGTTGTTAATTAAAAATAGTGAAGTACTTTAATTAAGCTCAAAACAATAAAACATCTTACATTAATCCTGCATTACCTTTCAACCCTTCAGAAAAGAATATAAGAACCTGAAATCCATGGCAGCTGTTATACAAACAGAAAAGACAATGCATTAAACTAGTTGTTGTTGTATAGTAATATTTGTAGTACATTTGATGTGTATTTTCCAGTTCAACAAGAGAACACATGGATAAGCCATTTATGAAGTCATTAAAATGTACTACCAGAGTAATTTCACTTTTGACAACAGGTTCTGAACAAAATCCATCAATTCTTCCATTTTCTATGTGACTGAATGAACAAAAAACAGCAATAACAACATAACAGCTCAAAGGCCAGCAAAGAGATCAATAGACCTCCAATTACCCTGTCATCACTTAAATGTCCCGATGGGCAAAAAACACACAAGGGATGGTCAATCCTGTAGGAGACTGAAAGTATGAAATGAAGAGATCGGTCTTCCTCTCTCCTTTCAGACTGTTGTCAGGGGAGACAGGAAGTGTTGGCCAGGGGGCATGTGATGCCACGCGACAGGCTGCTAAAAGTGGCCTAATGCACTACTGAACGCACTGTGGCTCTCTGTTAAAAGAGCCGCTTGAGTTTAATTGACCACAGCTGATTTTAAAAGGGTTCATTTCCCAGTTCAGTTTGGCAGTGGAGATAGGAATGCGAAGAAAACAGCCCTGTTTGTGGGAGATATTGGATTTATGGCTACTTCACTTCAGCAATGAGTATTAAAAAAGGAGAGAGAGAGACGCTGTTCCAAAACACAGTGAGCTGCCTTTTAAGGCAACTTAAGTACAGTTTCTTATGTTACACTGGAAAAAAAAGGTGTAGAAAAAATGTACAATCTGAAATTGCTAGTAAATTTCCCAATCAATTACAAAGAAACAGCAGGAAACATAGCGCATTAAAAACTTTAGCAGTAGAAAAACTGAAATAGTATTTTCTTATAAAACACTATGAAAGATCATTTTACAGCTGTTTTTGTGCCTTGTTTTGGCCAAATGCATTGTGATGAGCAATGGCAAATAAATAATATTAGCAAAATTAAAACTATTATTCTGTGTGTCTATATAAGTGTTACCACGGCATTTATTTAATTGATAATTTATTTAAAACAGACACTTATGAGGTTCCAATAGAACTGAGCCATAGAAGGCAGAATACTTATGTAGGCAGAAGGCATATACTGAAGGCAGCTCACTACGCTTTGGAAGAGGGATAAAGTCTCTTGTGACACTCATACAATATTCCTTTTGTCATGTGACAACTAACAAAAAAGCCCCTAGAAAAACAAACAAACAAACCTGCAACCACACTTGCATACATCTGTCACAAAGTACTACTTCAATAAGCTCGAAGCAATTAAACATCTAAAATTCATTCTGCATGGCCTTTCAACCCTTCAGAAAAGATTATAAGAACCTGAAATCCAAGGCAGCTGTTACACAAGCAGATACGTGAAATGAAAAACTATAAACCCAAGTTGGATTGGTTAGTAATTCTTCGGCCTCGTTCAAGACAGCATCTCCTGAGATTTACAGTTGGTAAACAGACTGGATGAGAACACAGAATATTTAGTATTTTGTCAATTTTCAGGGTGAGTTATGAGGGTTTGGGATGTCAGGAAGAAATGAGGTTACTCAACATTTGGTGTAGAGAATAATACGGTACACTCCACTCAATTCTGCTGGCATAAAACAGAATAAAACAGACAAAGAAACAAATATAGAAGAAAATACAGTACTGTAAATACTAATAATATAGTCTCATATAATCAGACAGATCAACTACACCACCATGATCAACTGTGATTTTACATTAGTTTTAATGTGAATAAATCTGAAAACAATGACAACACACAAACACATTATTCAAATAATAGCTCACCATTCTCCACAAACAACTATACGGCATGAGAGAGAATGAAAATAGTGGAAAATGTCTATAGACATGGTGATAAAAATGTAATTCTCCCCAAAAATTAAAACAGCAGAAATACATAAAAAAACAGAATACACAACCATGCATCAACCCAACTTCCTTCTGACTACTAGCAGTGCTACACTAATGTCTGCTGTTTGGGACAAAATAAGAGTACTTCAATCTCACCGTCTCATGACACGACAAACGGTAAATAAAAACTGCACTCTCGACATTAACCTGGATTTAGACCTCCCTCTAGACCAGACGTGCAGGACCATGAGCCCATTAACTGGGTCTAGCTGCTCCAGAGAGATAGGGGTTACTGGTTCTCTCAGCTCGAGTGCTTGCAACTCAAGCGCTTATTGATGGAAATGAAAACAACACCATGAAGGGAGGAGGTGGGATGTGCACAGGTTTTCCTCCATCCCGTAAGGGCAGAAAAGGCTGTTCATCTTCGTTAGAGGTGAAACCTTCCACACTACATCAGCACAGAGAAAGACAGCTCATTACTTTAACTTATTTAGAGAGAGAAAAGGAGATTTTTAGTTAATAAAATAAAAAAGTATTATGGTGGTACCACGGCACTAATCACGATTATTGTATTTGTAAACTACAGTATTTATTCTAGTGTTCAAACTTTTTTTTTAAGTTCACCAAGCCTGTATTTATTTGATCAAAAATACAGTAAAACAGCAATATTGTGAAATAATATTACAATTTAAAATAATATTTTTTCTATGTGAATATATTGTAAAATATAATTTATTATTGTGATGCAAAGCTGAATTTTCAGCATCATTACTCTTCAGTGTCAAATGATCCATCAAAAAACATTCTAATATGCTTAAAAAACTTATTATTATTATTATCAATGTTGTTTTATTTGAAATAGAAATTCAGACATTATAAATATCTTTACAGTCACTTTTAATCAATGTAATGTGTCCTTGCTGAATAATAGTATTAATTCCTTTCATAAAAGCCAAGAATACTATGGTATTACCATGGAGATATCTAAAAATCATTGCATGAAAAAATGACCATGGTATCATACAAAGAAGTACATGGTACATTGATGGCATATGAGGGTAATACTATGGTACTGAAATAATGTACTATGTTTTTTTATAAAGTTCTCCAAGGTATGTGGATGGTATGATATCATGGTACATTTAGGTACGAACTGAAATACAATGGTGCAAAAACATGGTATAATAATATGGTAGGTTTTTGTTACAAAAAATCAGCTCAAACTCAAATGTCATTTTAATTTTAAAGTGTGTACATAAATAACAGTACCCACAGAGAGATTGTCAATGTACCTGTCCATCACTCCAAAGAAAAACCATTAGACATGTTCTCTCTGTAAACAAAGTGGGTGGTTTGTTTCCACCGAACTCCAGACAGGAAGCCATCAGAAACACCACACGAGACACAGCGGAGGACAGGAAGACATCACGTCATCGCAAACTCACAACATGTCACGCAAATTAAACAAAACAAAGATCAAGGACTAAACACCCGCATGTGCAGAAGTGTTCTGCTATTTACTCATCCTCATTTGCATAGAGATAAAGAAAAATAAAGAAGCAGGAGGACAAAAGACACCTTCGCTGTACACGTCTCAGTGTTGATTAATAAGGAGCTGTTGAGGATCTTCTCTGTCTTACTTTCCATGCGCTTTCATATGCACACTCTTATTTTGTCAGCAAAGCAATTAATTTCTGAAAGGCTTTGATGGTTTGATAACAGGAGGCTGTTGTGCAGTGAAATGAAGGGAGAGGAAAGAGACAGAGCGAGAGAGAGAGAGAGAGAGAGAGAGAGAGAGAGAGAGAGAGAGAGAGAGAGAGAGAGAGAGAGAGAGAGAGAGAGAGAGAGAGAGAGAGAGAGAGAGAGAGAGAGAGAGAAACGGAGCGAGTGAGGGGACATTTGATCAAAAGTATGGATTTTGATGCAGGACACATCTCAGGTACTCAGAAACTGGTCTGAAACCCACTGCGATGTATGCGTGTCATATTTAGCAGGCTGCTGAGCTGCTCTTTCAAGTGTAGATCAACCACCCAGCACGTCATTATATACAGTACATATAGTGTGATGTGGCCTAGTGTCTGGCAACCAGAAGGTTACCGGTTCATTCCTACAAGTGTTGAGCCATGAGTAATCATGTCTGTGTCCTTATTCCAGATACTTAACCTCTAATCACTTCTGGTGGGATTGCCGCTGAAGTGAGTGTACTGGAAATACTTTTAGTTATAGAAACTTCTCTGAGAACAGACTGTGACTGTCAATAGAAAAGTCTATATACAAGTCGTTCAAAACTTTCAACTCTGCTGTAGAATTAATTCTATATTATATTGTATATGTTATCTAAATCGATTATGTATATCGAATTATATATATTGTGTGATACACACACACACACACACACACACACACACACACACACACACCTACATAGTTACATAAAATATACAGCAATAAAACATTAACTATCAAATGTATATTGTATAATACTATACTAGTTATCATCTCAAAACCATCTATCTATCTATCTATCTATCTATCTATCTATCTATCTATCTATCTATCTATCTATTAGGGGTGGCTCGGTACACATACAGAACCGTACGGTTCACAGAGCAAATTCCAAATGGAATTGATCATCCCTATCCTCGTGGAATGGGGACTTTGGAGTGAACAATTTTGCAGTTATTTTGTCATTTGAAATGCACTTGGCAAAGGGAGCGATCTAATTTGCTCACGATCTTCAGCTGGGATGTTCCCGTGACAACGCAGCACGGTGTGTGTCAGCAGATTCGCTGGCGGACACCGGCATAAAAAAATATACATTTTAGATTTTAAAAAGTTGTATAGGCCTACAAATTCGTTTTTTATATATTATATAGCAAAAATACTTTAAAAACGTTTGAAAATATCAAATGTATGTTCATTTGCAGCAGTTATGCTAACAACAATATAAAGACAAATAACATTAAAACAGCGACATCTGCTGACGCACACCGTGTTGCGTTGAAGATTATGAGGAAATTAGATTGCTTGCTTTGCCAAGTGCATTTCAAACGACGAAATAATTGCACACACGTGCCCTGTTCACTTCAAAGTCCCCACTCCAAGGGGATAGGGATGATCACTTCCATTTGGAATTCGCCCCGTGAACCGTACGGCATGTATTGCAAGTTGTTGTAGCCCTATTTTTCTCCATGACTCTCCAAGTCCAAACATTCCTAAAGCTACGAATCAAGAAACTTGCTTGCCACAAACAAAACCGTATCCTATTGTGACCCTTCCGCTGCATTCATCTCCGTGCCTTCCTTTTCCTGCCTCCGAGCTCTTTGTCCTAAGTCTAATTTGTCTGAATCACTAAAAGCGAGGAGAGGAGGCATATGGCTGCTCAGATCTCCTGGATAATTCTATTGGACGCTTCTAATTAAATCAATGAGGGCTATTATAGCAATTATCCAGCCAAATGGGACCGCATTGTGTCCGCTCGATACATTTAGTAAATTCTGCCAATCTTCTTATCACAAGATGGCCCACGCCGTAACCCTGTTTTAATGATGTACCTGGATATGCACAATGTCTTGCACGTGGTTTGTCTTCCTCATCAAATCAAAGAGATATGAGTCTCTTTTGTGCCTCCAGCCCACTCGAACACACACATTAAAGCAAAATATGGATGTAATTTGTTTTTGTCATGCCGTGACTTCATTTCCTTGCTTGTAATGTGGATATTCTATGCAATGACTAATAAATAATTAATTTGCGAGAGATCCAGTCTGTCAAACAACATTTCCTGCAACAGAAAATCACTTATTTTTGTGCAAAATGTGTACCAAATAGCATCTTTCCATCTAATTTTACCACAGAAATGTACTTTGATATATAGTTTTGAGACACAGATACACACATGAACAGCAACTTCTCAGTTTCATGCATGAAAATATAACTTCCAACATATCTACCTTGCTTTTTACTTAATTGTAGAAAACATAGTATTACAATTCATTCCTCTGCTCCCAACCACTAGAATCTAGAAGACACGTTTACTTGAGAAGCTATATCACATAAGGAGTCTTGTTTTCTGTGGAATTGATCGGAATGAAGTGACTGCATGATTAAAACGAGACAATCAATTTGATTAAACTTAATTAATTAAACCAAGTACCCCATCGAGAGATATTTGTTTCTGTTTGAAGCATGACTAACTTAATTTTCTTCAGTTTTTCAAGACTTTGTTAAATCTTGAGACATCTTAATTTAAGGATGTTTCCATATTTGTGTTGAAAAATAAAAATACTGAAGAAGACTTTCCTTTTTGGCGAAGCGTGCATCATTTAATGCAATGACTTAATGAATTTAAGTTTTGAAGGCCTTAATTTGTGGAAGAGCAAATTGAGACCTTTTAAGACCTACAGAAACCCTTATAATATAATATTTATATACATATATAAATAAACAAAAAAAGATGGAGCATTTTCTAACCTCATAGAGTGTAATGACTCCATTAGTTTCATTCGGAGCCTTCCATTGCATGAAGATCTTCTCCTCGTAAGGGCCCGTCTGAATGGACTCCATGGGAATGGGGCCAGGAACTAGTATAGAAACACACATTCAAAACATTTAGCAACTCAAAAACACGTTTAGTTAACATCTATAACTCATATATCGTACCATTACACCGACACATTTCAATAAACGTGACTGTTTTGAGAACAGAGGTGACGTAGGGTGACAGAAATGGCTTGTGTTGCTGGGTAGAAGGTAAAGTGAGGCGAGCAGAGATTGGCTGACTAAAGAAGCAAAACTATGTCAAACACACCTCAGCTGCAATGTTGGAAGTGTGAATTGTAGCAGCTTTGCTACCCTTCGGTATCGAGAGGTGTTAACAAGTGCTACGAGTACCACTGCGCTCATATGTGTGTGTCTATTTGCATATTTTTGTGTGCACGTCCCCTCTGGCACACATTGCAAGTTTTCCAAATATACTCTTGCTAGAACATCATTAACACCCTAAAAACCTGTTTTCAAGATGTCATTCTCCGTACACAGCCTCATCCTGCTCTCGTATGCCAGCATGGCATTTTCAGAGATGCTATGATTTGATGATTTCATAAATTAGCAAGCAAATGTGCTAATTTAGCGCAGTTTGACAATAGCCCATACAGCATGTTAACTTGCGGCTAGTTGTCTTTCATTTCTCAGTCTTGGTTAGTGTCTTTGACTTGACTGCTAGCGATGACACACTAATGAGTCAGAATGCTCCTGACAGTGTGTGCACAGGGAGCTAATGACTGAGCTAAAAGGCCGTTTAGTCCAACTTAGCAGCCCGAGCACTGCTGTTTGCTGTGCACTAAGTCGCGGCTAATTGGGAGGGCAGATTAAAAAGATGAGCGTGGCAGGGCCGTAACGGGGCAAGCGGGAGAGGAAGCTCGGGCACAAACAGATAAGCTGGAGGTCGTCTTGAATGGCGAAGAAAAGAATGACAACATCTATTGTTCATGGAACATTTCATTAAGACAGAAAACACACAGACCTAAACCATGAACTGTTTCATTGAGGAGAAGCTAAGCGAGCTGTATTTTTATTTTGGGAATGTCATTTATTTAACAAAAGAGAGTGTTTCTTTTTCCACATTAAATAGATTTAATCTCATTCAATTATTTCTGTTTATTTCTTTTGCATGTAACTAAGCTCATCTTGAAAATGTTGAGAGGTTGAGATATCATTATTAAAAGCTGAATAGACTTTAACATTTGTTCTTCAAAGGAAAAGATTTGAGCTGATCTAATAACTTAAAATACAAAAACACACGCTGTGTCTTGAGATTAATAAAGCATGCAAATCATTTATTGTCAGTGTCCACACACAATTATGATTTATGCAGCAATCATGCATATAATACTGTGTTTGTGTGTTCATACTGACATACATTGTGCTTGCATTTCTTTCTTTTTTTGTTCTCGTAATTCTTTAACAGTTCCAAGTTATGTCTTGAGATGTTTGATTGTTTCTTCAAATTAATGAGGACACAATAAAGGATCTCATCTCATTCTTTCTGTTTGTTTATATTGCATAAGCCTCGGCTAGGTTGAGATATTTGCCTTAAATTGCTATTAAAAGCTGATTAGTCTTTGGCATTTATTCTTTAATAGGAAATAATTTGAGCTAATCTGATATCTTAAAATAAAAACACTTATTGTGAGCATTACAGCAGCTGAGATCTGAGAGGATGCATTATTAAAACATTTCAATATATTCTAGCCAATGCTCATATATTATTTATGTTAATAATGACATTTTCTTCTGAAGTTTCACCATAACTGAACAACAATTTAATATGTGCATGAGTTTTAGTTAAATATTGGTTTATTTTTTTAGAAAGTACATTGTTTCCTTTATTAGCAGAAATACATTTTGATCAAAGATCACAATTGCACCAGAATTTATTTTGAAAATATGGGTATGGATAAGAATATATTCTAAATTAGAGTGAATATAGCCATTTATGGAAATCTCACAGTAAAGTACTGTTTCCTCATTGAACAGATTTCATCTCATATCATTCTTTCTGATTATTTCTATCGCATGCGACTAGGATCATCTTCAAAAAAGCTAGTGAGGTTGAGTTATTTGCCCTCAATCGCTATTAACAGCTAAATAGTCATTGGCCTTTATTCTTCGATGGGAAAAGAATTGAGCTAATCAAAGAAAAGGTGAATATCGCTCTCTCACCGAGGTGCTGATGTCAGATATTGTACTGCAAAGTGAGGCCAGTTAAATTATATTTTCAACAATTCTTCAAATAGCTTGATTGGGCACTAGCCAACAAGCACATTAAATCACGGTTACACTGAAATATAATTAGATCCAGTTCTCCGTCCGCTATCTTTTCCACCATATAACCATGCATGTGCGAGAAATGCCTCTTCACATATTAATCCAGCTGATTAGCTTCTCGTGTGGAGACTATGAGGGATGTTTCATTAAGTTTCAGGTGGAGGAAACTATTTTTCATCTCAGATACAAATAACTTTTGAAAGGTTTTGTAATTATTATACATTTAATGTAACTGATTATTTTAGTCTCTGAATAAATCGAGAACAACATATTAATTCTGTTCCTGTTTATGCTTGTTTACGGGCAAGCATGTTTCGGTAAGTACAGGGTCGGTGTTGTTGTTGACCTAATAAGGTAAAAAACGGTCTGCCGCCTTCATGTTAATTTCACCCTCCTGCAATTATCCCCATATAAGGTAACACAGAGAGACAAATTTGCTTCACTATTGATATGTTGCAGCTGTCCATCAATTTGCCGACACAAAGGACGGCAATTATAGGTTTTCATATGCAAAAAACATTAAAAAAAGAGAAAACATCAGTGAGGCAGACAAGAGCAGATACTGAATAACCAAAAGAGTTCTATCCATATCAAAACAGACTCATCAGAACATGAAGCTTGAATTATACTGTAATCTAATCATCTAAGGCCTGACGATAGGCTGTATTTTCACATGGTTTTATTGCTCCGCATTGGGAGAAATGAATTGTAAATGGAGGCTGAGCGCTTCCCTCTGGGAACTTTTCAAATCAAGCGCCGCTTGCAAACCTTCCCTCCGTCTGAGAAACATTGTGTCTTTTCACAGACTGTGAAGCTTTAACATGCTCTACGTTGGGATTTCCTTTTAACTGCAACACATCAATGGAACGGATGGATTAAAGGAGGACGGCTTTCATCATCTTTGTTTCATATTTGTTTTTTTCTTCAGGAGGAGCAGAGCAGTATTACGGTCTAATAATTCTGTTTCCATGTACTTCTGAGTGGATCTGACTTCTGTACAGAACTGCAGTGATTCTCAAATACACAAGACAATCTAATGTCTTACAATACAAACACGTTCACTGTGAGCATTACAACAGCAGATATCAGAGAGGATGCATTATTAAAACATTCAACTCGTCTTTTACTAAAGCATTGCTTATGCAGCAAAATATTCATCATTACTGAACAACAATTTAATGTGTTATTCAAAAAGTAAACTGGTTTCCTTTATTAGCAGAAATACCTTCTGAACTAAATCAACAGATAATAACTGCACTTTATAATAACTTCATAATGTAAATATCATGTATATTAAGAAGGAACACAGATCATTTGCCACTGGCGTTGTTTAAATATATGATGGAAAACAGCCCCGTTGCACAGCATCATTGAATCATAAAATTATTGCATATCAACACTATTTTTTATTTTTGCTTATTAATTAATTTAATTTCAAATTACTCAGAAATGACCGATACATTTAAAGTGTCACAAAAGATTTATATTTCAAATAAATGCAGTTCTTTTGAACTTTGTAGTCATCAAGAATTCTGATAAAAATGTATCAGTTTCCACAAAATATTAAGCAACACAACTGTTTTCAAAATGTTTCATAATAAGACATATTTGTTGAGCAGCAAATCGGCACAATAGAAGACACTGAAGATTAGAGGATTGATTCTCCGATTTGTATCTTTAGTCATTGCTTTATAAAAAGGACTCTTGTTTGCTTTTGTCTTATTTTATCATAACGGATAGGCTGAACGGCAGAAAGACTCCTTATTAAGCTAAACAAATTAAACAAAAACACTTGTTTTTGTAAAAAAAGTTATGTTTCAACCCATGCAACAATTATAATGTTTTAATAACATATCCTAGATTACTCTAAACCTGAGTTTAATGCATTTCTTGGACAAATTGATATAAAACAAGTTACAAAGATATTGCGGTGACATATATGTCACATTGGGCTATTAACCTTATAAAAGTAGGTGGAATTTTGATGACGTATTTGTCACATGTAAAAATGGTAATGAGCTGCTCAATTCATTTAGCTGATTCAATTATTTTAGTGTTATATATTTTCTGCTGCTCATTTCAAAGCATATTTTAACAAATCTACGTGCATTTTAACATGTTGACCTCCAGTGTCAGATAGTTATTTATTTATATTCAGTTTGCACATTTTTGAGTTGTGAAAAAAAACAAAAACAATTCTGGTTAAACCATATACCTGAAAAGGTAGAATTTTGATATGTTGCAAAAGAGTTGTTGTAAAATGTAATGGTCACAGTTATGTGGTTTTGAAATATGTTGTGGCAAAGCAAATTAAATGCAAAAACTGTATTACTTCTGAAAAAGTTTTTTGTTTTATCTTCCCAGAAAAGTTATATTTTTTACTTTTATAATTCTATATGTAACATTACAGATCTTTCACAAGGAGGGGTTGTATTTCTAAAACAACTGCAGAAACACGTTATAAGTGGTCCATTTGGTCTGTTGTATATGCCCATCATTTTCCTATAAGGAGAAATTGTTCTGGGTTCTTATGGGTTAAACCATTTTTAAATCTACACTGTTTATTTCTGACCACAGTGCAATAGTAAGAGGTTTTAAATAGCCACGATTGAACAGCATTTCCCCCAAAAACAGCTGCACTCTGAAAAGCTTCAGAATTTCATTCAGCTGGAAAGAACACGTAATCGCTCGAAGACAAAGACTTAAAAACAAAACCAACGGCCCTTCAGCCCTCAAGAACCAGGGGTAAGAGTCATTAATTAAAATGTTGGATAATTGAAATAATGGGATGAGGTCATTGAACTAGTCCCATTTTCACATTTGAGAATATGGTAAGGGTCACGCATGTTTCGAAACTCATTTGCCAAAATCTACAACTGTCAACATTAGCTATAATAGCGCATTATATTTAGCCCATGATGCTAAATATTGGTTATGAAAGGATGTTCTAGTCTATAATAGTCGTGTTTCGCTTCATTGTACTGAAGAAATAACCTCCAGTCTTTCTGTACATGTGCAATTCGTCCAGTGAAGGTTAGTAGTTATTTCTTCTGTTCTTGTTTCATTTAAATGTCTAGTAAGATTAAATGCCAAGAACAAGTATTAATGATTTCTGTACCAAACAAAGATCCATTTAAAATGTTCCTCAAACAACCTTCAAATAAAATGATATCTATTCAAGAAGAAGACAATGTATTTATTCTGTCTTGAGAGTTTAGCTGTCAGTAAATAGAAATATATATTCAATACAAATATTTACATGAGTAAAATATATTGAAATATATTCAATACAACACTGTTTGTAAAAGAAAACATACAGATACATGCACACGTTTTATTAGAGCGAGGAGAGAGAGAGAGAGAGAGAGAGAGAGAGAGAGAGAGAGAGAGAGAGAGAGAGAGAGAGAGAGAGAGAGAGAGAGAGAGAGAGAGAGAGAAAGAGAGAGAGAGAGAGAGAGAGAGAGAGAGAGAGAGAGAGAGAGAGAGAGAGAGAGAGAGAGAGAGAGAGAGAATGGAAGATTAGTAAATATTTCCATGGCTCTTTGGAATACTTAATTCTGATTGAATATTCAAATATTCTTTGTATAATGACTACTAAACTGTATAATTGTTCTGCCTCATTCTTTTAACAAGATAAAAACATTTCCACATGTTACATGTCCATTTCTTTATTTGTTCATTTATTGTAAAGTAGCCATGGTAATGTTCGGTCAGGTCTTTTATATGATGTGAACCACGAGGACAATTTATTTTATTTGTAATGAAACAAAATGGATGCAATTAGAAAGAATACCAATCGCTCATCTGTGCACTCAAGTTTAATAGAGAGAACAACACTAAATGTAATCGCTTGCAAGCAGAATATACAATTAGTCTTATTACTCTAATTCATTTTAATGTAGAATCTTACACATTTTTCTTCAATTTGTATTTTTATTGTATCTTTTATGAAATTCTTTTGTAATTTTTAAAAATCACTCTGAATTACTACTGTGTACGAAATGTGTTATATACATATATTACCTTTTCTTGCCTAACTTCATTTTTTTCTGACATTTACAGAAAAGTATATGAGTGAAAATACTTCTGAACTGCAACGATCTATTGAATTTACAACTGATGGACAGTTTGGCATGTTGTCTTGTCCATCTGCTAAAGGATGATGGGTTTCAGAAATGAAGTCATGAGTGATTATCAGTAATGTGATTACTGTTCAGACACAGTAATTAGTCAAGTAATCTTATTATAAACTGGAGAAGTCAGGGTGCAAATTATGGAGGAGTTGGAGTAGGGATGGACGTTATATGATTTGAACAACAACAAAAATAATCATGTCAGACCGACACCAATACTAAGTGCTGGACTGTAAAAAATCAAAGCAGCAAAAATGAAAGGTTTCATACACTTACAACATCTATCCCATTCCACCATCGTAATCCCACTCACCGTCTTCCTCCGTCTGTTTGACGATCTCCTCGCTCTCCTTGCTGCCCTCGGGGTTGGCCAGCACCAGCCGTAGTCTGACCGTCACGAAAGGCCTGAGTCCCCTCAGAGTGTAATGAGAGGAGGTCGATATCAGCTCCTCAGCAGCAAACTCCTGCTGGTTGAACACATACTGGTACTGTACGGTCAGGTTGAAGCTGTGGCAGCGTGTCACGGCGTATCCGAAGGTCTCCCACTGCAGGGTCAGCTGCCGGGCACGGATGTCCACCACGTTCACGTTCTGGGGACCGTTGACTGGATCTGTAGGGATAGGAATAGGAGAAAGTGAATGGAAGGTCAGAGATAAATATGATGGGAAATTGTCATTACATGGCCAATTTATTTACTTCTCAAAAGACACATTTCTTTCTTTCATAAAAATATATGTAGACTGTTCAAAAGGGTCTCTTCTGTTCACCAAGGTTGCATTTATTTGATCAGAATTACATAAAACAGTAATAAAAAAAGTAACAGTCATATTGTGAAACAGTATTAGAAAATAAATAATAACTGTTGTCTATTTTAATACATCTAAAAATGTAATTTATACCCGTGATGACAAAGCTGAGTTTTCAGCATCATTACTCCAGTCTTCAGTGTCACGTGATCCTTCAGAAATCATTCTAATATACTGATTTGCTTCTCAAGAAATATGTATTATTATTATCAATGTTGACAGTTGTGCTGTTGAATATTTTTATGGAAAATGTGATGCATTTTTCAGGATTCTTTGATTAATGAAAAGTTCATAACAACAGCATTTACCTGATATATAAATTTGACAACATAAACCCTTATCTGTTGGTTTTGGTCAATTTAATGTTTTCTTTGCTGAATAAAACTGACCCCAGATTTTTGAATAGAATATATTTAATAAAAAATGATAAAGAAATTTGAAATCTACTTGAAATAGTGAAATACTTAATTCTGACTGTTCAATTGTTGCATTTTGCAGTCATATATAATTTAAAATCTAATCAACATTCCATGCCCATTATTTATTTGGTAACAATGTAACTGTGATTAGTGAGTATAAAAGACAAAAAAACGTAAATAATAATTGTCTCGCTTTATAGTACATTATTACTTATAGCATCAAGCATCCCTTATATTTCAGCATTTGGACAGCCTGCTCTCTAGATTGTATCAAACCTTCTTTTTCTTTTAGCAGATCATCACTTTTGTAATCAAAATTGCAAGAACTTTTAATAAATAAATAAATGCTACAACTAAGCATTACAACTACAGTCTGTTGTATATGAAATCCTAGAACAATGTCGAGCAGTGAAACAAACAGTATCAGAGACTCGCCAGTGCATCCGGTGGGGTTGTTGGACACAATCTCTCACACTAACTCCTCTAGATTAGAAGAAAAGCACAAAAGAGGCAGGCGACTGGTTTTGACTTTGGCCTTGGGTGACTCTTGAGGGAGCCGCATGTGAAAGGGGGGTTTAGCGTCTTAAGATAGTTTACATCATGACAGCTCTCTTAGGATGTTTTCATTCTCAAAGTTCTGAGAGTTCCAGGGTGCAGAGTAATTTGAGCATTGTGAGAACTGTGTCGCGTCTAGGACACACATCAGCGTTTTTCAGCTTCAATGATTCAGTCATCAGTTGCTCCTACACACGGGAGTTTTTGCAGCATTGCTTATTCAACTGCATTCTATTCAAGATCAAGCAAACCAGGAAAGTCGGAAAAAGATACTGTTTTGTTGTCTATACCTATTTGGGAGCCTCATTTTAGGTTCTCTGCTGGATATTTGTACTAAAGCTGATCTCTTAGCTGAGCAAATTGCTTAAAAATAACAACAAATGACCCAAAACCCCAAATCCTTTGCTCCTGAAGGCTAGATTATGGCTAATCTATGTTTAATCAGAGTTGCTTCCCATCTAAAGGTGACATCTAAGCAGATTTAAGACTGTAAATCCTACTGTACATGGTTAAGCCTCACTTGAACAGCTATAAAAGTAGAGACATATGTTCGATCTGGCAATGCTTTGGCTTTCTGCCACTGAGGGTCCGTGTCCAACATGAAGCCCCCCGTCGAGGGAAGGTGTTGGGCGGGCAGGGGATTAGCCTGGTGGACAGGTGCGGGAAACACTATCGTCATTAATCAGAAAGAGGTGAATATGTGAGAGCTTTAGCAACACGCTAATGCGCGGCCGCGGGGTACACCGTGGTGCCATAGGTGGGCTTTTGGAGCCAGGATGAGGGCTGGTGTGGTTTTGCAAGGGGAGATGCTGATGGATGGCGAGCGTAGAGGGTCATTAATCGCAGACGTTGGGGAGAATTGCAAAAGAGAAATCAATCTTCAGTACTGCTGCTGCGCTGCTTTGGCGCGATCTCTTCAGACCCAAACGCCCCGCAACATTTATCACACCTCCACATCCCTCTCGCTCTCTCTGGAACGAGAGGGGAAACTGCAAGCAATAAACATATCAATAGGTGTCCACCATACCCAGCTGCGTGGGTTTTTTAAACCGAGATATTCAGATGAGGGAAATACAGAGGCAGGGAATGAACAACAGTGGAAAACAACAGTGAAAAAAGAAATAAAACAAAATGTGTCTCATTCGCCATAATGAAATTATACCATATATCGGCCAACAGCCATTCTGCTTTCTAGAAATCAGCATCAAGCATTGAAAATGACATGATGACCCATTTACATTTTTAATAAAGAAAGCATTTTAACAGTCATCTGCTATATAGAATAAATGGAATTAAAAAAAAATACAGATACAAATAAAGATAAAGAATTAAACTATACAATTGATAATAAAATGAATAAATACAATTATTGATAAAAAAATAATAATAATGAAATAAAACAATTAACAAACAAAAAATGAAATAAAAAATAAATGAGGAAGATAAAATATATCACAAGTCAAAGTTTTTTTTTGTCATTTGCGAGTCTTGCAGAGAACAATAAAACACAGCAGGCTTGACAGATACTTTATTACACTTCTAAAGAGTCTTGTGCTTTTCTTCAGAGAAAATGGTCAGATATTTCTGCAAGGTTGCACTTTGCCTTCAAAACTCACTAAAGCTTCCATCCAATGGTCATTTGTAGGCCAAAGTGGCACCATCGGTTACACGAAAACATGACCAACCTTCAAAAACATCTCCATCCAATCGAAAAACATCAAAGGTTAAAAGAGTGTGTGGATGGACACGAAACACGAAACCCAGTGATCTGCTTTGCTGTATACTGCCTACATAAACTGCTGCTTTGATATGAACAAACTTAAAGAAAGAAATACAAAATCATCATAAAAAGTTCAATATACTGTCCACATATAATGCCTTAAAATGCTGTCTTAGGCAGCTCACAGCTCACAAGTCATTGCAAAAAAGAAAGTGTTCTCAGCACATAACACAATTAAAGAAATATTGGACGTGGACAGGAAGTACACATTGTGTGCCTGTTAATGCATTTATAGTATCTGATATCCAAAGTCTCCCGAAGACTCGAGTCACCCCATGCAGTGACACAACTCGAATAAATTAGATTAACACTGGGAACAGATGTTGGGTCGTTTCTCTCCGGAGTGTTTTTTAATTACTGTCTGTTTTTTTGTAGCTGCAGTAAACAATACTTAGCATTTAACTCTGGATGTAACTTTAAAACTTCTCCTTTTAATTAGGTGACACGCATCAAAGTGAAACGGTTGTACTTTGCGCAGCATGAAGCAAGAGTTTGCGTATCACGCTGGGACTTGATGTTTGTGTCGGGTTACATTCCCAGCTTAGGAAGACTGCAGCAGTCACAAACACTGAGGACAACTGACATCATATAGAAGTTCCTCATACATACTGCTTCAGCATTAGCAGGTTTCACCTTCACTACAGCTTTGAGCTCTAAAACACATTTTAGCCAAAGGCATGCTGAAGGGTCGAGTGTCACTGCGTGGCAAAGCTGAACATTTTTAAAGAGGAAAACACGATTATTATGAGGATTTGGGTGCTGAGTTGCAGTTTTACACGTTAAAAGTACATTCAGTGTGCGGAAAGAGAAAAGGAAGGGAATTTAAAGAGATAGTTCACCTAAAATTATAAAATTGCCTTAAATATGTCTTATGTGTTCTAAAGAAGAAAGAAAGACATACGGGGTAGAATAAAAACAGGGGAGTAAATGATTTCATCATTTTTGGGTGAACTGTTCCTTCGAGCGGCAGCAGCTGGCAACATCAGCAAGAGTTTCAAAGGCAACAACATATATTTGGTTGTGATTTCACACTGATGATCTTAAGGGAAAAAAGTGAAAGTGGAAGGGGAACAGGGGAAATGGAGAGAGAGAGACTCAGCAGATCAAAAGGAATATACTCTCTGTGAGGCGACACCGCCGTCTGGCTGCTCGGCCCTTTGTGGGTTTGCTGTTGTTGTGGTTTATCCTGTAGTACACAATAACCTCCAACAGCCACACATGCCACTATACTGTCTATTCTATAATGCTTGACATGAGTCCTAACAAATGAACCCTTGACTACATGTTTTCTTCTATTCCTATCATATCTACTTTAAAAAAAATACTGTACTGTGTACTGTGGTAGTTGGACATTTAATATTTAAATTGAAAAACCACAGTATACAGTACTGTTCAAAAGTTTGAGGTCAGTAGTTTTTTAAATTTTGTATTATTAATAATACTTTTATTAAGCAAGAACACATTGAATGTATTAAAAGTGACAGTAAAACCATTTCCAAATCCAAAAGATTTATATTAGAAAAAAAGTTCTTTATCATATTTTGTTGGCTCATCCAGTGTGAAGTAACATGATGTTCTCTGTTGTTCTCAGGTCTCATTGGCATGGGAACTGTTTAGATGATGAATTTGGTTTCATTTTCTCACTTTACACAATATTTCAGATGACCCAAATTGATATCGATGCAACCCTAAACAGAGAACAGTATTGTGGTTTGTAGTTCAGATATTTAATTGCCCTATGAACCTTTTTTAATTGGTTCAACCACAAAAAAAGACATTTTAATCATTGTTTTTATTTTGTATTTATTTTTATTGATACTTTATGTAATCATTTGTATTAATATTACACCCAGAAGAATGCAAAATAAAAAATAATATCTAAAATAAAAAATAAAAAAACATTCAACAAATAAATTATTTAAAAAATTATTAATTCCAAAAAGTACACATTATTATAAGTTTTAAATTGTCAATAAAAGTTTAAAATGATTTAACAAATATCACACGATAATGAACAGTGCGAAAAGTGATTTATTTATATTATTATTATTAATATTTTATACTTTTAACACTACAAGTCAGGTTTGAAATATTGGAAACATCAATATAAAGTATTTACTTTAAATGTCTAAATATTTTATTTTCAGATGTTCAGTATAATTTCCCACAGTTGCCTTAGAGCATTTTACCATTCATCCATAGATACTTTATGGCCATAAACAAGCTGAAAATGGACACAGAACAGATATATTCTTGCTACATTGTTTCAATAAAAATAAACAACAGAAAGAAAAAAAAATGGCAGAAAATCTCAGCAGAAAAATAACAAACAATATACACAGAGGAGTTATAAAACAAAAAGCCATAAGACACCCTCACACAATCCATTCCCAAAAGAAGACTCCAAGTCTGTCTTGTTATTGTTTAGCCTTCAACTGGGCGCCGGACGGGGAAAGAAGCAATCACCCTTCCCTCTTCCCTAGTCAATCATAAGCTCCAGGATTCCAATCATTTAAACCTTCCAAGAGCAAAACAGTGTGAACTGCCTCGCTCTCCACTTCCTGCAGTAATGACTTCACGCAACGAGGATCATGATATATCAAACGGCGGGCGGCGAGGAGGAGAGCAGATCGGTGGGAGTTGGGATAAGAGTGGAGGGGAAAAGTGCTTATATTCATGAACTCCGCGGGAGGTTTCGGGACATTACGGAAAGAATGGGAGTGCATGTAAGCAATCTGTTTTAGAAGGGGGGCGACGATGGGCGACGGCAATTGTGAAAGATTTGAGGAGCTTTTGAATCAGAAAAGGTTGGAGCAGACATCAAAAAGAATGTACGAGAGAATGCGTGGTGTTCTCTGGTGCGTCTGTGTGAGGATTGCTGGGGTGTGAAGGGAGTCTAACTAATATTTAGAAGTCTAATTCCACAACCCAAGAAACTGTACAACCACATTCAATTATATTCTGTGTAAACTTTTGATTGTCATATAAAAAAATGAAGCTTTGTCTCCTCACAAAGGTGATTGTTTCTGGTTTTTGTTGAGGGTTGAAGTGCTTTCTGGCCTTGGCTTCATGAAAAGCCTGGAAATAAGCAACTGAAATTACTGAAAGAAAACTATAATAGCAGATAATAATGTCTAGCTATTTAAAAAAAAAAAAACATTAAGCCAATCGCATGCATATACTGTGTCAGATGCAAAAATAAAAAATCAATCCTAAACATCACATTATTAAACCCATTTTAATGCTTATTCAATGTCAAACTATTGAATTCCTCCATCATACATTGATTGATTTCTCTTAACTGCAGACAGACATTAAAATATTAATGCACATGTCTGTGCATAATCTGCATAACCTGCTTAATGGCAATAATTAACACTGATGCTTTATGATTAATTCAGCTGCATAACATTTGTATATCAACTTATGACACAACTTGTACAATTTCTATAGAAAGTAGCATACGTCTTGTTCTTAGTAGGCAAATTTTAATGCGTTGTTGACCTATGATCTTTGCACAAATGTGTACTGTATCCCAGAATACACTGTGCTCAACTTGACCTTCCATTTCTAGTGTGTCAAATGAACACTAAACTCATTTGATTGGACTACAGATAGGTCGAGACAGTCGACAAGTTGATTAGTTAGGTCAAGTAGTTTATCTACATTTTCTTGTTGAAAATTCATGGTAAAAACCCTCTCCAATAAAAGCCCTCTTAGAGAAGTTGCATTTTTAAACTCATCTTCTTTAAAGCACAATCCATACATATTCCGATGGATGCATTTGGTCGTTGCAAATGAACTGTTTATGTGACAATGTAGCATTTTAATGTTTGAAAAGTTCATTGCATAACTCTAACAAATAGTTAAATGCAGGTTAAGCAATTTCTGGAAGCCAATGTTGATATTTCAAAATCACCCAAACAAACACGCCCCTACCTTGATAGATCCGCCCCACATATATATAGCCTACGCAACCCAGGCAACGATTATTTCTGTGAAACATGAGGAGCTTTCCCACCGAAATGACCTGGAACAATATGTCCCAGGAACTTTTCCCCCCCAGACCTGTTGCTGTCTGCGTTTCCATCTAAAGTACCGAGAAGATTAGGCAAATAGTCTGGTGACTTAACGTTAGGTCTGCGCACGTTTCTCAACACCAAGTACGCAAATTTCGGCCTTGCATCCTCGGTGGTTCGGACTTCACAAGTTAGACTCGGGAGTGTGATCTCCCGCGGACGGAAAGACTCAAGTCCAGTAATCCTGCAAACAGCAGCGTACTTGATAACATCAGTCAGCTCGCCTCGGCTACTGCAATCTTCCTCACTGTATTTACAGATGAAATATATCAAACACCACTGTCTCTTTTCATTTTCATTTCAACATATTAATAGAACAGTAGAATAAAGACCAAAGATTACCTGTTAGATTTACCCAGAATGAATTATATCTTATGTTTATCCACTACAGAGACATCCGAGCCAGCGGTAAATGTCAGAAGGACTAGCCGAGGTTATGCTCCTCTCTTCGGGATACATGAGCACTGAGCGCCCGGTGATCGCGTGGAGCTCACGTCTCTGAAATCAGCGAAGCACATTTTCAAATAGTCGCTGATTTTATAAATAAACCGCAGATTTGAGTTTTAAACAACTACATTCTCGAATAAAATACACGCGTCCAGTGTAGTCAGACTTGCGGCGTGTCCGGAGTAGACACGATGTTATACACCTATCGAGAAGAAACAAAGCAACCTCGGCGTCCGATCCTAGGCCTTCCGCTCCTTGAGTTCTCTCCAGCGCTAGAAAGCTGATCCGATCCTATATTTGTACATGTCCTACTTCTTGCCTTATCGTCCCCCAGATGTTTTTCTCTTTTGTTTTTTATCTGTCATCTCTATCTTTCTGTCACTCGGCTCGGCTGTTCACTGAACGCTCTCTCCTCCATATGATGAGTAAACACACCCCTTACTGCTGATTGGATATAAGATTGTTTTGGGACTCGGCCCCGACTCAGTTTTCTAAAACGTTTTTGAAAATGACATACCCTGCCTTTAAAATAAGATGGTATACGGTGTTAATTCAGTATAGAAAAAGAAATACGCTAGTATTTAAATCTGAAAATACTTTATAAATAGTCATCAATGAACAATGACATCAGTCGGAAGCATTTGTGCATAAAGATGTAGATTTAGCTATTTTTTTGTCAGTGTCTCATTGGTTATAATTATTTCTGAGGAAATAATGTTCTTAGGCACAAAACTTCAGCTGCAATGGTGCTAGTATGTAGTTACATGATATACATTTTAATTGCCTGTTCAATCAAATGCTGAAAAAGGTTACAATATTGCTATTCCCCTCCTGTCGAGAGAGAAAGACCTTTCTGTCCCGGATGACCTCGACTGGAAAAGGCCAAGGAGCGCATTGCTATGCGTGTCTCTCTGAGCAGCCCGAGTCTCCAAGGACCCAAACGCCTCAGTAGACAGGAGATATGTGATATTAACTCAAAGCCTTTTGAATGTGAGAAAGTGTAATCAAAATCATTGTAAAAAATGATTGCATCATTACAACAGTTTCTTAATTTCAATCCACTCTGTTATCAAAATTTGTGCAAAAACTCTGGATTTTCAGAGATGCAGCTCAATTTGACTTATGCTTAAGATAAATTCAAAATTGTTGAAAACCAGAGCAGAGCCAAGAAATTATTTATTTCATATGATTGAAATATAACCAAATAAATCAGAATCAGCTTAAATGTAATCCAGATGAGAATCAGAATCTAATTGAATCAACTCAAACTGAACTGAATCAAAATGAACTGAATTAAATCAAACCGCATCAGTTTGAGTCGAATCAAAATCTTGTGAATAAAAACTGAATTCAGATCTAGACTCAACCCAGGATTTGATTTCTTAATTCATTTATTTTACCCTATCAAACCCCAAATTCTAAATGATGCTTGTGCTATCTTAAAAGGATTTGTCACTTGGTGGGTTCCTTCTTATATTTTAAATCTAATGCAACGACATTAAGACATCTACAGTATAAGTATCCAAACACTTCTGGAGCCCCTGTAAGTGATAACTTGAGAACCATTTTCATTTTACTCAAACCTTTAAGGGAAAAAATTAAAAGTTTTCAAGCTGAAACCGTTTAAAATGCTTGTAGCACTAATAATAACATTATACAGGTTTGCAATGTTTGAAAAGCCAACAACAAACTATTTCATTTTCACCGCATTCCATTTATACCTGTCTGTGAAAGAAACTTTCCCATTTCTTTGTTTCGCCCTCTTTTCTGTCTCTCTGAGGTTTTTGGACACACTTTAATGGTTGTGCCCGGCGTCATGTATTTCGGAGGTGTTTCTGGAAGACTGAATGAGGGGGCAGCTCCACCTGTCAGCCTCCTCTGGTCAGCATGCTATCTGCAGCCATGCACGTCAAGACAGGGTGACAGCTCCAAAGGGAGCTAAAGAAGAGGGCTGTGCTCACTTTTCCCTTCCAAAACTCTTTCTTCACATTGTTTCCTGCTCTCTAGACGAACGGCTCTTCAACCAGCCATATCCCTCAAGATAAGCCCATCTACCATCTCTCAGTCATTTGGAGATCTAACTCTCTAATCCCTACACAGATATCTTGATCTTTAAACAAAAGGTCGGCTCAGGCAACAACAAGCACGTGAACAAAACGCCCCATTAAAAAGAAAGAGAACACCAGATGATATGTCTTCCCAAACATCGTCCTCAGTAAATACACATCCCTTTTCTAGACAAAAGAAATCTGACAGCGCAGCAAAACTCTCCGCTTCCAGCCCCCCACGCTGCACCACGCTCGCCCGCGTCTCTCTTTTAAGTCTCCTTCCCGTTCTTTCATCAAACTGAGATCATTACGTTTAAGACAGGTTGCCTGGAAACAATTCACAGAAGAGTTGACGATTAAATCATTGTTACTCTTTTAATGTGCAGTGGTGAGCGTACCGCCCGAGCACAGAGACTGCCTGGCCTGGTTATTAATGATTCCTCGTTTTTTGCATGCTGGGAATGTGACATTGTCATTGGCAGCTTATGTACCTGCTCGCTAACGGCTCATTTTAGAATGCGGCGCTCCAAAACCCACAGTGCATCTGGTTGACAGGTCCAAATATAGTCATGCAGAGAGGAAAGGAAGTAGAATGGGAAATAGATAAAGAAAAATTGTATTAAAAGGGCGAAAACCAGAATTACCCTTCACAGCCTACAGACAACCCATGTGTGTGATTTAACGGCTGATATAATTGAATGAAAATGGCATCTGATGGAGTTACTGAAAGTATATTTTTAAAAGCATTTATATATTTATATAGAGAGAGAGAGAGCTGGATAGACTACTTTAAAATAGTAGTCACTTACTTATTACAGATTACATGATGAAAACGTTATTGTAATAATCTAGGTTACTATTTTTAGGTAACGTGTTCTATTTTTAGATTAATTGGCTACGTTTTTAGATTAATTAGACTACTTAAACTTACCATTACACATACCATATTGATATACAGTATATAAAATAAAGCAAAGATAAAAAACATATACTTCATTTTTTGATACAAACATTGTAAAATGCATTAAATATTACATTATACCAGTGTTTCCCAAACTGGGCTTAATGTAAGAACTGTAAGGGATATGTGAGTTGATAAAAAGCTAATAATCAATTCAATCATAAAAATGTAAAATAAATTATTTAAACCCTTGAACACTAAAAATAGGAATATTTCATTTGTTTACCTGCATGTCAATATGACCATTAAGCAATATTAAAAGGAATGTAAACATGCAAATATGTAGGTACATTATTTTAATATTAAATTACTTAGAAATATTGTAAGTAAATATTACATGTCAAAAAACATTTGGGAATCCCTTAGTTTCATACATGGTGTATATGCTTGAGAGGTACTTTCTTAATAGACTAAGAATGATGTACTGTCATTGTGTGAATAAGATGTAATCCATGAACAAGTATCAAATTATGAGCACTGAAATGTAATATACTATATATACTAATATACTATGTAAATATTTTGTTCACTGTTTTTTGTATAGCTATATCATTTCAAAAATCTTCATTTGCTGAAAATCAATGGGAAATATTAAGTGATTGATATGCAGTTTAACACATTCTTACTGATGTTTTCAAGACTATCACAAATTATTTTTGCTAATTTAGCCAGCTATCGATATTAGTCAGCTAGTTAGCCAGAGACAAATCGGAAGATTCTGACAGAACAATATAGAATAAATCACAGAAAAGCAAATGTTTAATTTCGCAAGGCATGACAAGACTGAATGAGTGAAAGCACTGCGGTAGCAACATTGCTATGGGCCAGTGGGACAAGCAATACGTATGACTTTTTGACTGGAGTCATGGCTGCTGAATATTCAGCTTTGCCAGCTACATTTTAAATAATAATAAAAAAAGTTATTTTAAATTGCAATTATAGTTTATAATATTACAGTTTTTACAGTTTTTTTGGTCAAATAAATGCATCCATAGCGAACATGTAAGGTTTCTTTCTGAAAAAATCTTACAGTAGCATAGCGTAGATCCTCATTTTTTTCATCAAGAATTTTAGATGTGATATTGCTTACTGTCCAACTCTAGAGACCTACATTTCCACAATAATTTGGGAAGAGAAATGAAGCAAACAAGCTCATTTCAAAACTGATAATGACCCTAAGATTACAGAACGCCTTCATCTGACAAGCAAAACTGCATTATTCATGGACGAGTAATTAATGCCACCCTCTTTGTCTCTCTCTCTGTTTTATTTGTATTTGTATTGTTCTATGTTCGTGTGAGTACATCAAAACGGAAAGCTGCCCTAAGGCCAGGCCTTCAAGAAGACATGACTCCAGTCTTGAAAAACATCTGGCTGTCAGCGAGGCGAGCGTGAACGCGGCGTTGTAAGGCTGAATCACAGTGAGACACAGCCTGGAGCTAAATCACAAAGTCTGCTTCTCCTGTAGATAAGGGCCTCCTTCAGGTCCTCTGGGGGCTATTTTTGGTATCGGAACTCATAATCATGAGAAGTTCATTAAACGTCACCCAAAGCCAAATGCAGTCTCCATATGTTGGTGCCCAGTGGGCGCTACTCTCCCAACAAGCAAACCTCCTCATCTTCCCTCTATAAGACGTTCAAATTAATTAAGGAAAAGCACATTTTCCCCTCATCTCCATAACTGAAACAGTGACTGCATTTTCAAATGATTTGAAATTCTTCATTTATGTCCTTCTCTCTAGAGCAGTCTTGCGCAAGACAGAGATATCTGTGGCTATTTGTACCAATTACACTCACAATCCTCTTAGTTTGATATATTGTGAGCCATTTAATTCCTAGCGCTTTATTTTAATATGCAATACAAACAAATAAAAGCTTGACAATCACTATTGGGGCAACTAGGAGTAAGACTAAACCACAGATCATTGTTGTTGTGGTTTCTTGCTCCCTCTCAGATGTATTTACAATAAACCATTTGAAATGTGTCCCTTGTAGTAGAGATATTGATTTATTCATTGTTAATGTTTGATTTATGACCACAGATGTCAGTTAAATCCAATCTGTTAGAAATCAACAAATGTGGTAAATACACATTTCCCAAGATCCCGAGGGATTGCTGGGATTTCATTTTGAAGTATTCCATGTTAATATATAGAGGCAGGTTATGAATAACAAAACTATTTGAGGTGGATTGGAATTCGCTGAGGATTCGATTGGGCCATTTTTTTTGAACAAATGAATATGTATGCTGGAGGTTTTTCTTCTCCTCCTTCTCCCTCTGTTTCTCACCCAGCAAGGTCTTTGTTCAAGTCAAACAAATTCACAATAACATTCATTACAGTTTCTTCATAACTGATCTTTGAATAATGTCACCTGATATTACTGAGCACCAACTCTTATCAGAAATCTCTAAAACAAAGAATAAAGCAAATAATATACAACAAACTATATATCCGCTTCTCGTGTGGAAGAGATACTGGCATTTGAAATGAATGAGGTTTTTCTTGAAGAAATGCTCCAGGTTCAACATAAGTCATCCTTCACCACTAAAAATACAATACAAATAACTAAAATAAAATAATTCATTCATTCATTTAACTTGTCCCTCGGTTTGTAAAAACAGACAAAAAGGCATTTACAGAAGAATTGAAGCAGGATAAACATTAAAATACACTACTGTGCGATAAAATTCATTAAACATTTTGTTTATGTTATTGAAAGAAGTCTCTTATGCTCACCAAGTCTGCATTTATTTGATCAAAAATACAGTAAAAACTTTATTATTATTATATTTAAATATGTTTTATTTAAATATATTTTAAAATAAAGTTTATTCCTGTCGTGAAAGCTGAATTTTCAACATCATTACTCCAGTCTTCAGTGTCGATGATCCTTCAGAAATCATTATAATAAGTTGTTAACTGCTCAATAACGTATTTTAATGTAGCCATGACCAGGATTATTTATTTAAAATAGAAATCTTTCATAACATTATCAATGCCTGTCACTTTTGATCAATTTAATGTATGCTTGCTGTACAAATGTATTTGTTTCTTTCACAGAAAAAAACATTCTTACTGACCCTGAATGGTAGAGAAAGTCAATATTTATTATAATAAATATTGACATGACACTAATGTGATAAAAGCATTAAATCATTTAAAATCATCTAAGCTCGTTTGTGCAAGTTCAAACTTGGCCAGGACCATGTAAAGCCAATAAACTTTACAACTCAAACAACCCATATTTGTTGGGAAGAATTAATATACGTGCTTTAACAAAAATACATTCTGCATTTTACCTCTTAAAAGCACCCTATATTGGCTTGTTTTTACACACAATTATTCTCTGTGCTAATCGTCTATGGCATGTTAAAGATGCTGTCAACAGCGCTTAGGTTGTTTTGAACCCGGAACGTTCCTTTAAGTACAAGTCTTTTAGGAGCTCAATCCCTTCAGTCACGTTTGATGAGAGATCGTGATGACAGAGCGAGAGGGGAACTACTGCAGCTGATGTGAAGTGTATTATAATTCAGAGAACATCTCCCAGAGGGCAATCTGAGGGTCTCGAGCAGACATACAATGAGGGGGGCGGGCGGACTCTGTGTTTGGGAAATGGGGTGTGATGGGGACTCAAACATGGCACAAGAGGGATTTACAGCTCCTGCCGAACACTGTGAGCATCCACATCGTAAGTACACAAGCTTGTATTACAGAAACAGGTGTAGAAATGTCTTATGCATGCATTACGGCACAATCATTTCTGTAGTTATGATTATGGACATACTCTTAAGGGCACAATTCTCCTGAAAATGACATGCTGTCATCATTTATTCAGCCTTGTGTTGTTCCAAACTGATTTTTCAAGTCTTCTGAAGTCAAATGATAGCTTTGTGAGGAACAGACATAATTTTAAATGTATATTTTCAGATCTTTATGTCACATACTGTTTTTGAATGTGATTCCACTAATAGCAATTTTCAGTTTCTCACATACAGTAAAGCAACTAAAATACTGGTCCTGATAAAATACAGGTTTCAACATTCACTACAGTTTGGAGTCATGTGGATTATTGTGATGTTTTTATCAGCTGTTTGGACTCACATTCTGACGGCACCCATTCACTGCGGAGGACCCATTGCTGAGCAAGTGATGTAATGCTACATTTCTTCAAAGCTTTTCTGATAAAGGAACAAACTCATCTAGGCCTACATCTTGAATGACCTGAGGATGAGTCAACTTTCAGCAAATTTTCATTTTTGGGTAAACATATTGGGATGAACTACAAAAGTTCATAAACACTGTCAAAATAACTGCAAAATATATATATATTATTTTTATATTATTTTTATTTAATATTTAATTTTTTTTTATCCACGGCATGAAAGACCTCGGCAGCAGTAAATAAATGACAGGACTTTCATTTTGGAGTGAACTATCCCTTTAAATAAACAGTTTAGTTCTGTATGGCGCAAGATAGATAGTAAAAAAAATTAAAAAGACTGACATAATTTACTCAACCACATGTCATTCTTTCTTCTGCAGAAATTCAGATATTTTGGGTCTGGAATGACATAAGGCAATAAATAATGACAGGGTTTGTATTTTTTGGTGAACTATGCCTTTAAGGTTAGAATGAAAGTATAGAATAATATTCTTGAGTTTCCAGGGACTTAATAAATATAATCACTGCCACAGGATCCACAGCCGAGGCCTCACAAAACCAAATCAACTTCAGAATCACACACACACACGCACACACACACACACACACACACGCACACACACGCACGCACACGCACACACACACACACACACACACACACACACACACACACACACAAAGTTTCCCTCTCTTTCTCTCCGTACTTGTCTATCTCCATCCTCTCTCTCTCTGCCCCCTGTGCATTATTCACCATCTCTGCACCGTGACCGCCTGACGTGCTGGGAAAGACAATATAAGCGTATCTATGTGTCTGCTCTGTTCCGATACAGAATTCTCCTCTTCTCTTCTCTCTTCTGCTTTTCTCTGCTGCCTCATTACCATGTCTTATTAAAAAGAGATTCACTTTATGAAAGCTATATTCATAAAATACACCATAAAAATAAACTACAGTGATCAGAGAAATAAAAATGGCATGCTTCACAAAGATAAGGTGATCATTCATTATTATTAGAAAAGATCATTATTACCACAAAAAGGCAGCCCCGCCTCCAAACGCATGCTATTGGCTGAGCCAGAAACAATGTTTTTGTCAGTGTTTACACTCTTCAGACAGTTAACCAGCAATTGTCTCTCATTAAGTCTACACACATTAAACATTGAACATATTGCATCACTGCCCCTTTAAAGAGGGTCAACTTTCATATCATTCTGTCACTGTTTTACTCCAGGAAAAAAACGTTTGTGCTGAATTATCTACTATTGTTTGATTCATTTTCAATCTGAATTGACATCTCTGAGTTAAAAGGAGGAAATTATCAAAAATTTGTTATGAAAATCATCTTTGACTACAGATAAGTGTCACAGGGCACTGTGAGGAACCAGAAGCTGCATCTGAGTGGTATTAGATGTATTTACACACAGTTTGATGAAGCTGGGGTGCCATTTACACTGCAAAATTTAAAAAGCATAAATCATTTAAAAAGGTTCATGTTTTACATAATTTTTTTTAAACACAAATAAATGTTGATAAAAATGCAATACTTTTAAATATGACTAAACCACCAGTAGGCAGCAGCAAATATCTGTTTTAATGAGCGATTAATTCATTCAACTGATTCATTCAAACGTCTGATTCATTCAGAAACGAGTCAGTTGACTGTCCTTATAAATGGGCCACTGAATCATTGACTCACTCGATTCATTCAAAAACGTGGATTCATTCAGTAACCAAACACCGCTGTGTGTTGTTCGGAGACACACAACAGTTCTGCTGTGGCTTTGATCGCAACTATTTTCGTCAGCGAAATTGAGCAAAACAGTCAGTATTTTGTCTAAAATCTAAGTCACTTATTTTTAATCTCTTGTTTATTGAAGTTCTACTGTATAAAATCAGTGTCACATTGCAATCGTGCTGATATTGTTATTCTGGGAAACATCACGGCCGTCTAATAAATCATATTTTGTAAATCTCATTTTTTTTTTGGGACAACTGATTCTGTGCTAATGAAATGGCACGGGTAAACCGAGGACCTGAATGAGGGCAAAACGTAAGTTTATTTAATAACAAATTAATCGCAATGGATTATGTATAGTAAGTGGATTATGGTTTCTGCGCTGATGACAGCTGTTTTATTCACTTTATATCTTCAATAATTAAATTCTCGTATGCACTTCACTGCCTGTGCCTGTATTTGGGTGCTTGCAAAACTTAATTGTAAACTTTAAAGATCATGATTATGAGGTTTTAACTGAATGAAAAGTTATGATTACTGACTTTATATATTTGAATGTGTATTTTAGTACCGGACCAGGACGATAGATAATATCATTACATCATTGCGAATGACGTTATTACTTTAAGGTGTAAAAGAACCGATAAACCGTTTTTTTGAACCGGTTCATTGGAACGAACTGTCCGAAAGAACTGGTTCGTGGAAAAGAACCGGACTTCCCATGACTACTGCGACATCTCTTTTTTTTGTTAAAGTTGGCAATAAAAGGATTGGCTCGCAATCGTCAAGACGTGAGACTGCGAAATATCGTCCGATTCCGATCACTGGCCGTCAATCTCTACTACGTACAACAACCAACATGATAAAATGTTACCAAATTATGCATAAAACTGAATGCCATTTTATGCCACTCAATTGACATTTACTTTAAAAATGCTGTGAAAATTGCAGTTATTGATATCTTCGTATTCCATATGAATAGCACTAAAGACAGTAAAGGACACTTTAAACTGCCCAAACCTCTGCTTATATATGTAATATCATTAACTGATGGACTGCAGAGTGCTGGTATCTCCAAACATATTCATTCATAATGTTAGGACATAAGCCAGAAGACACATTAGGCTCTCTAACTCAGAAATATGTTGGTAATTAACTCGTAAAGCGGAAGTGTTTTAAAATGTCATAAATTTAACAAAAAGAAGTCCCAAAGGTTACAGCAAATCAAAGAGGTTATTTATGACAGGCTTTATCTCAAGGTTTCAGGCTAGAGAGGAGACGCTTATTGACCTTATCCGTGTGTGTGTGTGTGTGTGTGTGTGTGTGTAGACGCCCTGGGTTTCCATGAAAAGTGGAAAAGGATGATGAAGTACTGTCTACAGGTAAAATAAATTTGCTTTAAGATCTCAGGGTAGAATTTATAGCGGAGGATGAAAAGATGAGATATTGCCACTGAGAGCTTTTTTTTTTCTTTTTTTATTGCTGCATTAAATATTAAAAGCACCACAGTCACTTAAATGGATATTCAGCAATTAAGAACACACACGTAATAACCTCTGTCTTCCTGCCCCTGCAGACGATGAAGATTTATCATGAGTGATGTGGAAATATATTTAAATAAATCCACTTTGCTGGAGAGTCAAGCAGATGACTAAACTCTATCCATCATTTGGGCTAGATGGAAGAGAAGAGAAAGAATGGATGAGAGATCTCCACACCTAAATATGTCTGTGCCACAGAGGGTGACGGAGCAGGACAAAAACAGAACGGCAGAGGGGAAGAGAGCATTGTAAAGGATGCAGGTGTGGAAGGAAGGTAGGAAGAACGGAAGGAATACCAAATGAAAGGACAAACGTATTAATGAATAAACAAAAGGAAGAAAGAAAAATAAACTTTAGACAGAATAATGTTATTTCGTTTTTTATATGAATTCTGCTAGCAAGTCCATGAAACTGCAGATACTTCCCAGAAGGACTGCAGCAGTGCTGTGGATGAGAGGCTGGACTACAGGAACGTTATTATAATAGAGCCCAAAGGTCAACTCCATTTTCATCTTATCCAACACTTCCAACCACACGAATGGCATTAAATTACAGAGTCAGTATCAGCTGGATATTATATTGGGTGTCTTTCTTTGATCATGGCTTACGAATGACACATTCTTTTCTGGTCAACTTGGCACAAAACTGATGTATACTGGAAAAGTTAAGGTTTGTAAAAAAGTAAAGACATAATTTCTAATATATTAGTTTTTGTTTTGGGGGCATAAACATTGTAAGATTCGTAATTTTGTGGTTTGCAAGTTCTAATGTTTTTAAGAGAAATCTTGCATGCTCACCA
The DNA here is from genome assembly GCA_027564155.1 of Gymnocypris eckloni scoliostomus. Classification (NCBI taxonomy): domain Eukaryota; kingdom Metazoa; phylum Chordata; class Actinopteri; order Cypriniformes; family Cyprinidae; genus Gymnocypris; species Gymnocypris eckloni. The sequence goes on along the minus strand of CM050419.1, from coordinate 22,734,460 downwards.
AGGTTGAATTTATTTGATCAGAAATAAAGTACAAGCAGTGATATTGTGAAATATTATTACAATTTAAAATAGCTGTTTTATCACTGAATATATTTGAAAATGTTATTTATTCCAGTGATCAAAGCTGCATTTTCAGCATCATTACTCCTGTCATTGGTGTCACGGGACTCTTCAGAAATCAGTTCAATATGCTGATTTGCTGCTCAAGAGACATTTCTTATTATGATTAATATTAAGAATAGTTATGCTGCTTAATATTGCACTATTAATATAAATGTAATGCATGCTTGCTGAATAAAAGTATTTAAACAAATGTACTGACCCAAACTTTTGAATGGTAGTCCATATGAAAAATACAGGAGCTCATTGTAAACGTCTTCAGTGTCACTTTTGATCAATTTAATGCATGCTTGCTGAATAAAAGTGTTTTTATCTTACTGACCCAAACTTTGAAAGGTAGCCCATATAAAAAAATATAGAAGCTTCAGCTAAACAAAAAATTAAAACAAACAAACAAACAGTGACTTTATACAAATATTTAAGTAAACATGAAACTACTTTATTAATGAACAGGTTTCTAAGAGTTATCTTGCTTTTAAATCAAATACTCTTGCATATGTCAAAGTTTCCATGGGTAATAATATATGAAGCAAATCCAATACCAGGACAAGAGCCCTGAAGAGTGTCCATCCATTGTCATGTAACTTAACAGTAACTTTCCTGCAGTACACACACACACACACACACACACACTTCCTCAAACAGGCCTCACCTGACCACAGCACCTCCACACCTGTCTGCTCTAATCAGTGCTGTGTGACAGATACGCACCGCTGTGTGTGTGCACGTGCGTGTGTGACAGGTAGACAGTGCCGTCACTTCATAAACACATGTTTTTTCCGACACGCTTCACCTCTCTCCAATCCCTCTGTCTGTCTTGTCCTCTCACTCCCAAAATGCCTCCCTGGCTGTGATGCGATGAAAGCTGGCAGTGGATTTCACATTGATCTTCACACACACAAGCGTGGATCACAGGGCTTTGATGGGTGCTGCAATCAGCCTTATCATTGAGTTCTTTGACCTCTCTCGCTCCAGTTTCTCCTCAAACTCTCCTGCTATATCAGCAATTTTACACAGTTTGGATCGTTGATATAGCTGTAGACCGATTTTGTGGTACCTGAATGCCAATTGGACCCTTATAGACCAAAACTATCAGAACTCACCGGACTGAGGGCGAGAGTCAGAATCGTGTGAGTTGACGTCTGGCTTCCAGCTCATTAGGTGGGCTGTAGCTTGAATCTCAAGTGGAGCGTGTCAACAGTGATGACCCAGTGGTTTTGTTCCATTACAGAAAGTGTCCGAAGGTAAAATACACAAACGGAGTTACCTAACCCTTTGTAACCTAACCCTAACCTATATTAATAGGTTTTGTGCAATGTAATGTGTAAACATGTCTTGTAAAATAACAGGCGTAAACATACACGGATAGTTGCCAGGTCATTGCTATGTGGTTGCTATTGTTAAACGCTGATGTTGAATACGTAGCTTAAATTCCTGCCCCAAGTATAAGAGCCGTATTGTTTACATGCGTTAACATCCTTGTATTTCAGAATAAATATTGAAACAGAAATGCAAAATGTATGTGCGTGTGTTTCTGTCCTCGTACAATGACACCCTCCAGTCTGCTGGTGTATTTTAAAGAGCACACACTTCTTTGCGACTGTATTAGCATACCAATAGAGCTCCTGTGCTGCGGAGCGGAGGAGAAAAATTGAATTGGAAGGACAAGGAAGATCAGTGCTGTCGGCTTGAAGCAACTTCATTGGATCAGAAATGTGTGCGAGTGTGTGTATATATTTAATAGACGGCTACCTGTGGTGAGCTGGCATGAACGCACTGATTATGTAGAACAGCCTCGCCTGGACAAGTAAAAATATCAAACAAGCACACACACACACACACACACACACACACACACACATATCCATGGCCAAATACTCTATAATTAACAAAAAAGAGTAGAAAAAGGATGGTGAAAAATTTGTCATCAAAACACCATCACCTCAGCCCTCATTACTATGCACGCTTTGTGCTTTTTTATGTAAAAATGCCAGCTACATTAATTGCAATAATTAACTGATTAACTGTATCATGCTTGCAAACTCAATTCAAATGCAATTTAAATTCAGAAAATAAATAGGAATCTAAAAGGCAATTTAATTCAAATCTTGCACAACTTTCACATTACTTGAAGTGAAATGTCTTTGCGACTGAAAGGCCATTATTTTCCAGCTGTATGAACATGCAGCTGTATGCATCCTAATGTCAAAGAGGAGGTAAGGTGGAGGAAAAGAGAATGAGAGAGTGACAGAGGAGAGGAGACACAGAAGAGCCCCTCTGGATCTCACCCGCTGTGTCATCAATGACAATCCAGCTCCTTCATCACATAACCTTCTCCTGGATCTCTCTCCTCTCTCTCTCACACACACACACACACACACACACACACACACACACACACACACACACACACACACACACACTCACACACACAGAGTGACTTCCTTCACCTGGATCACAGTCTTCCCTTCTTCCTAGGGCTCTCTCATCTGCTCCCGTCATCTCATTATCTGTCACTTTATCAGATCAAGAGTGTCTCTGTCTATCTGAGCGCCGCTCCACATGCCACCCTACTGCGTTCATAATTACGCCTGAAAATTGTTCCCACCTATAGCCTTTGTCTCTCCTACTCTTTGCCATCATTCTGCAGTGGAAATGTAACAATCTCAATTATTATTACAGCTAACACCTTCACCCCCTCATACATCATATCAAATCATCCCAGTATCTCCCTATTTCTCCTCAGGAAACTTCACAATAACGCGCTCTCATTTGGACTCTTTTTAGATTACTACTACTGACTGATAGAGTACTTAAGTGCTGTCACACTCAAAATATTACAATTTAAAATAACTGATGTCTATTTGAATATAAGTTGGCTAATTTATAAAAGAACTCTATACAACTTTATACAATTATTTTCTGTAAAATTGTTTTTACTGAGACTTTTGAACATTTTTATGAATTCTAGCTGAATAAATATATTAGTTTATTTAAGAAAATAAAACTGTATAGATAAGCATTTAAAATCAACATTAACTTTTAAAATAGTAGCTGCGTGTATCTTTCTTTTTTATGAATTATTGTTTTTTTTCATGTTATGCAGCTCGACAAAACTCTCTTAAAATCATCACACACAAACATTACACAAACCTCAAGGAATACAATATTATTTTGTTCCAATAATTATTATAATAAACATGTTATAATAAAAAAGTAAAAGGGCTCCATTATAATGGCATTGACTTCAGTCCACAAGTTGTTCCAGTTCTGCCTCTCTTACCCCTGCTTTCCTGTCTACACTCTACTACCCTAAATAAAAGCCAAAAATAAAACTCTACTTATTGGTCCATAAAAGTCTCTTTCTTTTATAGAGAAACGTACCAGGTATGAAGAGCACTTCCAACCCTTTACTTTGTTTCAACCTAAAAGTCTACAAAAAAGACCACAGCAGAGCGTTTAGCCACCAATAACACACTAATCTGGCTTTTACAAGCAAGAAAAAAATCCTTACCATTCTTGGATGTTTTAGGCGTAAAAGCCAACGTAACAAACAAATAGAATGGCCACTTTATTGTAGTAGCTGTGTTCACTCTGAAGAATGAGAGAAACATAGAAAAGAAACAACCAGAGACACTAAAGTACACTACTTTCGAACAGCCCAAGCTCTTGTCTATTCCATTGCTCTTAACCTTCTCCTCAAAGTAAGTTCTAATCATATATACTGACACTTACCAGCACATTTGGTCCGAGTGATGAGGGCTGGTCCTGGTGGTCCAGTGCCACCCTCCCCAGGTCGGGTCAGAAGAACTTAATCTCATACTCCACATCCGGATCCAAATGCCAGAGCTTGTAGGTTGGCGCATCCACGACATGCGTCTCGGCCCAGTTTCCAGTGGTGGTGCGGTACTCCACCTCTTTCAGGATGATAGGGCCGTCGCCGATGATGGAGTTGGCGTTTGGTTTGATCCACAAGTAGGTTGCACCAACAGCGAGAAGCTCAGGTGGAGCGATGGGTGTGGGGGGCGCTGTAGAGGAAAAAAGAAAGGGATTGTTTACAATATTGATTATTATGTATAATCTGTATTCATCACCACACAATCAACCCTTTACCAAATGGCATCATAGAAAAGGCAAGAGTTTTGGCCATTTTATTATCATATTCCCTTCAAATACTCCTAGGAAGTCTTCACATTGAAACTCAGAAGTCACAGTTTTTATGAAGTGCATTGAATGTCAGAATAAAAAATGTTTTCATATTCCTTTCTTTTGCACTTTACAACAAAACGCTTTTTAACACTAGTGCAAAAAAAACAATAGATGTGAATTAGATCTATAATCAATGTTTATCTGCATATTTTTTATTATTCATTCACCATTAGCACATAAAATGTGTACAAACTAATGCATTTACCAAACACCTTATGATCAATACCTAGCATCTTCAATATATGAATAAATCCATATTTGAAAGTGGTAGAAGAAGCAATAGAAAGAAATGAAAAAAGTGTCTGTGCTGAAATACATCAGTCACTTCTGGCAATAATTTTTCAGCAATTTTAAAAAAGCTGTTGAAAGAGCAATTAAGGTCTGTAGAAAATAATCTCGCTTCACTATTACACTGCATTCAGCCATCTTTTCACATTTTCTTTTGTAGTGCAAAATGGTGAGAGGAAAATGAAGGCTGGAATTACAGTGAAGCATGCGGCCGAAGCTTTGAAGCTCATTAAGGAATATCAGACAGACTTGCTTGGCCGGCAGAATTGTTCAAATAAATGGAATGAAACGTTTCCTGGAATCCCAGTTGAGAAGGTGGGCTATAGCTTTCCCTAAACACTTAGCTAAGCTCTCTTCTTCTCCCTCTCTCTCTCCATTGCTTCTACCCACTCACTTTAAATCCACTGGAGACAGCTTACGGCTTGCACTGCATTAACTTCCTGTCTCTGCCTCTCTCTTCCTTCTTTGTCTCACTGCCTTTGAGCACCTCAGATTTACCCTCAAACCTGTGAAAGGTAAACAATATAATTGTTTTTCTTTCTTACTTCCTTCCTTCATTGTTAACTCCCTTTCATTTCCTTCCTTGCTCTCCATTTCCTTTCTTCCTTCCTTCCTTATTTTTCTCTCCATTTCCTTCACTCCTCCATTCCTCCCCATTTCCTTCTTTCCACCATTTCTTCCATCCTTCCTTCCTTCTTTCCATACTTCCTTTCTCTCCATTTCCTTCCTTCTTTCCCAACTTCCTTCCTCCCAATTTCCTCCCTTCCTTTCACCCCACTTACTTCCTTCATTCTATGTGATTCTTTATTTCAAGTAAATAAGAAAAAGAACCCTAGCAACCACATAATGGCTTAGCAACCACCCGGAACACATTAGACCTGGGACAGCCACCAAAACACTTTCTTCATAAAATGTAAATATTACATTGAAACATGTAATTTCAGTGTTTCCCGATATATTTTGTATCTTCCTAATGTAAAAAATAGATTCAGAATCATTTTCTTTATTTTATCCTTTCTTTCTTTCTCTCTTTCTTTCTTTCTCAGTTCCTGCCTTCCATCTTCTAATGGTCTTTTTGGCACTCTCTCTCAGCAGGAGAGGGTGCAGACAGACACTAATCCAGGGTTAGAGGTGAGTAGCGGTGCATGAAGGTTCATCCGAGCATGGAAGAGCCACCCAGGCCCACTCTAATGAGAGGCTGCTGTCTCTACTGTGCCATGTAATCAACTGAGCCAGATTACCAACAGCTGATAACCACTGACTCCCTCAGCTGCCCGGAAAGGATATGCTCTGGCTTGGAGAAGAGAGTTTAGACATGACCCGTCAACCTCCGAAGCTTAAGAGCGTTTAGTGCTTGAAATGAAAATGAAGGTAGGAGAAAATAAAAACGATAACAGAAAGGAAGGAGGAATAATACAAAGTAAACCGAGAATTACACAGAAAAAAGACAGGAAATAAGGGTAAGAAAAAGGAAAAACATTTCCTGCAAATACTGTCCACCTATAGTCTCTATAATATTCTGTTTTTTAAACGAGTCCCTCATTTAATGCAAGCCTATTGGATATCTTGCCCATTTTATTGGCTAAGGAAAATAATATATGTGTAATACCTAAGCATATGGGTTTGTTTAAATCCCTAACCATAAGCATGACCAATAATTTACCGTAGTAAACGCCAGTAATAATGACTACAAAACAAATCATCGACACTTTAATGTGAATGAGATATTGCCTATGGATAATGTCTTATTTATCATATGAATGGACTCCAGCGTGTTGTTCATCAAGGTAGCTATCACATCTAAATTGCAATTTTGAAGAAGTGCCTTTGTTCAAACCATTAATACACTTCCATCGTGTAATGTATTTCCAGCAGGCTTTATGTCAGCACATTGTCCTGGCGTGGGCATTTATGGTCCTGCAGTTGATAAACCCGGCGATTAGTGGAGTGATTTTGGATTGAGCGTTTATGATTGCAGCTGGATTGAAATGAGGTTTGGATGCTGCTGATTGCTTGTTGGTGATTGGCTGAGTGTTATTGTACTCTGGATTATTTACAAACTATTTGAGCTTCCAGCCTTGACGATGTGGTTGTTGATTAGCACGGTGGTTTGTGGCCACGTCACTAGAGAGATTAACATATGTTCATTATAGGAATGTTAAAACATCTGACATCTATTAATAACTGTGTAGCCCCATTCAGATCACATATTGCTTATGTCGCAACAGTCTTGACAAAGAAATAAGAAATTGTGGTATCACAACTAATAACTGCAAGTTCTCGAATATGCATTTAAATATACTGGCAGAACAAAAACAAATATATGAATGACACAAAGGCTTCAGCTGATCTCAGCTACTTCTAAAGTTCTTCATTTCTTATGTCAGTATATTCTCTCAAAGAGATGAAATGAGAATGAATAAGGAAATATGCTAGGCTCAGACAGGCTAGACACAACCGCACAGTATGGATACAGATAACAAAAGGAGCATTACCCGTTCACCAAGGGTCCCTTTCACTCCAGGAAAAACCTATTTTCTACAGACATAAGAGGTTTCCAGCACACACTATTTACTATTTCAGGTGTAGTTCATGTGTGAGAGAGCACAATTCTAAATGGTCTTTTCTTATCAAATTCCCTTGATACACAAAGTTCATTCCCATTTCCACTGATACTTTGCCTTACGTTCAGGAATATTAGAAGCAATGTGGTGATTGGAGTCCCTGTGCAGGTGTATGTGTGTCCATGTGGCCGAGCACCCCTGTAATTTTATCCTTTATCACCTGGTGTCCGCAGGGAGGTTTTAAAACCAGCTGGATTTGTGAGAAATCTCCAGAAATCCCACCCTGCTATCTGATCAAAGCCCACCAGGTTTGTCTGATAGCAGAGCTGGAGGACAGAAAGATGCGCTCCACCGTCAAATGGGAATTTGTAGCAGTGAAACAACAATAATTGCAATCTGGTTTCTCGCCCGTCGGAACAACCAATTCAACAGAAACCGAGAAAGAGAGAATATGGCTAAAGTATTAGAAAGTTTAGAAAGATTTCATCCAGAACCACAGTGTTTTTAATATCCACAATTCAACTGATGCAAAAACTGATACATGCACATTTGTGCTTGCATACACACTTGCAGGATGATACATTAGTATTTATGATTCTATATTATTTTGGCTGTGAAATTGTATATGTTCCTTACATACATCATTCATTATATTATTGCAATTCTAAATAACTGCTTTCCATTTAAATATATTAGAAAAGGTAATTTCTTCCTGTGATGCAAAGCTGAATTTTCAGCAGCCATTACTCCAGTCGTAGGTGTTACAGTTGGGCTGCTTTATAATTTTGTGGAAACCTTGATAATTTTTTCAGGATGCACTGAAGTGTAGAAAGTTCAGAAGAGCAGCATTTAATTGGACTTTTGGTAATAATGTAAAAGTCTTTACTGTCACTTTTGATTAACTGAATGTTTCCTTCTGCATATTCCTATTCCAACTTCAACTTGGCTTCACTTAAAGCTCTTCCAAATCAGATGAATTTTGCTAGTCTCATATGTTACACAACCACAAAGCATTAATAACATGACAAAAACGTATTGAGCAACATCCTCAGAATTTCATTCCATTTAACAATTGCATCACATTGTGCCAAAAATCACAGATGCACTTCAGAACAATTGCAAAGCTCTCCATAGGACTAGCAAGCTCTCTGCACACCAAGATTACAGCAGCACCCACAAAATACATCCTCCATACCGGCAGCCTCATGGGAAACCGTTCCGAGTGACTCACACAGTTGTTTCGACTCATGCGCTTTATTGTTTGGATCAAACCTCGGAAGAATGGCTCAGGGGAAACAGATGAGAGATGCCAGGAGAAATGCAGTCTGTGCCTTTGACCTGACCCTTATCTCTTGATGCAGTATCTCTTTGGAGGTTTGATTCTCTTTGTCATGGCGAGGAGCTACAATTCCTGCTTTTTTTCTTCCTTCCATCTAAAAAGTAATTTCCCTTCTATTTTTTTTATGGTTGTGCATTGGTGTTAGAAAGGTTTCTGTTGGATGCCCTCAAAGAATGCTTTAATCAAAACACCATATTGAGCACTGTAGAAAAGCAGAGAACAAGCAAAATACAGAGGAGGAACTCTGTAAACATACAAGCGCAGTAAGAACAGCGTGAGAGGAGTGAAGGCTCTTCAAACCCTCTTTCAGAAGAAGTACATTCAGGCCTGGACAAATAAAAGCAATGCACGGGGAACGAACGACAAGAGAGGGAGATGGGGAAAATAAGGGAGGAGGCGTCTTTCGCTAGACTGAATTCACAAACCCGGCGCTGTTCAAAGACGGCATGCTGAGGACACCTGTGCATAAAATTCTGCACCAGAAACATCTCTGGACTCAGAGAGATATAACACACACACACACACACAGACACAGACACAGACACAGACACGCACGCACGCACGCACGCACGCACGCACGCACACGCGCACACACACACACAGATACACACACATGCAAATATCTGTTCCAAAATCTAGTGAGCTGCCTTACTGTATGCTGCCTAACTAGACATCCTAAATTGAGCCTCATAATATCAGAAATGCAGACCCGTAACAGAAAGCTGACTGTAAGAATGGCAGTTTACATTAGTGTTCACTACAGAATACAACACAAACTTGCGTGTTTGATAGCTATAGGCATTTGTTTTCATTCATTTGCATAGTGCAGGTTTCGAGTCTATGTGACCAATTTGGAACAAACTACAAATGTTCAGTTGCTACACAAACAGTGCTGCTTATGTGAAGCACACAATAAAACTACTCACAACTGCTGCCAAGACCTTGATTAGCATGAACTTTCACAATATTCAATTGTTTTTGATGCACCTGTATAATATATATATATATATATATATATATATATATATATATAGTACTCACACACACACACACACACACACACACACACACGATATATTTGGACATACTCATATCCAACCTGGGTGATACAGTCATTTTTTCTCCAAATGTATACATAGCTGTGTATTAATATAATATTAATTTACATTGTGACAAGATAAACAATCACGCATCCAAGATTTGCTATTTTGTATACTGTATATTGTTTTACATGAGTACACTGTATGTATGCTGGTTAAGTAGGATGTACTTTATATCCAACTTGCAAGATGCATTACTATAAGCATAATACACATATTGGGAATGAAATATTGTTTTAATCAAGTATAGTTAAAATCATCATAATTTTATAGACTTAAACACAATCTTGAATTCATTTCTTCACTGAGTTTGTGACAAGGTATGGATTGTTTTTTCTGTAATGTATATGCATAATGCTACATTTGAAGTATCTTATAGAAGCTGCATAATTAAACTCCCACTAAGACAAGACCGTTCACCCTTCTTGGTTATTTTCTATTTAGGTAATATACATACAAATACAGCTATACTTCTTGTTTTAATAAAATATTTCAGTTGAGCAATAACATCTAACAGTAATGTTATCATAAATGAATCATACATGTCTCTTTAAACAGAAAGGCATACCATGCCTATAGCCACTATACTGAGTCTTATGATTGTTCCAATTTGTTTTTAGTTTTTTTACAATTGGTCCATCTCACATTCCTTATACTCTATCTGCAGCCTTTTTGTTGGTAGCATACCTGCAGTGTCTCATAATGCTTTCTATGTAGGCAGCTGACTAGGTTTTGGAAACTGAACAACTGTATTCCTATGAGATAGAGAGTCTGTGAAAAAGCTATGTATTTCAATGCACATATGCAGCATATACTTTGAAGTGCTGGGTACTTGGAGAGCAGTGCATCAAGAGGTTATGGAATACAAACTAAATAAATAAATATTCACACAGACAAATAAAGTGTCTGCGAGTGTTTGAAGTGCTAACTCCTCGGCTCCTGCTTATCTGGGCTGTAGTATTACTGCGCTCTAATCCATCTCTGTAGTGAAGGCCGCTCGCAGGCAGTCTACGGACACACACACAGACTTCCAAAATCCTTCACTAATACTTCTTTCTGTCTGTGTGTTGATAACACCGTGCTCTCTGCATCACCATCACACACATAAACAACTCTCGCAAAAAACGTGCACAGACCAGCTATGTTGGCAGACATTTAGGTACGTGTTGAAACTCTACACGCACAAGCTGCAAACTCACTGTATTTCCATCCAATATCCTGAAACCACCCACAAAATCTCTTCCAAAACCTAGAAAGCTTGCTACTTAGACAGCTGACTTCTAAGGTAACATGGAACCTCACTTAAAAAAAAAAAAAAAAATTCTACATAGGCTGCAAATCTGCACAGTACAGGTCACAAAGCAGCAGCTCACAATTATTTCCAAACGAGTTTGATATTTGGTTGTTACAGGTAAAACATACATTAAATATAATTTATGAATTTATTAATTTAATTTTGTATTCAAATTTGGCCCAAAAGAGCTTAAAAATCATAATCACTTAATTTTTCATAAAAAATGTAAGGGGGAAAAAAATGCTTGAAAAAGTATCATCCAGGCTAGGGGTCGACCGATATATGTTTTTCAGGGCCGATGCCGATACCGATACTGATTATTAAAAGACCAAGTAGACCGATAAACGATATTTTGAACCGATATATATTTCTGGTGTAAAAAAGAAAATTAATGTCAAAATTAAGAATAACAAGGGCTCTGACAAAGACAGCCTTCTCTGGTGTTGGTTGCACTTCTTACTCTCGTCTTCCTCCGTGCATTCATCTACACTCCAAGAGTAATATAAAGAGAGAGTTAAAAGTAGGGCCACTGTATGCTTCATGATTAAGCCTATGAATACTGTACTACAGCTAAACAGCTTGGGGAGATGTAAGTATTTGGCTTCAATCATTTACGTTATAAATGTATGTGTTCTTCATGAATTATTTTCTGATGACTAAATCATAACATACAAGAGGTGACTAGTCAATTCATCATCTAATGCAAATCAATTGATTAACTTAAATAAGCACAATGTAAATTATAAGTGTAAATAATTTGTCTTCATAGCTCCATTGTAGAAGTTGTTAAGAAGACCACAACTATTTTAATGAAACTATAACACTAATAGTCTATTATAGGCACACTGGGTTCAATAGCCTATTGAAATGTCTCGATTACTGTCATCCTAATCTTGGCCTTTGTGAAAGCTTTTTAATATTGGCCTATGTAACAGTAATTTCTATACGTTTTAATTTACAGTGCAGTGCAAATAAAGGCAGACAACATTCATTTAATTTATCTTTTATTCAAATGAGAGTTAAACATTTTTTTGGCAAACAAAGGGTTTACTATAAAAAAAGAAATAGCGTATTGTGTGATTAGTCTTTTAAACAAAAGCTGTAATAATTGTTGTAGTAGTAGTAACTAAATCAAACTTTTATTTTGAAGAGTTGCCATGAGGACCTTCTGTATCCTATGTATGTTATAGCGATAGTTTTACTCAAATGAAACGGTCAAATGTTCATGAAGTAACTCTCAGAGCAGTTCTGGGGATGTTGTTCATGTATTTATGTTCTCATTTAGTGAGATGCAGATGCTGAAATCACTGCGAGCGTCACACACTTCAGTGTGTGTGTAGTAAACAAAACTGTGCATCTGTGCCATTCACATATACAGAGACACACAGAACATGCAGGATTCATATTTAAGTAGTCTTTTTGCGGCTTAATATTTACAGATACTAGTCCATATCGCGACTCGATTTAAGTGTTGTGACCTACTTTTGATTAATTCAGCCAAACTTTAACAATCCTGTGACATTCCGGGTTACTCAGAAAATTCAATTTATGACTGGATTCTGCTATCCCGTCCGCGTTTTCCCCATTGCGGAAACCATAATTAGATAACATTGAGGTGTTTTTCAACTTCAGTGTAGTGGATTTGGATTTATTGCAACTTCAGCAACGTCTGCTGCTGCCTTTCAACGTCTGCTGCTGCGCGATCACTGAAGCAAGCAGCTCCAGTTAGCAAGCACTTTTGGTGTGAGAGTGCCTTCAGCCTTCCGCGTTGATTGGTCGGACTCGTGACTCCCAACAATTAGGATGAGCGGTGGGCGGAGACTGCTCTAGGACACAGAGTGGTGAGTTCCGACAGGCTGCATCAGAGCCAAATAGGGGTTTAAAACTTAAATTATTTTATCGGCAAATCGGTTTAGAAAATGACCAATACTGATAATCATAAAAATGCTTAATATAGGTGCCGATAATCGGTCGACCCCTAATCCTGGCATGTTCATACTATTGTACTATGCATTATAAAACAAAATTAAATAAAATGACAAGTGCTTTAGCGCTTGTTTATAAAATTAAAATTATTTATAAAATTATAGTTTTTTTGTTATGTTATAAAGGACAATATACAGAATTTAGATTTGAATTGAGAGAAATTCTGCAGTCTACTGCATTCTTTTACAGTAGGTTAATATTCCCCACATGCCCTTCATCTACTACACGGACATCATAGCAAACAGAGACTACAGAGAATCGATCCAGATTACACCCTGGAGTTCAGTTCCAGATTACAGCTGTCACCTGTCATTAGCACCTCTACCTGAGGCCATCTCTCTGTCTATGAATCCATTAGCTATAGAGCAACACTATATTATTCTCTTTCATTCACTCTCACGTGAAAGGTCCAACGCTGACCAGCTGCATATCAATAAGGCCGTACTGGACACAGTCATTCGCACAGACCTTGCTATTATTCTGCTGATGTGAGTCTGTGGGGAGAATGTGATGTGGATGAAGGGCCTCTGGGGGCCTCCTGTCTTTTCAGAAGCAGAGAGGGGTTTCATGAACCATGGGGACGCCAAGACCTGCATGCTAACTAGCCTAGCGCACTGCCTCTGCCACACTGAGAGGTTATTGCACACAGGACTGGGATTCACTGAGAGATAGTGAAGATTCAAGAAGAGTTCATATTTATATCAGAATACTGAAGTCAGTAAGGCTTTAAGAGATTTCTATAAACATATGGTAATTGTATTCATTTTAATCTATGATGAAAATAGGACCATACAAGCTAAATATATACAAACACACACATACACGTGTGGCTATATATATTTATTTTATTTTAAATTACTTACCCTAAACATTTAAATGGCAGTGTATTCATGGATTGTACAAAAAATATAATAATTTTACCATATTTTGGAATAAATAAATGCAGCCTTAGTGACCATAAGAGACTTCTTTCTTTCAAAAACATCAAAAATTTTATTTATTGCAAACATTTGACCAATATATAGCAAGTCAATTATTTTGACGGAAGCTGTTTGTCAACCACCAAGATCTAAAGCAAAATTATTGGGTTTTCCCACCTCCAAAATCCTCATTTAACCCAAAGATTTTTTTAATAACCTGTGCCAATGGTTTCTTCCAGAATTAATCTAAAAGTTTTATTTCTCCCACATCTCTCACCCTTTGACACTGTGATGCAAATGTGTATAAATGGGCTAATAAGGCACACAGGGTTTTGGGTTAAAATTGCATCAGGGTGAGATTGTGAGAGGACATGAGAGAGTGAAATGACTGTCAGAATGAATATTACTTAACACAGATTAGCATACATTAAATATGAAAACGGAGGAGCTTTGACACCACATAGGCTTGAAGTAGAGATAAAGAAAACAGGAAAGGAAGAGGAAAAAAGGAAGTAAAGATGATAATGCAGGCAGATTAAAATTATTGTACGTCCAAATGTGTCTGAGACAGAAACGAAGAGTAATGACAGGAAAGTGCTGCCCACAGGAAAGATAAATCAAAAAAGACATCTAAATTGTTGCTCATAGACAAAAAGAGATTAAATAGACAGCAAATTCAGAAGTCTACTTCTTTATCCAAAGAGAAAGAATTTCATAAGAGATCTCAACAAAGTCTCAAACTGTGTTCATATTGGCCACGATACCAAAGTCTGCCATCAAAAGTCAAGAGATCCCAGTATAAACATTTGTATAACATTCTATAATCACAAATTGATCTGAACTACAATTCTTCATAGATCTGCTGTTTTAAGCCCGTTCAGACTACACAATATCTTTTGTGGGTTACGACGGTCACTGTGTCAGATTATGCGACTTTGATTCATAAAATGCCCATTGTCGCTTACGAATCCCCACGACACCCTACGTCAAGCAGATCGTGGCAAAATCATGTCTGAATGGGGCTTTACTGTACTTCAACGACCATCTAATGTGTGTATATTGTCGTCTGAAGACATCTTTTTTTTTATTAAACTACATTTGTATTTCCTGAAAGTACAAACAATTCTTGCAAGGAGGTAAAATAATGTTTAGGTAAGGTAAGCTTAGGTTTCAGGTTTTGGATCTATGTAAAGGAAAACCTCATCATTATGCAAGAATGTCAAGCCAATCACAATTCAGTATGCAAATCAAAGAATACCAATAACAATTCTGTAGACAAACATCACAATGACATCATGAGTGTCAGCTACATTTGACAGTGTAGAATGTGTTCATTCAACAGTATGAGTGAAGACAATGGGAGATTTTCAATCTTTACAACTAATAGGCCTATAACATTTAGCAGAACCAGAATGTATCTTAACGTTTAAAAATGTAGTGAAAATGCCATGCGATTCAGGCTCAATTAGTTGAGTAAAATACGTTTTATACTTAAGGTTAGGAGTTTAGAACAAACTAACCAGACTGTTTGAGGAATATCTACTCTACTGCCTTCCAAGTACTGCAATAAAACACAATTGTGAACTCATTAAAATTCCTGAGCTATGAAAGAGCAACCTGTGAGCAATAAAATATTACTGTGGTTGAGAAAGCAATCAAAAAAGAGATACAGACACGCATAGGGGAAAGATATTTACAAAGGAAATCCTGAGAGAGCAAAAGCAAACACAAAATATAGCTGCAAGCAGCGATGGCGGCCCAAGCCGATGCAAACGCCACCCCGGTGGCATCAGGAAAGCGGTGCCCAGCGGGCACATGCATTTACAGTAACCCTCTAGCAGTCTGGTTTTAAGGGACACGGCAAGTAAAGGGTTAATCCAAACCACCAACTCTGTGAAACACAGTTTAAACAGAAGCTATCTCTCTCTCTCTCTCTCTCTCTCTGTCTCTCACATGCATTTACAGTAACCCTCTGGCAGTCTGGTTTTAAGGGATACAGCAATTAAAGGGTCAATCCAAACCATTAAGTCTGCGCAATACATACACACACAGAACAACATATAAAACTTTAGTAACACTTTCGAAAAGGTTTCAGTTATTAACATTAACTATATTAATTAACATGATCAATACTTATAAAGCATCTAATAATGCCTGACTATTTTTACTAACATAAAAAAAAATGCTGTAAAAATATATTGTTCATTGTTAGTTAATGCATTAGCTACTGTCAACCTAAGATAATTTATTGTAAATTTTACCAACTCATTTTTGAGCCGCTTATTCAGTCTGTATTCACACAGCGTGATGAGAGACGTTTTGCTGCTCCGAAACACAGAATATGTAGAGAGGTGGTACTGTTATTTATTTATAACCTATATTTTTACATGACTTAACAGGCGAGTCATAATATTAGTGAATATATTATATTGTAGTTTTATCTCTCGCCCCCCTGGTTGAGAAACACTGACCTAAAGCGCATCTTCCAGCATTGTCTTCACGATCGATCTATTAGGCATCACTGATGTGATGTTTGAAAAAAAAACATTTGTTTCTCATTTATTTGGTTCCACAGTATTTGCTGATTTTTATTTTATTTAAACACTGCTTGACGCAGAATTGCCGCTGATAACAAAGTCAAAGTAAAACGCGACCGGTGCTTACAGGCTATTTAAAACCTAAGAAAAGGGAAAAGAGGGAAAACTCAAACGACCCCCCACCACGGTGATACCATTATAACCAGTGTGACATCAGGTCGATTAACCGGTGGGAAAATTTCCTCACCGACACAACCCTAGCAGGCACATGCATTACAGTGACCCTCTAGCAGTTTGGATTTAAGGGATACATTAATGGAAGGGTTAATCCGAGCCATCAAGACACACACACACACACAAAACAAAATAGAAAACTTTGGTAATCCTTTTAATAAGGTTTCAGTTATTAGCATTAACTATATTAATTATCATGAACAATAATTATACAACATTTATTAATGTTAGTCTCTCTCTACCCTCTCTCTCTCACACACACGCGCACACACATACATACACACACACACACACACAGAACAATATATGAAACTTGTGTAGCAAACTGTTTTCAATAAGGTTTTAGCTTATAACATTATATAAGTTAAAATGAACAATAGTTTTTATAGCATTTATGAATCTTAGTTAATATTATGTTACAAATTGACTACTACATTATAAATAAAAATGTGGTAATGTACTTTTGTTACTATACCATGACCTAAAATAAAATAAAAAATACTTACACAAATACAGTAAAAATATGTTGTTAGTACTAATACTCATGTTTAAAACAATATTATTAAACTATAGTTACAGCAGGGTATAGCGTATAGTTACCCTAACCCTAATTCGCAATTCCAGCAATTCTAGCAAAATCACTAGCACGTCGTCCGGAATATTGGTTTAATACCAGTCGGGCTACCAATATCACCCTATGGGCTACCTTAAATACAGGGCTCCTGCAGGTCCTTATAAACTCCTTATTTTAGTTGTATCAAATTGAAGGCAAAAGTTGTAAATACGTTAAATGGTTTAAGAAATGTCTTCATTTACAATTTCAAGAGGTCTTTCTGTTTAAATCGTGAAAGGGCTGATTAAACTTCAAAAGGCAATATTGTCATTGAATATTTATTTATTTGATATATAAATCAAAAACAGAGCTGTCAAATCACTACATGGTCTAGTGTCTGTGATTAATAAAGCAAAAAACACTGCTATATAAAAATATAATCTGTTTGTTTTGCGTGTCTCTGAGTGAGCGGTTGTCATGTAACGTTACTTACTCAAATATGCTCGCTGGCGCGCTCAGTGTTTAACAGCGTCTGCTGAGAGCCTCACTGACATTGAGAGAACAATTAATAATCCTTTCTTCCTTTTATTTGAGATAACCATTGTCAAATACACGCAAAGATCTTCACTAACTTCACTTTCGTTACCGTCTTCTCCTTCTTCTCTGATTTGCGGAAGTTTAGACGATTAAAATACGTATTACTGCCCTTCACTTCTACCCGTCAAAATAAAAGTCCGCTTTTAACTTGAAGAAATTGACAGAAATTACGATTGTATTATAATGTAGACCACTTCTAAAATAATAATAACAAATAGAAAAATTTAATGAATATGATTTCCCCTCATTTTAATTTACTAAATCTCTATTGTGCAGTCCTTTATGAAAGCATAAAATGATAAAACTTATTTTCATTTGATTACATTTTAAGGCATTAATTAAATTGTTAAAGCTTTATACATTAATTTCATTACCACCATTTTGATAGTATATTTGTATTAAGTCATAAAAATACAGAATCCAGAAAAATTAAGTCAAACAGGAATTTATGAATTGTTATGAATTATATTACTGATGAATATAAGTTGTTAAACTAATATATAAATCATTGATGAAATCTACTTGAATGTTTTTGATGTATTAAATTTGACTTTGTAAAGCAAAAAACCCTGCTCAAATTTTTAATACCATGATACCATGCAAAAAACACCAACCAAAAATGACTGATAATTTTTCTGGTGATTAAAGATATGTTTAAAAGTCTCTCTCTCTCTCTCTCTCTCAATTTTTCAATTTAAGTGTGCTTTATTGGCATGACAAAACTATACATTTGTATTGCCAAAGCAATTGCAGCTGGGCTGCTCACAAGTAGTGCACATTTGAATTAACAGAAATAAAAATAAAAACAATAATAGTAATAAAACAAATATTTAAACCGTATTAAATATGTAGTGCAAAATGAATGACTATTGTAAGTATGTGATAGAAATAAAATTAAATAAGGTACAGTATAAGATTTATACAGGCAAAATATACATTTAAGTAATATAAAGGGTAATATGTCATAATATAATCTACATGTGCTGGAAACATCAGCTCAGGGCAGACGGGGTGTCTTCTCTTCTGTGGTGACAGAGAGACACATATTGAGAAACAAACACACAGCAGGTCTCTCTCTCTCTCTCTCTCTCTCTCTCTCTCTCAGGTGGAGTGTCTTCTCTTCTGTGGTGACAGAGAGACACATATTTAGCAGCAAACACACAGCAGGTCTTGTGTTCTCCGAGCAGATACGCTAGTTTCTCCTGGTCTGAAAGAGTTATAAATGTAGGATGGATCTGCTGTATTTTGTCGTAGTACACTCTCCGTATATCTGTGTATTTGGAGCACTCTGTTAGGAAGTGCAGTTCTGTTTCCATCTGATTCAGGTCACAGTGTGAACACAATCTCTGCAAGCCATGTTTGTCTGTCTCTCCCTCTCCCTCTCCCTCCCTCAACCCTCCTCACTGTCACACTGAAAAGACAGCCCCCTCCATTCCACTTCACACACACAGGGCCGGCCCTGCACACACACACACACACACACACACACACACACACACACACACACACATATACACACACTCATAGAAGAGAGTAGACTGAGATGAAATGCATGATAGTTTTTTAATTTTCTCTCATCCATAGAGTTTTGTAAAGTCATGAAACTAACCATACTTCCTCAGAATGACTTTTTCCCTGCATGTAAAAAGTTTCAAAGTTTTAGTAAACTGCACTTTAAAGATATAAGAACATTTCTGCTATCTTTTTTTACCCTCACTTTAATAAACCACTATTTAAACACCGTTCAAGCTATCCGCAAGCCGTTCGCAATTTAGCATCTTCAGTGTCTTGGCATCATGTTGACAAAGTTTGGTGTGAACTACTTGTTTCTTCTTGGAGGAGTATGAATTAGTTTGCAGCTCGATTATTCCAGAAATTGACATTAAAACAAAAATAGCCGGCTTCCTGTTGGTCGTAGCTAATGAGTGTAAATTAGAAAGTTGTCCGGCTTGATGAGAACAATATATGTACTGAGTTTGGTGACTGTAGCTAAAATTAACCCCCCATGTTTTGACAAAAGGTGGCGCTATAGAGTGCCTCCTCCATTATGAGCTTTTGCCAGTGTCTATCTATAATTAATACTGATGTGTGTGTTGAGTTTTATGAAATTCTAAACATCTTAAGTGCCTCAAAATCACCAGAAGATATATTGAGGTTTGACACGTTGCCATGGCAACAATATTTTAGATATCAATATTCCCTTGACAGTTTCACATCGGCCGTTTTTTGACATTATTCTGATGAAGTTTGAAGCAAATTGGGTAAAAGTAAGATGCTGAATTCAAAGCATTTTGAAAATGACACACTTCCTGCTGCCAGTTGGTGGCGCTATAACTTTGCCTCATAATTGTCACATCGATGCGATCGGCTTCATACACCGAACAAACCACTGAATTGTGATCAAAATCAGACAATGTATGTGGACTTTATTAGACACTTCTTGTCTCTCAATTCTTGCCATAACTTCATCGCTCGCCACGGGCAAACCATTCGAGATATCAAAATCCCTCCGCAATTTAGCATCCCCAATGTCTTGAGATCACGTTCACGGGTTTGGTGCTCGTGTTGAAAATCCTGGGAGGAGTATTTCAAATTCCAGAGCATGTGCTTTTAAACAGCCCTGAATAGCCGACTTCCTGTTGGATTCCATGACATGTGACACAAAAGTTGTTCAGCTCGATAAGATCTATATGTGTACCGAGTTTCATATGAATAAGTGCAAGTATGTGAGCTACACATCAAGTTTTCTGATGGTTTTCCAGGGGCGCCGTAGAGCCTCTGTGCCACGCCTGGGTCCCAGCCTCAGCGGCGTCCTAAATGCCGCGGGTTCCAATGTGTGTGCACATTTTCAAGAGTTTTGACCATGTTAAGCCCCCAAAATGCCCGGATAGTCGGTAAAAAAAAAAAACCTAAGGAAAACAATAGAATAGCTGACTTCCTGTTGGGCGTAGCCCATGACATGCGATACAAAAGTTGTTCGGCTCGATGAGATCTATATGTGTACCGAGTTTCATATTAATACGTGCAAGTATGTGTGAGCTACACATCAAGTTTTCTGATGTGTTCCAGGGGCGCCGTAGAGCCTCTGTGCCACGCCGGGTCCCAGCCTCAGCGGCGTCCTAACTGCATGGTTCCAATGTGTGTGCACATTTTCAAGAGTTTTGACCATGTTAAGCCCCCAAAATGCCGGATAGCCTCAAAATCACCAAAAAAGAAAATTGAGGTTTGACGTTGCCATGACAACAGTATTTTAGATATCAATATTCCTTCACAGTTTCACATCGGCCGTGTTTTTACAGTATTCTGATGAAGTTTGAAGCAAATTGGGTAAAAGTAAGATGGTGAATTCAAAGCATTTTGAAAATGACACACTTCCTGTTGCCAGTTGGTGGCGCTATAACTTTGCCTCATAATTGTCACATCAATGCGATCGGCTTTATACACCGAACAAACCGATGAGATCTATATGTGTACCGAGTTTCATATTAATACGTGAAAGTATGTTTGAGCTACACATCAAGTTTTCTGATGGTGTTCCAGGGGGCGCCGTAGAGCCTCTGTGCCACGCCTGGGTCCCAGCCTCAGCGGCGTCCTAAATGCCACGAGTTCCAATGTGTGAGCACATTTTCAAGAGTTTTTGACCATGTTAAGCCCCCCAAAAATGTCTGGATAGTCAAAAAAAAACTAAAAAAGAGTCCTAAGGAAAACAATAGAATAGCCGACTTCCTGTTGGGTGGAGCCCATGACATGCGGTGCAAAAGTTGTTCGGCTCGATGAGATCTATATGTGTACCGAGTTTCATATGAATACGTGCAAGTATGTGTGAGCTACACATCAAGTTTTCTGATGTGTTCCAGGGGGCGCCGTAGAGCCTCTGTGCCACGCCCGGGTCCCAGCCTCAGCGGCATCCTAACTGCCACGGGTTCCAATGTGTGTGCAAATTTTCAAGAGTTTTTGACCATGTTAAGCCCCCCAAAAATGCCCGGATAGCCTCAAAATCACCAAAAGAATATTGAGGTTTGACACGTTGCCATGGCAACAGTATTTTAGATATCAATATTCCTTCAGAGTTTCACATCGGCCATGTTTTTACAGTATTCTGATGAAGTTTGAAGCAAATTGGGTAAAAGTAAGATGGTGAATTCAAAGCATTTTGAAAATCACACACTTCCTGCTGCCAGTTGGTGGCGCTATAACTTTGCCTCATAATTGTCACATCGATGCGATCGGCTTCATACACCGAACAAACCACTGAATTGTGATCAAAATCAGACAATGTATGTGGACTTTATTAGACACTTCCTGTCTCTCAATTCTCGCCATAACTTCATCGCCTCGCCACGGGCAAACCGTTTGAGATATCAAAAATCCCTCCGCAATTTAGCATCCCCAATGTCTTGAGATCACGTTCACCGGGTTTGGTGCTCGTGTGTTGAAAATCCTGGGAGGTATTTCAAATTCAGAGCATGTGATTTTTAAACAGCCCTGAATAGCCGACTTCCTGTTGGGCGGAGCCCATGACATGCAGCGCAAAAGTTGTTCGGCTTGATGAGATCTATATGTGTACCGAGTTTCATATGAATACGTGCAAGTATGTGTGAGCTATTCATCAAGTTTTCTGATGGTGTTCCAGGGGGCGCTGTAGAGCCTCTGTGCCACGCCCGGGTCCCAGCCTCAGCGGCGTCCTAACTGCCGCGGGTTCCAATGTGTGCAAATTTTCAAGAGTTTTTGACCATGTTAAGCCCCCAAAAATGCCGGATAGTCGATAAAAAAAAAAAAAAAAAGAATCCGGAGGAAAACAATAGGGCCCTGCGCCTTTCTGGCTTGGGCCCTAATAAAAGAGACATGAGAAGAAAATGGCAAATAATGGGACTTTCTCCATGGTCACCAGCAGGAAGGTTCCCTCACGTCACAATTACTAGCACCTCTGTCTATCTTTCTCTCTATCTCTCTCTCTATGCCATCAGCCGGTGGTTATTAATTACCCCTGCACCCCTCTGTAAGCACCCCATTTATAAAACTCACCGTTTTAATCTTTCTCAGTGTGTGTTACTCCCTCAGCCTGCAAACACACTCATTCATTCAGTGGCTGACACCTTTATGGAGGATTGAGAATGCAATGGCCAATACTTACAGTTCAGGCACCTGCCCAAAGCTGAGCACGCTTACTCGTATTTACACCCCAACCTTCTCTCTTTTTATTTAGTTGCTTAACCGGCTATAAAACTCATCCACAATATTCCTAATATAGTCTTTAATTGTGTTTCCCTTCTTTTTAAAACGGGACCGATGGTACTGTACACTAAAAAGACCGTTAAGAAAATTGGGTGGGAAAATGGAGAAAAAACTTTGACTTTAGTGAGATTTATGCTTAAAAAAAAACGATTTGACAATTTATTTTATATATTCAGATATTTTCTGATGTATACACAACAGTTCAAAAGTTTGGGGTCAGTCAATTATTATTATTCAATTATTAAAAAGTTAGCAAAAATGCTGTTATTTTGAACTTTCTATAATTACAAAATCCTGAAAAAAGTAAAAACTTCCACAAAAATATTAAGCAGCACAACAGTTTTCACCATTGGTAATAAAAAAAAAGTTTCTTGAGGAGCAGATCAGCATACTATAATTATTTATGAAGGATCATGTGACACTGAAGACTGGAGTAATAATGCTGAAAATTCAGATTTACATCACAGGAATAAATTACAATTTAAAATATTTTTATAAAATATTTCATAATATTATTGTTTTAAGGCCTAAGCGCAAAAAAGCGGAACGAATACCAGGCGCGATGACGCGCTGGAATAAAACAACAGAGTCTTATGGATGCTTCCACATAGACCGTAAACATTCGCCTACCAAAAATGTGATTTATTTTTTTCGAACCAGTCTGATGAATCTTTTGAGTTTCGCAAAGCGAAAACACGGGACGTCCGATAAGATTTGAGCATTACATCACATGGCCAGAGCAACTGGCGTTACCCAAAATGTCGACGCGGTGGCGCTAAAAGCTCAGAAGGCTGTACTGAGCACAAGCATAAAAACACCAAAGTAGAAGACTTTCAACCAACATACAAAGAATATGGATGTCGAGATGTTGTTGTCGTTGGTGTCTGAACATAAAGAACATTTTGACAAAAGTCACACCGACTACAAGAACCAGGACAAAAAAATAAGTTGTGTGGCAACGAATCGCGGAGAAAATTGGCATTGATGGTGAGCTTGACATCTTTATATCGTATAGCATAAGCTTTGATGTAGTTCGGTCATCGCCACCTACAGTGTAGGCGTCAAATTGAAGATGCGGACATTCGTTTCGCCGTTGATGTGAATACTCAATTCACCAGACATTCGTTTCGCTTTTTCACATCACTGCCAATGTGGAGAGACCTTTACTGTGTTGTTGGTCAAATAAATGCAGCCTTGGTGAGTGAAAGAGAGTGAAAGAGTGAATAATCGACTAAAAACCTTTAAATAGTAGACGACAACAACAAAAACAACAGTAATAATTTAACAAAATGTAATGGCATTTATGCATAAAACAAGAAAAACTCTTCATTGCTAACGAGGTAAGAACAAGAAAAACACTCCAAATGAGGTATGAGAAATATACTTAATCAAGCATAAATTTACTTCTCCAGTGAATTTATCTTTCATTAGGGATGTTAAGGCCAAAAAAAAACTGATTAAGAAAATAATATCTCTGCAGGTCCACTTAGTCTGCATTTCTTCAGTTATAGCAGGTCAAATTTTTGGCCTTTTCAGCTCAGCTCCCATTAAAAGCTACGCCCCCAGCAAGTTCTCTTTATTAATTGTCAGTGTCTGGCTGGAACGATGCCACTCATGCCAAACACACTGCCCCCCCTCTTCCCCTTGGACTGAATCCCTGGCACCGCATGCATTAATTAATGCATATTTCATTTAGCATGCCTGTGCTTTGCAGCATATTGCCTTCAACTAAATTCATTTCCCCGGGAAATGATGTTATACATCACCCCTCTGTTGGCTTCCCTAATCACACACACACACAGTACCCAGACGCATCCACACACCTCTGAATTCCCAGGATGACACTGGACCCTCTGAGCACCTGAGGCACTCACAGCCTGAGGGATATTGCCCCAGCGCGCACCACCCCTCCCAGGACGTGCTCAGCAAAGCCAGATGACAGTGATCGCTGGCAGAGCGGGACACAAACACGCTGCTCGAGAAACACGCTTCCACTATATGTGACACCTCTGTTAGCTTCTAGATTTGGAATGTTAATCAGACGCATACTAATACTACAAAGACGGGTCATTACTGTACAATAAATCTGGTTGGATGAGTCACAGATGATGATTATATTCGAAATCAATCTACAATTTCACATACTAATAAGCTATACCATGGTGAAAAACATTTTGTTGTGATTTAGATAATAAATAATCATAGTTATTTAATTGAACATGGCCATCTTATATCATGTGCTCCAACCATTTCATAATAACTACCAATTACCATGGTTAATGGGGTTTCAGACACTAAAGTTCGGCCTTGTGTATAACAAAACCATTTACACTATGGATACATACAATATCAACAAATAGACAAATCATTTTTATGTATGACTTCAAAGAAATACAAAATCCTCTGTGTAGGTTCAAATTCAAACTTTCAAATTGAGTGCAACAAAGAAACTTTACATATAAATAAAAAGGTGAAACTGAATACATATTTTGTGAAAAGCTAATTGAACTACTCCATTTTATCATGATTAAGGGGACACATAAATATTGAAAATATTTAGCTTTGAACTAGTTTGGTCTAGCTACTCTGAAATTCTAGATGTGACCTGAACATTAATTTACACATTAGTGGCATTTAATCAGATTTGGAATTCAAGCAGAATAGAATAAATCACTGCTTGAAATGACAGATAACAGCCTTGCATGCCTCACATTGCATCACAGGATAATGATGAAATTACTTGCAGTGTAGATTCTCAATAAATAACTTCTGTGCTTTGTGAAAATAGCTTCATAAGATGACAATGATAAGAGAATATATCCATTTGCACTTTAAATGTATATTATTAAAGTTATATAATGCCTCAAACACTACTATTCAAACATTTGGGATTAGTAAGACTCGTATTGCTCACAAAGGCTGCACAACAGCAAAACAGCAATATTGTCTAATATTTTATTAATTTAAAATAGATGTTTTTTATTTGAATATATTTTAAAATATAATTTATTCCTGTGATGCAAATCAGAATTTTCAGCATTATTACTTCAGTAATAATCAGTCTTCAGTGTTACATGATCCCTCAGAATCATTCTAATATGCTTATTTGCTGCTCAAGAAACATTTATTTATTAATATTATCAATGTGGAAAACAGTTGTGCTGCTTAATATTAGTGGAAACCGTGAAATACTGTTTTTGAGGTTTCAATGAAAAAAAAGATAAAAAGAACAGTATTTCTTTTGTAACGCTATAAATTCATTTATAATCATATTTAGTGAATAAAACTATGAACAAAAAAAATACAAATAAAAACTTTTGAAAAGTAGTATATTCATACAATGAAAGTCACATCACATTTGCAATCTAACACACACGTTTATGTTATGAACAGTAAATGCTACATTTTTAGGCACTAACAAACAAATAAATGATGTCTGAAGTTTTTACCGGGTTCTGAGGTTGTAAAGTTTCTATCATTTTTTCTTTCCCAAATGATACCGGGACAACCAGGTCTTACAGAGCAAATACAGGACTTGAAACCGTCCCGCAGTGCTCGCTCTAGCAGCGACAGGAATGCTAAATCATCTGCAAAGAGAAGCTTTATATCCGCCGTCATACTGGGTACACCTGGGATCTCGAGTAGTTCCAACTGTAATGAAGGATTGTCAGGCCTTGAACTTACTTTTACTGTCCGAGTCAAAGATTCAGTTCTGTTTAAATGATTCTTTGACTCAGAATTGAATCTGCACAGATAACTGCACGCTAGTCAAATATATATCTTTCTGGTGCTAGATGGGACAATCAGTTTGGTCTAACAATGGCGGAAGGGGTGCAAGAAGTGTTTGGGAAACCTATTTGAAAACATGAATTACTTCTGCAATTCCACTAGTGGCACAGCAATTACACACGTCACCTAAAATAATTAGTTCATTACATTTTTGCCCAGTCTTCCTTAGAAATAATTTCCTTAGTCTTCTCATTATGATTCATATATATTCATACATTTTTACATTTGAATAGACACTGATAAATACAATACCATATGGATGGCTTTTTATGCATGACTTCACAGAAATACAAAATCCTCTAAGTTCACAGATTATTGAATGGATACCCTAATTTTAGCATATTTCTAATAAATGAGATTGATTAAATATGCTTAACCGTGCCGAAATGTTAATTCAGCACTGTACGCCCTCACCTATACCTAATTTGACATTGAAAATACATTGATATATTGCATATCAGCCTAAATTCAAACTGAACAGATTGTGAGCTACAAATGCACTCTACATAGAAATAAAGAGGGGATGTTGAATTATTTGCCAAAAGATGTTCTATTACTTTGTAAAAAGCCATTTTACCTAATCTATTGCAATCTGAAATGAAGAATAACATCTTCTAATAAAGACTAAGGACAATTACTGTCTCTATAGTGATTACAGGATTTAATCAGGTCTTTGTTCCAAAAGCAGCATTGACAAACTGTTGGATTTGAGTTATTTCTCCTTTATGACTTCCAGGTGCCATATGGGCAGACAAGCTTGAATCCCAGACCAATCTTATCAGGGGTAAAGAGCACCACAAAAGGTGTTTTGGCCATGCTAAGTCACTCACTGCACAGCTACAGCCAAACAGATGCTAGAATTTCTCTCAAGTCCGGGGAACACACGCTAACAAGCCTTGCAGAAAACCAATGCTTTTTGTTATTTCTGTTTAAGTGGGACAATGGCTCTGTAGAAAAGCTGAGGCTCTACCCCATTATCTTAAGAAACAGAGGACAATCAAGGCTTCTGTACTAGTCGTTAGCAATGCTAGCTGAAATAATGAACACTCTGTGGGTAACAATTCAGGAGGAATCCTGCTGTTGACGGCTGATGCGGGTTATAAATGCTATATTTTGGGCTGTGGGCTTTCTTTGTGTGTGTGTTTTGGCGAGCATCTCTCAATGTACACGCCAGCATTTGAAAGCCAATGTCCCTGAACACTGGGCCACATTTATGAAACGTGAACTATGGCAATTTGCATAAAATCTAAGTCAACTTTCTGAATTCTCAACTTTTCAACTTTCTCCAAGAAGGCACAACAGCGCCTACACTTTCTCCGACTGAAAAGAGCAAGCCTCCTCCACCCATCCTCACCACCTTCTACAGGGGTACCATTGAGGCGTGCTGACCAGCTGCATCACTGTCTAAATCAAACTCTGTGCAGCAGACACTTAAGACCCTCCAGCGGACAGTGAACACCGCTGCAAAAATCATTGGTGTTCTCTCCATCCTGGACATTTTCCTTAACGATGCTCCAGCAAAGCAAAAGTATCGTGGAGGACCCCACCACCCTCCACAGTCTCTTCCAGCTCCTACCCTCAGGTAGAGTATCAGAGCCCGCTCCGCCAGACTGCTCAACAGCTTTTCCCCAGGCTGTCTAGACACTTTCACACACCATTGTGTGTCCAAATCCCACAAAAGACTGACTGTAATATACGACTGTAATGTATGTATGTTTACTGGCTCATGCACCACAAATCACCTTACACTGTTCCCCAGCCAGCTGCTTGAATGTCTCTCTTTGCACATGTACAGTATTTGAAGTCATCTGCACAGTTGTACAGTTTGTATTTTTGTACAGTTTGTATTTTTTGTTTCCTGTTTTTAGTTTATGTATAGGTAACCACTTTTTATATAGCATATGTATAGTCAAAGCTGACAGTAGGTTAGTTTGTGTATAGGTTTATACTGTTTTACTGTGTTGTATATCTGTATTTATGTAGCACCGTGGTCCTGTGAGAGGCTCATGAATATTACCTACACAGGACAAATCCCCACTATATGTCCACACATGTAGTGGAATGACAATAAAGCTCAACTTGAGATGGTTTTGAACTTGAACTTGAATATATATTTTCAGGACAGTAAAACCTAAAATGAGAATGAAAAGTCTACAATATGGGACCTTTAGCAATAAAGGTTGAATCATTCTAACAAAATCACTATTTCTGCTTGAATTTTCAAAATAAAGTCAATGAAATAAAATGGTTAAGAAGTGTAATGAACAAATCTAAATCAAACACTAAATCAAAACAACTCTGATTCTACTTAACCATTTTATTGAACTTAACTGATTTATATTCTATTATTCAGAAGATAACATGCATGATAATAATGTGTATGCAATATTTTCTAAATATATAATGTTTAACAACTGCATACAATTTATATTATAGTTATTATAATTAAGAAGAAGAATTGTTTGGTTATATTCAAAACTGTTAAAAGTGCAAATGTTACTATAAAACATTTAATTTAAATTCAATATTAAAGGTCCCATATTGTCAAAACTGAATATATCTTTTTTCATGATATCTGAGGACTAGGGTCTATGTAACTACCATAAAAGTTTCAAAACCGTCAGTCCACAGTAAAGTGCAAAGAGCCTGCATAAAGTAGCTGTGCCTTTTTACAAGCTCTTGAGACTTCGGTAAAAATGTGACATCTTCAGTCTTCAGTCACCAACCGTCGCGTTTAACCACAGCAGTCGCCGTTATCTGTCTGGCAGTGGCAGCAGGTATGCGATCAAATTTCTAATTTGAGGCTGTATTATGTCGATTCTGGCACCCAACATGACAAGATGATATTTTAAGATCCTTATGTAGCCGAATCTGAGCTGGTTTGAATGGGCCGCCTCCTTTGTTTTGCTTCCAGCTAGCGCTGTGACGTAATAGTGACGTCGGCCCTACATGACTCTAGTTATCTGTGGTTGGCCTAGCCGTGCGTCACTCAGAAAAAAACAGGCCAATCAGAAAAGAGGCTCATGAATATTACCTACACAGGACAAATCGACCTGTTTTTACCAGAGCTCCTGAGAGAAGAGCTGTAAAAATATATTGAGATGGTTTTTGGTACTTATACTGCAAATACATATTCTTAAGGACATAAAAACCTAAAATAAAAATCCAGAAAGGTGTACAATATGGGACCTTTAGCAATAAATATAACATTACTATGAGATATACAGATATCAAAACATTATTATTATTAATATTAATATTACATTTGCACATTTAACAATATGTTTTGAATATGGCAAAACAACCAAAACAAAAAACAAAAAAAACGCTTCCTTTTTCTTTGCTGTGATTGGCTGATCAACATGAGGAGGCTAGCTGTTGTCATAGACACTGTCTATCATTCAATAGAATTGAATAGGTTGAAATGAACTCTTTATGTTGCCAAGTATCAGCCAGACTGATGACAACAGTTTTTGACTACTAAAGAACTTATCAAATACTAGATGCACAGCCCCAAAAGCAATTGCATCATCATTAAAAATGAACATTCACATCTTAGTTCCTTTGAAACCAGTGGCATCAATGTTTTCAGGTATCTATACGCACCTTTGACGCCAGTTCAGCATAGTTGGACACTCCAGATCCTCCATCTGAACGAATGACACAGCGGTAACGGCTGGTGCTGCGCTGTGACGTGTCCGTTACGCTAACGGTGGCGGAGAAGCGCCGATGGTTCACCACTCGGGTTACCATGAGAGATGTGTCTTTACCATTCCATTGCTGAAAAACAGAAAAATAATCATTCTTGCAAGTGACAATAAGCACACATAATATGTTTTACAAGGTGGACCATAGTGCTACATCAAGATAGAGGCACAAGCTCTTAAAACACACTGTGCACAATAAGAACTGGTGCTATGTCTTCATGTCTCAGAGCTGTAGCACAGGATAGATGGAGGCTTATAGTCTCCAGCCAAGGGAAAAGTCATTTTATCCAAGACTTCATGGACACAGACACTGGCTTAGAAATCCTGCTGACAAAAATCTCCAACAAGTTATTAAGTTTCCTCAAGCGATGTGTCTCGGGACCAAGGTTCAAAACCTCCCAATGCAAATGAAGTGAACGTTACACGCATACACATAATAGAGATGCTCAGGGATCAATTCAACATTTTGAGCATATACACTGAAAACACTCAACTGTCATTTATTCTTATATTGGTCTAACTGAAAAGCTTGGTTTAAACTGGCTTAATCTTTTTTAGTTCAGTTATTCAGTTAAAAATAATATCTTATTTAAAAAAATTAGGTATTTCAAAGTTGCCTTTAATTGCTGTAAGTAACTTAAAGCAAACACACATGTATGTTTTGAATTGCATTAAGTTATATTCTGGATTATAATAAATAATCTTTGTATGATTGTTTTTGTCTTTGAGAAAATAAATAAGGTTTTATCCAAACCATAAATATAATGGGAGTACATTTTAGCTGTAACAAAATGGGTCCAAAGTATTTTTTTCAGTGCTTAATCAAACCAGGTTTAATATGTCACTAAATGTTTCTATAGATATTTTAGTTTCATTTAACCAGGATTTAAAAAAAACCCAGATTTAAAATCTCTTTTGCAAACAGCTCCTGGCCAAAGGATGCAGCACATAGTTTAACAAAATAATATAGCACACACAAAACATAATGATGATGAAAAATGTATGTTGCAGTCCCTTTATGTGAGATTATATGTGACTGCATATGTGTGATGTTGTGTGCATGACTCACCTGTAGCCAGAGTTTGTCATGTTGTGACCATTTGCCTCCAGCAATACACTGGAAGGTGGCGTTCTGTCCCACGTTCACCTCGACATTCTGCAGCCGCAGAAAATGTGGTGTCTTGCCTACCAAAAAACACACATATATGTTCAAAACACATCTTACATCATCCATGCAAATCAAATAATGCACATGCTCCAAAGACAGTGGTGGTCAACTATACAGTGGCTCAAAAGTGTTTCCACACTTAAAAAAAGTGCAGCTTTAGCTATGAACATTTTTTAGTGAATGTATTTTTGTGAATTTTTTATCTAATGAAGTGTACTCGTGCTAACGTCCTAGCAAAATATCAAAGCAAGAGTCATTTATTGTATCTAATGAAATGACATTCTGATTTTGTAAGTGTTCCACAAGTGTCCAAATGCTCCTTTCAGATCTTGTATATTTGTTTTGAGATGGTGAACATGGTTTCTGTCTGTTTTTCTGATTGTACATTTAGAATCACCATCTGAAAACTAGAAATGTAATGGAGCTCCCATTTGTATTCAATACTATATCCAATAAGCATTCTCTAATTTGCATGTACAGGTGCATTTATCAGAAGGGTAACTCGTGCACTAGCTGAACTCTTGTGTCTCGGTACACGGTCTCCACCCACTCTCTGCCAGCTTCATTATCTGTGCATGCATTTCTGCACAAAAGCAATATCAATCTTTTCAATTAAAGTCAATGAGAATATAGATTTTTTTTGTGTGTCTCTGCTATAATGTGGAAAGTGCTCAGATTTAATTAAGGAATCTTAAAATTACTCACATATATTATAGTAAAAAAAAAGTCAAGATAAGATATATGCTTGTTTCTTCAACTCAGTTCTTAATACATTTTTATTAAAAATTCTTGTTGCGTGGAATGAAATACTAGTTTACAGCATATATGCAATATACACTATTTATTGTTTTTCAAACACTGAAAGCAAAACTATGCATTACGCAAAGATAACCCATTCCAACTGTTAAGATGAATGACTTTTCTTTGAATAAAAGTGTCTGCAATGATTGCATACATGGACACATTATATTTCCTGTCAGTTATCACCTCTGGAAGTAAACACTGTTGATATGACATGCAATGATTAAACGTGCACAACAAGTCCAGGGGTCATGTTCACTTCTAAAATATGAATTTACCTCATTTACTCATTGGCACTGCTGGCTTTATATTAGTGACGCAGAGATATCTTGGACAATGGATGTCAAACGATAAAGTTCTTCCGTCACAACAAGAATGATGTGGGCCTGAAGTTTGAGCACTCAGCTTTGCAATCTGTCTCCTCTCTCTCATCCTCAGCACAGACCTGCTTGTTTGCTGGCCTTTTCCATCTCTGTTCAACCCTCGATCCACATGAAGTGCTTTTCACAGTAGTTGACAGACTGAACTCCTACAGCGTAGCCAAGACTGTGAAAGTAAGCAGGCGCTGTGTGTGTGTGTGTGTGTGTGTGTACTCACGGCAAGGGTGAGCCAAAACGTGTATCTCATCCACTGCGATGAACCCCGGATGCCCTTGTACAGATACTGCCTCAAAAATAACCTAAATGAGAGAAGAGGGGAGAGGAAATCAAGTGTTTAAATCAAGTCAGCTTGTTAAAGTCTGAACTGAGATGGTGAATTTATTTCAAGCATGAAAATATTCAAATTGGTAAGTCAACAAGAGAGATCGTTAACTGTAAAACCACCTACAGCGGCCCCAAACATGCGCTACACTTAAAAATAGTTGAATGTCGAAGCATCTTGCATTCATTTTAAAGAGAGATAGCACAAAATAACTTTTCAAGCAAGAAATAATAATCTGATAATCTGCACTAAAACTCTGTAAACACAATTCCAAGCACACACATATAGGACTGGCATGGTTTGTATGGCATACTGTACATGCCATGTGGTGAGGACATGTGTGGTCTGAGCAATGCCCTCTCTCATAAAGCTGCCAAGGACTGGAAGTAGATTGCCAAAACCTGGACACAGGATGCACATGAGTCCCTGGCTTCCCAAAAAGGCCTCACTGTGACCAGTCAAGAGAATCAATTTACTCGAACAGATTCAATTCTCACCATGTTATTCAGGGTGAGACTATAGAGACTTAAGGTGTGTGTTTGCACAAACCCCAACCAGAGAATGTCACGTTTCGGATCAGAAATGTTGTGGAAACTGCTTTCAGTGGCTTTAGTTTTGTGTTTTTCTAGGATTCTCAATCCTAGGAAAGAGCAGTTTGAATATCCTGCCACAAGAAAGTTACACAGAGTTGGAACGACATGAGGTTGAGCAACTAATGACAGTATTTTCAATTTTGAATGAGCAACCCTTTTCATCGTCATTTTATCATCCTTGCCCCTACTCAAGGACATTGCAGTATTCATCATTTATTCACAACATTATGGCTGACTCAAATGATGTCTAAAACTGTCAGAACATGGGAAAAAGAACTGCTTTTAAAAATGTACCATCAAATGTTTAAAAGGAGACAGATTTGCCTTTTTTCCTTGCATATCATAAAACTTTACCCTTTAAACACTGTCACGCTGAAAGTGGCACCCTACGATTTAAAATGTATCACGGCAGGAAACAAGTCAATTAACCCAGAGATTCGTTTTGGCAAAATTGGCCACTTATCTGGCAAATTCGTTGCTCTAATCAAACTCACAGTGGGATATTTTTCAGTATAGTAAGTTTATGATCCCACGGGCTGATTTTCTTGGAGATATTAGTTCTCGATATGTAACCGGTAATTTATTAAGTTCAACTCAGCAAGATGAGCAAATGCTTTTAAAAACTTTAAATGGCGTCCTGTGAACACAAACTGGGAACAAGAACGCAGAGAGTGTGAATCTGGAAAATATGTCAGGGTCTTAATTCAAAATCAAAACAACCCCCCCCCCCCACCCAAAAAAATATATATAAAATATAATTGTAATATTGTATTATAAATAATACAATCTTATTATACATATATATATTTTGAAAGAATCTTACATTTTAAAATGAATTGCAATATAGTCTAAATTACTATAATTATAATTTATAATATGCAATAAATACCAATATACAAAATAGTACTAACAATAATACTTGCAGATGTTTTTGTGATATTCACCTCATGTACAAATACACACACACATTCGCATGCACGCAAAAGCTTTGATATAGCCTGCTGGTCAAATAGATGCCCTCAGCAAATATTGCCTTTAGCAAATATTGGTCTGCTGTTTGCCAAGAGAATTTGAGTATTGCCAGCACATTCTAAATATTTGCTCTTCTCATTAGTTAATTCAATTACACGGCTAATCTTACGAGGGTATTTCACTGCACTGATAGACCGGTGAATCTATAGACAGAATGAAGTGGAGCGTAAGAGGCAGAGAGAGATAGAGAGAGATCTGGGTCTAAAGAATCAGAAGAGAAAAAGGAGGAGGGGGCGAGAGTAACAGGTAAAAAGACAGAACTAAATTTAACAGCTAAAAGCTTATTCACCAGGGCCATTTGTGGGTGAGATTAGGGGACAGTGATTGCAGTGGTAATTGGAGTAGAGAGCAATCTACTGCCCCTCTCTGCAGTTCAATTGGTGCCAGTCACCACGAATATATGACAGAAAATAAACTTTAGTCGATTTCAGTGGCCAAGGGGACAAAACTGTCTCTATTTCTTTTGGCTGCAGTTCTTTTAGCTGCTAGTCATTTGTTGCTATATGGCTCATCCTGCTAAAAACAACCGAAATGATCATAGTTATCTTTCTAATCAAGAACCATTTACTCCATAGACTTCCTTTGTAAGTGCATAACTGTCAATGCATTGTTTTATATTTAAACCAGAACATGTTCTTACAGTGTGCAGATTCTCTGAATTGAAACCCATGACTCTGGTATTGTTATCATCATGCTTACCTGGTAGGAGTTGGGCCAAAAGGTGCTGATGGTGCTGAGGCATTCCAGATGGGATTGCCCTAAGGAGTAGTGGAACATCATGAAGGAACCTAGAAGAGGAAAACAGCATTTACAATAGGTAAAGGAAGTAATACAACATACGGAAATTGGTATAGGAAAAAAGGTATGGAAACCTAAATAATGAATAGAATAGAATTGCTTCTAGGTTGCTTTTAGAAATAAATAAAAAATATATAATAATATTAATAACAACGTGTTAGCCCAATCAACAATAGAATATTTACTCACAGTAATGTTCATAGATGAGGATGTATAGAATAGAATTCCGTTTATCATTTTCACTTATTCAACATCAATCTGTCAACTACAAGTTATATTTCCTTTTAATGATGTCCCTCTTGAAAAAAATCACAACTTAGATAAATGTAGTGTGTTGAAATGAATATGAAAAAATAAATTTTCCTAATAAAAATATATAATATAAAAATATGTTCCAGAACAGAATATTTCCACATAGCAATGATTATAAACGAGGATGTCTTGATTTTGAAGTAGTCTGCAGTACGACAGAATAGAACAGAACAGAACAGTTCACCACATTCAGCTGGAAAAGTAGCAGCTGCAACAAAGCCACAAGTGAACAAGTGTTTCGTATTGATTCTTGGGCCAATCTTTTAAAGAATCATTCAAAAAACTGAAGACTGATCTGATTCAGTCACATAAATTGTTTACTGAATCAACTCACAAAGTTGTTTTAAATAAATAGCACATAAAAAAAATATGATAAAATTGTATAATATGGGTTGCTTTTTGATAACATATATAATATAAAATGTGTTCCAGAATAGAATATTTCCACATAGCATTGGTTAAACAAGGATGTCTTGATGTTGAAGTAGTCTGCACTGCAGTAACAGAATAGAATAGATCTCCTAAAAGAACGCTTATTGAGAAGAATGTTTTGATGTACGGTACCTTATACTCTTTTCCCACACTGAAGGCTACATTGTCATTGTCATTTTACATGACACAATCATGTTCATGGTCTTTTGTGCCTTTGTAAGCAGAACACATCACATAACCGAGTAACTGGGAAACTGCCTGCTATAAAACCACCCTGAAACTGTAAGTGCTGAGGCACTATTTATGAAATGATTCTGCGGACAGCTTTACATCCATTTTATGAGACAATATGCCATCGTACAGCCTTATGTGTAGTTTTGTACAAGACACTACCAACAGTGGCACTGCATTAGAAAGAAGAAAGAGCGCAGGGCTTCAGAGAATACAAAACAACATGATTTTTCTTGAAAAACAAGTGACAATAATTAACTTTCCTCAGAGAAAAGCATTTAGTTAAGCTAAAGACCCGACAGCATTTTTTTGATAGGCTAAATTATAGTAATTCTTTCCAAGTTCTTAAAAAAAAATCCCACAAAAGAGTTCAACTCATTCATGTCAGGTAAAAGGTTTAACCTTAACAAAGGTGAAAGCCAGGTTATCAATCAAACCCCTGGCTATTCAATAGTGTTTTTACAGCAATTATAGCGCTGGCTTGTTCATGATTTAGTGACTGAAAGACCTTTGAAGTATTTCCAAAGCCATGCGCATATGTAAACCCCTTCACTGGGGTCAATTGAGTATATCTATCTATAATATACGGTACCTTCTACATTGCTTGCAAAAATATTCTTTCAAACAAAACTTCTGAAAGCCCGTCAAGGCAGAACCAAGCTTTTTGGATCCCTGTGGCACACTTATGTCAAGCGATGTGCATATGTTAAGGGCTAGGTTATAACATCACATACGTAAGTCAAAATCAATCCCAATTTTTTTTCGACGCCTTCCTGCCTGGTTGTGCTGAATCACCATACATAATTTGCTAGGTGGGCAAAGGAACCCATTGCCATAACACCCCATTCATCACAAGTATTATCTAAGACATGACCACAAGACTCGAGCGCATCGCATCTATCAATCAACACAACCTTGAGCCATGGGATGAGGCCAATCAATTCCGCACACTGATCCAATCTAGCGAAGGCCCCCTAAACAGCGGGCTGGTTGTGAACTTGCCTGATTGCATTTCATATTCACCCTCTCAGCCCACGTGCATTTCCCATCAGTTATTCCAAGCAGATATCTATATATTCCCTACCGTTGATGATTGCCAATATATATTTTCGGGCAAAGCGAGGCCTTTGAACCGAGAGGTAATTTAGAGCGAACCTACAAGCAGGCAATCAGCCCTACCACCACGGTCAATACAGGTGTCCTAAATTACACAATCGGCCGCTTCAGTAGATTGCACTGTCTTAAGCTGAGCTAATTGACAATCAGATGTAATGGTTCTATGATAAATAATTCAACATGTTTTATTCCAGGTGGACTGCTGGATGCACAAAACATTCTTGACAAATCGGCCTGCATGAGCATGACAACACTACAAACACACCTGTGATTGCCACAATATTGCGGTGGGACTTTGCATCAGAATTTAAAATGGAAATTCATGTTTACATCACGAAGAATGCGATGCTGCCGCAGCTCTTGCCGGAAAACTGATTAAAAACACGTAGCGTCCAAATTACTTCAGTGATATTACCAGATTTCAATTACCTCCTGGAGTCCCAATGCATTGAAGGCACTTACATTTCATGTATTAATGAGTTCTGGGATGAATCCAAATATTATTAAAAGTAATTTTTTGAATATTCTGAGAAATACCTGAGCATGCTATACATCTTGTTATGTGCATTCTCAAGAGCAATGCTATTTGGATGATAATTATTTTCTCTGCAACTGTGGGAGCAGATAAACACAAATCAATGTCGATGAAGATTTATCTCAATACTTACTGCAGAATGAAATTGGCTTCTGGAGTAAAATTCAGCACTTGGCGATTTCCTATACTAAAATCGATAGCAATATGAGAGTCGTTCTCCGCTATCAGCAAACGTGCCATCAACAAAATAGAGTCCTCACAGAATCACAGCTACACTACTGGTGATTTAATGTTGTTCACATCAACCAATAACCAGTGCGTGGTTTTCAAGACCAATGTCGAGACAGATCCATTACTGTTTTTCTAGGACAGCGCAACAGTCTGTAAAACATCTTCATAGGGGCCACACGAGGCAACCCGATAAGGTATCGCTTCAGTGCCACTTTCTTGACAGCTGTCACCCCTGCGTTAATATGAAGAGATGTTTTATGAATTCATTTACGTCTAGACGCCCTTGATTGGAAGATTTATCGGTTCAAACATCTGAGAAGCAGTTTTAGAATAACGTGCAATTCACATCAATCTTAGAGACGCCTGGCCCTTGTGCGGCAATTTCAACTCATTTTCTCGGAGAGGATTCTTCTGCGTGTGGCTGCAAAGTACCGAGAGGACTTGCCGGTGAAAGTCATTATTCCCTCTGAGTATTTCCACTGGGAGCTCTTTGCACTAAATGTCACATTCCCGCCATCATAATATGATCCCCACACATGACAAATAGCAAAAGCTCTGCTAGTTGTCACTTTAATATGCAATTATGCCAGGTCCCTGTACTTTGGGCCCTCTGCTGCTCGGTCTGATAAAGTCACGGCATTCCTCATTTCTGCCTGGCAGTTTTATCCCGGGAACAATAAAGCACGTATTTACCATTGAGCAAAGCATGGGCGGTAATCTGCAACGTACCATGGAAAAGCTAATGCACTGAGAGGAAAAACACAGGGAGGAATAAAAACGAAGAGAGGAAAGAGCTTCAATAGGTGTGGCAGCATATATCGGAGGCCAGATCACTTTGAGCTTCTGCTAAAATATTCAGACAGCACAAAAAACTATACAAATATATCAACTACCATTCAAAAATTGGGGGTCACTATGATTAATGCTTTTATTCAGCAAGGCCGCATTAAATTGAAAGTGACAGTAAATACCTTTATAATGTAACAAAATATTTCCATTTGAAAAAAGGCTGTTCTTATGAACATTCTATTCATCAAAGAATACTAAAAAAAATGTCACATGCATTTCCACAATAATATTAAGCAGCACAACAGTTTTCAGCATTGATAATAATAAAAACTATTTCTTAAGCATCAAAACAAATTTTCTAAACAGACATCTTTTATCACTCTTGAGCTCACTGTGTTCTTAATTGAGGTCCTGTAGTGTGAATATGAGCAAAATACAGTCAAAAAGTCACATGTTAGGACAAAATTGGTCGATTACCAAGTGAATGAGATAATTCCCACTTATCATGTTCCCAACTCATCCGCAAATGACCTGAGAGGGTTAAAATGGTGGAAATGGACAGATTAATTACAAACTGAACAACTCAGCCACTCGGACATCACACTTTCGGTCACATCCGAATCTAAACAAAGCTAAAATAACTTGTGGAACACGAAAGAGTCAATTTGTAGCGACTTAGTCAGCTTGGTTAAATTAAAGGTGTCTTCCTGCCAGCAATGTTCATGAAATCTGCAATGTGTACAGAGGACTTGTCAAAGAAAAATACAATTTTGACTAATAAAAGCTACACAAAAATGATACAAAAATATTTTTGAAGCATACACATTAAATCAACTTTTAAAAGACTAAAACATTGACAAATATAGTTGAAATACTTTAAGTATGTTCAAATCAATAAAAAATGATTATAATATTAACTCCCTTTGCCACCGGGTAAACATCAGATGCATCTGGAACAATAATTTACACAAAACTGAAAAATTAAATGCATAAATAACAGTTTGCCTTCTCGTATCAGAAGTCCACTGTTTTCAGAGGAAATGGTGATGCTTCAGCTGCAATCATTTCGTTTGGAGCAGCTGTGAGCGAGAGAAGATGCAGATGGGCCGCCCTTTTATAAACACATACATACTCTTCATAGGTCTCGAGAGGACAGTGGATCTGCGCAGTGGACCATTTGACACATTTAAGCACAGGAAATTCCCCAAATCCCTCCTCACCTCATAGAGGGTGTATATGTGAAAGTAAGTGTAAAAGGAATGGAATGGATGCTTTTATGGCAGAGAGACAGAACGGGAGACAGTTGGCTACTTCAGCCAGGCCCCATATGTTTGCTGCCCTGGATGTGTAATGGACCTTCATGATATGGTGCTATCCGTGTCCTCTCCTCTCTCCGAAGCCCTCGTTATTACTTCTCACACATGCACGCCCATTTTCCATCTCAACCCGAGCAGAAACCGTCTCGCCCTGCTTGTCGTGCCAAACGATACGTGATTGGCGTAGAGTCAACAAGACCCACCGGCTGTGTGCCTCAATTCGTTATGGCCCTTTGAAATGGCACCAGCCTTTACTTCCAATGCCCTTTTCTCATGGACCCTTGGTAGGCCTTGTCGCACACCCTTGAGACTGTGATAATCTGATAAGTGGAAAATCAATAATTGAAGTGTCATTATCAGAGTAAAGACACCACGTTTGGGCACCTTAATGCAAATCAGTGAATCGGCCGATAGCAAATCCAATAGATACAACTTCATCTGTGGTTAAGGATTCCAGCACACGCTTTCTGCTTCACTAGACTTCCATCTGCTGATTGGCTACAGAATAACTGATGTTGATACAGGGACTATTTAAATCAAGGGTAAATGCATATGCAAATAGGGAGCATGCCAATTGCTTTTTAACAGAAGTATTACACAATAAGGATGTGTTTTGCAAACATACTATATAGTGGCAGTATTTAGAAGTAATTAGATTCTTAAAGAGATAGTTCACCAATAAATTCAAAGTCTGTCATCTGTCATCACCCTCATGCTTTCCCAAAGTTTCTTTCTTTGGTGGAGGAATGTTGATATCCGAATAACATTTGACCCCATTGATTTTCACTGCATGGGGGAAAAAACTGATACAAAATATCTTCTTTTCTTGTGTGCTTTGCATAAATAAGATTTATACAGTGAGAAAATTATGACAGAATTATTAATTTGAGGTGAACAATCCCTTTAAAGGATTAGTTCACTTTCAAATTAAAATGTCCTGATAATTTACTCACCCCATGTCATCCAAGATTTTTATGTATTTCGTTCTTCAGTCAAAAAGAAATTACGATTTTTTTTATGAAAACATTCCAGGATTTGTATCCATATAGTGAACTTCAATAGGTTTTAAAAGGAAAAAGGATTATTCTGCTTCTTATTCTTATTTATTAGTGTGTGTGTGTGTGTGTTCATTTTTTGAACAAAGGATGGCCTTTTATCAGTTCCTAGTAAAGTCTGCCTCAGTGGCCAAATAGTTGAATTAGACTCAGGTTGTCTCAAATTAATTGTATTCTGGCTATTTATTATTAGCATCTAAAAGGAAAGGACTGAAAAGATCCAAAGGCGGTCAAATTGGCTGGGGAGATCATAGCTAGCCTAACAACGGAGAGGAAGAAGAAATACAACAGGGATAAAGATAAAGGGAGATGCAAAAGAGTCCAATAACATCTAAAAATACATTTTAAACAGATACACATCTCCATGTCTGGAAAAGATTCATATTTTCAGCGAAGTCCGTATAACAGAATGCGCAATAATGAATCTCAATTGACAGACTGCAGATATGTGTATGAAAGTGAAACCATCTAAAATGATAAAGGAACGGTCTAAAAATGGGTCCAATTTTATCAGTATTTTCTGAAGCTAAGAAAGCCAATTTAAGCTCAAGCTCTATTTACCCTCAAGTAACAAGTAAATGTAGCTCTAGGTGAACAGACTAGTGTCCAATTAAAGAGTTGTGTTTGGACAGAAGACCTGCTTGCTCCAAATTCACAGTCGCCCTGGCCCACCTATTGCCGGCCCACGTCCAGGTTCATGACAGGAACAGGTGGCCGAGAAGAAGGGCACGACAGTGGCGCCCTGCTGGCAGCGTGCGACGAGGCGAACTTGATGCTTATTGCACCTTGTCACACAGCCATAAATCTAGTATCACTTCTTTTTGCTGAGACCGGTCTTTTCCGTGCATGGACCAGGTGTCCTTGAGCTCCATGTGTGCTACGACGAAGCTGGAGCACCACAAAAGGACAGCATATTTAGGAGTGGATGATATAAAATACAGGACATTGCTAGCAATCATGATACTGATAAAAAGGGACTTTTAAAACAACTGATCAAAAACAACCATTGTAATATTATAGTATTAACCTCTGCGAAGTTCCACCTCCTTAGTTACTGTTGCTACAAAGCTTACTAGTAAAACTTTCCTAACTGTACAAATAAAGTAAATAACTTTGAATCATCAAATAATATTTGTATTGCATTTTTGTAATACATTTTAAACACTGTATCTAGTAATAATCTAGATAGTGTAGTAAAATTACCAGTTTAATATAGAGCTATTATTTCAGCTCCGGGAATTAGTTATTAAATATTAAATATTGCTTGGTTAAAAGTAATATTAATATTTAACTTAGTTATACTGTATTAAGTGACCGTCCACCGAACACTAGCCTCAGCATATCAACTTCGAGCTTAGGTAGCTTTCTCTTTATGGCAAATAAGGAACAAAACTTCAAATCACATTCCAGAGACAATTCTTAATGAAATGAAAATGGTTTATTCGTAATACTGCTATTCTAACATAAATGGATTAACTGATAACACACAAAACATACATACATACAAAGACATGCATAAGGGATTTTGGTAAGTAATTCCTAAAATTAAAGTTAGCCCTTTTAGCTATTTAAACGCTTGACTTGACCGGACAGATCACGACAGATGCCTTATTGCTCTGTTACTGCATTCAGATCAGATTCTACCAGTTCAATCAGCAATATAGATTTAGTTAGAATGTGCTTGTTGACAAGAAGCAGGTTGGAAGTTGTTTTGTTTCCTTCAAATGCGTTGCTCTGGTCTTTGTGCTCGGGAACCACGTGGGTTGGTTCGTGCGTCTCCGGGTGCTCTCGGGTGGAAACACGAGAGATGTGGCTGCTACCGCGTGACGTCACAGAAAGCTTTCCTTTCGTCCGTAGGCGTTCAGCTCGTTGTTCTTTGATGTTGTGCCTTCTAGCCTTCGAATAGATGGTTGGTTTAGTCGGTGTCGAGACAAAGTTCAGGTAAGAGCGAGCAGGCAGAGAAGTTCTGGCGCAGCTCCAGCGATGTTAAGAGAGATGTTCCAGAGAGTCACGCCATGTTTCAGAGTGTCACGCCATGTTTCAGAGAGTGTCACGCCATGTTTCAGAGAGAGATTTGCAACTGGCGCGTTGTTTTCAACAGTCCAACTTGCTCCTCCCCACGGGCGGCTTGTCGAATCCGATGAGGCCGCCCATGTCCAGGCTTGCTGGGTGGACCAACAGTTCTGTGATGTCTCATCACTTTTGGGAAGGATAAACTTTATGGCTCTTTATACGTGTATAATTATGCAGGGTATTACAATTTAACGGTCATCACCACAGTCTGTCACATCTGAGTCTAGCTTTCTTTAGAGATCAAACACCGCATAATAATACACACATTACAGTTTATACCGTTTTAAAGCATGATTAAAATTCCCACATTGTCCTAAATAATTGGCACTCGAAATCATCACATCATGCCTATGAGGGAACAAGTACACATTAAATATCCATATATTTATTTTGTGTAGTTGCAATGGTTATACGTGTCAAAAAAGGCAAGGAGTTTGGTTTTCCTTGGTCCGTCCGGACGGAGAAAAAGTCCTGCTTTGTTTTAAATGGGGGGTTTTGAACTATGCTCTGGAATGTAGGCTTGACGGTGTCCAGAACCATTCCCGGAGCCGTCCGTACCTTTGCACGAGAGCGTTTAGTGATGGGGTCGGTTGACCCTCTCCACTTTTGCATGGAAGGGAGGACTTTTGGGTCATAATTCATTTCTGTTGCTGGGTTGGAATTCTCTGTGTGTGTTTTCAGGTCGACATTGTGTTACACATCCCCCTTTTGTGTGGAGATGTACCCGATGGAACATCTTCAGGCACTGGAACAAGAGGCAGAGAGAATG
Source organism: Gymnocypris eckloni scoliostomus (assembly GCA_027564155.1). NCBI lineage: Eukaryota > Metazoa > Chordata > Actinopteri > Cypriniformes > Cyprinidae > Gymnocypris > Gymnocypris eckloni. The sequence continues at coordinate 22,690,035 of CM050419.1, read as the reverse complement.
GACACACACAAGACACCAACGAGATCTCTATCACTGACTGAAAACTGGTGCAGGGTAATTTGGAAAGGCACAGGTGAGAAACTTGAGAAGACATAGGGCTAGTTTGTTTAGCATCGTTGACAATTGGGTCATTTTGACTGGTTTAATTGTCGGGGTTTTCACGAGACGGTATAGGCATGATCTCAATCAGGTTGGTCACATTCTCGGGTTCGGATTCTAGGTCGAGATTACCACGTCGAAAAAGGCGAGGGATGCCTGGCGTGCATTTGTTGAGAGACTCTTGAACGCAGCGTTCACTCGCTTGTGTGGGAGGAAGGCCAGTGTCAAAGTCACAACATATCCTACTATAGTAGAGATACAAAGCGCCATGTCAGCGGCAGACCAGGACCGAATAATTGGCGGCGCCAGCGGCGGAAGGCGGCGATAAGCTTCTAAAGCTGTGTCAACGGTGTCAGATCAATAAGCTGCGTTCCTTCCTCCTTGATCCTTTCTTCCAATTCTGGATCGAGGACAAAGGAATGCTGCTTGAAAAAGGGTGAGATTTCGATTTCGGCCTGATACTCGTCGTCGGTGAGGTGATACAATGCTAGTTCGTCAATATGGAGGATCGAGCCCTTAGGGACTGTGATCCATAACGTTTGGTTAGGCAGACTAATGCGCGTAGCGGTGTCGTGTTGATCATATGTGAGGGTAGCCGTTCGGGCTGGGGTGTTCACCAGCCATCGGTTTCCGACAATTTCGGCTTGTGTTACCTCAACCTGAGAACGTGGTGTTGCGTCGGCGGGGCAGCTAGCGTCGGGTCTCATGGCTTCTAAGCCACAGATGCCCTCTGTATTATCGCGTACGAAAGGTTTACTCGGGCGGAGGAAGTGAATGTCTTTAGTGGCGTACACATCTTTAGCTTTGGAGCCAAGTACAACTGTTCGTGGCTATCGTGATCTGTGACGACCTCGGGAGTGTGGATTTTGACATAGGTGTTCCTTACCAAAATCCAACATTCACAACATTTAAGCCGGTAAACATTATTAACGTCAATAATGGGCAAACTGAAAAGAAAACAAAGTCACCTGTTTCCGGGTTTGCGTATATGGGAATAACGCTGCGGGAAAGGGGTGAGATGGGTTTGGATGAGACTAACGGGGCCCGCAGTGGCGAAGTTACGATGTTTGAACAAGGCTAAGAGGTATCACGTAACGGAATCCTATTCATGGCTAAGTTGTCGATCAAGGAACTTACATCGCGTATCATGTCGTTCATGATTTTGGCGGGTGGCCTCGATCGGTTGACAACGGTTCTCTGGCGAATTACAACGATTTTACTGACGGCAGTCGATCTCAATTTCAGGACCTGTATTCACGGATTGGTTAAGGGGTTCAAAGTGAGAGAGAGGAAAACACAAAGTGAGACACGAGGAAAAAAAAACCAAAAAAATTAAGACAAAAATTCAAAATCAAAATCAAGCAAAAAAATTAAAAACAAAATTGAGGGTAACTCCTCGCTACTAGATTGGTCCTAGCAGTGCTGTGGAGGAGAGAATATGGGTTGTGTCTAAGCATGGTTGCTATATGTTTTCCTAACATATCAATACTAATGCTTGTGTGGTGCATATAGTGCGTGTGGTGCATATCGGTCTGTGTCAGTGGGTCTGATCTTCCCCCTTTCCATGTCGGCTAGAGCCCAGGGGCCTCTTTATCTGGTTTCGATGGACCCATCGAAGGACTGGCTCGCTGCGCCCTTGTCTGATTTTGATTCGATAGGCAACAGGTGAGAGCTTGTCTACAATCTCATGGGGTCCCGTCCAGTGAGGTAGGAACTTCTTTGACAGGTGATGGGGAGCATTCGGCCTTGGTCGGGCGAAACTGTAGTACCACACTTGATCTCCGACATTGAGCTCATGGTGAGAGGCCTTTTGGTCGTAGTAGGCTTTTCGGCCTTCCGCACTTCCGTTGTAGCTGCTGTTGCGGCGAAAGTTGTTCTCAGGTGCTGATGTAACTCTTCCAGGTACTGGTGAGTGTTGTAGGCGGTGACGAGGTTCAGGTCACCAGGTTGGTACAGCAGGTGTAGTGGTAGCGTCATGTTTCTCCCTGTCATCATTGTGAGCGGGGTATTCCGGTAGATTGATGGGGTGTGGCTCGAGCGGCCATCAGTACCAGAGGGAGTTTAATGTCCCAATCCTTTTGATTGGTGGCTCGTATTTTTAACATGCTGACCACTGTTCTGTTAGCCCGTTCCACTTGACCGGAAGAAATTGGGTGATGGCTTATGTGGAGTTTGGCCTGTATGCCCAGGAGTTTCCATACGTCTTGCATAATTTCAGCGGTGAAGTGGGTTCCGGTCAGAGTTGACCCTTAAAGGCAGTCCGAATCTTGAGAAGATATGGTTCAATAACAGACAGGCTGTTGTTTCTGCTGTATCGTTGGGAGCTGGGAGACACTCTATCCATTTTGTGAATTCGCAGACCACGGTGAGGAAGTATTTGTTGCCCCGTCGACCGTGGTAGGGTCCTACCAGTCTATTTGGAGGTCCGACCATGGGAAGGTCATTCCTTTCCTTTGCAGTGGTGCTCGGTGGCTTGGATTTGCCGGTTGGAACTGGCAACACACCAGGCATCCTTTAACGTATTCTGCTACGTCTTGCTGCATGCCAGGCCAGTATGCTACTTGCTTGAGTGTTTCATAGGTGGCCTTGACTCCGTGGTGTCCTGCGCATGGTGCATCGTGTGCGTGTGTCAACATCATCCCCTTGGCCATGAGGGACTACGAGCCGTGGAGCAGTGGATGGCTCAGGGACATACGTGAGGACACCGTCTCGTAGATGCAGCATGTGCTTGATCGAATGGGCGTGCGGAGGTCGGATGATGTTCGCAGGTCCGAGGTGGAAATGGGATTTTCAAGGGTCGGACAGGTGTACTACAATGGACTGTATGGCTGAGTCCGTATGTTGGAGGGTGAGGAGGTCTTCAGCAGCGAACTGAGGCGACAGGGAGATGTGGGAGGAGGCAGGTGTGTGCTCGCCAGTGGCGTGCTGGCGGCGGAGTTACTGCTGCCACTGTAGGGTTGGGTGGGAGGGCATGAAAGGTCCAGGACTCTTCATGTGATGCACCTGCTGTGGTGAGGGCATCGTTTGGTCATTTGAGGGGCTGGAGTTTGGGAGGAAACGTTTAGGATGTCAGACCTGATCTGGTGTTCTCCGGAGGGATGGCAGGTGACTGAGACAGCACTTTCAGGAACTTGGAGTTTCATCAGCAGGTGTTTGTTGGGCGCTGCTGTGATTTGGAGTATTGGGTGTTGAGTTAGTGTTTAACTCTGTTGCTGGGTTTTCAGGTGGGGTTTCATGTCCATCTGAAGTTAGGGTGTTTACTGTTCTCTGAGAGCAAGGTGAAGCGGTGCTGTTTTCTGGGGCTGATTTGTTCAGCTTGTCACTGCCGTTCCGTCTGACAGCTAGTCAGGCTGACTCTGGTTCGTCTTCCTTTTCCCACTGATTCTCATGAGACCACTTCTCCCAGTGTCGTCCAGGTGAGCGTTGACGTCCACGCGGTCCATCCCATCGGTCATACCTCTGTTCAGGTCGGGTGTCAGCGTGTGAGTCTCGTTCTCTGTTGGACGGGGGTGTATTCCATTCTCTGTGTGGTGGCTTAGCGCTGTCTTGGCGTTGGGTGCCCTCTAGAGCCAGTTCATGGTGTTGCGTGTTGAAATCAAGAACTGCTGGGGTTTTTGTGCTCTTTTCTGAGGCCATCTTTTGTTTGTAGTAGGCCTTTTGCACCAAGTCTCGCAACTGCTGAGTGTTCATCGTTCGTGGACATGCGAGAACGCCAAGATGGTGGCTTATGCCAGGATGAAGATTCCTGAGGAAGAGAGTTTTAAAGTTCAGTTCATCTTCCATGTCAGAATCATTGCGAGTTCCAAAATATGCTTGTCTGAGTCGACTATAGTAAGCTTGAGGAGTGTCGTGGCGTCCTTGTCTCCAGGGCAGCCACTAAGCCTTGATCGGACTCAGGGTCGGCGAACTCTTTAATAAGGGCTTTTCGCAGCCGTTGATAATCAGTCTTTGTGTTAACAGGCTGCGGTCCAGGAAGCTGCGTACTTCAGGGCTGGATGTCGTTCGGAGTAAATAGAGTTTATCTTTGTCCGTAACGTTAGGTCGCATTTCCAGATGGAAATCAATATCTTGCAGATACGCTTGGACCGTTTGGCTGTTTGGCACGCTGGGGTTGAATTTGCCAACGTTTGGGCGAGCTTGTCAAGGTCTTTTAGGTCCAAGCTGTGCGACGATCTGCGGCTGGCTGCAGCAGATTCTTCTGGTTCTGTCGTGATATAAAGTTCTTCAGGCGCTGGTGACTGTTTTAACATCACCCCTCTGTCTTATGTTCACGTGTCAGTCCAGGCCCAGGTGACTTGGTCCTGCTTGGCAGGGGTGCGGTTGGTGCACGCGTCCTGTCCTTGACGGCTCATGGCGTAGTTCGTAGCGTACTTGAGTTCCTCTTGGAAACTTTCAGACTCCTCTGTGACGTAGTCGAGCTGTTGTGTTAGGCGGCTGATCTCATTCCTTGACTCAGCCAAATGAACTTCGAGGGCCTTGATTCTGCTGTTTTGTCCCTGAAGTCAGTCTTTGCCTTCTCCAGTAGCTTCTCTGCATACTGTAGCTTGTCTGCACAATCAGCGAAGTCCTCTTTGATCTGCTGCATTTCGTGGCTGGTAGCTTCTAGAGTCTCTTTTAGCCTGTTGGTCTCCTCCTCGGTGTCCTGCTCCACCTCATCGGTCCCTTCCTGTCGTACCTGAGCTTCACGTTCCAGCTGCTCTGCGCGTTGGGCGCTTGTCAGCTCCTGCTGGCGTTGTGCGGCGTGCTTGTCGCTCAGTTTGAGGGTGGCGATGAGTATGTGGCTTAAGAACCGGTGATCTTGGCTAATTCTCTGGGACTGTAGTTTTGACTTGGGTCTTGTCCCATAATGCTTGCGATGCTGTCATCTAGTTGATTCTGTGTCTGATGTTGGAGTGTTTCAGCAGCTTTAGGAGTATGCTGCCCGTTGTAACACTTAGCCACATTTCCAGTCCTTCCCAGTGACCGACATGTTCTGTTTTGAGACATGTTCTGGCGGGTCAGGGGATCTTGGACCGAACTGACACAGACCTTGAATAGGAAACAAAGCAAAACAAAACACAAACAAAACAAACAGGGGTGTAAATGTGCAGAGTGTAGTGTATGCTAGTGTTGATTGTGTCTCTGTGTTTGTGGTCCTCTGGCAGGTGCTTCTAATTGTAGTCTCTGCAGATAAATTATTGGGCACACACAAGGGCAGCCCCGCTGTGAAGCAGAGAAAGAAAAACACACACACACAGAATGGGTACACAAGGACAATAGCACTAAACAGGTCTCTCTTTTAATAGCAGATTTTCTTCGTTTCGCTTTGTTAATTCTGATTTAGAAGGGCGCTTCTAATCAGAGGATTGTAGGCGAGATTTTCTCTTTTGTAATAAGACTGGTATTGCTATTCCAATTTTCTCCTTGGAGGAAAATAACAGCAATGACAGTACTTGTCCCTTAATGGCAGGATTTTATACATGACGCTGGTCAGCGTATGTCACGCAGCGTGTTAAAACTTTTGCCGATGTCTATCTTCTCATTGCACCTGCTTTAACCTGGGGGAATAGGATTTCACAATAGAGGGTAAAAGGGTAAACAGTGTTGAATGTAGTTCTCAAGTTTCACATACATATCTGTTCAATTGTAACATTTCGCTCTATTCGTGATTTTCCCCGGCCAAGTCTTAAGCAAACAAGTCAAATTGGAAGTTAGTAACAGGGAAAAGAAAAGAGATTAAGATTTATTCCCAAGATTTAAAACTAATACGTTGGCACAAGGTGGTGCTGTTGAGTCTATATGCTTAGGTTGGTTTGGCTGTTTACAGGATAAACCAACTGACCTAGGTTGAGGAAACCTTAACTCCCTTTTGGGGTTTTCTAATTAGAAGGTTACGTTTCATGCTCCAGATTGGTGAAAAGTGATTTTGACTGTGTGGTTTCACTGTCACTTCTCCAACACAACACTAGGGGGAGCACTATCTACTCTCAGGCCTAAGTAAGAGGACTAATTTTAATTTAATAAAATTGTTTTAATTAAATTATTATTAACTTTACTTGAGTCAATCAGCTCACCTAAGAAAATGAAGTATGGCCTACAGATAGAGCCAGACTTGTATTTAAGTTTGAAATTTGGAATTAAAATTAGAATTTGGTTTCTAATTAAAATTTATGATGTTATAATTAAAATTAATAGGATTCACTTAGGATTAGAATTTACAAATGCAATCTGCAATTGAGTTGACAAACCAATATTGTTGCAAAATGTAAACAGGAAGTGTAATTAATTATTAAATGTAATTAGAATTTTCGAATTCATAATTAATTATTAAATTAATTTACAGCTTCTAAATCACTAGTTTTGGATTCCCATAATAGTAATTCAAATAATTTCCAAACTTAAGCATTCCTCGTCATTAACACCAAAAAGATTAACAATAAAATAATTAATAACTAATCTGTATCCTACTTGTAAACGAAATTAAAAATTTCCCTCTTGATAACTTAAGGCTCTATTGTAGTGGTCAAATTATAAGGCTTCACGGTTCATAAATGGATGCTATTGTTGCTGGAAGCAGGAATTGAAAATTCCATTAAATGAAATTAATTCAAAATTAATTTGTAATCAATTGTGACATTCAACTAACAATTAAAAATTCCTAACAATAGCGCTTATCCATTGATGTGTTTTAAAATCATAAAAGCCATTATAATTGAATGAGGTCAAACTCACCATATAATCAACAGTATATTAAACCATTTTCTAATAACCCACCAGTTATTAAGCTGGTCCCACAAAAGGTAAAAGACTTTAATCAGCTGTTATATTAAACCAACCTGTGAACTTGTTAACACTGATGATTGGGAAACATTAACACAGCCAACTTAAAACGTGTTAGTCTTTTAAATGAGAGACTAGAGAGAGGGAATTAGTGTTAGCTGTGAACCACATTTCCACCAAAACACTGCATTCAAGCTTTAAATGCTATGTGCTAATCACTAGCCGTAATGCTACCGCATTGCATCTGCTACGCTGCTAAACTTCTTTGTTTCAGTTTAGCTTATATGCTCAATCTCCACGTGGCTGAACTGGTCGCTATGACGACTACAGTGCCTGTAGGCAGAAGAAAAATGTGCTTCACGCTTCAGACTTGAATTTTCTATAGCACATATAATCTCACTCATTTAGGACGAGATACATTTATCTACGGGTTACTTATAACCCATCAAAGCCTCGGGGCTATTTATGCGAATATTTGTCTGTTTAGACCGCACTCATAAACACAAACACTCGATTGCGCAATCTCCCCTTTCTCAAAACGACTGGCCACTTCCTTTGAGCGCCGTGCGTTTGAATTCACTGTGAAATCAAATGGCTGAGAATGATTTAAATAGCTTTTTAAACATTCCACACCGGGATTTGAAAATATAGCGGAGTTTGAAAGTGGGACACGACTTACAAATCAAACTATACAGGCCTTCACTCAGAGCTCAAACGAGGGACACGCTCATTTGTCTCTTTGATGCGCTTTAGAGCGACTTTTACTTATTTACTGCAGTTTCTTCTCACAACTCGAGTTAAACAAATACCCTTTCTCATTCAAACACACTGTGTTTCACAAACCAGCAATGCAATACCACAAATAACCGCTTTTCCTGTATTTACTCAGTTTTTTCCGGATAAAATTGAGAAATACCCTTTTGCCTTTGGTTTGATTTTCAGATTGATCCTTAATTGCCCGCATTCTCCACCATTTGTAGTAAAATTACCAGTTTAATATAGAGCTATTATTTCAGCTCCGGGAATTAGTTATTAAATATTAAATATTGCTTGGTTAAAAGTAATATTAATATTTAACTTAGTTATACTGTATTAAGTGACCGTCCACCGAACACTAGCCTCAGCATATCAACTTCGAGCTTAGGTAGCTTTCTCTTTATGGCAAATAAGGAACAAAACTTCAAATCACATTCCAGAGACAATTCTTAATGAAATGAAAAATGGTTTATTCGTAATACTGCTATTCTAACATAAATGGATTAACTGATAACACACAAAACATACATACATACAAAGACATGCATAAGGGATTTTGGTAAGTAATTCCTAAAATTAAAGTTAGCCCTTTTAGCTATTTAAACGCTTGACTTGACCGGACAGATCACGACAGATGCCTTATTGCTCTGTTACTGCATTCAGATCAGATTCTACCAGTTCAATCAGCAATATAGATTTAGTTAGAATGTACTTGCTTGTTGACAAGAAGCAGGTTGGAAGTTGTTTTGTTTCCTTCAAATGCGTTGCTCTGGTCTTTGTGCTCGGGAACCACGTGGGTTGGTTCGTTCTCTCGGTGCTCTCGGTGGAAACACGAGAGATGGCTGCTACCGCGCGTGACGTCAGAAAGCTTTCCTTTTTGTTCTTTGATGTTGTGCCTTCTAGCCTTGAATAGATGGTTGGTTTAGTCGGTGTCGAGACAAAGTTCAGGTAAGAGCGAGCAGGCAGAGAAGTTACGAGCGCAGCTCCAGCGATGTTAAAGAGAGATGTTCCAGAGAGAGTCACGCCATGTTTCAGAGAGTGTCACGCCATGTTTCAGAGAGTGTCACGCCATGTTTCAGAGAGAGATTTGCAACTGGCGCGTTGTTTTTCAACAGTCCAACTTGCTCCTCCCACGGGCGGCTTGTCGAATCCGATGGTTCGTATGGGAGCCCGCCCATGTCCAGGCTTGCTGGGTGGACCAACAGTTCTGTGATGTCTCATCACTTTTGGGAAGGATAAACTTTATGGCTCTTTATACGTGTATAATTATGCAGGGTATTACAATTTAACGGTCATCACCACAGTCTGTCACATCTGAGTCTAGCTTTCTTTAGAGATCAAACACCGCATAATAATACACACATTACAGTTTATACCGTTTAAAGCATGATTAAAATTCCCACATTGTCCTAAATAATTGGCACTCAAATCATCACATCATGCCTATGAGGGAACAAGTACACATTAAATATCCATATATTTATTTTGTGTAGTTGCAATGGTTATAACGTGTCAAAAAGGCAAGGAGTTTGGTTTTCCTTGGTCCGTCCGACGGAGAAAAAGTCCTGCTTTGTTTTAAATGGGGGTTTTGAACTATGCTCTGGAATGTAGGCTTGACGGTGTCCAGAACCATTCCCGGAGCCGTCCGACCTTTGCACGAGCGTTTAGTGATGGGGTCGGTTGACCCTCTCCACTTTTGCATGGAAGGGAGGACTTTTGGGTCATAATTCATTTCTGTTGCTGGGTTGGAATTCTCTGTGTGTGTTTTCAGGTCGACATTGTGTTACAATAGATAGATTTAAAGGAAATTAATTTAACTCTACCAAAAACTGAAAGTCTAAAAAGCCCTATAGAGAGAACGACAGAACAATAGAGCGATAAATATGATAGATAGATAGAATGCGATTCTACGATCGATAGATCGATAGATCGATAGATAGCGATTCTACGATGGACGGACGGACGGACGGACGGACGGACGGACGGACGGACGGACGGACGGACAGACAGATAGATAGATAGATAGATAGATAGAATGCGATTCTACGATAGATAGATAGATAGATAGATAGATAGATAGATAGATAGATAGATAGATAGATAGATAGATAGATAGATAGATAGATAGATAGATAGATAGATAGATAGATAGATAGATAGATAGATAGATAGATTGCATAGCTTGCCAGCGATCTACGGCTCTGTGTATTCTGCTCCATCTGAGATCTGATGGAGATTTACTACTAATCACAGAACCGGCTTTACTGATGAGATGCGCATGACAATCACATGCGATTTATAGTGCAGCCCCAACGGACGGACAGACAGAGAGATAATAAACATTTTCATCAAGCTAAATTGTGATATAAAAGTTTGCTTATATCATCCACCGCTAATCACTGCCCTACACATCTTGACACCTTCAGAGATTTGTCCTGCCAGTGTTTGGTAGAGATATCTTGGCTTCGGTAACTGTTATGGTGGGCAGAAGTCCGTAGCAGCCCAAGTAGTCCCTGTTACTGCTCCCTTGAGAGCAATTGGACATTCTCGCCTGTACTGCTGCTATAAAATATTTCCCGCTGAACTCTTCAACCTCACAGAGGGAAGTGCATTGCCGGGCCCTTGAGAGTGAGCCACGAGTGATTTTGTAAGCCGGTTATTTGAGGTTGTCCATATGCTTTCACACAGGGATGGCCGCTGAAAGCCAAGCTGAGACACTCAAATCCCAGCGACAGGCACACGGATAACAATCAGGATGGATCCACCCTGGGCCAAAATGAAAACAGAAGCTGCACTCCTAAAGTTGGAAATTAGACGTGTCCGATGTAACTCTACAGGGGTTTCCTGGGGAACGTTCTGAAGGTCGTCAGAGCAGCGGGAAGAAATGCAGGAGGAAGATCAGAGAAAATGACAAAGGACAAGGAAATATTGAAGAAAAGAGAGAGAGAGGAATTATAGAAGAAGCCCAAGAACATGCCTGGATAAGGAAATGGCCATCTTCCTTCTTTCTAAGGAATATTCCACATCATTTACTTCTTAATGTACATCTTAATGTTGTCTATAACAGTACCCTGTGACCACTTTGACTTGTCAATCAGTTTGTAGAAATAAATGGAAAGTGTGTTTACAGAAACAGTTGTACCATAAGCCTTCCAGAAACATGAGCAGAATTTTCTATTTCAATCATTGTTAAAAAAAATTAAAAATAAGTTTGCAAGTAAAATGGCCTACTGACCAACTCCAAGTGTGTTATGTGTATTACTGCAGGCATATTCTTTTTTATTTTTAACAAATTCAAGGGTGAGTCAAAATAATTTTTGTGGTAATCAAACATGTATTATCTGTTATTAATTTATTTAATTAGAATTTATTTTAATACTTATGAAACATAAATTATAATGTAAGAATATATTCAATTTAAAATCATATAAAATAAATGTTTAAATAAATATTATTTTTATTAAAATAATTACATTTAATAAAAGTAAACAAAAATAATATTACACAAAAACGTCAAAAATAATATAAAACAAAACTGAATGTAGTCAACTTAATTTTTTATACCGCTTTATATAATAGAGATTTTTTCACTGCAGCTTCACAGTATTAAACAGAACATTAAAAAAATGAGGCAATCCATAATTCTGCTATAAAGCAGCTGTAGAAACACAACAGTGTCATTATTCAGCCACAATCAGTTCAGTGTTGGTTCAGTATTCATTCAATTTAAATTAATTTTATTTTAAAAATCATATATTTATATGCATATGTATACATTCTCAAAGGTGAAATGAATGTTGACCAATAGTCTGTTGCAGATTTGGAACTAGTACTCATTTAGTGAATAAAAGTATAAATAAGAGCCAGAAAACAAAGGGAATAGGGCTGGGTATCGTTCACAAAGTTTCAATACAGATTCCGATACCTTGAGTTCGATACCAGTTCCTGAACGATACTTTTCTCTATACCAGGTTTCAGTTTACACATCTGTTAGCTAGATTTACACTAGTGCGTGTTCATTTTAAAACCGCGAGCGTCACGCGCTTCAGTCTGTGTCTAGTAAACAAAAGCGAGTGATACAGAGAGCAGACTGCTCCGTATGCTTTCGAATCGCTCTCGCGGATATCTCTGCGTCGCATCGCTTCTAGTCGAACACAGCTAGTGCTTCAGGCTTATTGCCTCACTGACGTTAATGAGATTAACCCCTTAGGTATTGAAATTTGGTACCGAACGACAAGACGTTTTTCCATAATCGATGGTATCAAGGCAATTCAGTCGGTGACAAAAAGTATCGAACTCGATACCCAGCCCTAAAAGGGAAAGACAAATTCTCTAGCCTAAAGGGTGGCATCATGATTACTTAGAAGAGTGTATTAGTCAGTGAAAAGGAAGTACACTTGGCAGGCATCAGGGTGTATGGCATAGGGGATAATGACCTACAACTGGAACATCGCCCAGTGCTCTGTTCTGCTTCAGTGGTGGCATGGAGAGCATCACGAGCCTGGGGTTTACAGCACTTCAGGACACACACATTCATGATACAATGGTTCAACTGGAACCTTACACTTCGTTGGACACGCTGCATCATGAAACTGACAAGGGCTAAAAACATGGTGAGTAGTGATATCGATCCAGACATGCCTGCACACACACTCTTCACAGATCTCTTTAATAGCCTCTCTGCCTCCCTCACACACATACACACACACGTGTCCTTTATTAATGTCTGCAGATACTCTCCGTGGTGTAAACATCAGCAAAGCACTAACTTTTTGCTGGCCGCTGTGTGTTGGATGTGCCTGGGATCATCTACTAATGATGAGGTCACAGACACCAACACAATAAAAACTTCAGCTGAGAAACTCTGGTATGGACAACTGAACATAACAGCCCAAAATATCATTTTAATGCTCAGAGGTTGCTCTCTTGTCTCTCAGGAGATTGAGAAGTTTCTTTGTTTGTCTCTTGAAAGTTCATATTGTTTATATTGAGATTTCTTAATGCAGAACTTTGTATCTTAGCAAAGCTGAGCACAAATTGAGACATTGATGAGAAAATCATATGAAACATCTGAGAAGCATCCCTCAATTGAACATCACTCCTTCTAATCTCAACGCTGTCTAGGAGAAACAATTGAGATAATAAATAGCTGATGAATAAAAATCTTTCCTAGTACTGCAATGGGAAAAAGATAAGAGCTTGTACAGTGGAAAACAACTATTCACAGCATGTGGTTTGTTTTTTCACTACAATTAGACATCAAAAAAATATTACAACTGAAAGATTGAGACAGGAGCATGGTTTTGGTTATTTGCCATCACATTAGCTAATTTTAGATTGTGACAGAACAAATAGGACAAAAGAAAAAAAGGAGGCAGGCCTTTCATACCAGAGGCTATCTATCATTAAAAACCCTACTGGGTATAAAAATATCCCTGAGCAACAAAACTGTCATTGGTCCTGTAGGCTTGTCATTTATCAAACTCTGGCCAATTGTTGGGAGGCCAGGAGGGAAAATGGGAATTCTGGGAGACATTTATCCTGTTTTAGAGCAGGATGCTGTTTTGTCTCTTTCTTTCTTCTTCCTCTGGTTTGATGTTAGTGATTTCTCTTCACATGTATCTAGAGTGAGAATCGTAAACCCAAGGGAAAATATGACACCGGCAGTATTTACGCTATCTTTCAGCGGCTCTCGCATTTTCTATCTTGAGAAAGGAACAATAGTAGAGGTCAAAGGCAATGACAGGAGCATTAGATTCAAAAGTTTAGCGGGTTACATTACTGTGTTACTCCTAAAAGAGAACAGATACAGTAGCTTCGGTAATGGGAACAATCTAGTTTCACTTGCAGATTGCTGATTTGGTGTTAGATGCACTGGATTGCCCTACATGGCCACAACTTTTCATTTAGCAGACACTTTTATCCATAATATTTTACAAAAGAAGAGCACCACAAGCAATCTGTCATAAGAGACAACAATAGTTGCACTACACAAGTTAAAGCAACAGAAAAAGTAACAATAAAAGAGTTATTTATTTGAGAAAGTAACCACTGTGTAATCAGGGTCAAAAATGTGGCTCGGCCAGTTGGCAAAATCCATAATTCATCTATTGTTTTTTTACAAATATAAAAAAAAAAAAAAAAAATTGACACTACCATTCAAAAGTTTAAGGTCAGTTTAAGGTCATGCATTAAATTGATAAAAAGTGACAGTTAAGGCATTTACATTCCAATAATATTGTATATATATTTCAATACAATATAACAATAATATTTTGTGTGTGTTTATATATGTATATATGTAATATCTATTTAAAAAATGTTTGTATTCAGCAAAGAATCCTGAAAGAATACATCACGGTTTCTAAAAAGACATTAAGCAACACAACTGCTTTTCATAGTAATAAGAAATATTGAACACCAACAGTTCATTTAAGTGGTAATAATATTCCAGAACATTACAGTTTTTACCATATTTTTGATCAAATATGCATTTTTGGTGAGCATAAGAGACTTGAAAAACAAGAATGGTACCCAAGCAGTTGAATGGTATTTACAAGGAAATAATATAGTTTCAAGCCTACTGAAGACTATTTATGGCCAGTAAAAACAAATCAATTCACCTGCTACTCGACATTTTAAATTCAAGAAGAGAATATTACCTATCTTGTTATTTATAAAGAGATATATCCAGCAATGCATAACTTGAAATGATTCCCAACACTGGTCTAAAGATTTGCAGGTGAAGGTGTGAAAACACACATGATTTATAAGAGCATTACAAAGGAAATCACAAATGAAAGGCACAATTGACGTTTCTCTTTTCTCTGGCACTTTTCAGCATTTTTAACTTTGCTCTAGCTGATTCTTGAAATGTGGCATTTGGCTCTTATGATAAATTGCTCGTGATGTTCCTCATTTGTAAGTCACTTTGGATAAGAGTGTCTGCTGAATGACTAAATGTAAATGATTTATGTGTGTACAGTGGATAGCTGAAGCCTAATCGTGAGATACATTTCCTCCTGCCATCCATCTTGCCCCTGCCATTTCCCTTCAAAACTCAAAACTCGAGGCTTGATGCTAAATTTACACCATCACATAATTAAAAGAGCTTTCAGGGGTCAATACAGGTGTCTTCAGAGCTGAAGGGAAAACAGCGGGCCCCTGTCCTAAGGTAATATTTAGTGTGCATTAGCCTGTCCGGATGATTTCCATCAAACACATGCACGACTGCACACAGATTCACTCTTATATATATAACTCACGCAAGACAGCATGCTATGTGTAGTTAACACTGGGCCTTGTGCACTAATCCATAAGTGATCAAATCATGACCATAATTAGCTAATGGCTCCAGCAGGCATCTCTCATGAAGAATGCATGTAACCACGACTCTAATGACATTCTGTCAGGGAGCTCGGAGGGACGGAGAGCGAGAGAAGGTGCAAGATACACTCACACATTGAGATAAATCACCTGTCTGCTTTATACAAATGCACAGGCGTAATAAATATCAATATTGCAGATTGATGTTCTTCAGACATAATTAGATCTTGAACAGTGATGTAATTCTCAGCAAACACACATTTTGTTGTTCTTTACTGACTCTTGAGGATGAAAACACTTTCATTTTCTCTCTTCTTCTTACACAAATACACATATAATCTGTGATTAAATTGGTTACAAAATGATGTGTTCAGTGGTACATGACGGCTTGTTAAAAATCTAATGAATAACAGAAAAACTGTTTTGTTGTTCTTAACTAAAGCTATTAGAAATCCTGTTTGTTAATTAAAATAAAGCTGGAATCAAATAAAAGTAAATATTAGATGAAAACCTAAACTAGAAAATGTGAAATATACCAAATTTACTGAAACTGCATCCACATTTGGGTATGTTCATTTTTCACCATCTTGATAGAGAAAATCATGTCCTGACCTATATATTCATCGCCCCCAAAATACAGAACTAAAATGTATTGTGAACACCATTTCATATTGACATGATTTCCAGACCACTGTAACTTGAACTCGGTGGAACAGGCAAAAAAGACCATGGACAAAAAGGTGTACTTCTCTCGCTCTTATCAAACATTTTTGTCTCTCAGGTTAGCCAGACACACTCTCAGACTCATCCTTTTCAACACTTAAGAGATTTGAGGATTGCGCTGACAGGGGAAGATGAAAAACGAGGGACAACCCTTAGCGAAAAGGTCTGGTGGTATTATAAAAAACACCTTTTCCACATCCCCTGGATTTGACATGGTGGAGATAGAAGTAATAAGCACTCACCCACACTCTCTCTCTAGATCACTATAACCATCAGAGCGGGAATGAGAAAGAGAAAAGAGAGGAATTCAGTTGTATTTGTAAAAAACTAGGTCAAATGACACTTTATCTTTCATAGAGGGGAGGAAAGAGAATGGAAGTGATAGGGAAGTACTGACAGACCACATGTGGCTGTACAGGAAGTCTTGAGGACCAATGAAAAGCCTTCTTGCGGTAGACACACTGCACTTATAATCCACGAGGGCCTCCATTTACTGGAAATAACAACTGTTTCTAGACCAACTTTTCTTGTGCACCATCCATTCACAAATCCTCGGGTATCCTCAGATTTAAAAAAGAAAATATATATGTTTTAAATTTTAAGTAGAAAGACTGATATAATATTTTCTTGTAAAAAATTAAAAAGTAAGTGGTGGAACAAGTTATTATTTTGATTATACAATATTACACCAAGGCAGGCTAAAAACTGCAATGGGGTAAATATATGAGCTAAATCCCAAAGAGAAGTGTTCATTTAAGATCTGAGACATATAGAACTTGTCATTTTCTGCAAAATATCAAAGATGACATCTCAGTCTCTCCCCGAAGGCAGCAAGCCTCCCAAACGTAAGCATTCCTGTGAAACGGAAATGATTCAAAGCACGCCGAGGCAGTTGACCTTACACTCACACAATACAACAAATGTGGGAAACAGAGAGAGAGAGAGAGAGAGAGAGAGAGGTAAGAAAAAATGGGAGGGAGCAGATGCATAATTGTCCCCAAGGTAGCAGCAAAAGTGAAATCTGTTGTCAGATTGGCAAAAGAAAAGGTCAGTGCTTTCAGAGGGCCTATTCAATATCGCCCAAGCCTGGTGGTTTTGGACGGCCACTCTTGAATCAAGCTTTCAGATGAGCCTTCATTGTTCCCTGAGGGTTGAGAGAAACGCTCCGTCAACAAAGGCCACGCCGGGGTCTGATTGCAAGGAGGACAAAAAGAGCATTCAGCTGGAACCACCATATTATATCTGCTGATAAGCAACGGTTACAGTCTAAATACACACATGTGAACCAACACACACAAGAAGATAACAGGGATGGTTAACAAAACGGTAAAGCAGGACAAAGACTTACGACAAATGACTTGTAGCAACTAAGCAAGCTCTATAGAATGAGGTTTGTGTTGTGTGTCGTGATATACAACACTACTGCTAAGCTGGAAAATCAGCAAGCAGAAAAAAGCCCACAAAGAACAGAGATCTAAGGGCAAAATAAATGCTCTCTTTTGCTGGAAACACTATTTCTGTGCTTTGAACTCCCATAATGAAGTTGTAATACTATCGGCAAGCCTTTCTTAAAGGAGTTGGGAGAAAAATGATACCGGAGGGCGTCCCTTTTCTCTGGCAAAGCATCTGCCGAGTTCGATTGTTTTGTTTGGCCCTCCCAGCTTTCTGTACTACAAGCTCAACTACTCTAGTACACACTCACACATACAATTTACACAGAATAGGCACTTAAAAGCCTTGTGGCCATTCTATAATGAATAGTCATTAAGCATCGAGGCAGTTAGCGAGACATAACAACAGGTGCAGAATAGGGACAGCCTAATACGCTTAGCAAACATTAAGTGTATCTGATGAAATGATGTTGCTTGAATCCCTGTATATTCCATATTAATGCACCAATTTTGCTTTCAAGCTTTTTTTTATATAATTTTTAAGCTGTTCGTACATAAAAAATACACTGTCCAGACGATTCTTTCTTTCACAGATGTAATAGCAAAATATATGGCATCAAAATAAAATACAAATAATATTTTTTTCTTTTTTAATATTACATTTTACATTAAGACTTTTTGTCTTTTATTTTTTAAGATGTAGTCACATAATGCAGCAATGTATAATAGAACATTTCCTTTCCAATTTCACCACAATGCATCCACACAATTTTGATTACATTAGATTTTCATTAGTGTAATGCAGTGATATTTTACTGTATTACAGTAAATAAACTATTATTTTTTATTTAATCAACATAAGGGCACTATAACAAACAACACCATTAATTATACAAATGCTTGATACTTTTTTATTATTTGTTTTTTAGAATTACAGTAATGATATCTCAGTTAGGAAATAAGATTAATAATACCATGATAATAATTTAAATGTAATCTGAATCATTTATTTCTTTAGATTTTTGGCATGATTTATGACCCAGACAGTTTTGGGAGTTTCAAATAGGACTTCCCAATTTAGGGAAAAATCCATTTTTATTTTTCTGGTTAAAAATTGCGATTACAATTTAAAATGCAAACATTTAGATAAAGAAAAACATTTATATAAAGGTTTGTTAGCCAAAAATGTAAAAAGTCAAATTCTTATCTATGACTAATAATTATTAATATGAGTATTATGATTGTGATTTTAAATAATTGTACATAATTACTAGAGTTATAATATTAATATTAATTATAAGAACACAATATTTTGCACAATTGACATTTACATTTTTATAAAAAATGTAACATTAAAAAATGTATAATAATAATGTGAAAATAATATAAATGAAGCCTTAATGGTTCCACAAACAACACAATTTAACCTCTTGTTTCTTTCTTTTGATTTTTGGGGTTCTATATGACCCAGACATGTTCTTGAGAGCACACAATATCAGGGATACAAGATCATCATGGGTACTGTGGCTAAATCACAATCTGAGCAAGGTACAAATCATCTGAAAAATGGCAGTCGCTAACTAAAACATCCTAAGACCACCGATAAGGCCTTTGCCAGACACTGCACCCAAACTTTGTTGGCAGAGAGACTGAGGTAACGCCACTTTAGCTCAAGGATCAGTATGGATCTGCTGGGTTCAACTGTTCAGAGTCGAAGCTCTCTTGTGGTATTTCATTCCAGCTGTAAAGTGGCCCTCTCATCGCCCGGAGCTCTGCTGTCTGCTTCACAATCTGTGGAAAGAGACAGTAGAACATCTCTGCGCTCTCTCATTCTCTCTCGCTTTTATTCCCGCTCTCATTAAGCATGCCTCGCAGTGCCTCATATGTCACCCTGCATTTATTAAGTCACCATCAAATTAATTATGCCCTTCTCTCTGCCAGCCCAATGTAATCTTTCTGGTCACATTATTTCAGATTAAACTATTCCAGTGAAGAAATGGCTCCCATGAATGAAATTTGGTGGAACATAAGGTGCATTGTCTCATAAAATCATTTCAAACAGATGTAATGTGAAGAGAGTTAACTGATTTGGTGAGGACAATTTGCTGAATTGTGAGAGTATGCTTACGAACACGAGACGAAAAACCAAAACAGATGTTTGGAAGAGAGATTTAAAGGAACAGTTCACCCAAAAATCTTGAGCTCACCCTTATGTCTTTGTAAACACAAATGACTCCATGAAACTACCCTTTGTACACTGTTCCTTTACAAACAAGAAGAAACGAGCAAACTAGAGAGTAATAGGAAGTCCCAGAGACTTAAAGGGATAGTTCACCCCAAAATAAACATTCCAACCATGTATGATTTCCCTTCTCCTGTTTCCTGGACAGGAAATAAGATATTTTAAAGAATATGGGTAACCAAAGAGATACTGGTTCCCACTGACATCTGTAGAATGGAAAAAAACACTATGGAAGATAATGGTGACCACCAACATTCTTCAAAATATCTTCTTTTCTGTTCAGCAGAGGAAAGAAACTCATACAGGTTTGGAACAACTCGAGGGTGAGTAAAGGATGACAAAGATTTCATTTTTGAGTGAACTATCCCTTTAAGACCTTGTCCATGCCTGGTAGCTTTGAGGTCATTTATATGCTAGTGCACTCTTAAAAACAAGCTACTTTTGTATTTATTTATTCCGAAATAAAAAATAAAACACCCAGAAGTCAATCGCAGTGCAATATTTCTGAGAGTTAAGAGACCATGTGGCAAAAGCAAAAGTAACACAAATTTGTTACTTTAATTAAATAATGCTGTGCTACTTTTAAAAGTAATATTACACAATATTTTGCATAGAAAACATGAAAATGTCAATGGCAGATGTGTGTGATTCATCACCCATGTGTGCAATACTCTAAATTATCAAGCCACTGTTTTCGCTTAATTACAATGCAGAATATTTTCCTTTGTCTATTTAAAACACTGATCACTAATAATGAACAACAATTCCTCATCTCTGTGATTAAATCTAGTTTACATCATCTTAATAAATGTTAATGATTTGCATAGCAATTTTAATATTTTGCTAAACAAATGCACATGCGAACCATCTAAAACTGTAGTACAAAAGGGAAACTTCCTAGGCCTGTCTGCTTTCTCAAAGGATTTGTGTTCAGTTTTTTTTTTCTGATCGCAAACCGTTAAACATCTTATAATAACTTCGGCATTTCCACAATTTTTATAATTTTGTAAAGAGACTGCATTTACAAAAATACCATAAATGGAGAAGCCTATAGTGATTAGTGACTATAAAATGTCTAGGATATAAAAAAATAATTTCCTACAATAATTTTCTAGGCCTATAAACCATTGTTTTAACTACAGGGTTTCCATTATTTCCTTCTTTAAATATGCTGCCCTATGTATACATGTCTGTAGAACTCCCTTACAGCATCTTCATCCATTGAAAATACTCCATCAGCCGTAATAAGAATGGAATGACCTATGTGATGCATTATGGTATGATTAGCAGTTTTTTCAATCCTCACAGACCTTGCAGGGCATGCTATTCTCGAAGCATGATCAAGGCCTCTGATTTGTTCTTACTGAGGCAGTGCTGCATAAAGCTTACACTCGCCATGAAGAAAGCTACCAACTCTGCGTTTCTCTCTGGCAACATAGCTCCTGACAGAAATTACTTTTAAATGTTCTGCCGGTCGAACAATGGCATTGACTTATGGTTATCCATCCCCAGTGGTGGTCAGTAACGAAGTAAAACTACTTCGTTACTGTACTTAAGTAAATTTTTCAAGTATCTGTACTTTACTGAAGTAGTTTTATTTTGAGTAACTTTTACTTTTACTTCACTACATTCCAAAGCATAAGATCGTACTTTTTACTTCACTACATTTCATAAAACATATCGTTACTCCTTATAATACATCACGTGCTCCGAGACGCAGAAGCGGTGTCTGATTCATGAACAAACTGATTCTTTTCAATGAACCTGTTCAATCGGTTCGCAAATCGCCACAAACGATTCATTCACGAATTGCAATGAACCGATAGCAGCTGTTCTCGAGTCGAAAACTCACTGATTCAAATGATCCGTTTCGAGTCTTCTCCAGTGAACTGAACTCACAAGTAAAGAACCGGAGATCTTGTGAGCAGCTACTGATGCTGTGAAAAGTACGTTACTAATGTCGAATTTTAGGATTAATTATTGTAACTGAAAATAATATTTAGGTCAAAACTGTCAGTTGTTTGTGAACTAAATCTGCTGTAAAGGGTGATCTATTTAAGCCCACTGAAATGCTTGAATGCAGACAGATCAACATCAGTGTCTCTAACGTTATGTTTTAGGTCAAAAAACAAAACATTAAAATAACACCGATTAAATAAAATAGCTCATGCACGTTCATATTCCCCGCTGCTCATGCACGTTCATATTCCCCGTAACGTTCGCAGTTTTATTAAAATGCTATGCATTTAGACCTATGTGACGTCTGTTTTTATATTGTTTATTAACAGTATACATTTTTATATTGTTTAGATCAACTAGCCGAGTAGACAGATATGAATGTTTATTCATAACCATACTGAAAATAAGTAAATATTGTTAGCTGATGCTAACTGTCTAGCTAACAAGCTTACTGGTGGTAAGTTGAGGAAATGTTTAGATATAAAATCCAAATATCTTTATTCATGCACCTAGATAGATTCCATCTGAGGGAAAAATAAAGGATGTGATGTTCAGAACATAGTAACTACAGTAATTATCAGAGTGGGGAAGTGATGCCCTCTGGGGCATTGGGCCAGGGTGTTTTACACCACAGACAAAGTTTGAGAAGAAAAAAATCCTTATGAAAATATAATTAGATTTTCCTTAAAATGTTCTTCCTAATTTCAGGCCTAATTCTCATGTCATATATAACTGACGTTCTGCAAAACAACAAGTTCTAAAACACTTTTTTCTTCCTGGTGAAGATTAGATGTGAAATCTGTTTTCTCTCAGGTACATGACAGTGTAAGCTTCACAGTGAACATTACTACATCACTCTCATCAACGTAGTCCATATCAACAAAATATATATCTTGACTCTATAGTGGTTATTTGGGGAAAAACCCAGGTATTTTGGGCAGTATGATTATAAAAATATGTGCTAATATAAAATTAAATAAAGTAGTCTATATAAAATTGCAAAATAAATCTGTCTATCAGTACTTTTTTACTTAAGTACATAAAAAATTGAGTACTTTTGTACTTTCACTCGAGTAAAATTGAAAAAGCAGTACTTTTACTTTTACTGGAGTAATATTTTATTATACGTATCTGTACTTTTACTCAAGTACTTGATCTGTGTACTTTGTCCACCACTGTCCATCCCTGATTCCTCTATGTGAACAAGGTAAAAGGTGACCACAAAACCACGCACCGCTCAAGGTCATAACCAGACAACAAACTTCTGGCCTCCGCTATGAGTGATGGATAACACAAACTCCTTCATCCCAACACAGAAATGACCAGAAAATTGTATTATCAGAGTACAGAGATAAAAGGATTACTAAAGAGTGGAGATGAGAATGTGAGCGATACGGGGACAATGAAAAATGAGGGATTGAGGGATAAGGGGAGGATGGAAAGACGAAGCATTTCACATTCCGTGGTGCTGTACGAGGGGAAAGACACTGCGTGCTTCTGATCACAGGCTCTTCAAGTCTGTATGTCTGTCAAACTCAATGGCACAGAGACAAACACGCACAAACTTTTAACGCTGCAATGGTTTTAAGTCACACAGAATTTAATGCAAAGCGAATTTAGGCTCCCAAGCTTAAAAAAACTGAAGGTTAACAGGTCGATTTGTGAAATCAAAATCAAATTAAATCATATCCTAATTTTAAATCATTAATGCAATCACATCATGATGAATCGGGTTTTTGTTAATCCTAAGGGTTAAAAGAGTTCACTTACTATAAATAACATAATGCAAGCTGTTTAATAAGTTTAAACTTTCTTCATATCTAAAAACAGAAACTAAACTGAATCTATTAAAACTGACATCAGAAACCCAAACCATTAGCATATGACCATCCACATTTACACCACCGATCAAGTCATGTTTATTTATAGCACTTAATACAATACAGATTCCCAGCTTCACAGTACTAAAGAGGAAAATAACAGAATCAACGATGCAGACTTCTTCAAATATTCTGCTGTAAAGCAGCTCTAAAAACACAGTGTCGTTATTCAGCTCAATTCAGATTAGCGTTGAAAAGCTGTGTAAAAAGTTAATCAATTATGAAACAATTATTTAATTTAGGTATAAGTAACTCTACAGAAGACAACAGCATAATTACTCAGCTTGATTCAGAGTCGTTATCATTATTCATATCGTTGTTCACTCACTGCCTATTAGGTGATCATGAACTTGGCCTACCCAGTCATGAGGATTTAAATCTGTCATTAAAAACTACATTTGGATGTTTTTAGTTCTAAATAAATTATTATAACATTTTAAGTAGATATGAGGGAGGCAATTTAAATGTAAAAAACAAATTCTCATAATAGACCCTATTTAAATCCTAAATCACTCTTTGATACGGAAGGAGACATGAACAAGCAACCAAACGAAGCAGACGTGGACAGAAAACATTCTGTTTTCCCGCCGAGAACAGATGCATGTTTTTGTCCTGTTAATCACAAGCTCCGATTCTTGACCCGAGCTGCTCGGCAGCATTCTGTCCCACCGAGTGAGTGTGAGCGTGTGTGTGTGTCTGAAAGTGTGAATGCATCACTGGGAGTGTGTTCATCGAGGCATGTAAACCAGAGCAGAGACATGTAAGTCAGCAGAGGGCCCGAGCAAGGCTTTAATGAAAGCAGCATGTCAGTGGAAGGTGTGATGAATTCGGGAGACATGGGAGGGGGAGAGGGAAGATAGAGGCAGAGGGAGAAGGGAAGAGCGAAGGGCTCTTAGCAGTCGGGTCCCCAGTGTGAGAGCGTGATTCCGGCAGCTCGCGGCAGGAGAATCTTAGCTTTGCTTTATTGGAGCCTGGAAATCAGTAAACAAGACTGACGTGTGTTGGGATAGGATGATAAACCCACTAACGCACTCTCCATCATCTTTTTCTGTCTATCGCTCTCAATTTCTGTCTATTGTCTGTTTTGGTCTGTCAGTCAATCTCTTTAAGTCATTCATGGGAGTACGCTGCTGGATACTCTACTTCCTTCATTCTCTATATCTCTCCGAGTAGCATTTTAACATAGTCACTGTTGCAAAACCACCTACTCACCAGAATCATCAGATAAGCCTTTATTATCATTGTAAAATGACAGAATGTCACTAAACTCTTGCACAATGAAGCCTGTTATACCACTAGTTCCAGTTAAATCCTGCAAGGAGGGCTACACGATGAGGAGAAAATATCCAAATATTAAATGTATATATATTATTATTATTATTATATGATTACTTTTTATTTTATTTGTGGATTATTACTATAGTAATACTGGTTTAATTGTTATTTTTATTATTATCATTAATATGAAATAAAATATTACATACATTACATTATATTATAATATAATATATTATATTATTATGTGTGTATATACAGTATACACACACACACACATACACATATATATATATATATATATATCACTGTTCGTCATTGTTTTTTGTAATGTAGTATTATGCATGCATGTTAACAGCCAAGCAGACTAAGGTACTAAATGTTAGCTCTCTCAAATAAAACGTAGGGAATATTAATTTTAGCGAATCTGTTCACTTGGACAGTTAATTTAAATGCACCGGTTCATTTAAACGGTGAATTATATCAGTTATAAATTATATAAATTATATGAATGATGGTGTTCTCTAGTTATTTTAGGGGCATTTTTAGAATAAATTGTTCAAATCTGTCATCTTAATTAGGACTCATTGTTTTTGTGTTAGAAACACTGCTCTGATTGCAAAGAAAAGTAAATGAGTTCATTAACTTGTAGTGTAACATGACTGTAGTTTAACTACTTGAAATTATGAGCACCTTGAAGCTTCCCCCAATGCTGGTTTTTATACGTTTTTATATGATTAAGTGCATGTGTAAGTGGGTGTACGCAAGTGTTTGCCTAAAGCTCCTTCCTTGTCAATTTATTTTCAATTGCAACCTTTTCTGCCCCACTTTCTAATCTTCGAGGAAAGAAATCAGACACACAATCAAGCACTGCTGCCCATGAGAGCCCTCAAATCATCACGAAGAACAAAAAAGATGAAAACGTAAAAATGAAAGGCTAAAAATGCCATTTACCCTCGTCAACCATCTGTAACGTGCACATTTATGAAATGCTGCCCTGACAACCTATAATTCAGAACTCAATTACCATTCCAAAAAGTGCACAGTATGCACAGCACAGGGACTTCGGACACCCAAGTGGACGCCTGCACAAAATCGTTTGTCATGATTAAATCCCAGCTCTTTTGATTGGCTCTGATTTGTCGACACAAATAGTAGGATAAATATCAGACAAACATGAGAAACAGCGAAAGAGAAGCAGTGAAAGAACACTAAAATTAGGCCAAGAGCTTTCATCTGTCCATCAAAGACAGTGCAAACATATTTGAAATCAACAGTCTCTTTGAGATCATTAGGTCATACAGATTTCAAAAAGTTGTATAAACCAAACACATCGCTAATCTATAAAGTCAAAGTCTAGGCCATTCAGAAAGATACTTAGTTTTTCCTTCAAAGAACAAACCAGTGACCCTAAATCCCAGAGTCTAAAAATACCCAGATAGAGCTGTCTTAATTTTACATTTAAAGAAATAGTTTATGAAAAATTAAAATTTGCTGAAAATCTACTTACCCTCAGGCCATTCAATATGTAAATGAGTTTGTTTCTTCATAATAGCAGATTTGGAGAAATTTTACCTAACATCACATGCTCACCAATGCATCCTCTGCGGTGAATGGGTGCCGTCGGAATGAGAGTCCAAACTGCTGATAAAAACCTGCAATAATCCAGGCCACTCCAGTCCATCAACTGATGTTTTATGAAGCAAAATACTGTGTGTTTGTAAGACAAATTTATTATAAAACTCTTGTTTCCAATTAAGTCCTCTATCCATTCTATTGCTTTCTCAAGACATCATATCTGAATCAGGAGAGAAATAAGTAGAGATCAAGCATAGTTTACCAGCCAAAACAGTTCTAAACTAATATTTTGGATTTTGATATGAGAGGAAAACAGACTTTTCACTGGAGATGTCTTGCTTCACAAGATGATAATTAATGGACTGAGGATTACTTGTGGATTGTTGTACTGTTTTTAATCAACAGTTTGGACTCTCATTTTGACGGCACCCATTCACTGCAGAGGATCCATTGGTGAGCAAGTGATGCAATGATGAATTTCTCCAAATCTGTTCTGATGAAGAATCAAACTCATCTTCATCTTGGATGGCCTGAGGGTAAGTACTGTAAGTTTTTAGCAAATTTTCATTTTTCTGTGATCTATTCCTTTAAAGGGATATTTTCCTCAAAAAAGAACCTCTCTCAAATAACACAGATGTTTTTGGCAACAAGTTTGACTACCTGAAATAACTCCAACTGAAAGTACCGGCGCACATTCCCTCACTTAGCGTTTCGATGTGTGGCATCGATGATTGGTCTCCTCTCCGAGTGCAATAAGAGCGTGTGCACCTGGCCACAACATCTCATTCACAGATGTGTTTTCCCTGGAGGAGCTTGTCTCTGAAGCCCTTAGAGAGAGCGGCGGTAATGAGAGGAATGGATTGTATTGATGCTAGTGACCCAGCGGTCCACGGAGGAATAAAGCGAAACAGTGGCGACTGACATGCTTCATTACACATCCTGTAAAAACGCATTAAGGTGCCCTCATCCCCACCTGAGTCACCGTTCTCTCTCTATCCCCCACATCGTCTTGCTCTGCCCGTAGAGAAAACTAAACATAAATGAGACATCCTTATTATTACAATTGATTCTCCTGGGCAGAAATGAGACTAATTAGAGAGAAAAAGGAGATGTGTGCTTAAATATTTACTGAAATGTTCCTCATCAAATTCTTTCAAGATCAAATTATCTCAGCTATGATGTACACATAGTTATTTAGTTCTATTCTTGTACAATAATTAACAGTTGTCTAATTTGAGTCTTATTTCAATTTAAAAAATGTAGGAGGAGATGATGTTGTTATGGCAATGAAACTTAAATTAGAAGCCAATTAAGTCCCCCATGGATGAGACAAGATGGAGCAATACAGTTTTCCTATATTAGCTGTTATCATCTTCTAAGGCTTTTCTAAAAATGATTGTAAAACCTACCTTGCACCCTATGTGTAATTCACTGAACACTGTATTAAATGCCGCCTACAATCAGAGAGGAGAGACTGATATCGGCACGTCTCCACAGGGTTTAATGACGGAAGGATCATGCCGTGGCCCAATTTCCTCCCCTGATTAGACAATCAGATCCTGATGACATCAACATGCGCAGATGGTGCTTCTTCAGCCGTTTATTTATTAATGAGTGCTTGTGTATTTTTATCAGATGGGGCCTGATGCTAGTGCCCCCAATAGAGAAAAATTACTAGACTTTGATGTTTTTGGCTGGATTTTGTTTGATGCTGCTAACGACCCCGTTTCCTTAAAACAGTACGTCTCAACTGGCTTTGCTTCAGGACCCAGATTTTACTTTGGACATCAAGTGGCGACTCAACAGTTTGTCCAAATCAGGGATGATGCAATAAATCATAAAAAAGCGTGTATAGTTGTGGTTTTATCCTAATCAGCCATAACTACAACGAGCTATGAACAATAATAGGATCCACCAAAATAAATGCATTCATATATATATAAATATGAATTAATGTATTTTTTTATATATACATAATATTTAATGTATTTAATGTATTACTATTCATACTTTATAATATTATTAATACATAATACAATATATTCTGAATATTAAATTCAATTACAAACTACAGATTGTGTTGTTTGTAGTAAAAAATATATATATAACAACTCTCTGATATTTTTGAGAACAAAAAAACACTTGTCTTCTGAAAACCACCATCCATTTCTGGGACAGGTGCTTTCACTACAGCAATCCTAAACTTCTTTAGTGGATTGAAAGGAGCACACTACCCCCCAAAACTGTCATTTATAAGGATGAAGAATCTTTCCAATGGAGTGTCTGGAAGCCGGAGTGCTTTGGTGTCAGATGTAGTGTGTAGGGAGCAAATGGGGTTAAATAAGCTGCTGGGGAGAGACACAGTTGTGTAGCTGACTCTATTGTCTTTAAGGGTGCTGCGAGACAGAAGTTGTCGAGCGCTGCAGGAGACGGCTGAGTGAGAGTGACAGTGAACTTGATTGCCATTTGTCTCGCTGTGAACTACTGCCTCGCTTCCGAGAGAGAAAGAGATGGACTTCAAGACAGACGGGAGGCCAAAGTGCCTTCTCTATATAACAAGAGGCCAACAGAGAGAAGAATGAAAAGAAAAAACATGAACAAAATGATGGAGAGACTAAGATATGACTGAAGAAAATGGATATTGGGAATTGCTGAAAGAAAAAGCCGCTGGAAAAGAAACTGATCACCCAAACATGAAAATGTGCTTATTTTCTCTGCCATATGTTGTTTCAAACCTGTATGTTTGTTTCTTCATACAACATCAACTAATCATATCTATCAAGCTCTAAAAGAAAAAAAACATATAAACACAAACTACTCAATTAATTACAATTAAAATATTAAAATAAATACAATTTTGGTCTGTTCTTCAGACAAAACTATGATATAGTGCAAAAGTCTTTATGGAGTGCAAAAGTGTCACCCATTTATTCAGCAGTCTTAGTCCCCAGTCATTTCTCCCATAGAGATTCTTCAAAATGATTTGATAAAAAGTTATATGCCATGAACCAAATCAAACATCTACGAGGTTAATCACAACATTACAAACTTTGATTTAAACTTTGAAAAGTATTCACAAATCAGACAAAAAGCTTAAAGGAAGGAAATAACTACAATCCCATGAAGCACTGCAAATAAAATAACTGAATTAAAAATTACAAATGAATGTAAAATGACTGATTCAAAATATTTTGTCTAGTGAAACTATATTTCATGTTTATTGCAAAATATACAAGTATTATTCTCTGATTGGTGGAATTTCTTTGCAAAATCATAGGTAATTCACCAGGAATTCCATCATTAAACACAATTATTTAAGTTGAATTATACTACGGGCCGTTGAATGCTTGAATCTGATTGGCTGACGAATGTTCTGAGGTGTGCAATTATTTTCAGGGAAACACACGGCAAACGTAGTTCCAGGAAGCTCTCTTGAACACATTAAAGTTCCGTATCACTTCGCCAAATTATTTCTGTTATTTCAAAGGTCTTATAACAGAAAAATAACAAAAACTCACAACGACACTGGCCAAACAAATAAATACAGTAAACAAAAGGATAAAATCGACAGATTTTGTCCATATTTTTGCCACAAAATTACGTTTTATTATGTACAGAAAGCACAAAGCCTACTCTCTCTCTCTCCCGCTCTCGGTCTGGATGAGAAGCTGAAGAAATAATTCTACTCACAATAGCGATTAAAGTAGAAAAACCAGACGGATGCCTTGAAATATATCATCTGATCGATGTCTTGAGGTGTGGCAACCGAAGTATAAGCGGAATAATTGAAAACAGGCCATTGAATTATTAGTAAAATAAGAGGTGTAACGGCCACTCCGCTTTGTGTCGTGACCGTATCACCACCTCGAGTGTAGATTATTTTTCTAATAATTCAATGGCCCGCCATCAATTATTCCTTATATAATGCAGACTGATGGTTTCAACAAAAGCATATACATTCCATTAACAACCTTGCAGTTCACAGCAGGTCTGTATTTAAAGGTTTATAAGATAATATACAAAATAATTCCACTTTTTTTAATGGATTTTTACTTCCAGAACCTGTTTTACTCTACAGTACACTTTAATGGTGTTTTATGTCTATTTGGAAACATGCTCCATGGAAGAAATTATAGCACACAGGTCTGGAATGACAACAATGGTAAACTTTAATTTTTGAGTGAACTATTCCATAAAAAGTCCTCAGCAGAAGAGAAAGAGATGGAGAAAACAGGAAAGAGTGAGGCATGGAGGTGCATCCTGTACCTGTGGGAACGGCCGCGTCCATGGAGGGTCTCTCCCAGGTGTTGACTTGCTCCCAGGCGAAGCCATTAGTCCCCAACGCCACGCTGTAGCCACAATTACTGTAGTGCTCTTCAAACGAACAGCTGCCTACAGAACACACACAAGAGAGAAGAGGGGAAGATGGCATATGTCAACATGATTAAGCCACGGAGTGCCATCATTACTTCATCTTCGCTAAAAACACGATTTTCCACCGCATTAAGCTTTATGCTAGCCGGGAGCTAAGGATTAGAAAGCCAGGATGAAATAGCACTAATTAAATGTACTCATTTTAACACATCTTCTTGTATCGTAGCTTTGAGAGGGGGTTTAAGCAGTAAGGTGCAAGAGGGTGTGCTGTATTGTGAATATAGACATGACTAAACTGCCACTGCTATTTATGAAATGTAGCGGAGTGACAATACAACACAGCCTTGGCTTACTGTTTTTAAGAAATGGTTACTACATAAAAATATATATGTATATATTAATACAAATTTATAAAATATATTGTCTCTGAATATTTAAATTATGTATTTTATAAAAAATGAATATTTTTAATATGAATAATAAATCATGTCAACATAACGCTCCAGTCTGTAAGTTTTGCCTCTTTGTCGCCATCTCTGTTTGAAAACCTGGAATTGCAGCTTTGTGCAGAATTATCTTCCTTGCTTGGGATGTACTCCGGCACGACTCCAGCGCAGATGAATCTAATGTTTTGAGGTGAACCGGTGTGGATGTTTCCTGTACTTAGCAATCACAGATTCTAGCCCATGTCTTGGAATATATGACCCAAATAAGAATTTTCACCGTATATTACCATCTGAGCAAGTAAGTAACATGTCTGCCATGTTTGTTCTTCCCAACTGAGGAAAAAAGCATTACAATAAATCACACTACTAATGGTGATTTAATCTAAAGATCGGTTAGCTCACATCAAACTTTGCAAATTATTATTAGTTATACTTTTTTCTCAAATTATTAAATGTTAACAACTTCAGCATCGCGTGACTATGAGTATAGTGTATATTAACATGTAGATTTTAATTTCTGTAAAATCTAATTGTCATGCCATTCGAATTTCATATTTATAAATTGTTTTAACACAAAAAGCTAATTATGCTCCCTTCGAACTGGTTTTCTTTAAAATACAAATATTGTGTAATCCCAGGCTATATGTAATCAGACGCACATTTAAAACTGGAATATAATTTAATTTCAGTCACATGTGGTTCATGAACACATAATACTTTAAGGATTACAATCCGCTATCAAAATGATATATTTAATTATTCTAGTTGCTGTGAGAAAAGGCTATAAAGGATCCGCCACCTGCAGGATCCTCACATGTGATAACCTAGTAGCCGGGACAACTTCTTTATGTTTACAGACGTGACGTAATGACACAGTGCCATGTTCAAATTTCCCATAATAGGACATTTCTCAAATTTTAAAAAACATCATAAACTAACCATTGTAAATCAGGCTAAAGGTGATAGTTTTTAACATTGGCTGGTAATGTATACGGATGGGCATTTTTGGCAATTTCTTATTTCGATCATCGATAGGTTTCAAAAAAGCTTAATCGAGTACTCGGGGCAGGGCGAATGACGGCAGGGTATGTAGATAATACAAATATCTGAAGACTGTTATGAAAATGAATGTTAAAAATAAAAATATGACATGAAAACATGTCTATGAAAACATGAACACATGATTAGATGTTAGATTATGATGCAACAATGTTAAAAAAGAAGCATCTAAAAAAGAATAACTGCCTGAGGTGAAATTGAAACCCGTTCTATGCATAGGATGCATATGCCAGTGAACTTTCTCTCTCTCTCTAGAGAGCCATTTAAATAGCGAGAGAGAGAGAGAGAGAGAGAGAGAGAGAGAGAGAGAGAGAGAGAGAGAGAGAGAGAGAGAGAGAGAGAGAGAGAGAGAGCGAGAGAGATCAGAGAGATAGAGAGCTAGAGAGAGAGAGAGAGAGAGAATAAAGAGAGAGAGATCATAAGAATCAGTTACAGCGAGAGAGAGAGAGAGAGAGAGAGAGAGAGAGAGAGAGAGAGAGAGAGAGAGAGTGTGAGAGCTCCCAACCTGTCATGTCTTCAGACATTTTCTTTTCTGAAAACAGGGCACAACTATTTTGCATATAAATATGTAGACAGCCCATTGGAATATTACGTTACTTTCTCAGCAAACACGAATAATCGCTTTGGTTTGTGTGCATGTTAAGTGCTCAGATTCAATATGATGAAACTTCTGCCTGCAGGATACTTACATTTACATTTATGCATATTTCAAGGACCAAATATTCATTGCCATCTTAATTTGCCCCTGCGTATTAAGCTACACAAGAGGATTAAAATGCTACAAAAATAATTAATTTGCCATGAGTGCCGAAAGGCGATGAATCCTACAATACCAGCAAGACTCGCAAACCACATCAAAGGTATTCTCAAAGAAATCGTACAACCGTAAAAAACAATAATAGTTAAATATTCAGAATTTTCCAGGGGGAGCGATCGGATAGCCTAGCGATCTATTGAAGGAAAAAATTAACCAGTCAAAGACGTGATTTTGTGGAACACGTCTGCCCGCTGGGGTTCAGTTAGACAGCAGCAGAAGAAGAAACGAGGTCTCCTGTAGTTTATGTAACCCTCGGTTTCTAATTGTCTTTGAAGTGTTCACATATTCATTCTGACACCCTGCTCGTCCCGGCCTACGCTGGGAAAAGATGATGTTTTCATACTCCGAATCGAAAAGTGTCAAACCATTAACATAGTGTGTGGTTTTTGTTCTGAATTTTGGGTTTGTTGAGGGATGTTTGGGGATTCATACACTTTTGGACAGATACAATAGCATCGTATCACTGATAGTATCTAAAGCTCAAACACCTTTTATATTTATACCACTTTAGAGATGTAAAATACTTTCTGAAATCTCTGATGTGTCAGAAAGTTTGAGAGTTTACTCTAACAGGTCACAGTTTACAACTCTAACTCAAGCCCATGACAGGACTTTGAGGAGAAACATTCAAGATCTTTTGAAATGGCAATTTTGTTTATAAATGAAATTGAAATGGGACTAACAAAAGTAAAGTACTTTCCATATTTCACGGATTCATTGTTTAGAAACCCCAATAAACTAATGACTAATAAATAGTTAACTGCATTGTTGATGACATTAAACATTAAAATTGTATTATTAAAAACACAAACTCAAGCTGCAAATTGCATGAGCTCTATGTTCTATGCACCGTTAAGGATTTGATAACATTTCAAGTCATTTAAATGTAATAAGGTTTATGTTTTACAGTATCTGCTGTCAGCAGTGTCTATCCAAATGAATGGAAATGTATTCAAATGTGCTAGAACCATACTTCACATCCAAATACTTACGAGTACTAATGAGATCACACTGCACACACAAGTGCCATCAATTTCACAAATACCTACCCGACCATTAATTAAACATCATAAACAAATCCATTATAAATCAGGCTAAAGGTGATAGTTTTAACATTGGCTGGTAATGTATACGGATGGGCATTTTGGCAATTTCTCAGATCATCGAGGTTTCAAAAGCAATCGAAATGGGGCAGGCGCTGGCAGGGCATGGCCGTCAATGGAGATAATACAAATATCTAGACTGTTATGAAAATCAGAATGCTTAAAATAAAATATGACATGAAAACATGTCTATGAAACATGAAACACATGATTAGATGTTGGAAGGGCGGATGATGCAACATGTTAAAAAGAAGCATCTACAAAAAGAATAACTGCCTGAGGTGAACAGACCCTGCTCTATGCAACATAGGATGTGTCTTATAAACTTTAAGTTACACAGAGAGAGAGAGAGAGAGAGAGAAAGAGAGAGAGAGCGAGAGAGAGCAGAGCAGAGAGAGAGAGAGAGACAGACAAATAGACAAACAAAACAGAGCGGAGCGAGAAAGAGAGAGACAGACCAAGCGCAGAGCGAGAGCGAGACAGAAGACGAGAGAGAGAGACAGACAGAGAGAGAGATAGAGAGAGAGAGAGCTTCAGGGATGACAGAATGATATTTTCTTTTCTGAATTACAGGTGGGCTGAATGTGTCAGACAGTAATAATATTGGATTACAAAGAGACTGTAGAATGATGAACAACAGACAGAACAACAGGTTTGATACATGTTAATGCTCAGATTCAATATTGATTGAAATGCCTGCAGGATACAACATTTACATTTATGCATATTTCAAGGACCAAATATTCATTGTCAGATTTTAATTTGCCCTCAATTAAGCTACACAAGAGGACATAAAACAAGCACAAGTTCTTCATTTCTCCTCTAATTAATGTTGCCAACCAATTTGATCCATTATTGATAAGTTGCCCCACAGCAGACAGCAACAGTTTCCAATCTCATCAGCGGCAGACATGGCAGACCCCCCACATCTGCTGCTCACGGCTCCACACCTCTCACAGCTCGCTGGTATATGCCCTGCTGCTGGCACACTGTCAATACCATGTTTATCAAATCTAGCGCTCGTGCTGCCCTATCAGAAGTGCTTGATGAACTTAGAGATGGTTTCACAGTGCAGGAGAGAAGAAGTGAGATTTGGGGCGAATGTTGAAGGGGCGGATGAGGTAACATCTGCTCGATTAACAGAAGGCTTTGTTTACACTCTGAAAAAGAACTGGCGTGTACAGAAACAGAGGTGTCACGGTCTTTACTCTTCTCTTTAACTGCAACATGAATAATTGTGTCTTATAACGCCACTAATTTACTTTCAAGATATAATAAACAGACAGAAACAACAAAGAGACAGACAGAACAAGAGAATGACAGAACGACAGACAAATAGACAAACAAAACAGACAGAACGATAAATTGATAGAATGACAGACCAAAAGGCAGACAGAACGAGAGAATGACAGAACGACAGACAAATAGACAAACAAAACAGACAGAACGATAAATTGATAGAATGACAGACCAAAAGGCAGACAGAACGAGAGAATGATGGGAAGATAAACTGATAAAATGATAAAACGACAGACAGAACAATAAAATAATAGAACAACAAAGAGACTGCTAGAATGATAAAACAACAGACAGAACAACAGAATGATACATGATAGACGAAACAATATTGATTGATAAAATGATAAAACAACAGACAGATTTACAGAATTATAAAACAATACACAGAATGGCAGATTTATGAAACGGAACAATAGCCCGAACAACAGAATGATAAAACAATAGAACAACAGACAGAACAGTAGATATAACAATGGATAGATAGAATGATATAACAATATGATAGATTGATAAGTCAACAAACTGAAAGATAGATATATAGATAGACAGACAGACAGACCTTTCGAGATATTGGCTTACTGTATAACATGAAACAACTACTGAAATGACAGCTGAATGTTTTGAATGTTCACCTATAGTTTTCATCCTTTAGTTAAGATTTTATTTAATAGATACGGACGTTACATTCATGTTTGAGAGTTTAACTGCATTAGTCATAAGCATATGCTGTTTCTTTCTTGGCCCTCACCAGCGGCATTTCCAGTCGAGCAGACAAATAGTCGGTTTGAAACTAAAGTGATTATGTCCAGCCCACTAAGCACAGATAATAGCTCAGATATCTGTTGTTAATGCAATGATCAACGTGCTGTTTAAAATCCCATCATCTGTATATAGTTTATTTTCTGTTCTAAGCCACATCCAAATCTAACACAGGTTTTATTTGTGTGAAAAAAACATACTGAAAATCCAAGCCAAACTGAGAGGGGCTCATTTCTATGAAGTACTTGTTCATGTTTACACATAACAACTATAGAGGATAAAAATCATAATTTATTTGTTCTCTCTAATCCAAAAATTGCAAACAATATATATATGTATATATATACATATATATAACAGACAACTCCAATCAGATTAGATGGGAGCACGGACCAAGAGCAAGAGGGCAATCCACGCACACACACACACACACACACACACACGCACTCATTTTGAAGGCAACCTTGCACGGCTTGTCGCTCTGAATTAAGCAAGAGCGGCCTGACACGAGTGTACAACGAGAAAGGAAACTCCACATCACACGCTCACTTGTTTCCCATCTCCCAACACCTTTTAGCACACAAACAAGCGCAGCCGTTCTCTAGCGAGCTTGTCACTCATTCAGTGGAGCAGCTCCGTCAACCTGAGCTAATGCAACTTTTTCCACCTCACCTGCCGCCTTTAACCTCGTCCGATCGGGCCACAGAATCCATTGTGCGCTGTAAATCTCTCCCATCCATCATCTGTGCTACAGGTGCAGCCGTGCCTGCCGGACGGACGCTGATTTCCTAGTTTCACTTACAACAGAAGGACAAAGAGGTGCCAGTCCACCCACGCCTGAGCAGATATTTACCACCCTACCCGACGCCAACTTCCTAATTGTTCAAACTCATTCATTCGTCCCCATATACTAGCTGTACACACCTCAGCGATTCCTTCATTTAGTACACACTACACCCACACAAAGACAGCAGGACTCGAGTCCTCCAAGAACAGGCATCCAGCAGACATTCACACTTTCACCAGCGTGAGTGGGAAGTGTCGTATTGCTCGAGTAGGTTTTCGCGCCTTTAAAACACTACACAGAAAACGGGGTTCGGTACCCCGCACTGCTCCAATGGATCCACACGTTGCATGACTCGCTAAAAATCACATTTTACACCTTCGATTGCAACAATTTGTAGTTAAATATCAGCGCTATAAAAGCAGTTTTGACCGGACATACAGTGCCAAACCACTTTCCCCTATAGACCAAGTGAAAATGCCTTTTACAATACCCTGCAAATGGCGTATTTATTCCTTTACAGTGCTTGTTTGTTGAATAATTGGTAAGAATGAATCAGTTGCCATATATCTGTGTTTCAAAAACTCTGAGAATTTGGTTAGTGCTACTAGTTGACTCAGCTGAACTTGGTAGATCTTCTCTTGTCCCGGTTTGTTCTGATCCGCTTAGCACATACCGACTCCAGCTGAAACTTCCTACAGACATGGGATTGTTTCTGATATTATTCTCACTTTCCCACTGGGCTGAATAGGCCTGATACTTTACCTCAAAGGCTCATGTTAAATCTCTTCCTCCAGGTTTCTCTGAAGAAAACAGTCTATAATACTCTGCAGTATAATATTTGACATACAGGGTCAGGATATGTTCTCTGCAGAGAAATACAGAGCTTAGAAGAGTTTGAACTAGCTAAAATCCCAAAATGGACAGGATTTATATGGCCAATGTTGGTCCGTTACAAACACAAGCTAGTCAAGCTGGTTATTTTTGCATGTAGACTGTCATTACCAGTTTAACATTACATGACCACCTTGAACAGCTTTAAAATTACTAAAGCATATTATTTGTTCTGAATGCTACCAGAAAAATGAAAATCATCTCATCTTATATTTAAGTAGCCTACATTTTGTTGTTTTTTCTCCATTTAAACTGTACAGGCTAAAAATGTACTTATATAGTAACAAAACTATATATTACTTATATAAAAAAGACTTATATAGGTAACACACTTCCTTTATTGTATTAACTTTAATATTAATATAGTAAATTGTACTATATACAGAGAACATGGTAAGACAGGCATTGCTCATGCAAAGCTTTGTTGCCGTAATGCTAAGCTGTTTGTCAGGACCTTGCTAAGGTGTTCTGGGTGGTTTTAGTGCACGGTTTACTGCTGTTCAACACATTTTTGCAGCCAAAATTCAGTAATTTCAGCAAAAGATTTCCCCACTCAGACTTTGCTTTGGTTTCAGTTGGTCATGTGAATATGCTGTTGATGACAGGCAATGGACCTTTTTTGCCCACTAAATTCTCTGAAATGTAGCTAATGTGATGGCAGCTTTAGGCATTCACACTGTGGTTACTAATGTGTTCTTGGTGGTTTCTTACTGACCCAAGATGCAATAGTAAGTCTGATGATTAAGAAAGTAATAGCACATGCAATTTGAGGTATCATTCATGTCTGAAGCACAAACAGTGCGAGAAGCCTGTATGCTTGCCTATAGGGGTGGGCGATATGGCAAAAGTATCATATCACGTTGTTTTTTTTTTAAATATCACGATTTTAGCACGATTCTTTGTCATGTTGGTCTGAGCAGTACAGCCAAACTAATTTCCATATTATTAAGACAAGTTCCTTCAGGGTAACAAAATATAAAAAAGAACGGTGGATATTTAGGCCAAAGTGGGCCAAAATGAGAATCTTTGTCCTTATTTTATCCTTGTTATTAAAAAATAAGAACAAAGATACACATCACAAATACACATAATATACAAATAAAACAAACAGTGTTTAATTTTCAGGTACAATAGGCATATTTAGCAGGAGCATTCAAGAAATTGAATGAACAAATATACAAATAAAACACTAGATTGATTCCTATTAAAGTAACTATCATTTTTTTTCAGTCAAGAGTAGTGAGTTATTTTTTTATATATGTTGTTTTAACATTAAAGAATACAAATTCTGTCATCTGTCTGTCGATTCTGTCATTGTTTTATATTTACACCATCATTTACTCACTCAAAATTAGTTTTAAACCTGAATGAGTTTCTTTCTTCTGCTGAACATAAATGCTATTTTGAAGAATGTGGGAAACAAACAGCTCCTGGTCCTTTCCTTCTATCAAAGTCAATGTGGACCAGCAACTGTTTGGTTTTCCACATTCTTCAAAAGATCTTATTTTGTGTTCAGCACATGAAAGAAATTAATACAGGTTTGGGACTACATGTGAGTGAGTAAATAATGACAGAAATAAAATTTTAGGGTGAACTATCCCTTAAATGATAGTCGGCTGCATGTTTAGTTCTGTCCCTTTAAGACAGGTACGCATCTAATATCCAGGCACGCATCCGTTTGTCTTGGCTGTTTACTTTCATTTTAGACATAACCGACTGAGTCTATATATAAACATTGTGTGTTTTGACAGTATTAGCTCAAAAGATAACTTAGTTGAGTAATCAGGCGCTGTTAGATAGGCCTTTTAGCGCGCGATTCAAGTGTACGGGCTCAGAAAAGTGCACGTCAGACCAGCGCGTAGATGAAAAGTTTAACCAGCAAGATTTTAAAACACGCAAATAATGTACTTTTGTGATTGCAAATAAGTATAGTGTCCCATTATCGTCCACGATCAAAAATCATATCGCACACCCCTACTTGCCTATGAGAAAATACCAATAATTAATGTTTGCTGCATAAATCCCTGCAACGTTTTTCGTGGGAATTTGTATTTGTCAGTTTAAAGACTTTACAGCTCACTTTTCCACCTCATTTTATTAGCTCCCCCCTGCAGACAGACAGACTTACAGTCTCAATACTGTATGTCCTTGGAAGTTAATTATTTTTTCCCTCCGCAGAGGCCAAGTGGAGGTTGGCAGCCGAAACAGCAGAATACACACACAGGGAAGGTAGAGCTGCCTCAGGTAACTCTGAATACATCTCAGGAGACTCTCTCTCTCAGATTAAAAATGACAAATGTTCCAGTGCTGCACTTTAGGTCTTAAAAATTTGCCAATAAAAATTATTAGCTGCCACAAACTGCATGTCCTGCAGTTTTTCTTCCCTTAAAAAATGATTACAAGAGAAATGAAAGCTCATTCGGGCAGTAAAACAAGTCTGCGTGAGCAACTCTAAACAACTGTTTCTGCGGCTTTGGACGGGTCATAAATAAAAACGTCCTCCTGCTCTCTCACTCGTCCCGGGGCAGAAAATGAGAGGACGCACATGTGCACACACACAAAATATCCTCACAAACTTCAAGTGCCATGTG
Organism: Gymnocypris eckloni scoliostomus; assembly: GCA_027564155.1. Lineage (NCBI taxonomy): Eukaryota > Metazoa > Chordata > Actinopteri > Cypriniformes > Cyprinidae > Gymnocypris > Gymnocypris eckloni. Next base: position 22,649,921 of record CM050419.1, on the reverse strand, counting down.
CTGACTAATACTCACAGATTTATATTGCCAAATATTTAGCATCTTCTACAAATGACTAAAATCACAATTTGTTTTTGTAAATGTTATGGGTCTCAAGTGTCAAATTTCACCACAAAATCGACATTAACACAATAAATGCTAAATTATATTTCCGGAAGGAATACAAAGTCTATTTTAAGGAGCTTTTGCATGTTTACATTTATTTCATGACAGTTTTCCCCACATTTTCATTACCTAATTACATTTTTTAAATCATTATAAATAACAATATTGTCAATGGCAATAAAAGTGTTATTTAAACAGTATAAAACAATTACTACCATAAATACTTATAATGTATCATTATATTTTTGCATTACAGTACAGAGAATGAGATAAACATGCAACAAAAACAGAATAGTCATATTACCAGCAAATAAAATAATACATACTAAATATTTAAAATGTAATAAATAAATATTGAATTATTCATATTTTTTAAATATTAAATTTAAATTTTATACATTTAATTTATTGAATTTTGTAGTGGAAATGTTTCTGACAGGTTTCATAAGGTCAGCAACACACTTTCCAGATAGCAGAAGAAGGTTTTTATTACTGAGCCGCTCACACAAACACACACCCTCATTCACACAGCAGCTTTAATATGTCAGTACATTGCCATCCATCTCTGTCTGTTCCTATCAGCTCAACTGCTATTACTGGCTCATAAACACACACGCACACACACACACACACACACACACACAAACAAGCCAGAGGAATACACGCTTCAAAGAGCTGTTAAACTTCCCATTTAAGGGTTTTCAGCCCTGAAGGGATAGGTTATACAGGGTCATACTATGTACACTCTCACATGTAAACACACTTTCCAATGCCAGCGATTTCAACCCTTTTTTGTCATTTGAAGAAATCCCATAACCCAAAGCATGTGGCGTTTATTTGGTATGTGGACATGATAAAAACTCAATTTACAGAAAGTTAATTAAGGCTTCAAAACATCATAATTCCAATAATCAGATCAATGCATACAGGCATAATTAAAACAGAAAACACTGGCTGATACCAATATGGTCACTGATTCATCAAACATCCCTGCTGTCAATCCATTTCTCTGTCTGTACCAACCCTTAACCTTTCTGTAATAGCAGCTCTCTATGAACACCCCGACCTACGGCAATGCAACAGGGCTCTGAAACCCCTGCACTCTGTACAAGCCATAACGGATCTCTGTGTCTGAAAACTGCAAACGTATTGTGAGTGTTTTCAGCTCTGCGGTTTGTTAGGTTTAATGTCACGCTGAAGCTTCAGGGTCACGCATGCCTCTTGGGAAATTTTCACCTGGGGAGATGCTTGTTACGTGTGAGACACGTTCGATAAAACCTATCAGCCCCCCCAAAAAAAGAAAAAAAATGACTGAAGTGACAGAGCGAAACTCTCAAAGACAGTAGAGACATGAAAATATTGAGAGCGTTTTAGAAGGAACACTAAAAGCATTGTCAAAGTGCACTTCAAAGTGCCCTTCTGCACGGGTTTGAACTGAACACGCTCATTTGAAATACTCCCGACGCCCAGGTTGTCAAAAGCCCGAGAGTGTGAAATACCAGAGAGGGGGGGGAAAGGACAGTTGAAGTGCTGAGTGAGAAATGAATGTCAGAGATCTTCACCTGAATGACTGTTCTCGAAGAAAGCTCACAGTAGCATGCTTAACTGAGCAAATTGCAAGAAGTTTTACATTAAAAGGTGCAATTTCTTGCAGTTCATAGTGCAATAATTTGACTGTTCTTTCATGCTGAAGTGCAGAGATTAAGGTTCACCCAAAAAATTTATTTGTGCATCACACAAAAGACATTTTCCTTAATCGAGCTCCAAAAAAGCAGCATAAAATAGTCCATATGTCCATAAAATAGTCCAACTTGAATGAAACTGAAGTCATTAATCACTGAAAATCTCCGTTCACATTCAAATTCAAATTTGCTCCTCAACATCATGCCATTGGTTCTCTCATATATCATAGCCAAATGCAATTTAAATATGGGTAAGAAGAATTACAAGGAGGACTAGATTTTTAGAAAATAACCAGAATTTCATCAACTGGCTTCAGAAGACTTTGATAAACAATCTAGAGGACAAGTCGTATAGTGTAAAATGTACTTATATAATGAATTTATGAGCTTGAGACTACTTTTTGCCAGAGCAGACAGATGTAGCCATTATGATCTACAGTAGGGCTGGAAGATAAATCATATTTTTTTAATCGTGATCACAATTTCTGGTTCTCACTATTTCTTTAGCATAATTGTCTGCGATATTTGGTTAATGGTAGCAGTTGCCAGATGTCAAGAGTTGAAATCCCCCAATCTGAGTTTTTCTCTTAAATGGATACATTTTCTACCCAGTGGTTTAATTAATCTGCCCAACCTGGCAACCATTTATAAACAAGTAAATTATAAGAGTAAAAAATCTAAATTTCAAATATAAAATACATAATATGATTTATATATGTACTAATAAAAATTATAAGAATAAGGATAATAAAGTAATAAATGAATAAAGTCAAATAAATAAATATATAATAAAATGTCATTTATGGGTGATATATTCCTTTCAATATCAGAAAAAAAACAATAGTTGCAATATATATTTGACAGTCTGAAAGTCAGATTGTCTAGCTAGCATCTAGTTAGCTACTTAAAAAACTGAATAAAATCTTTGCATGTGTGTGTTTGATTGTCAATTTGATGCTTATGTATGCAAATATGCAAGTAAAATGGAAACGTATTCTCATTTACTTCATTAAAAGTTGTTGGTCAGCCCCAAGTGAGGTGTTAGCGAGAGTGGCTAATGAAAATCTTTCAGAGGGAAACAGAGGCAGTACATTAGCATAGAAAAACATGTTTCAATTGCCAATCTAATTTAGCACCCATGGCCTCTGGTGGGAGTGGTGTGTGTATTAGTATTCTACAAGGCTATTTGTGTGTGTGAGCTTGTGTTTACCGATCTCTGGCTGTGATTGTCAGTATTCTAGTCCAGCTCCGCTTGCTGAATTCTGCATCAGGTCCCCGGCACTGTGATTAAATTGTGTATATGTGCACGAGTGCACGCAACAGCTTTTATGCAGATGTTAAAGCAATAATTAAACCCCTACATTAACAGTACTGTACGAACACCACGCAGTAATAATGAGAAATTGTCAACGTGTGTTTTCATGCGGATGCGTTTGGGAGAAACATCGGCACATTTCTGAGCTGATCCTAATTTGAGGATTGCAATATTTTTCAAGCTTAACTCCCACTCTTTTTGTCTTTCTCTCGCTCTCTCAGGTGCTCATTACAGGTCCATCTACTGCTCCGTGAGCTCCGCAGGGATGCCCACTCAGCCCCCTTCTCTTCCGGTCTTAGCCCCTCTCTCCCCTCTAACTCCCTCTTCTCTGATCTCCCTCCTTTCACCCTTATCGTTGCCTGCCGAGGGAGTCATGTGGTCCTGCGGTGAGAAGAGAAAGGCGGGAAAAACAGAAATGGTTGAAAGATGTACGGACTGATCTAAGAAATAGGGTGGATTCATTTACGAATCTTCCGTGGAATGCAACTGGTGATGTTTAGGAGAATGTTCACGCTGCTCTTTCCAATGTTTTTGAAACATTTCTACATTTATTTGATCAAAAATAAATAAAAACAGAAAATGAAATGTGAAATATTATTACAATAAAATAACTGTTTTATACCATTTAAAATGTAATAAGTTGTTTGTGATGCAAAGCTGAATTTTCAGCATCATTACGCGAGTCTTTAGTGTCACATGATCTTTCAGAAATCATTCTGATGTGCTGATTTGATGCTCAAGAAACATTTCTTATTAATGTTATCAAAGTTGAAAACAGCTGTGCTGCTTAATATTTCAGTTGTCAGGATAATTTGATAAGAACATAGAATAGCATTTTCAACTTTTAAGAATAAAAATGTAAGAAAACTTTGTAACATTATAAATGTCTTTAATGTAAGATTTTTACAGTAATGTACATAAATGATAATAAAACATTTAAATAAATGCTGTAACTGTGTACATTTTGTTATATGAACGAGTTTCACAAACTTTAAGTGCTTTACATCTCTTCAATCAGTACACAGTCAAGTATTTATCAAACAGAATCAAATAAGTAAATCCTGAGTTTATGAGTCTGTTTGAATGCCAGTTCATTAGAGTCACCTGGTCTTTGTGCAGCCTGTGAGGACAAGCTAATAAAAAAGCATGCTGTCTTGTCTTTACTTTGTGGTACACAGTCTTTTTAACATATCACATTCGATTCAGGCCGAAAGTGGCAAGTGATTTCAATGATCTGTCCCTTTAAGGCCTAAAGAAAAGACGCCAGTCAGACTGAAGCAAAAGCTTCAGAAAGAGAAGTTGAATTTATCAGAAAGATCTGCATGAAGCGACGTTTCAATAACTTCAGTACAAACTTGGAGGCATGAAGCACTCAGAGACAGATGGGTGAGCGAAGGAGAGGAGGAAGAGGACAGTCGGATGATAGAGAAGTGCTGGATGGAGTGATTAGTGAAACGAGAGCAGTAAGGCGTGCTGTCAGCCTCACCATATCCCATAAGGCCGTTCTCCTCATCAGCATGGAAGAGCTCAGATGAAATTGAATTCATTTGGCCATCTCTCTCTCTTTCTCTCTGAGGTAGGAAAGCAATGATCCATGTAATTATTATATATTATGGGAGGATTCCCAGTCAAGCAAAGCATCTAATCTTACAGTACTTCACTGCCCCTTACACACACACTCCAGGAGACACAAACACACATTTTGAATGTCACTCTCTGGAATAATCTGCCACTGGATATTCTAAATGGACTGGGTCGCTGTCAATGTCGTGTATATGTTAACTAGATTGATAGACTCTTCACCTGTCCTTCATTTACTGATGTGTCCTTTGTGTGTGTGTGTGTGTGTGTGTATGTGACCTTCAGAATATGACATGCATGCAAACAGTTGCAATTAGATACCAAATTAATAAGCAGTTTAAATACATACCCCTGTTAAGCGACTCGTCATCATGATTAGTACTTCCTTCAAGTAAAATGGCCACTTAGGAACACACTCAGACATACTCAGAGTACACAAGTGCACACATACACAAACATGCTTACAAAAACTCCATCTCTGCATGCTGATAAATGACATAAACACTGGTATGGGCTGAAACAGAACTGCTAACACACAAACAACACGAGTCTCCAAAGGCCTCATCAGTCACCACATACTCAACGATTGGGGATGGGGAGAGATAAACTGATAGAGAAATGACCAACTTCCTCCAACTTCTATACATTTCCTTAGAAGAGCCATCTTTTCCTTTTGATTCACCTTTATAGAGCTATTTTATATGATATATGAAATTTCTTTATATATGTTTTTTATTAATTAATACTTATTTAATATAAATAAATAAACGTATTCAGAATGCATTAAAAAAGTGGCACAAAAAGTATGTTACAAAGTATTTTTATTTCAAAATATCAAAATAATTTTCTATTCATCAAAGAATCCTGAAAAATATGCATTCAATTCAATTCAAGTTTATTTGTATAGCACTTCTCACGGTACAAATCATTGCAGCTTTACAGAAAATGAAGTTTCTACAATATGTTTAGTAGTAGCTTATCAGTGGTGACTATGTCAAGTTGATGTACATATGGCAGAAATGTACAGTAAAAATCAGTTAATGATGTAATCAAAGAGACGATGAACACTATTAACAGCAATGATTATATGTTGTAATCAAACTTATAATTTAAGGCATACCTGCTGTCTCTGCCAGACAAATGCTCGCCTTTTCAGTGCACACTTCTTATCAGAAAAGGTTCAATAAAGTATCATCTTTTATTGTTATGGGCACGTCTAAAAAATGTTTATGCATCTCACGATTATGTCGTGTATGAAATGTCTGTGTGCATGTGTGTAAAACAACTGACGATTTATATGCTTATGAATGAATGAATGAATTAATGAATGAATGAATGAATGATGCATTTATATAGTGCTTTATTGTTTATTGTCGTACACCCAAAGCACTTTACAATCATGTGGGGGGGGGGTTATCCTCAACCACCACCAGTGTGCAGCATCCACTTGGATGATGCGACGGCTGCCACAGGACAACGGCGCCAGTGCGCTCATCACACACCAGCTACAGGTGAGAGAGAGAGTCATAGAGCCAATCAAGTATGCGCTCACCACACACCAGCTACAGGTGGAGAGGAGAGAGAGTCATAGAGCCAATCAAGTGTATGCGCCACCACACACCAGCTACAGGTGGAGAGGAGAGAGAGTCATAGAGCCAATCAAGTGTATGCGCCACCACACACCAGCTACAGGTGCAGAGGAGAGAGAAAGTCATAGAGCCAATCAAGTGTATGCGCCACCACACACCAGCTACAGGTGGAGAGGAGAGAGAGTCATAGAGACAATCAAGTGTATGCGCTCACCACACACCAGCTACAGGTGGAGAGGAGAGAGAGAGTCATAGAGCCAATCAAGTGTATCGCTCACCACACACCAGCTACAGGTGCAGAGGAGAGAGAGTCATAGAGACAATCAAGTGTATGCTCTCACCACACACCAGCTACAGGTGGAGAGGAGAGAGAGAGTCATAGAGCCAATCAAGTGTATGAGCTCACCACACACCAGCTACAGGTGGAGAGGAGAGAGAGTCACAGAGCCAATCATGTATGCTCTCACCACACACCAGCTACAGGTGGAGAGGAGAGAGAGTCATAGAGCCAATCATGTATGCTCTCACCACACACCAGCTACAGGTGCAGAGGAGAGAGAGTCATAGAGACAATCATGTATGCTCTCACCACACACCAGCTACAGGTGGAGAGGAGAGAGAGAGTCATAGAGCCAATCAAGTGTATGCGCTCACCACACACCAGATACAGGTGGAGAGGAGAGAGAGTCACAGAGCCAATCAAGTGTATGCTCTCACCACACACCAGCTACAGGTGGAGAGGAGAGAGAGTCACAGAGCCAATCAAGTGTATGCTCTCACCACACACCAGCTACAGGTGCAGAGGAGAGAGAGTCATAGAGACAATCAAGTGTATGCTCTCACCACACACCAGCTACAGGTGGAGAGGAGAGAGAGAGTCATAGAGCCAATCAAGTGTATGCGCCACCACACACCAGCTACGTGCAGAGGAGAGAGAGAGTCATAGAGCCAATCAAGTGTATGCGCCACCACACACCAGCTACAGGTGGAGAGGAGAGAGAGTCATAGAGCCAATCATGTATGCTCTCACCACACACCAGCTACAGGTGGAGAGGAGAGAGAGAGTCATAGAGACAATCAAGTGTATGCGCTCACCACACACCAGCTACAGGTGGAGAGGAGAGAGAGTCATAGAGCCAATCAAGTGTATGGTCTCACCACACACCAGCTACAGGTGGAGAGGAGAGAGAGTCATAGAGCCAATCAAGTGTATGGTCTCACCACACACCAGCTACAGGTGGAGAGGAGAGAGAGTCATAGAACCAATCATGTATGCTCTCACCACACACCAGCTACAGGTGGAGAGGAGAGAGAGTCATAGAGCCAATCATGTATGCTCTCACCCACACCAGCTACAGGTGGAGAGGAGAGAGAGTCATAGAGCCAATCATGTATGCTCTCACCACACACCAGCTACAGGTGGAGAGGAGAGAGAGTCATAGAGCCAATCAAGTGTATGCTCTCACCACACACCAGCTACAGGTGGAGAGGAGAGAGAGTCATAGAGCCAATCAAGTGTATGCGCTCACCACACACCAGCTACAGGTGGAGAGGAGAGAGAGAGTCATAGAGCCAATCAAGTGTATGCTCTCACCACACACCAGCTACAGGTGCAGAGGAGAGAGAGTCATAGAGACAATCAAGTGTATGGGGATTATTAGGGGGCCATGATTGACAAGGGCCAGTGGGGGGAATTTGGCCAGGACACCGGGGTTACACCCCTACTCTTTACGAGAAGTGCCATGAGATTTTTAATGACCACAGAGAGTCAGGACCTCGGTTTAATGTCTCATCCGAAAGACGGTGCTTGTTGACAGTATAGTGTCCCCATCACTATACTGGGGGGCGTTAGGACCAACACAGACCACAGGGTGAGCACCCCCTGCTGGTCTCACTAACACCTCAAAGACCTGTGGTCTTTGATTAAAAGCGTGTACGGGTCGGCCAATCTGTTTTTGTCCGTTAAAGTTAAAGTTTTCAAATAAAAATCCCGGTCCGGACTGTGAATGACCTTACATATGCAGGTTAAATCGAATTTCTTATTATTAAGTTAATAAAACAGGCTAACAGGCTAGCGTTAGTGAAGCAGTCAGGGCACTCTTTCTGCCTCCACCTAAGCTCCGCCAACGAAAAACATCACAGTGTTTACTAACAGAAAAAGGGTCTATTCTCCCATTGCTACCAATAATCTGAAAGCACTGTGATTAACTGAAGAATTAACCAGAGAGGTATGTGTGTGCAATTTCATTCCACTGGACACTTCAATTTTCAAATCGACAAGCGGTTTGCTCAAGCGAGGGATGTTGAGGAGGCCCGTCGAAGGTTGTGTGTTCAGCTACATCTTCAGATATCCCAACCATACTGTTTAATGCACAACAAGCCAACCCTTAAATGGGACAGATATTTCCCTGTCAGCTCCTATATCTCAAGAGCACCTCAGACATCCACAGTCATATATCTCAGCAAGGCAGGCTGAACCAAAAACTAAATCACCCATAATGCCTTTCTCTGGAGTGGCCAAGCATTGAATTTTCTCATATCAGGATCACTGCACAATTACTGCATATTTAGACACATTTTATGAGAGAAACGATTGTCATTTTTACTCTTGAAGTAGTGCTTTATGGGAACTACATGAAAACCTGCAAGTGTGTGCACTTACGTGGCAGATGGACAGCATAAAGACCCTCAGTGGGAATAAAATATGGTTCCGTGAGCACGTCAAAGGCAAAAAAACATGTCTACTGGCCCAAAAGACACAGATGTTCGAGACAAAAATGACAAGAATGATGAATGGCTCCATCTTAAAATTCACCGGAGTTACGAGAAACCCTTTCCATGTCTACTATTCAAAAAGTTCTTCTTTCTGAATCCTTACAGCTATAAAAGAGAGAGAAATAACTCATGAATGCCCAGCACCGTTATCCTAGAATCACCATAATCAAAATAATATTTTCTCTAATATGCAGGGAAGTATTACAACTCATCTTCCACATTTTCCTCATAGGCAGCCACAAAAAAAGTGGGCCTCAAAAAAAAAAAAAAATTTAAACAGATTTTTAAATCTAGATTTTTGTTTGTTTGTTTTGTTTTTTTTACATTGTTAGCTGTCTGGTTTGGTCCTACTGTTCAATAGTTTGCATTCTAAAAATGTTTTGGAAAGAAGTCTCTTATATTCACCAAGATTCATCAAGGCTGTATTTACTTGATTGAAAACAGTTAAAATAGGACATGAATATTGTGAAATATTATTACAATTTAAAATAAATTGTTTCTCTTTTAATATATTCTAAATTGTCATTTATTCTTGTGATACAAAGTTGAATTTTCAGTAACCATTACTCTTCAGTGTCACATTATTCTTCAGAAATTGTTCTAATATCCCAAAATGCTGCTGATTAAAAATGTCTTATTATTATCAATATTAAAACAGATTGTTGTGTAGCCATGGAAAAGTTGGGGAAACCATGATAATTTGTTTCAGAATTTTTTGATGAACAGAATTTACTAAAGAGCCACAAATGTATCATTATGAATGTCTTGTCACTTTTTAATTGAATGTATCCTTGCTAAATCAAAAGTACTATATTCTTTCACACAACAAAATGAAATAGTTGATATAATAAATATATTAATAATATATCTTACTGACCCAAAGCCTTTAAACAGTGTATGGCTATGGTATGTCCTTTAAATTGAAATGTAATGTCTTTTTTATCAATTTTATTATCTGCTGGCACAGATTTTAAGTAAAATAGTTTAGAAAAATAATAGCGCCGTACGATTCAAGGTATTATTAATCTGTAGCACATATAGTGAAGTTTAATTCTTATCAAGAGTTTGTTCAAATGCTTTCTGTACTAAAATACCAGTAAAAATGAGTGAATTGTTCTCTCTTTGCTTGTGTCTATAGAGCTGAAGGATTGACTGACAGTTGAGGAATAGAAGTCTCTGTGTGTTGGGCAGGCGGGGAACAGTGGTTCAGTTCAGTTCATTTCAGTGGCCCTTGTGACCTCAAAGTGCTGTCAGCACTTTTAGGGTTCAACATTGACAGACAGACACACAGAAACACACACAATTGAACGCACAGCTCAATCTGAACAGACCCTACACAAAACAACACCTCCATGAAAGAGATTTGGAGCAACTCTTTCTCCTTTGCTGTCTCGACCGTGTCAATCCAGTCAGACCTGCACAAATGTATGTGCTTGACAGAAGGCACCGGCAGTGCTTCTAATGGCCCAAGAACATTAAATCATTTCTGTCTCTCACCCTTTCACGTTTAACAGTTCATACTTCCAAGCACCCGTCCTTCACTTCAGCAAACATTACTGAATGCAGTGAAGACGTACAACATGCAATACTGTCAGCCGATATCTTCAAATCACCCACAAGTCAACTGCAAAAAGACAAGAGCTGAATGAAGAAGATTTACACACAAATTTAGGAAATGATATTAGCATTGTGATGTTTGCGTGTCCTTCAAGCAAATAATGGGCTTTACTGCCCTGAGATCAAAGTCAATTTGTATGATCAGTTAAACAGACATCTTTCTTCCAACTGTGCTTTTATTTGACTGTAAACCCACAGAAATACATCTTTTGTTGATTTGAAAAACGCTTTGTGAGCATTGATCATCATTCATTATTATGACAGAAAAGAAGTCATCTGAATGATGATGACTTGAAAAAATGTCTTAGAAAACAGTAATTCTTCAGTGTCAATTCTATTCAGAGTCTAATAAAATAAACATTTAAACACAATGCAGTAACGGATGGCAAAGATGGATGGAAGGGAGCAGATGAAGGATAGATAGATGGACAGGAGGAGGGAATTAAGGAAAACAGACGAATAAAAGGAGAATGGTGGATGGACAGAGTGATGAATGGTGGCTGGACAAAGTGATAAAGGGAGAATGGTGGATGGACGGAGTGATAAAGGGAGGATGGTGGATGGATGGAGTGATGAATGGTGGATGGACGGAGTGATAGGGAGAATGGACAGAGTGATAAAGGGAGGATTGACGGAGTGATAGGGAGAATGGACAGAGTGATAAAGGGAGGATTGACGGAGTGATAGGGAGAATGGATGGAGTGATAAAGGGAGGATGGATAAAGGGAGGCTGGACGGATGGACGGAGTGATAAAGGGAGGATGGACGGATGGATGGAGTGATAAAGGAAGGAAGGACGGATGGACGGACGGACGGATGAATGGATGGATGGATGAATGGATCTAACCCTTAAATGATCTGTGATGACCGAACACCTGAGAAGAGATGATGCCAAACCCTCGGAGAACCTCAGAAGAAGCCAACCATCATCGATTATTCTGAATTAACCATCTATTTCAGAAACTTAATTTCCTGTGAAGTTGCTTTGCAACGATTGTATCATAAAAAGCTGTATACAAATAATCTTGAATTGAATGGATGGATGGATGGATGGATGGATGGATGGATGGATGGATGGATGGATGGATGGATGGATGGATGGATGGATGGATGGATGGATGGATGGATGGATGGATGGATGGATGGATGGATGGATGGATGGATGGATGGATGGATGGATGGATGGATGGATGGATGGATGGATGGATGGAAGAAAGGAAAAAAGACTGTCCCTGAAATAAGTTTTAATGTGACATTGTGTGAAAGTTGCTGAAAAAAACTCCAGAATATGTGACGACAAATATAGATTGAGTATTCCATATCGAATTCCTGAGACTCCTTAAATTAGAAACACATCCGTAAGATCAGATTGCTGCGGTCTTCACTGGTCCCTGCTAGCGTGAGACCAGGAGGAGCATCTCATTCCCCAGTGGATCGTAAAGAGGATGCTTTTAAACACCAAACAAATTGTACATTCAAGGTCACATGCTTAATTTCTGGGTTCATTTGAGCTGCAGTGCTCCTCCAAACCTTGTCTACACCAATGGCAGAATGTGTTTATGCCTGTGTGTATGTTGATCAGAGTTGTGATGCCTCATTAAGCAGTATGTTCTGGTAGGGCCTCGTCCTCCTGAATTCAGCAGCAGCATCCAGCAGTTTTTCCAGCCATTACCTCCTCCAGCATTAGACCTACACATTATCATACAAGAGCTTTTTATGACAAACCATTCCCCCACATCAAGCATGTGTGTGGGTAAAGAACGGCCAGCAACGCAGCAGGACACTCCAATGCCTCCCACTGTCTGATGGACGGCAGCGATTTGCTCCATTTGCACCTGTGAGCAGGTAATAAATGAGGAGGTTCGCAAAGAGCTTTTACCCACAAGGACAAAGACAGCAATTTCACCCTGAGAGAGGAGAGGCAGAGTTTACCTTGCACTACTACACACACATACACGTTTGAACCAGCTGCGTTGCACCATATGGACAGTAATGGCCTCAAAATACAGTACGTGTGTATGCATGTGACAAAATATGTGTGTAAGCCACAGCCATTACACCTTACATGGCTGTTTTTAGGGTCCATAAGGTGCACAAACTGCCTTCTGCAGCTTACAAAGAAATAGAAAAAATATTTAAAGAATAAGTTTATTAAGAATATTTGTTTTAATATTATTTATTATCATGTTTATAATAGGCCTATATAATATTTATAAATTTATTATAATATTGTATCCTGTACTTGTGTATTTAAAAAGAAAAAGACAATTGAAATAATGTGCATTTATATAAAATAATTGATTTAATTTAATATAATTAGTGAAATTCCAAAAAAGAATATATATATTCTTGTATATATAATTTTATAAAAATGAATACATGAATACAAATTTGGAATCTCAATTAATATGATTGAATATCATGTGCAGTCCACTTTCCATTTTTAGATGAATCATTTCTTTAACTATAGCCATTCTCACAACAGTCAATCTTGTTCTTGAAAGGCATTAAAAGAACAGCTACATCCAGTACTTTCACAATTAAACAGCAATGAAATTTAGTTAATTAACTATAATAATCTAACACCATTAACATAAACGTATTAACAATTAGAATGCTAATTCTCAGAGAAAATGTGAATAAAAGGCTGATGAAAATATCCCAAACCAGTGACCGCCTTTGAAAGGTACTTCTTTAAAGTGTGCTACAGATTGTATCTTCTATGACCGCCAGTGTCACTCCTCTCTATTAGCATTCGTCTCCAGCTAATTTAAATGCTAATGTATCCTAGCCTTTCTCTGCATGATAAAGCTAACAATCGACACTGGAGGCCTTTTCGTAGCTGAGCTATGAGGCAATTAGCTCGAATAGTATAATCATATACAGCGAGAGGAGTAGAATATTAGAAAAGTGATCTGACCGCCCTGAGAGAAAATGCAGGAAAAAAATGTAGAAAGTGAAAGAGTGCTGGGGAGGTGAGCGGTCAGAGAATAATTTTAAAGTTTTGTGGACTCCTATTGGACCACCTGTGATAAGAGAGAAAGGTCAAAGGTGAATTTTCAAATGGACATCACAGTTGCAAGTATGTATAACTGCAGACTGGAGATCTCAAAAATGGGGCATGAACTCTAAAAGTGGGCAGAACCTCCAAAATGGAACGGGGTCTCTTCGCACAAAGACTTTAACCATTGGCTCTGGGTTCAGTTATTATTGATTTACATTTCAAAATAACACTTTATAAATTAAACATTGTTTCTAGTTTATCTAAATAAAATATGCTATATAAATCAATATTCTCAGTGAGAGAGCCCAAAGCTCGTGGCCAGTGGTGTTCGGACCGGAGTTTGAACCTCTGTTTTATGATATAAACGGGAATCACATACGAGCTCTCCCATGAGCCGTCCCAGCACAGCACGGAGGAAAGATTTTACTCTATCGCTTTGTTTTAAGCAACGGGGGTGTCCTGGGGCTTGAAATTCCAGGGTAGGATGGGGTAGTGACGCTGGGTGTAACAAAAAATGTGCCATTGTCCGGTGAGGTCCGGTTTGGGAGTTACGGAACGGCCCGGCTCGGTGATCTCATAATCTTCTTAACTGCTTATCTCCTGAACTGCAACTTTCTTTTCAGCACCAATTTCACTGGTTAAGTTTAGGGTCAGGGGTGGGGTAGGTTTAGGGGTTCGCATTTTTGTAGCATAGTGTAGGAAATTAAATTAACACTGTGATTTACACAACCAAATTAAATCTTTAGAATCAGCTGTAGGGCGAAGTTTGCGCTTGAGTTGATTGGGAGAAAAAATTGTGCATGCGTGTAATGTGCCTGTCTGTCAATGGGAGGAAGCCACGCCCTATTCCTAAAATCGCCTGCATGTTTTCGAAGCCATATGAAGTACGAAAGGAATTGTAATTGAAGTATGCATACCATTGAACAAATATGACATTTTTGAAAAAGAAACATCTAAAAGCAATATGACCGTCTCAAATAGCAGTCAATATCGAGTATTGCATTTGAGCATGAAACAACTGGTAATATGCAGTGCATTCAGCATGTAAATAAATGTTAATATCCCAACGCATCCTATATTAGATGAATCAGATATGTATGTAGCTAACCCAGACATCACTAAGTGACTTCAAAGCCAAGCTTCTCTCTCTTCTGATGTCTGTACTTTGAACGCTTGCCTGCGAAATTATCAGAGCTCAGGGTGTCGCCCAATAGTGCTGCTATAACCAATCAGAATTTGTTTTTCCTACGATCATCGTTTTCATGATCGATCATCGCTGTCACGGCCGAGTACTCAAGTACTCGATCGCTGTTGCACATCTCTAGAGGATAGAGGAGTTTACTTTTATAGTTAGGATAGCAGTGCATGATTTTCAAAGATGACAGAGAGACAGACAAACACACAGAATGACAAAGATAGAATGACAGATAAATAGAATGAATGATAGAACGAACAAATGACGATAGATAGAATGATATGATGATATACAGACAGAACGAACAAATGAATGAGCGACAGACAGACAGTCAGACAGATAAATAGATATACATACATCACAAATCTGAATAAATAACAGGGAAAGCCCATCTGGAAGTCCCATAAATGCGTATTTGCATCCATGCGGGTGTTTCAAAGCATTTCAGCATTTCAAAGAGAAATAACAGTCCTGTAATCATAGCTGTCCTTTGCTCAGTTAGATCGGTGTATTAAATATTCAGAACCGGACAGACTGACAGACTGCATAAAAAGCCAGTGAAAAATTATTCATAATGCAGGTAACACTCACACAGGGACCCCTGGATGAAAGGAAATGTCATTTGTCACTGGCCTTTGTTCATCTCTCATAGCCTGTTGGGCATCCAACCATTAAGTAAGCTTTATTAATTAATTTATTAATTAGAGTGCTCGTAGTCTCACCATAGTGGGCCGAAGGTGCAGCCTTACGTGTTATTTGCAGCTTAAGGGCCCAGAGAGACAAATCAGACCAGGAGAGAGAAAGAGAGAGACTTAATGAGAACAAATAGGTTGAGAATGCAAATGATCGTTCCCTCAACTGCACTCTGCCACCAGTCACATCTCTCTGAATATTACAGCTTCAGGGCACCCTGGTGGAACCAATGTGTGTGTGGATGTCAGCGGGCTCCGCAAGAGCTCCTCCTGTGGTGTTACTCATTACTGAGCAGAGAAACTAGTGCTTGTGACTTTAAGCCAGATGATTTGAACACACACACACACACACACGAGTGCACACATACACACACTTTCTGCTGATATTCTAGAAGCAATTAAGCTCTTCTCAGCACTGCTTCCTAACTTGATATCCTCAGTATTACCTGAACTTATCATCACTGTGGGTCAAACACACACACACACACACGTTTGTTGATTTTCTTCTCATGTTTATTGTTTTATACTGAGCTAAAAATGTTTTATACATCCTAATCCTACCCTTAAACCCCATAGTGATTCTTTAAATAAATTAAATACTAAAAATAAATACAAATAAATTATATTAAAATAAACTTTACATTAAAAAATAATTAAAAGTTACCTACTTGGTATTGTTTATTTTTATAATTTTTTAATGTAATTTAATATTTATTTTATTTATGCATTGCATTTATAATTTATATTTTATTTATATATAATTATCAAAATAAATGTTAAATAAAATAATGATAATGTTGTCAAATGATTAATCGCATCCCAAAAAGTTTGTTTACAAAATATATGTATGTGTACTGTGTTTATTTATTGTGTATATGTAAATACACACACATTCAGTATATATTTTGAAAATATATACATGTATATATATTTATATTATTATATTTTATGTTATATATAAACATTTAATGTATAAACATTTTTTTTCTTAAATATATAAGAAAATGCAGTTCATGTGTTTGTATTTATATATACACATAATAAATATACACAGTACACACTCATATGTTATGTTAGCAAATTATTTTATTTTGGATGTGATTAATCGTTTGACAGCACTAATAATTAACAATTACAACAAACCTACATTACGTAATTTGTCTATATATTCAACTAAAAATATATTTTCATTTTACAAAGAGCTAATAATGTTTTCTATGCCCTGTTTTCAAGACCCTCAAACCTTATAATAATGACTATAAATAAAACTCACCGGCCACTTTATTAGGTACACCTGTTCAATTGCTTGGTAACACAAATTGCTAATCAGCCAATCACATGGCAGTAACTCAATGCATTTAGGCATCTAGATGTGGTGAAGATGACTTGCTGAAGTTCAAACCGAGCATCAGAACGGGGAAGAAAGAGGATTTAAGTGACTGAACGTGGAATGGTTGTTGGTGCCAGACGGCTGATCTGAGTATTTCAAAAACTGCTGATCTACTGGGATTTTCACGCACAACCATCTCTAGGATTTACAGAGAATGGTCCGAAAAAGAGAAAATATCCAGTGAGCGGCAGTTGTGTGGACGACAATGCCTTGTTGATGTCAGAGGTCAGAGGAGAATGGACAGACTGGTTAGAGAAGATAGAAAGACAACAGTAACTCAAATAACCACTCGTTACAACCAAGGTAAGCAAAATGCCATCTCTGAACACACAACACGTCGAAACTCTGAAGCAGATGGACTACAGCAGCAGAAGACCACACCGGGTGCCGCTCCTGTCAGCTAAGAACAGGAAACGGAGGATACAATTCACAGGCTCACCAAAATTGGACAATAGAAGATTGGAAAAATGTTGCCTGGTCTGATGAGTCTCGATTTCTCATTCAGATGGTAGGGTCAGAATTTGGCGTAAAGAACATGAAAGCATGGATCCATCCTGCCTTGTCTCAACGGTTCAGGCTGGTGGTGGTGGTTTAATGGTGTGGGGATATTTTCTTGGCACACTTTAGGCCCCTTAGTACCAATTGAGCATTGTTTATATGCCACAGCCTACCTGAGTATTGTTGCTGACCATATCCATCCCTTTATGACTAGGGTTGGGTACCGAAACCCGGTACCAATATGGCACCGGTACCTATGCAACTGGTAGTACTAGAACCGAATCAGAAACGCCGATTTTGGTGCCTCATTTTGGTGCCAAGCCTGAGCGATCGTTTGAAATATTTGTCTTTTGTTTCTCCGAAATGGACGTAAGAGTCATCATCACCAGCACTGTACGTGAAAAAAAAAATCCCGATTGAGAAAATGCACGTCAACTCAATTCGGAAAGCTCTAATAATACAAGTCCAACAAATCTTTGAAGTAACGCTTTCGAATGCGATTATGAACGCGATATTGCCTAGCTTGTCAGTGAACTACGGCTCTGTGTTTTAACTGCCGATCCATTTGAAAGCAGGTGATGGAGATTTAGAGCCAATCATGGAACCGGCTTTACTGACGAGATGCGCATGACAATAGCATGCGATTAATTGCACAGCCCTAATCAATAGGTCAGTAGGTCAAAAGTTAATAGGTCTCATTAAAAAGTAGTGTTCTGTGCTTGATAGGACATTACTATTTGGTTGCTAGGGTTTTCTGTAATTCTATATTTTGGTCCCTTTTTTGGTCCCATTTTTGCATGCACCAGATGTAACATCCTGAACTACATGCAAAAGTACCAACCATACAGACAGCATAAATAAAGTGAGATGAGTTACTAGCGGAGATTTAATATTTAGGACAGCAGTATGGTTAAAACACTAACTATGAACAATACTAACAGCACTAATGTTGACACTGGCAAACTCACTAAAATGCACAAACTATGTAAACACAAAGGACAAACCGACCTTGCAAAAAGCAGAACGGTAGCACCAGATCCACACGTAGTGCAGGTTCGAGACAAACGCCCGTAGGGTCAAGTGTCCAGAGCATTCATCGCAACTCTACACACACACCGCATCAGCGTCCTTGAAACACATGAGCAGTGAAATGAAAAAATAAAGCGGAAAAACAAAAAGCAGGTGATCCACTTCTACAGCAGCCTGCTCTTCGGTGGTTCGTCAGCTGGCATCAAGAACATCGGTACCCTGTGGCAAACGGGGCAACGGCAGGACCACTGAGGCAGAACGAAGGTTGTGTGTGTTTTTCAGAGCATAACGGAGGTCACAGGGTGCCAAGCTGAGCTGTGTAGGTTATGATCAGTGTCAGCGTGTGTGTGCAGTGTGTGTTTGTGTATTTTCACACTCCAGGGGCCAGAGTTGATCGAGTAAAATGCTTCCAAGGCCAGCGGGGGGAATGGTAGCGTTCGAGTTGCGGGCACATTTGCCCTGATCTATCATTAGCCTGACAGGCAAGACTAATCAAGTGCCGCACATACAAATGAAGGTCTCCCCCTGTGGCCCTCTGAAGTCTCTGGGCACGAGACTTCAGCATGCATGCATTTCGTACCATGCTGTTGCCTAATCTCATTGGTCAACTGCATTTCAACTAATGCTAGAAAGAACACATTCAGTCACAGGCATATAAGTCAAAGCACTCTAACATAAATAGCTTCCGTTAATGCTGAAGCATGTTATTTTCTGCTCCGCTACCACACAGACTTCAAAACAGACTTCCCAAACATGCCCCAGCTGCCATTATTCAGCAAACAGGTAGTCCTGGCCTAAATTCACAAGACTTCACAAAACACAAGACCTAAAAATGTCTCTGCACATTACGGTAGGATAGAAGGAAGTATTTTAACATTGAAATAAATAACACAAACACACACATACATATGTATATATATGTATGTATATGTGTGTGTTTGTGTTATTTATTTCAATGTTAAAATACTTCCTTCTATGTTTATATATATATATATATATGTACAAACTCTTGAATTGCATTCAGGGCGGTGCATGAGGCCTTACGACGAATACAGGCAATTCACCCCCAATCCAGAATGGGGCGCCCACAGTAATGCAACACTGTTTGATAACCGCCAGCAGAAGATCAGCGAATGCCGTGAATTGCACACTTGAAAACAAAGCCCACTAGACAGTGACCATGTGCTGATTCTGATTCTCTCACATGGACTGACAAGAGCTTTGTGCTCGTATATCCTACCTCTCTCATTCGGCACAAATTCAAATATTCCATAATATTTCCATGTTTGCGATGTAACTTATCTGAATGCTAAACTATTATTTATTATGTAAATTATAGGATTTATAAGTTACGTTAATTCAGTCGTGTTCCACGGTGACACAGACGGGTGCGCTGATGTTTGTATTTTATTTTAATAAAGTAGCTGATGTATTTTGTGTGTGTTTTAACGTGATCATGTTTGTAACATTTTGTAATAATTTTTCATTTAAATTTTTTTATATATACAATTAATTTAAAAAAAAGTGTGTGTGTGTGATCCAGCGTGCGATCACTTCAACTTAGGGCTGCCACGATTAGTCGACATATAGACAATGTCGACAAATATATTTGTTGTCAAGTAGTCGTTTGATCTCATATGACCTAATGTAAGAGCCTGCAATACTGCGGTTTGACCAGTGTGGCGCTGTGGCGCAAGACTGGTTCAGCCGCCCTGAATGCAATTCAAGAGAAGACAGCATTTCAGCGCTTCAAACCCAGCCGAACGAACCTGAAGCTGCTGAGCGGTGTTTGGATGAAAATTTAAATATGTGCTGCTCGCTTTTCTCTCAATAACAAAATAAACACATTATAGACAGCCTTAATTCAAGAAGCTTTAAAGTATTAAACATGAAAAAACAGTCAGTGTCACTTTCAGTAAGAATTACAACTTGTGTATATATATATATATATTGTATGTATATATATATATATATTCAAACCATGTACAGGCCTAATCTAAATTATGTTTTTATGAATTTTTATTCATAATTATTTAATAAACTGTGAGTTAAGCAAATCAGGCTGAAATATTTGAAGCTGTCTGGTCAACTAAATATAATGTATGTATTTGTTTCAGGCTTTGGCTTCCGAAATAGCTAGTGTTTACTTTATTACATTTAGTTTAATTTCATTTCACTTGAATAAAAAAAATGAAATAAAATTATTTGATTATGAGCTTAAGAATTTAGTCCATGATCAAATCAAATCAAATAAACATCTTTCAACCCATATGTCCTTATTCTAACAAATTCTCCTTTTTTTCAATTTTATGGCAGTGGTTTCAAAAATACTGAATCCCCATCCTGCAATATGCTTACAGACAGTAATCCCTGTAAGTGTAAATGCAGCCTAGAGTGCTCAGCTCATGGGTTTTAGCTGTTAGATTGGCGCTGTAAGAATGCGTGACTCGCTGGCGTGCAACATGTCATTAGCGTATGAGATCCACTTTCCTTGTCACACTCCCTGTGCACTGTTGACAGTCTGAGGCTGAAACCAGGCGACACTTCGAGTAAACTCAATTAGTCTCCCCGCCATTATGACACGCATCAAAAATAAAGAAAATATTTACATAGCGTCTGCCATGGACCAATTACACACTGGAATGGGGGAGGAGAGCTACATTAGCATATCATTTGCATGAAGCTTTAACTTGTTTTTAACAGGTGACATTTGGATGCATCTTGTACACGACAAAAGGGCAAAAGTGTGAGTTTATATGAGGGTTTGTGTGTCAGTGTACATTTACACGCTCTTTTCAATAACGTATGTGATCAGGGACGTAGGGAAGTGGAGGGATACAAAAAAATGTATCAGTTTGACTCATGAACATTATTTTGCGGGACATCATATTTGCACAGTAATCCAATGAAATTGCTAACGTAGTAAAATTGGGGTTTACATTTGGTTGTAGCCCCAAAAATGAAATTTGTAAATTCTTGCATTCCAAAATTGCATTCCATCATAACACACTCTAATTATAGTAGGAGTTACAATAAACAAGAAGAAAATCCCAAATTTCTTTACACCTGATCTTATCATTGTCTAGGCAAATGAATTGAGATAACAGAGAGATCTCATTTTTGTTTTTTCTTTCTTGGCTAACTCTATGTGTACTTTATAACAGACCGTCACTGTGTACACCAGCAAGAATGAATGAAGATATATTAAATATAATGGGTTATATCTTTATGACAGTCATCCAGCAATATTGCAATGTACAGCTGACATATCAAACACAAAACTAATAATAAATCTCTGAGGCTATGATACTGACTCTGCTCATAAAGAGAGGACGTCCACACACACTGTGTCTGCAGAAATAGTGTCCTTGATACAATGTTACAATTGCATTAATGAATATAGTGTGGGATCAAGCACACATACAAGGACAACAGACTTTTATAATGTCACTGTGTCATTTATGAGCTG
This sequence comes from Gymnocypris eckloni scoliostomus, assembly GCA_027564155.1. Classification (NCBI taxonomy): domain Eukaryota; kingdom Metazoa; phylum Chordata; class Actinopteri; order Cypriniformes; family Cyprinidae; genus Gymnocypris; species Gymnocypris eckloni. The sequence goes on along the minus strand of CM050419.1, from coordinate 22,627,980 downwards.
TGAAAAGGGACATAGGTTTAGAGATAGACTTAGAGATATAGGTTTTATTAAAGGTTTATATCAAATTCTGTCCACTAAATGTCTGCAGAGAGGCCTGCTGTCTTACATTCAAAACCAGTGAAAATTCCCACCACACTTCTAGAGTGTAGTGAATGTTTGCCAGTGTGTTGCTATATCTTTGCTAAAATGTTCTGATGGTTGTTATGCTGTTGCTTAGGTGATTTAAATGTTGTATGTTCAAAACTGGCTTTCCACCATTGCTGAATCTGCAGGACCAAATCAAAAATGTGATGAGATTAAAATTAAAATAAAAAGTCTACATGCCAACTCTTATGGGAATCAAAAACATTCAGCACAAGCAGTGTATTCTGATTCATGAACATGTTACTAGGGCTGCAGCGATTCGTTGACGTCATCGATTACGTTGATTATAAAAATACGTTGATTAGCATTTAGTGCGTCGACGATCACACCTCTAGCTACGCCCATTGCGTGAGCCTGCAGTAATCCCTATTTAAGACTGTTTTTCTGCCATGTTTAACACAAACAAGACTCTAGAGCAGAAGGTAAAGGCTAGTATAGCAACATCACTTCACTTCATAGAGCATTCATAGAGCATTCTATTATTATACGACCATCAAAACCACATATATAGCCCAACTGACGTCTTTACATTGTCAGGATTAACAACCGCATTCAAAGCTGTGCTGAATGAACGGAACAACACTGGACATCGAGTTTCCTATATAATCATGATGGGTTTAATGCACTCACAGAGGCGGAGAAGGAGAAATGATTCGCGTTCATCTTAAACCGGAGCTGCCATCAGTGCTGTGTGTGTGCGTGTGTGCAATACAGTTAAATACAGCTTTATCAACAACAACATGAAATAAGTCTGATTCACAAACAAATGACTCGTATGAGCTGATTCATACATTACAACAAATGAAATCCACCTCAATGCAAATAACTTATATGCACCAAATCTCTTAAGTGAATCAGAAACAAATGCTGCGCAGATTCACGAACAAATAAACTGTATGAGCCGAGTCAAAAGTGAATCAAAACACCGATAATTGAGTACAATTCACAAACAAATGACTCTTATTCAGGGTTTTTATCGTGAAACTATTAAAAACATGCTTGTTCACTAAAATAAAAGCTGAAATTAAATTAAATATAAATATTAGATGTAAAACCTTAAACTAAAAATAGAAATGCTGCCTTGGCAACTAATTGAAACAAGTTTAAGAACTACAATTTACTAAATAAAGAATACTGGAAATAATTAAAACTATACTGAATTAAAACTAAAACTGAAATAAAAAATAGTAATAAATAAAAGATACAGAAGTACATACAATTTAAAAAAATGTAACAAATTAAAATGTAAACTGAAATGATAAAAAAAAGCCTCACTAACTCAAGAGCTACAGGTTTGAATCTGTAAGATGAATCCAGCCTTAGACTTGCGGGTTTGTACAAAGAGGTTTACATAGCAAGCACCACAAATAATATGAGAAAGAATTATACTTATGTCACATGAAGGGTTTAAAAAGATTGATGTTTTCCTCTTTATCCCCTCCCCGCCTGCCTTCTCATTCACTTTATATCCTCAGCTTTTTCACATAACATATTTACAGTCCCGATGAAGGAGAGTTAGCCATTATGGCGGCTGGAAACCTGGCGCGCTAAAGCTTCATCAAATAAACCGCAGGTATGAAAAGACAATAATGATGATAAATCAACTAATGGCTAGGGGGGTATTGACCAGACGCAGGTGCACACGAGGCCTGTGAAAGAAAGAGAAGTGATAGATGATACGGTGGATAGAGACAGAATCTGGTCTGATGGGGGCAAATTACGACTAATGGTATTTTAGTTTTCTTTCCCACCTGATTCTATTTGTCCATGATTCTATTTCACTGGACAGTATAACTCTAATATACTAATATAGAGAATACGGTCTCTAATATACTGCAGAGAGAGCCAAGAGGAACAGCACACCAGGCAAGAAATGTACATTCTCAGAATATCACGTTTTTCTGGGAATTTATAAACCAAACTGATCATTTCAATGGAATTACTAATCATTTATCAAACTGAGCGAAATATGTCAATATGTTTTAGCGCTCTGGAGAGAGCTGGATGTAAATGTTAAGGTGAAATGTGTCATTTTTTGCTACTAGTATCTCCAAATGGAATTTTCCCTACATTTTTACATTTGTGGTTTGCATATGCAATATTATACATGAGCAGAATGTATTTTAACCTAAAAGAAATTACACATTTCTCTTTTAACCACTAAAATCTGGTGTATTTGATTCTATGAAGATTTTTTTTTCTCACAAACCCAAGTGGGTTTCTACAGTAACATTTTGCATGCAGTCTTAAAGGATTAGTTCACCCAAAAATGAAAATTAGTACGTTTTATTCACCCTCAAGGCATCCTAGGTGTATATGAATGAATGAATGAATGAATGAATGAATGAATGAATGAATGAATGAATGACTTTCTTCTTTCAGATGAATCCAATCGGAGTAATATTAAAAACTGCCCTGGCTCTTCTAAGCTCTATCATTGCAGTCAGCGTGTGTGTGTTTCACAGTCCAAAACACGTCAAATGAAGTGTGTGAATCCATAAAAAAATGTGCTTCACACAGCTCCAGAGGGTGAATAAAGGCCACCTGTAGCGAATTAATGTGTAAAAAATATATTTTTTTTACATCCATATTTAAAATGATATAAACAGTTTTGTGTAACTTCCGCCATCTGTCGTACAGGCGTTCACGAGAGACTACCTTTCCGGCAGATGACGTAGGACGCCGGCACAGCACATGCGCGTGCCAGTCTCGCAAAAAACAACATTTGTTTATAAGAGCAAAGGAAGAAAAGTTTCCTTACTTTACCAAAGGAAAACCAATCTCCTCTTGGAAAATTGTTTTGTTCCATCTCCGCACTCGTCACTAATCACGCAATGCCCGGAGCCGTGTGAGATACGTTTTTATGGATTTGCGCACTTTATTTTATGTGTTTTGACTGTGTAACAAAAACACTCGCTGACTGCAATGATAGAGCTTAGAAGAGCCAGGACAACTTTTAATATAACTCCGATTGGATTCCTCTGACAGAAGAAAGTCATATATTCATTCATTCATATATTCATTGATATCTTCACATATATACCTAGGATCTTTTTCATTTCATATCTAATGAAAAAAAAGCTGTTGGTGTGCATTAAAAACACAATCAGATAGTGGCTGTTATTGTCAAATTGCTTGTGTACTGAAATGAAAACGTCTGTTTAATTTAAACAAAGAGTGGTGGATAAAAGGGTCAATACATTGGCATGTTTGGTTTTGAGGAAACACAAGGCATGATCTCCTGCTAACTAAACTAACAGCAGAACATTCAAAACACTGTCAGGAAGGATACTGCCAATCAACACGACACAATCAAATATTGTACTGGGGGATTTGCAGGGAGCACTGAGGAAAGGGTGGAAACGGCAAAACACCAGGAGCATTCATTATAGTCTGCCATCTTCATGCTGATAAAGAAAATGAATATATTTAACAGGCTTCTTAACCAGGGAGTAAAAACAACCCCCTGCAAATACGTTTTTAATCATTTAAAATCACTTTCAAACATACTGCCAAGTCTTTTTTCAATTTTACAAAATCTTTCACATATAACCTATAAAATATAAAAGAAAAGGTTTTTCTAAAAGAAAACTAGTGCACCTTCAAAACTCAAAGACTCTGAGATATGGATCACTCTCAGTTCTCCTATTAATAGCCCTAACATGTTGGTTACTTTTAGATTGTGTGCATATACAAATACAAGGTTCGACTCTAATGTATTCAAAGTGTATTTTATCTACACCTCAGCTTCAAAAATATCTAGATAAAGATAGCATATCATCAAGCCACATTTAAAGAAAAACTCTTTATTAAAGCACTGAAGAAGACCTTGTGTTATGCAAAATATAATTGTCTCACAAGAATTGTTACCTTATGCTAAAGGTTAAACAAAACCCAAATGGAGTTCAAGCACTCAGAAAGCTTTAATTTCAATCCCAGAGCAAACCTCCCAGCTCAATGTCACTGTGTCCCATAGTGAGTCAAAGAATTCCCAGAGCCATTTCATTCCAGGTACTTGCATAAGTAAGGTTACCTTATATAAAACATATACATATATATATACACATATAAACGGTATATACACACAGAGATACTATATATAGGGCCTACTTAAAAATTGAAATAGAAAGATTTCTGGATTTTCAATACATTTCTAAGTTCAACTGAACAAGGACCAGAATTCCATGTAATTCCACCCAATTCCACAAGTGGACTAACACTAAGCTATTTCAAATAATGAGGGGTGCTTTGCTGGATTTAGGTCAAAAGTCATCATTTTGATACTTCACATTAGCAGCAATCAAGGCAAACATTGTACACAAAGGAGCTCCTGTTGGGTTCTGGCATCTCGCTGTCATGTCGAAAGCGTAACTCATCCATCATTTTTACGATGGCTTTGGTTTTCACATAATTAATGGCCGTCAGCAGGAGTAAATGTGTGAAGATGAAAGAATGGGAAAACATTCAAATTAACACTGTCACTTTGAACAATGGAGAGCCAGAAAAGACGATTGCATTTGCATTCGTGGGAGATGAAGTAGCCACCAGAAAATGAGAAAAGCAGAGCATTTATCTTAAAGCACAGGCAAAATCGATGTATGAACATCGGAGTACACCTTGAAAACAACACAATGCATCTGAAAGTCACACATTTTGCTGACATTTTTAATATTTATTTTAATATGATTATGTACAGATTCATGATTCAATGAGAATTGGGGGGCAGAGCATGACACAGGATGAGCTATGGATGTATAATATTTAATGAGGGTTTGAGCTAAAAATCACATAGTTCAGAATTGTATATATTTTATATATTATACACTGACCAAAATTATAAACACAACACTTTTGTTTTTGCCCCCATTTTTCATGAGCTGAACTCAAAGATCTAAGACTTTTTCTATGTACACAAAAGGCCTATTTCTCTCAAATATTGTTCACAAATCTGTCTAAATCTGTGTTAGTGAGCACTTCTCCTTTGCTGAGATAATCCACCTCACAGGTGTGGCATATCAAGATGCTGATTAGACACCATGATCATTGCACAGGTGAGCCTTAGGCTGGCCACAATAAAAGGCCACTCTACAATGTGCAGTTTTATCACACAGCACAATGCCACAGATGTCGCAAGTTTTGAGGGAGCGTGCAATTGGCATGCTTACTGCAGGAATGTCCACCAGAGCTGTTGCCTGTGAATTTAATGTTCATTTCTCTACCATAAGCCGTCTCCACTCCAGTCAAGGCGTTTCAGAGAATTTGGCAGTACATCTAACCGGCCTCAAAACCGCAGACCACGTGTAACCACACCAGGCCAGGATCTCCACATCCAGCATCTTCACCTCTTCGATCATCTGAGACAGCCACCCGGACAGCTGCTGCAACAATCGGTTTGCATAACCAAAGAATTTCTGCACAAACTGTCAGAAAACGTCTCAGGGAACCACACGTCCTCATCGGGGTCTCGACCTGACTGCAGTTTATAGTCGTAACTGATTTGAGTGGGCAAATGCTCACAATCGATGGTGTCTGGCTCGTTATATATTATACATCCATAGCTCATCCTGTGTCATGCTCTGCCTCCCCCAAATATAAAACATGTTATTAAAATGTGTGACTTACATATACAATTTATTCACATTATACATTGCACTTCCAATACAGATCATTGCATGCATAATTTGCATTTAAAAAAGGTTGCAAAAAGTTACACTTTCCACCTTGTAACTGCTCTTCGTTATCTAGTTTGTTGCTCACAATTAGGGCTGGGTGATAATTTGATAACTATAATTATCGCAATATTATTTTCCTCGGTAAAACGATATGAAGAGGTCTATAAATGTTCGATATAATGTGTATATACGCCAACAGCGTGACTAATTTGAATCGCGCCACACAGACCGTTTATTCGCTCGGAGCACAGTTCAAACTGCCACGCGGCGCAAGCTCACTTGAGCAGACGCGTTTATTTGGTCACGCGAACATTAAGCAGCGCTGTGAGATTAAGTGAGAAGCGCTTGAATTTAGTAAAGAACACAAATAACTCTGTGATAGTTTAAAGTTGAAACTACCAAACAGGAGAAACACTGTGTGCAACGAGACAGTAAAAATTTTTCAATCTACCCATCTCCATTATTTACCATGGATTTACTGTAACATTAGTAACACTCACTACACCATGGTATTGTGGCAGAAATGTGGGATATTCACACTGGATTTTATTACAGGAGTAACGGTATATAATTATAGTAATTATGTGTGGTTAAGCTATAGCATGTATGCATTTATACTGAATGTTTGTAGACTGTTTTTCATACAAATAGGCTACCTAAAAACCATCTAGTTATATTTTTACCATGGTATTGAGGTGCTATATGTGTGGATTTAACTGTTTATCATGATTTAAATGTATGCTACTATGGGAGACCAATGCTTAATAAAAAAACATTAAAAAAAATTGTTTAGAATAAAGGTTGCAAATTTTTTTACATATGTTACTGATATTGATAATGAACTCAAATTTACCTCTGCATCCTAACTCAAGCTACTATCAAATTTGCAATTTTAAGACACAAAAAAGTTATATTATTATTAATATTAGCAGGCAACCCAAACCGGTTTCTTGATTTGAAACAACATCACTCATTAGAACATGCAGAAACTAAGAAATACATTTTTCCATTTAGATATTTATTTTGTTAAGGAAAATGAATGGTCTGGTTTCTACAACTTTCACTTTGGAGCAAAAAATCTGGCTTTAAACTTGACAGAAATAAAGATTTGACATTTATCGTGATAATTATCAACATCAACTGATATGAAAAAGATTATCGTGATAATGTTTTGGGCCATATCGCCCAGCCCGACTCACAATACATTTCAAACACTGCAAAAGAGTGTGCACCACTTTCTTTTTCTCATTTAAACCCTTTTACTATAGCCTCCCCAAATCCTTTAACACATGGCTCTAGAGGATGGCCTTTTCACAATGTCCAAATAATGCACCAAAGCGTGAATCCACTCCTGCAAATCGCCATTAACCACACCAATTAAAAGCGTTTTTAATCTTCCACTGGGAACAAAGCCTCCCTATCGAATAGCCAAAAGTATGTGTTGGATGTCCACCACAGCCCTTAAAGGTTAATGGTGTCTCTAGTGAAGGAAATGTAAGGAGAATAAATGTGCGTGGGGTCTTATTACTCGTCTCTCCCTTCCCTTAACTTCTGACAGAGCCCTGACATAAGAGCTGCCCAGTTCACTATGTTTGGGTCACTGCGCTCTGCAAATATTCCTGCCCTTGTTATCTTCCTTGTCTTTTTTGTCTTGCACTCGCTATACTGTTTATACAGGGAATTAAAGTCAACATGAACCAGAAGTCACAGCTTCTGTAATGTGACATGGGGGGGGGTATAAAAATATAGTACCCCCAGCATAAAAGCATTCATTTAATTTATCTTTTAACGAATGAAAATTAAACTAATCTTATTTTTAGGAAAATAAAGGGGATTTAATATTACAATTAAAACATTGAAGATATATTGTATGATTATTTCTTAAAAATAATGTTTTAATAGTTTTAGTAGTAGTAGTAGCCTATTACGTACGTTCTACTGAACAATAGTAATATATTTCTGCCTAATGTCTTCAAGTGAAACCAAACTTTTATTTTGACGGGTTGCCATGAATACCTTTACATTTCTGTGTTTATGATATGATGAGGATAGTTTTACTCAAATGAAACAGTCAAATGCTCATGAAGTGACTCTGTACAGTTCTGGAGATGTTGTTCATGTATTCATGTCCTCATTACTAGTGAGGCGGCAGATGTTATTATGACTGCAAGTTTCACGGGCGCTTCTGTATGAGTAAACAAACGCGCGCGTCTGTGCCATACATTAACAGAGACAGGCAGAAGTCATATTTAAATAGTTGTTTTGTGGCTTAATATTAACAAATACGATTGGGAGTGAGTGTGTGTGTGTGTGTGTGTGTGTGTGCGCAGTGGAACTCCGCTGTGCATGATACAGAGAGTGCGAGACCATGTAACGTAGAGACAGAAATTACATGCCCTCGTTTAAATAAGATAAATAACATAAGGCTATTTAGTTTATTTGATAAAGGAACACAGAATTGACCTGTTCTATAGAAAAGGTAACATTAAATGACTTCTGTTGTGATCTGGCGCTATAAAGAAAATAAAATTACATTGACCTTCAAGGGGGGCGGGGGGTGCCGTTGGGGGGCAAGCCGCCCCCCTAAAATAACGGTAGGGGAAACACTGTATTTCAGAGTGAAGTTGGTTATTATATTAGATTATTTTGATAAAGGATTAAGATGGTAAGTTCTTGTAAATATGAAACCTGCTGGATTGAACAACAGGTGGATGAAAAGGCGAAGCAACAGCAGCTGTTTTAGACACAGAGAAGCAGCATGAGTGAAACAATGACACAGTAAAACAAACTGCAGTACAAAAGCACAGAACTGTCAGTGCAGAGCTGGATCAGCCAATTAATAGTACTTCATCTCATTACATTTTCCCACACGTTTCCTTCTGTGGATCAACTGTGGTCCGGGGCAAAATGTGGCAGACTGTCAGGTTTCTAATGGCTAATGAGGGGGCTCGGATGAGCAGTGATTTATGAGGGTCAGATTTTATCTCAAGTCTGGATAGCTAAGGTTGTTCATTTATAATCTTATTTATTAGATTGACAGGATTATTGTGTGTACACACCAAAAGTGATGTTAAAATACTTTATTCTCCTATAATTTACGGTCAAGATGGTCAGATAGTTTTCAGCAAACAACTAATAGGTTAATGAGTTTAATTAGTATGTTTGCATGTCAAAAATCTATATGACGGTATTTTATTTTAAGCATTACGGTGTGTTAACTACATTTTCTAGTGAATGAATGAGGAACTTAGAGAGAGGACTTAAAATGCCATATTTTACTGAATATTGTAGAAATATTCATTTACAATTGCAACATTGTCTGATAAAATCAACATGCATCTACACTAGAGTGACTATGTGGTGGTTTTGGCTATATTTGTCTCATGCAGCACACTGCCTGCGTCTGAATAACAAACAAAACAAAAAACCCTAACAAAAAAAGTGCATAATATTAACAGACGAACTATGCAAATTTGTATTATTCCAAGCAGTCAGTAAGTGACAGTGACAGGTGCTTGGAAACGCTGTTATGTATTAATTTATTGACGAGTCTGGTTTGGCCAGCTGAATGCACTGCTTCTCTGCCGCTCACTGCACAGAACAGACGCCGAGAGAGGCGACACTGCGCCGGGACAGTCAGACCTCGCGCTCGTGGGGCAGAACTGGAGACATCTTCCAACTGAACCATAGCTAAGGTTCATCCAGAAAGGTCGCTAGGTTTGTCAGTATGTATATTCTATGGAAAAAATCCACTAAAAGGCTCTGGAAGTTCTGAATATAGTGCTATAGTCGAGCTCGTGTGTGAGAGACGTGGGAGCTGATGGCTGCAGATATTTGTGGCGGTCATGTGGATATTATTGTGCATAAGTTCTTCTGCGTCATCACATTCTACTAGTTCTACAGCTTCAGTTGCAGAACTTTCATGTTTAGTAACACATTCAGCTGTTCCTTCAGCACAGTGCAACAGTGAAAAGAAACCCCTCTCAAACAGTGCTGCGTTCCGAACGCTCAAAGTGATAAATGAAGAAACAACTGGATTTTGTATAATTACCACATAAAGAAATGAACAGCTGGAACAAAATGGGGTCCTTCAACACCTTTCCAATGCTATTCAAATGAAGATTCGCTAACAACCACACACAATCTGTCTTCATAATAACAAATTTAACTATCAACTAATCAAATCTAAACTCACATTCAAGACACTCTCCTTCTCAATCCAATTAGACTGAATTTATTGATGGATTCATTGATGCAATTACTGCGTATATCTGTGCAGGTTTCTTGTAGTTTGTTCCTCTCCATGAGAGAACAGTAGAGTAAACAGAAGGACAGGATATTTCTCAATGCCAGCCATATGATGTTTGCTCAGCTCTCCAGATCTGCACCATCCGAATCATTCTGCCAACACCTTCCTCTTTCTCTCTCATCCACCTCTTGAATAACCCTCTGCCAGAAAACGTTAGCCTCATCCTCTTTATCTCAACCCCTCCATCCCTCATTCCTTCTCTGAGGAACATCTACGCCCGATTCAATTCAATCCTGCTTACAAACAGTGAGTTTCTGCTGTGATCAAGTCCTCCTGGGAAGTTCACACTTACAAGCTCAGAAGTCATAAATGCATTGTGCATTTTCCTTTACCCATACTGACAACAAAGAAACAGTTTTAGCACTACTGCAACAAAATAAAGAGCAAAGGATGCTGATTAGATTTGTAGTTGATGGATTATCAGTGCATTTCATGCTACTGTTGAGAATGATGGTAAATGTAGTTTGGTCACACAAGCCTGGCGCCTCATAAACCGGCTAAATGACTAGTGACAAGCTTTATTGTAGTTCTTCATCAGCAGTACAACACACAGAACGCGTGCAAACTATATTATACCATAAACATTGACAATTACAACGTATTAAAATCAATAACAATTTCCACCATCATTATTTAACTGACACACTGTAAACACAGATGCAAAACAGAAACGTATGACTTTATGATGTCGTTCAGCATATAAATATGATCACATGACTTGAATGTGGCATTACAGCCCTGCTAGAAGTGCAACAACATACATTGTCAACATTGGTTACATACATTTATAAAACAAATAGTTCCAGTCCTGAATGCTGATTGGTTAAAATAATATTCTAAAAACCCAATATAGTAACAACTGTGACAGAACTGTGAATGAAGTTCTTAATGCATTTTACTAATCAAAAATAAGTTGATATATTTACAGTAGGAAATTTAATGAACATGAATAATAAAGTAATTAATACTAATAATATATTTAATTAATACAGTAGGAAACGTCACGAAGACATTTTAAATGTATTCATGAGACATGATCTTTACTTAATATCCTAATGATTTTGGCATAATATAAAAATCAATCATTTTGATCCTGAGCGATTATGAGCCCAAAATAAGTCGAGCTGTGACAAGACATCAATTACAGCAGGCATTTTTCTAAGCTCACTGACAACATAATATAGTAAAATAACTATTATTGCAATTATTAATATTATAACAATTCCCTTTCTGTGATTCACTCTGTGCCTAATGACACCTCTTAACTTTAGTGATAATTCTAAAGCATCTTTTGATTTATTTCCGGTCGCTCTCCCTACTCTCTTTTTTGCTTTGGTTTAACTGGGAATCTCTTAGCATGCTTTCTTTGAGACACTTACAGCCGTAAATAGAAATGCATCCCCTGCTTGTACTCAGGACACAGAGGTGTAAGGTGTCACATTCAAATGAGTCCCTCGTTGTTTTTGTCCAAAGCTCTTTATTGCTCTGTTGATTCTGAGAGCGATACGATGGCAGCCCTGAACGGAGACTGACAGTGATTTGACGGGCATCAAATGAGCCGGTGTCTCTTTAATGACGCTGTAATTGAGCTTCACATGCTACGGCAACAAAACAGCTCAATCTCCAACCCACACAGAGGTGAATAAAAAGAACAACAGGCCAGATGGTTAATTCCATCTAAAAATATTGTAAGCAAGTGCCGTAATTTATCAAATGTTGAGCAGTTGCAAAGTGGTTCACATTTCAAAACACCTCATATCACTGAACACTTCACATTGTGTCCTAATGCACAATGCAACTATATATAAAACATGATTTCTGTGGTACTTTTTTCTCATTACAATTTCCTCACTCTTCCTGTCTTCTCTGTCTGTCTTTGACATTGTCTCTTTTTTCTCCCACAGGAGCAGTGTCTCGTTCGACCTCTCTCTTTCTTTCTCCTCTTAAACTCTCATGAATCTTTCAGAGAGAATGTCTGTAAATCCAGCCTTGCACACACAGTAGAAAAAAATATAATTACTTTTTATCACACATTAAACCCCCTGACACCCTGGACATCAGAGAGGGTCCTTCTGCCCATCCTGAATGAGCATGCCAACGCTAGAGAGTGCTGACTGAAGGGGAACGGATGTTTATGCCCTGGAGAAATGGATGAAAGAAGAGTTGAGGATCTCACTTTCATGTTCTCTCTTGGCATAAGACTAGATCAGAGTCACATGCTTAATTAATTTAACGTCAATGATATTATATAGAAATATCTGAGAAAGAGATGCATGCTAAAAAAGACAAAATTATAATTAGGTAGGCTGGAACTTCGTTGTATCCATATGAAATTAATTAAATAAATTAAAAAAATCTCTATATGACAGGTGGTCGAGAAAAATAAGAGTGTTTGGTGACCAGCAAATAAAAAAAAGGCTAATTATATATATATATATATATTTATTTATTTTTACTGTTTTCTACATAAAATCATCCTTCATAAAGTAAAGAACATTCTGTGAAAATGTAACCTTCATATCTTTCAAATTGACTGAGTAAGGCCATGTCAAAGATTTAAATTATATTGAAATCAATGGTTGAAATCCAACTTTGATGCTTGTTATCTCATAATTAGATGTTGAGATTTTAGCCTGGATTTCACAGAGAGGGTCACATATATATGATTACATGATTCACTTTCACTGTATGAGAAAGCAACTTTGTTTTCCCCCCAAAAAAAGTATTTCACAGGGGAAAATGTGGTTTGAGCAACATCAAATAGATGAAGAGGGTAGACTTCTCCTTTTTGGGTGAACTATCACTTTAAATACTGACTAAGTGTGGCTCCGAATAACTCCTCGGTTATTAAACATGGCTGCTCCAGAGGTTTTTGCTCTCGTACAGTACGAGGAGGAAATGTCTCATTTATAGTGGACTTGGCCCGCACTCCAGTATTGAGCTGTCATTTAGTCAGCCAAATAGAATAAGTGGGGAGGATTAGACCAGCACAGTCATGCAGATAACACCTCTGACAGTCTTCCTTTCTCTCTCGCTCTCGCTCGAATACTAAACAGGCTGCTGAGTGACAGCTTGTCAGAGGGCAAGAGTGGAGCGCTGAAACCTGGCAACCCAAGAGCAGGGCGATAACAAGCAGGTCAAAGAAAACAATTACGGCCCTGGCGCTTTCTAATGGGCACACGGGAAATAATCATGTTCCTCTGTGTGTGTGTGTGTGTGTGTGTGTGTGTGTGTGTGTGAAATCCATTATGTCCCGACAGCCCTTGCAAAGTCATTTGTTGGTCCTCTCAGGTGTCTCATTTTTTCGTCCACTTCAAGTGTTGTTTTACCCCTCGCCCTTTTCTGTCTATCTCTCAGTTGCGGCTCTCAGCGTTTCATTTCTCCCTGATTTCTCGCATTGTTATTCCACCCCCTCAGACAGGCTCTCCATCTTGGTCTACAGCGGCAATCACAACAAAGCAGGAAGCCGTCACAGTAAGGCAACTCGTTTTGTTTTCATACAAGTTGCGACGGAGTGAGGTTTACAGACTCGCCTGCTCATTTAGCCCTGGCAGCCTCGGCGAGAACTAATTGCGGTTACTCTCAATGAAGCTAAAACTCTTTTTCTTTCCTTTTAGGTTTTGTTCGCCATTCGTTTCCATTTTACTCTGGAGTTTTGTTTACTACGTTTTACTCTTGTTTGACTCGGAGAGAGATGGGGTTACAGCACGGGGCAGCCATTAGACATGGATGAAGCGTCTCATTCAAGGGCTCAGACAAAGTGTTTGGAGAAGGAATGAGCTTTCTGTTCATTATAAGGAGCTTTTACCCACTGGACCGTGCGTTCAAGACTCATCTCTGCCATTTCTAATTAGGGCTGTGACAACCGTATCACCGGCAGTGGTCGGTTGCCACCGCGGTTGTGTATTGCCACCGGCGGTACTGCACGTGACGTCACACACTCTATAACAAGCATAATACTAATTTTTGTAAACAAGTTTAATTATAGTAACAGTTGCAAATTGTTTTATTTAGACTATAAATCTATGCTAATTCACAAATGACCTCAAATGCCATACACAGCGTTTCCTTTAGATTTGGCAAGTTTGAGCGCAGGTCTAATACAGTTTATTCTGCATTCAACATATTTATTTCATGATGAGGGATGGACCTGGTTGGGAAACCAAATACTAAATTGCCGATCTGGAATAATTTCCATTCATGTCACCCATCCGTGTTTGTACAAGTGTCTTCAAGTGTCTTCAAACGCCCGGCTGGTCAGGTGTGTATTGGTAAGGCTTTCTCCAAACTAGCCAGATACGAACGAGACAGCGGTAAATGGAAGATGTTAACAAGAAATGTGGCAACATTCGCCGTAATTCCTATTCCGCTTGCTTGGTGGAGGAACAGTGAACCGTGTCTAAACCGGACGCCCCGTCACAACACAACAGGTTGAGTCTGTCTACAGGATATTTGAACTTTGTGTCAGTATGTCATAAATAGGACGAGGCAGTTTACTGTGAGGGATTTGTCGTGTTGTATCGCGCATCTGGTGTAGACCGCATCACTAGATTGTAATGGGTTCTCGCCGCAATGCTCGTGTGAGGTAGAGAGGGTCACAGGGTGTATTTAACTTTCTTATTTAAGGCTACTTTCCTATTTAAATGTATTATCTATTTTATATTTATTTTAGTATTCTCTGACGTAAGTGCTAAAATAAACACACACGTTTGTTAATAGATGATTGAGCCTCATTTATTTATTTTTGCGTTTCAGAAATATATATATATATATATATCACAACACCGCACCACCGGCGGTAGTTGGTCCATTACCACCGCGGTGGTAAAAATCTGCCACCATCACAGCCCTATTTCTAATGTGTGTAAATCAGAATGTTGGCAAACATTCAAAAATATAACACACTGAGGAAATAGACAGTGTTGGTGTAGACATCATTTTGAATCTTGCGCAAATTTTTCAGTCAATTCAATTATTAAGATTAATCTTGTCAAATGCAATCAATATGAAATTTCTGAATACACGTTCCCTGTCTTAATGTAAACATTCATAAGCACCCATTATTAAAAAAATAAAAAATCATTAAAATGTCCACCTTTAAAATTACTTTACATTTCAACTGAGATTCTGTGATCTACCACAGATATTCTTACTAAATATTTTACACAGAATGACAAACAACTAAGGTAGTCCAATTATCTCATATTACATTTCAAACTATATTTCATATTTGTATTTTATTATGTTATTTTAGGATATACTGTTTATATAAAAATAATGTAAACATTCATTTAATTATTAATTTTACCTTTGGTTTAAGTTTTGTTTTCAAATTAAAATTTCTAGTTTATTTCTAGTTACATTTGTATTTATATATTTTTTTCTAAGTAACACAAATTGTATTCTATAAAAATATATTTCTACTATACAATTTAGGGGGTCACAGCCTGAAAAATGATTTATGACCTTACTTGATCTATACTTGAGGGTTGCATAAAAACAATGGATCTTAAGACATTTTGAAATAATAATCAATCCATTCAAAGCTATGAGGGTTAAATGCATACAAATAATAAGTGAATGCAATAAGTGAATCCCTCAACTACAGCAGTACACACTTAAAGAAACATAGTCAGTCATTGATGAACAGAATATATTATGAAAACATTGCGCAAAAAGAGGTATATATGAATTCCTAAACACCTCATGCTCAAGATAAGGATATGCAAATGAATCTAGAAGCCCTAAGAAACACACACTGGGTGAACTGGATTATCCAGTAGTCTGGATTAGCTATTAGTCTGGCAGTGCGCGGCTGATAAGAGACTTCACTGAGCTGCAAATGAGTAGCTGTCAGAGAGCAGGAGACAGAGAGAGAGAGAGAGAGAGAGACAAATCCACAGCTCCCTCGGGGTATATAATCTCTCATTAGTTTTAATTAATCATTCTTATTAATAATAGGCGTCTCCTCGCAACCTCAATGAAATTAAAAATTCTCCCAGGCAAAAAAAACTGATGCGTCTGAGTTAGATAAACTAACTTGGCCCTGCAATAAATGACTATGCCGCTGCTAAAACAGACAGGGCCTGGGGATGAATTGACATGGGTGGGCTGCCTCACCGCCTGGCTCCGGTGAATACACCGGAAATACTATATCACAGGAACTTCATCACAGGGCCCAAGAAACTTTTTCTGGATTCAACTGAATTATTTATTTTACTCGGTAAATCCTTTTTGCCATCTAAATGGTGGTGTTAAACAGACTAAAATAATTACAAACTACATTATAGACAGAAATCTCCATTCTCAAACAAACTTACATAATCATTAACAAAAAGAGCAGCAAAATGTACAATCGTAATCGATGATATTCTTTCAAGTGCATTTAAATACTGAGGTAATGCCGTGATACTTGAATATAGTACCAAAATATACACTACTCAAAAGTTTGGACACACTTTTCTCTTTTCTTTTTTGTATAAACATTTTTGTATAAAAACTTCTGCTTGCCTGAAATTAATTTTCAAGTCAAAATATAAATACGTTGGAATTTTTTATATATATATATGTATATGTTTTTTGTAAAGAAAAAGCAGTCAACAAGTTTCCAACACACATGGGCATTTTCACTAGTGTTTAAATATGCTAAATAAGATGTAACACTTTTTGCTGAAATTTTGGAACACTACAAGAAATAACACAATGATATTGTTTTGATTGTTCTAAAATGGGCAGAATATTCATAATAAAAATGAGAAAGTTAGAAGGTGTATCCAAACCTTTAACCTGGTACACTCTTAAAAATAAAGGTGCTTCACGATGCCATAGAAGAAGCTTTTTGTCTAAATGGTTCCATAAAGAACCTTTAACATCTGAAGAAGCTTTCTGTTTCACAAATAATTATTTGTGGTGAAAGAAGGCTCTTCAGATTATAAAAAGGTAAGAAAGAGATGGTTCTTTGTGGAGCCAAAATGGTTCTTCTATGGCATTGCTTGAATAACCTTTAGAAGCACCTTTATTTTAAGAGTGTAGTGTATACCAAAGTATCATAGTATTGCCATCTCATGCCATGGTACTGTACATCGCCACAGAAGTTTATCCTCACACAAAGACATAACTTTTACAGAGAGGACGGTTCTGAAAGCATGACATCTTATGATAGGAGGATGACAAGAAACGCTGAGAGTCAGACATGTCAGGTCTTCCCTCTTTGTCTCTATGCTGCCAGCTGAAGATATTCAATTAAATGCCAAATAAAAATCTTTCAGTGGGATAACCGCCACTTTTAAATCAATTACACACAATCAACCGCTTCGCCCATAGGCATAAAACGTGTAGACATACTGCACCAGTTGCACACCAAAACAGCTTTTAAATGAATTAAACATCAATAAAGTATAAGAGACGTCCATCAATATCTGGAATAAATGTGATAGAAGCATTTAGCCCCTTTGCCCTGAGGCTGTGATGGTACAATAGTGGAATTAGATGGTAAAACCATGATCCTTTGATATATAGACCTATCATGGCACTAAACGGACTCCATACTCCCATGCCATAGAATGTAAATACTGCTTCAAAGAATACTACAGTACCACCATAGAACCACTTTTTACGTTGATAGCCTTGCTTTCATTTCCTCAGACTGGTGAATAAAGATAGGCCTATACTTGTCAAGCTGTTCACTGAAGCACAGAGAAAGTCTTGTTGGCCCTGCCAAAATTGCAAGCAAAGATAGAATGGAACACAAATTATCCTCGCAACAAGAGCCAGGCTACAGACGTGACACTAAAAGCGATTTAAAAACACTGGTCTGGGGGCTTATTAAATGAACATGTTAAGCCATGAAAGATATGACAGAAGCACATCGTATTTGCTCAACAGGTCAACAGCACATAAGATGTGTCAAACAAACAAAGCCTACAGATACGTCTGCTAGTCCTGTGAAATCATCCTGGTTTTATTAGTCAAGGCCCAGGAGTAAATTAGCTAATTCTATTTTAATATGTGTCCATTGTGGTTGTCTGTTGATTACGTGTTAGTCTTTATCACACAGACCTCAAGCTAAAAGCTGAAATGCATAAACAACACTTATTAAATAATGCATGGGTGAAAATTAATACAACTAATTAATAAAGAGCATAATTAAACATTTATTCTTAACAAACTGCTTAATAAACTATTGCTTAAAATATTTTTGTTCTGTTTTTTAATCATTTATTATCAATATTGTGGAAAAATACCCATTGTTATATCAACACCTTTGTTTCCATCCATCTAACTTATTACATTTCTTTCATTGTTCTTAATTGTAAGAGTTCTGAGATTCAGATCAATTTTCTCCATCAGTAATTAAATCCAAAATGCACAAGACTTTATTTAAATGTAAGGCATCAATTAAGTTTTAATGTACACGACTTTTTCTCGAATGTCTTGGTTTTGTTTAAACATTTAAACAGCTATTTGAAAAAGAATTGACTTTTCTAATCTTAAGGTAAAATAAAAAATAGACAGTTCTGTATTTTGTCTTATAGGCTGTAAGTTCTTCTAAACACATGTGAAAACTTGCTTGGTTCTTTTCAGAAATCATCTTTATCAAACTAGCTATAGGTCTATCATTAAATATGCTTTAAAAAATATTGATCATATCCTAAACAAAGGAAACGAACAAATCTTTCCTGTTCTCGGATAATTTCTCAGCGGGGATGCTGTGGTTCAGGGTTTGGATGTGCCCAGAGCGCCACCCTCCGGCGGAGAGATGAACTGCAGCCACCGCGGCGCGGACACGGTGACCGATTCCTTCACTCGATACGAGACTATTTTCAGATCTAACAGTTCCCCAAACCGATCGCTGACAGACGCAAACATATAGAATTAATTGTCCTAGTCACAAAGTACAAATAGCTCTTTTAATTATGAGCGCACTATGAATGCATTATTGACTGAGTAAACTTTTCTTAATCCGGTTTATCATTTATAAATATACAGCTTGAGCATAAAATAGCCTTAACACGTAGTAATTGTAAATATAATAAATATATAATATATAGGCTATAACGTAACGTAATAGGCTATAATATAATAAAATACTTTTAAAGAGGACAAGTCATATGTCAAAATGAGATAGACTTGTCTCCACACGAAAGAACTGAGGTAAATAACGATACAGATCCGTCATTAAAAGGTAGGCTATGATTTTACTATAAAAAGTCACAAACGATAGGCTAAATAAAGCAACAGCAGATCTTCTGTAATTCGTATTCATCCAACATTAACGTTATAACATGAAGTTACATCTCCCGTCAGAACATCGCCATTAATAAACAAGATACGATTATTAAAGTTTCATCCCGTCTTGGGTTACGGCATTCAAAGCTCGCCAACCTCCGCAAAGTGGCCGAAAAGATACAGAACCGAATGCAAACTTACCTGGAAAGAACTCTCCAAATGTGAGTTGAAGGTGAAAAACAAGCAGCAGAACGGCGAAGTAGTTCCTTTGGTCCATTCTTGCGGTCACTACTTCACACACTCGCTGTCCGTTCGCGCGCGGGAGAGCTGACGGTTTCCCGGCATCGGTGATGTAGCGACTCAAGCCGCCAGTCGACAGCTGTCTGATTGTTGGCTTTCTGTGCTGCTACGGCAGGGTGTGTGGGGAGGAGAGTGGGTGCGAATGAACGAGGAGAGGGTTCCAATATCCCCCAGGTCCCTAGACCTGCCTGCCAGAAATACTGGTGAAGTGATGGTTTACACACTACAGCGCGCGCTGGAGACGCTCTCTAGTGCACTACGCGATGCGGTGCGCACTTGCGCGGTGCCTAAAAGTAATTCAACACCCCTGAGCAATGAGTGAGAGAGGTTCCAGACCACTCTAGTTTCATTGTTTTCCACGGTGTTACATACAGAGGCCCCAAAAAGTATTTGGACACTTAAGACACACTTAAAAATGTATGAATGCAGTGTGGGGTTGCCAAAACATATAGATCCAAGTATTTCAAATATAGCTAAAGAACATTTATTATGCTAAATATTTCACAAACATAAGTCTAAATTATATAAAAAAAAGACAGATTGTTTAAAATAATAGGCTTATAAATTGTGTTAGTGGAACATAACAATGGTTAAAATCATGAACTACAGGTGATTAAATGTAATAAATTGCATAAGACTAGTGTGCCGGGCTCACACTGTGCGATTTTTTTAAAAGTCCTTTAGGATTGTACTTGTCAGACTGTATGAACGTTTTGATCATGTCATACTATGGGATCTCAGTTGTCATTAATGTCAGACTGTACGACAGTCAAGACGTGTTAAAAACGCCAAAACGAGTGCGCACGAGAAAACTTGTCCGGAGTTTTACATTTTTTATTTTCGATTTTCTAAATTTGTCTCAGATGACCAAGTCGTGGCCAAAATCGCACAGTGTGAGTCAGGCTTAAGATGGCCAAACATCTACAATAATGCCATTAATGGTACTATAATAAACAGTGATTAGATAGACAGAACAGGATAGACAGACGGACGGACATGGATGGATGGATGGATGGATGGACGGACGGACGGACGGACGGACATAAATGGATGGATGGACGGACGGTCGGATGGATGGACGGGCAGACATAGATAGATGGATGGATAGATGAATGGATAGATGGAGACGGACAGGCAGAGCGGGCGGGCAGGCAGAAGATAGATGGGCAGATGGATGCGGACGGCGAACGCAAATAGATAGATAGATGGATAGATGATGATGATGGGCAGGACGGATAGATGAGCGGGCGGAACGCAAATAGATGGAGCAGGCAGACATAGATGGATGGATGGGCAGACGGATGGATGGATGGATGGATGGATGGATGGATGGATGGACGGACATAGATGGATGGATGGATGGATGGATGGATGGATGGATGGATGGATGGATGGATGGATGACGGATGGACGGATGGATGGATGGACAGAGACAGACAGACAAAGCACAACAGAAATAAATGTGACTTGACAAACAATTCAGGTAGAATGACCGATTTAAAAAATGACAACGATGGACAGATAGCATTTGAAGATGAACCTGGTTTGATATTCAAATACCCAAATGCTTTTTGTAGCTACTAAAAGCTAAATGTTTGACTTGCACACAATCCCCATTGCATTTTACATCAATACAGTGACTCTTTGCTTGTTTTTCTTTTTCATTTATAAGTGTGAGGAAGAGAATGCAAAATCTAGTTGAAGAATGCTGATGGTCATTTATAAGATAGAAACACCCTGAGTGGGCAGATTTCAGTTACAGTGTTTTATGGTTAGACCTAATTTATGAATTCATTATTTAGTGATGTGGAAATCAATGCCTCATTAACACAGAAAGGTGCCTTTCATTCTTCATACCAACCCACTCTAGTCCATGAGCCTTCACTCCACGATCAATCTCCGCTGCTCATCCCATCATATTGGTTTCAGCTGCATAAAGGCAAAGGTATTATTTTTTATTAATACTTTTTTTAAAACAGAACAGATATCAACAAAGCAGATTGATTTGGTATTAACAGTGCCAAAAAAGGAAGTAGTGACAGTAGTGATCTATCTGTCTGTCTGTCTATCTAATCAGCAGCATTCTTTTAGAAAATAGTATGGTGTAATTTCATGCCAAAATTCAAAATATTATTTTCAAAATATATTTTACTAACATTCAATAACCTTCAAACAAATATTTTAAAAACAAATACTCTAGCATTTTGAATATTCATAAAACATGAAGAGTGCTAGACCTAGATAACAGCCTTACTCTGGCTGAAATATAATCACTGCTAATGACAATCGCTGTGGGTGTGCGAGTTGTTTGTGTGAGTAAGAGACAGCACATCTCAAATGTACTTCCTTATAACTTTAGATCAATGTGCACCCCCCACGGCCCCCAGCCAGTCACTCCCCATCTCATAACTCTGCAAGACAGCCTCAACTTATTTCCATGCTAACTAGAATGTCTTCAGATCAGTATTACAACGAGAGGACAAGAGTCAACTGAGTGTAGTTTCCCCTTCCTCTGAATGCACACAGACACAGCGTGATACGTCGTTTCATCTGTTCTTCTCCGCTCCCAAAACAGCTTAGCAGGGTCAAACAAAGTGGAGCTGTTTCAAGCTCAGGACATACAATGATAAAGAAATGTGTACAAATCTATTATTGTGCACATATAATAATGCTTCATATATATAGTATATTTACCATATACTTTTATGCTCATCATCCAGTTGCACCCAGTTTAAGATATTCAGCCTCTGCGGTTAAAGTCCATTGATATGGATGAGTTGATTCATATAGTTATATCAAAATAGTTTATAGTGCTGTCTGCTTCAGCTCATGAAAGGGATTCTACAAATTAGGTAGTGATGCAGAAACAAATGTAGTGCTAATATATAAAAAGTGATATCCATACTGAGTGTGCATGCGTGTGTACAATACTTAGTTTAAATATAAATATTTAATATAATAAATACTTATATTCATTATGCAATTAATAAAATGGGAGTATGAAAGCACATTGATAATATGGGATTCAAAGTCTAAGACATAAGAATAAGAGTTATATTTAAATGTAATACATTTAAAATAAAAATATGAAAAATTAATAAATATTTACTAATTCTCTGTAACTACAAAAAAGCTCAGATCATTCTTAAATCATGCTGGAAAACATAATCATCAGGTTTTACACAAACTTATGGAGCTCGAGTGTTGCTGTCATAAAAGCAAAGAGATGGCAAACTAAATACCAAAAATATAGAAATCATATTACTTTTCAATTCAACCTTACTTATTTTTATGCAGATACTCTCATTTGATAAATAAAGAAATGATTTAATCATAGGTCTATAAAATATAAGCATGGCCTCAGTGACCTCAAACTTTGGCGCCCCACTCTATAGATATATTAAACTAAAGGCGAAAGCAGCACTAGTGTCAGGCAGCAGAGTTCATAAACACAGCAGGGGGCTGTGGATTGAAAAGCTCCATACTGTAGGTGCAAATCATTCTGTTGCTGCGAGAGGTGGGAAGTCGTCCCCCCCACACACCTGCCAATAGTTACAGCCACCAGGAGGCCTTTCTACAGCTTGAATGTCTGTGTAATATTTACTCTGTGCCTGAAGGTTTCAACCATTTACCACGCTCATCCCAATCATCGGAAAGGTCATAAAGAACTCTTATAAGCATGATTGTCCACCATCAAAGCATGCAATGTGCCATCCACTCTTCTTTTCTCCTACATGTGGGCAACATCTCTCGGTCAGTCAATACATTTAATTGGCTGGCTCAAAGCCTGCTGGGTCGAGTTGGACAATTTAAGAGGTGTTGCTTAAAAAAAATGAAATGTGAGCTAATGATATTTCTTTGGGCGGTATTGGAAAACAGTGAACGTGGTAAAGTAGGGAATCAGCTACTGTATTTTTATGAGTTCAGAAAAGAGTTTTCTAATCACCAGAGAAATGGACTTGCTATTAAGGATTCAATATATCTCTGGAAAACTAGAGGGCAAGAAAGATGTTTGTGTGGTGCTAAATTCATGCATTATGTATAAATATTAGTTCTCAGCTTATTGATTAAGCTGCATGTCTGGAATCTTCAACAACCTCTGAATGCAAATCATAAAGTTATAGATAATACCATACCATGTTTCTTCCAGTGAATGATGGGATTTTTACAGCTACGTATTTTACACAATTGTAGGACATTTCTTCAGCTATGGCCACTTTTATGATTAAAATATTATTCATTTACATTTTTTTTAACAAATTACATCCATACCTCAATACCCTAATTTCCATCACAACAAAGAGGTTTACTAGTATATATGACGTATACGGTCAAATTAAACAAGTCCACAAGGCGAGAGGACCTATAGTTGAAGAACCTCTATAGTCCACAAGGCACATATAAAGCACCGTCTCCATGCATTTATAGAAACACAAGACCTAGTAAAATGCATCCTTGACGGTTGGCCATACTGAAAATCTTTTATGCCCACATCTTTCTGATTATATTTTGACTGTATTTAAGTTTTTATATTGGTTAATATTTGTATAATATAAAGTCTTTTGTTTATTGAAGCTCCTCAGGTAATATTCATTTTCATATATATTTTCACTCTCATTGCAAATAGGCCCCACAACCTTCAAAACTCCTCCAGACCTTCATTTGAATTCTTCCCGCATGCCATGTCCTAACACTTTTGCTCCTTCATTAAATACACTAGACGGCACAACAGGAAATTATGGTCAGTGAGATCAGATACTCCAGCACCCAGGAAGTTATTGGAGACCAGTATATAACAGGTGTGCAACTAACATATCGCTCATTGGGAACTTCAATCGCCTCTTATCATAATTACAAGGACACCGATATTGAATACATTTAGTTTTTTACAGGTTCAAGGGATAGTTCAGCCAGGAATAAAACTCTGTCATTGTTTATACACCCTCATGTCATTCCAAACTGGAAGGACTTTTGTGAATAAAAAAAGTAATAGAGGTTAGAAAGACATGAGGGTGAGGAAACAATGACAGAATTTTCATTTTTGGGGTCAAATGAGTGAGTGAGCTTATAAGATTTCAAGAGTTCATAAGAACTTAACACAATCACAACCAAGTTACAACTCCCAATTCAATTAAATAAAACTAAAGTTGAACTAAGTTACAATATTTTACGCAATGTTACAGAACGGCTGCAGAAGGAACTTAAACCCAAATCGTGGCCGAGCTACAACTTCCAGTTCAATGAACTAACTCCTCTGGCATCAAGCTAAACGAGCATCTTCACAAACAGACGTAATTGCGAATTAAGTTTAATCAAACCAAACTTTTGTGTAATGAAGTTCTGTAACGACGGCCACTGACTTTAAACGAATACACAGCCGTGAAACTTCGGATATCTCATCTTGTTTGCTTAGCGTCGGGATATTAGGTCCTCCGTTCCAGGGCAGACACCGCTGTAACTTCACATGGACCCATTGCTCCTTCCCATGACTTCTCTTTCAATTAAAACAGCTCAAACAACGTCTCTCCCTGCGGAGCCGTTTAATGAGACGACTAATATGAGTAAGATCAGCTTCACCTCCGTGATGGAGAAGCGCCTATCTGGCCTTTTAATACCAACGCATGTGTGCTCGAGAGACTCGGGACCCCCTGCTGTTTGCAAGAAGCGAGAGCTCCTGGGACAAAGACCTCTTGTGGAAATGAAGTGACTTTCTGCTGAACTCATCTGATGTCAAGACCACATCTCAAGGATGCAGACAATGACCTGAAGACCTCATTGTTAGTTCAAAGTGTTTAGGGGTAGGTGTGTGGTGGAGAGTGAAACTTGAGAGAAGATGGAAGACCATTACTCATCTAAAGAACTGCATGGATCAATTTTGATGCACTACCTTGGACATAATTTAATGATTGTGAAATCAATAGTCATAATCTTATGTGCTGAGCACATTAAGAGGCTATCATTTGGAAAAAGCACCGAAGGGCCCAGACGAGGACCGGGCTGAAAAGAGTCTGAAAACACACTAGGAACTTAGACACAATATTCTTTGTAAGTGCACATGGCAGATAATATATTTTTGATTCAATCACGCAGTGGCTGAATATGGCCAATTACGGATGATTTGATGAGCACTTCCCAAAAGGCCAAGATTAGATTTCAATTTTCCAACGAAAATGGATAAATTAAATAAAAGGAGATGTGTCTAAATGACATTGGACCCCACTGATTTCATTGTATTGACCAAAAAAAAAGAAACACTAGCAGCACCAAAATATCAATGCTTTTCAAACCGTGTCAGGCTGGTTGGGACGCTGGAACATGAGACACAATAATAGGAAGAAAAATAATAATATTTACACACTGCACCTTTAAGACAATTCTTGAATACAAATTACATAAAAACAAATAAAATTAAATAAATTAAATTACATTAAATAAATATTACAAATAAAAACATTTAGAACAAGAAAAAATATGTGGGAAATATATAATTAAAAAAAAATAAAAATGAATCTGTCATATCAAGTTAAGATGTTCCTTACCGTGTTTAAAGACAACATCCCATAACTTCTTTGTAGGCCAGTCTGGATTTCAGCAGTCACTGTCATGGGAATTAAGATTTTAACTATATGAATAATTCATGCGTTCAAGCACATTTAAAAATATTCATCTGTGCCGTGGAAGCTTATAACAGTGGATGGGATGTTTGCTATCTTGAATCTCTGTGTATATGCTCTCAAGTTCACAAACATAACTTGTGTCATTTCAGGTAAATATTTGCCAGATGATGCTAATTCTCTGAACAATGTCAAAATGATTGCCTGTCAACTATTATAACCGGCATGAAAACCATTTTCTGGAAATTCATACAAATATAATAGCCTCTTTTCACTTGCACTCGTGGAGAATAGGACAAACAATGAAATAATCTTGGCAATCAGGCTTTGGACGTCAGACCTCATACAAAGGACCCGAGAGTTCATTTGCATTCTGAATGAGTGTTAAATGTCATATTGTCCATGTCTCAAAGATGGCTTTCATCCATCAGAAAAGTCAAACCTTTCCTTGACTGCATTATTTAGTTAAATCAAGCTTTTATGTTTTGAAAAGATTGAATTTTAAAGAGAACATAAAATCAAAATGGAAGTTTTGTGGCTTTTAGCCAATGCCTGCTATGCTTACTTATAAAACATAACTGAATTATACACATTTAACATTTTCACTGTACTTCTTCCAGTACAAAAATTCAGATGATCCATCATCTTGCACTTTTAATATAATAGATTTAAGAAATGGAAGGTTTTGTCCGTATTGTACCACTACAGGTTCTGAATGTATAATGGCTTGTCAAAACACATATATGTTTTTCATTCATCTCTCTTAGACACACACAGTAAACACAGCATTTGTCTGCATTTCATCCTGAACAATACCTTGAAACCTTCAGGGAGACGAGGGGAGAGAAGTGCACAAGTGTAATATAAGAGAGATGAAAAATAAATAGCATTTTTATATGATTTTCCACCCCTCCACATCAGTTTGATAAAAGTGGTGCAGTGGGATGCTATGAGAGGCTTCTCTAGTAAAAGGTATTGGGAGTGCAGAGTAATAATTTTCTTTCTCCGGCCGCTCATCATTGATCTGCGCTTGTGAAATCATCTCTGGGCTGTTATTAAATCATCATAGCACAGCGGTGCGGTATACCACACACACACACACACACACACACACACACACGCACACACTCAAACACACACACACACGCGCGCGCACACACGCACACACACACACACACACAGAGACACACACACACACACACACACACACACACACACACACACACACACACACACACACACACACACACACACACACACACACACACGCACACACTCAAACACACACACACACGCACACACACGCACACACAAACACACACACACACACAGAGACAGACGCACACACACACACACACACACACACACAGCTCTTATAAAACAGAGACAGACAACAATTTCTTAATATTTTACATTAATGAGCCAGTAGAAGATACATTCTATTTATTTCTGAAGTCACATATTTAAAGGGTGCAGTTTGTTAATAATAAATCAAACATTTTTTATAAATGAAATATCACTTAAGTGATAAGTATAATGTTATTTTCACATAAAATAAATAGTATTTATTAGAAACAAATCTTTTTTAAATTAAACATTATTAATTTGCATATATTGAATAAAATAAAATAAAAAGACTTGAACATTAGCCGATTGTGTTTCATGTCCGTGGGTTCAAGTGACCCCAATAATGTGATATTTAGCCCTTGGAATGCAAATTTTACAAGGGTAACCCCAACAAAAAACATATATTTGATCCCCTAAAAGAGACGGGGAACCCCCCTTGAAACACGATTGGGCTAGTTTTGAGTAGCAATTGGGCAGGTTTTTGTTGTGAACACCTGGCGACCCTGCTGTCAGAACTAATGAAAAGTAGGTTTTAGGAATTATCAAGTGGGCTTGAGACATGTCACAGGTCACAGACTAAGTAAGCCGCTAAAGGCTAACGTGCTCCAGTCTTTACGAGGAAGTAACACAGCTCAACTGCAGCATTAACACATGTGTGTGAATAGACATTGCTTTGCACACAAGACCGTCCAACGCTACATTTAGGAGATACACACAAGGAGCTTGCGAAGGCAGCGCCCTTTGCTAATCCAATGCTAATACTAATCTCCTGACTGAGAAATACCCGCTCACACCTCTCGCTATGATTTCTGTGCAACAAGGCACGACTCCCGTTGCCTACGGAAGAGAGACGACAAAATGTGTGACTGAAAGAAAGATGAGGGAAGGCTTGAGAAAAGATGTAAAATCCCTCCTGAAGGATAAAAAACCCCACTTTGACAGTCAGGCCTCTAAGAACGGTTTGGCTCAGGGTGCTTTCACCGTGAAACTTTAGAGAGATGGATTTGGAGATGAAAGGTGAATACCAAGATGCAGCATTTTGTAACTGAGGAAACATGTTTTGCCACGGAAGCAATCACAACGAGGATTTACAAGATTTTCTTCTTCTTTGATCTTTACCATTGTCAATAATAGGGCACATAAATGGCAACCTTGATTCAGTATTTCATCATGTCGAGGGGTCAGACAAGGATAGTCCAGAGGAAAAGACACTGCAGGGCTTTTCTTAGTCCTCTTAGTCCTCGCTCCCTGTGAAAAGTCTCTTCATCATTAAATAAGAGCCGATGACACACACATGGCCAGTCACCTCCGTGGCTAAGCAGATAATGGATTAACCGATTATCCCATCTGAGCTGTGCTGTCGCGGCTTAGACGACTTCACAGTTCGTCAACATCCAGGCAGGTCAAGTCATCATAAAGGACGGATAATGAAATGACAAATCACTGGCGCTGACTAGGTAGCTTTAGATAAAGATTAGGGCAGTCGATAGTCTTAAACAATTCATTGGGAGTAATCTGTAGAATTAACTGAAGTGTGCCACATGTTTCCTTTCGAAATGAAGCGCCCTTGATTTGAATGCATTTAAGTCAACATGAAATCAGAATGGACCATTTACTTTCTTAATACATGTTTTTCTCTTATTGTGCACATCTTGAAGTGCTACAGGAATAACATATTTTTGTAGGCCAACTCAAACGTTTGCATCACCCTGGTTCCCTCCAAAAACCCAATAGTATTTTTCCTTTGGCTTTAGGATTAACGCCAAAATAAGCTCTGTGACGAACAAATTTTTATGATTCTTACACATTTTGTTCATCATAATAAATATCATCATCATAAACTTAAATATTTTGTGTATGTTTAAGCAAAAAAGTAAAAAGCTAATGAACTACACCACGACTGCATGACTTCAACTCTGCCATTACCACGCTTTGGACAAATCTTTAAGTCTTTATTCAAATATATGTATAAATATGTAACTAGTGAGAGTTTAGATGCCGCCATGATGACGTTTACTTAATGTCCATAACCTATTCAGTCCCATTTAAACACTTGTTAGAAACCGCCTTTTTCAAGACAAGTAAAAGCTTATAAAAACAAAAAAGGGGGTGTTACGGATGCACTTTTTGTCATAGAAGAAAACATAAATATATTGAGATTGAACTGTTCACCACAAACCTCATATCAGACATTAAACCAAAAACCCAATCTAAAAACGCACTGACTTCAGGACGATGAAACCAGAAACTAAAAATGTCATCCTGAAGCACTATAGTCTATACTGTCCATTCCTGCAGCTTGAAAAGTAGAGCATGACGCTTGCAACACGGGGATGGGTTCGACTCCCAGGGAATGCATACTTTGAAGTAGATTTGGATGAAAAAGCATCTGTCATAAATGTAAAATGTAAATATTCAATAACAATTATGTCTTTAAAATCTGTTATCGAATGTAAAAATTGGCGAATAGTTAATGCAGCAGTTTGTTTGATTACTATTTAAACAATAAAATCTGAAGAAGAAACATTTCCACTGATACGTCAAAAAGTGATGCAAGCAGCAACCATACGATGGGAAGAAATCCACAGTTGTGAACTTGTACAACAGGCTAAATTGCATCACGCATGCACAGCCTAAATCCACAAACGACTTTTACATTTGCATTTAAAAAGGCTTTCCTCCATCATTAACTGATAAGCAAAAGTCTTACGGCAATAAACAAGCCTTCAGCACTGTTTTGAGCACAAACACCTGTGTTGGTCTTCTTATTATGACCAGTTCTTAGGAATCAAACAGAACAGCCATTTTAAAAGTCAAATTAGGTAAACTCATTAAATCTGAAGAAAGCTCTAAAGAAAGGGAGGTTTTCAATCTTTTAGATGCCCAGAGCCCCAAATATGATCATACTTGTACGAATGACCCCCATCCTGAAATGTAAACGGCAGCCATATATTTTCATTTATAAAGATACCATTAATACTATGAAAAATTATTATTATCAATATGCCATGTGTAATGGAAAATGTTTCATTTCTGAAACAGTATTTTTTGGTCTACTTACTACTTTTGGTACTGTACTATTAAGATGTAGATTTATTTACATATTTTAGTTATTTTAATTTATTTAATCACAAACATGTATATTTATTTAAAACATATATTTATTTAAATTTAAATATAACAAGTACATTTAAAAACGTAATGTAAATGTATTTATTATACTTTTTAAATCAAATATTAAACATTTTTATTGAATTAATAGTTACATTTTATTTTAAACAGACCCTCCGGTAGTACTTCCACTAAAATACATTACATTTATTTAAGTCATCTCACTTTAGCAGCCCAAGTATACAAACAGACACGGTACAACATTTGAAATAGTTGAAATGTGAGAACAAACGAGCTATTTATCACGGTCTAGTGTTCATAGCACTGCGGCCGTCGCTCCACATGAGTTCTGCCAGTGCCAGCACCCAAGGGAAGAACCTTAACATGGGCTTGCTCTCTATTCATCCCGCTTGCTACCCCCTGGCGGTACAGAGACAACTGGGCATGTTAAAGCCAGAACGAGCAAACAGAACATTATCTGGGCTCCCCGGATCACAGCCGAGCAGAAAAGCCTCGGGAGCAGCAGGGAGGAGATGGCAGTCTGTGGCCAGGAGGCAGGAGCGAGCCGTCACTCACGTCTGCTTCTAAGCACCGTATGCTAATGCTTTATGGCCTATCTCTGCATGACTCTGTCTCTGCTAAATCTGGATGTAGTTTAGCATTAGAGCAGTTCAGATTTCTTATGCCTTGTTTCCTGTTCGTTGGTAGCGATGAAATCAGTGGTTCACGGTTTTGTAAGTGAAAAACGGGCTCATCCATCATAATATCAACGGCTTCCGTATTCTGACAATTGGCACTTAATAATGTTGAATAATGAAAAATGTTTACATTATTCATTCTGCACATGCTTTTGTTCAAAGTGACATAAAAATTAGGGAAAGCACGAGCAATTAAACATAAATGTGTTAAGAAGGGAAGTGATTTTGTGTCTTTCAGACTGCTATCCAAAAACACATAATTTAACCATAAACAATCAAATAATGAAAGTTAAATTGTAATGATTTTGAATGTGTTTTTGTAAGTATCAGAATGCATATATACACATGTGATGTGAGCCCATGGTTATTTACCTCATCGGTGAACTTGAAGAAACTCAGGCTCTGCGGTAGTCCTGACATCTCAGGAATTGCTCAGTCAACTAAAGTATTGACAAACGAGAGCAGGATAAAACTCTCTATCTCTTTCAACGGAATGAAACACATTCCATTTGAACCGAAATGAAGCTTCTTTCCATCATAAGACGCAGTGCATTTGCAAACAGTCCTGACTAGAGGCGCATATGAACGAAAGATAATATCAGTCCTGGAGATTCATGCATAAACCTTTGCATAGATTTCACTAAAATGTCTGTGTTCATAAAAAGGTTGTTTAGGTTTTAGTTTGTTTTGAGCTGCTCTCCTGAGTACAGATTCACTGCTAGTCCAATATGATTCAGCCTTTCCTTCCTCCAAACTATGAGAGGTGTCCTAATGTATATTTGATAGAGTCCTTGTAAAATGCAAGATCAATAACACAGATGGTTTCATTTATTTTCCTATTTCCATATTGCTCTCATAAGTTAGAATAGTTTTCCCCAATCCAAACTAATTTAGGGCTAAAAACAAAACATATTACTCTTCAATATTTTTAGAATAAAACTGATACTAAGAATATTGTATATTTGTTTCAGATGTTCCGTTCTTTTGTGTTGTGCAATATAGTGCAATAAAATTCATTTTTTACTGTAGGTAACTGATTCATTACCACAAAATGTAGTTAGTGACATGAGAAGCACAAGCCAAGGACACACGAGAAGCACACCTAAAGTTGTAATGTCAGAGGTTGTATCAGTGACTGAAATATTCTATCACAGTAGCAGAACTACACAACACAATCATTCACTGCTGGAGACCTAAGACCTGGTCACAAACTTATCATGATGAGCATGAAACATGAACCAAGTGAAGGAATCTGCACCTTGTGCTCAAGAGCAATAATAACCAGTGTTATTTCATAATCTACTAGAAAAATGATAGATAGATAGATAGATAGATAGATAGATAGATAGATAGATAGATAGATAGATAGATAGATAGATAGATAGATAGATAGATAGATAGATAGATAGATAGATAGATAGAACTGACCAATCAGAATCAAAGATTCCAGAGAGCTCATTAGACAGGTCCACAATCACAGACAAGATGAAAAATATCAAATCAAATATACAAATCCTGAAAACAATCCAAAGCATCACAATAAACCAAGAGCAGAAAAAGATCCAGCTTACCAGAAGAATCCACGCAGAGTTCTGAACAGAACAACAAAGCTGACACAACTCACAATGTTTGATCATAACTATAATCAAATAACAGACAACTGAAAAAACTCCTCACGTGATCGAAGGTGTTCTGGAAACCAGTCAGCTTTCTGGAGAGGGAACTCTGGTGGTGGGAAGGTGGAATAACATGTTCAGATGCAACTTTAGCAATAAAGCCAAAGGTGAATGTTTTTAATAGACCCTGAAAGCATCTCAGTTAATAACGATATGACATGTTGGTTATCATTTCCTCAGGTCAAAAACAATTGCTTTATGCCGACTGCTGTGTCAGCTTTTACCTTATAACGCCAGAGAGAGTTCAGAGATTGAAAGCTCGTACCATTAATATTGTTTTATCACACAACTTTCTGGAATACTCGATTCTGATTGGTCAACTGTTTCAACTTATTTTCTCCATAAATGTACTAGTTTCATGTCTTGTATCAATCACTCCATGCTTTCTTCTCACATAATAAAATGTCAACTCAGATTTTTTACGTTTCACTCATTATTAGACTTACGTCTACAGATGTCACTTCTACTATTTTCCTTTCCTTCCACTGCTCATGATTCTTTCCAAATATCATGTGAGCGACTAGATGAGTCTTACACAATGGTAGATGCTTCATCTCAGACGGTTTTACATATTCAGTTCAAAGCTAATAAATAGATTATACAATCCATAAAGTGTCACAGATCTAATAATATCTCTTTGCTATTCAGTTCCCTCCTAGTGTCAAGTATATGTGCATGCATTAATATGAAGTCTCGGTGATGCAACTATGACAATGTTTCCCTGTCTAGGCCTGCCTGTTTGAACCTGGAATCAGAATCTAGAGTCAGATGCAGTAGATATTTTCAGTTTGGGCTTGGATATGTTTAAAACAAAACCACTGCCATCAGTGCTGAGCTTTATTTAACTAACATCATCACAACTTCACTTACTTGGAAAGACTTCACATCTTTTCAAAAATACAAAAATGCCTTTCTTAAATTTGTGTACTACTGTCCTACCATACATTTGTCATATGGTGTGACATAGCAAAAATAAGAAAAAAAACAATCCTCTTCATAATAGCATGAGAGAGATTTATCGCCATTGTTAGATACTTATTTTCATATACTTTTATTATTTTATATGAAATTATAAATAACTTTTTTTTTTTCCCATGACTTGCTGGACAATTTCAAGACAAACTTTGCAGCCATCCGTTCAAAACTGCTGAAAATTATACAATTTTAAGATGAGTGATATTTATATCCCCCCTATTGCAATACTCAACATTTTGTAAAGATATTTTGAGATAAAAACAAATCTGTGGTTCTTTTATGTGTGTCACACCATAGGACAGAAAATAGTTTCATTAATGTAATTATTGCATTTAAGAACACCGAAAATTATCAAAAAGAAATTTGCAGTTTTCTATTGAAATGCTTTTTAAAGAGACCTTGTCCTCTGGTGTGACATCTTTGTCCTGTGGTGTGACAGTACAGGCGTCACACCGGTGGACATTTCAGCCTTTTTCTGTCAATTAATGACCTTGCTATTCCAAGCTAACCTGTTATTAGTGGTGAGCAAGACACATTTGCATAATGTTCCATGATTATGTAGTTTAGCATAGTTTTTAATTAAAAACATTTTAGAGGTGTCACACCAAAGGACAACAAAATGTAACACTTTTGTAGTTGTTCCAAATAAATTCAATATTTGAACAGTTCTGAGGGGAAACGTCATGGGCTTCACAGGAGGCTTCAGTAACATAATCATGAACAGGGTCCTTCAACTAATTTCATTTGTTTTTCAGGAATTTTTAAATCTGGATATGGTGTCACACCATAAGCCATGGTTTTCAGAGACTAAATGTATCAAGTTCCTATGCTATCAGAAATATATGGATGAAAAAATTATTGGCATTTTCTAAAATAGACATGTACAATTATGCTGGAGGTATTTATAAACATTTTATGTTTTTCTTTTATTTAAAAGTTGTAATTTATTGAACCATGCTAGTCACACCATAGGACAATTTTGACAATCGAATAACACTGCAGCTTTTATAACAACAGGTCCATGTAGCACAAATAAATGTTTAACGATTTACTGCATGCTACATAACGACAATATGAATTGTATTAATTTTTATCTTGCGGGACAGTGAAAATGCCTCTAACCCTAATAGCCTATATTTTATTTCAACTAACACAAATATTTTAATATAGTTTTCATTCCAGCTTTAGTTAATGGTATAGCCTACTCTCAAAAGCACCATACCTTAATACCAATTGGTCAAAATAAATAGGCCTATAAATAAATCAATCAAACGGTTATAGGCACATGGACTTTTCTTTGTCACATTACATCAGTAGAAACTAGAAAGGTGAAACGTGGCCTTCCATGTCTCACAAGGTTTCAGATAGTCTTCATTCTGTATGCATTCATCTTAAAACGCTCCCCTATCTTCTGCACGGAGAGTGCAATGAATCACATGTAAATGAATTTGGAATCGTCCAATTGTAAATGAACATCGAACCGGTGACAGATGCAGCTGTGTGTCACACATGTTCGTAATACACTGCAGTCACGCCATCTGCGCTTCGGAAAACACGGTCACGCCATCTACGCCGAAAAATCGGTGCGCGTCTACATTGCGTTGCGTGGTAGTGATAGCCATGAAGCTTATAACCGTTTGCAATTTTTTTAGGAGTGGGCCGGATCGCGTATCAAATTGAAATGATTTCCATGTTGCTGTACTAATAATTACATTCCAAAGTCAAGACAAATGCTATTTAAATTGCTCTATACAACTCCACCTGATTATTGTTCAGCATCTTCCCAAGTACCACTGTGATGATTTCATGTTGTTTTACTGTATCATTTTTTAATAATTGCATTCCAAAGTCAAGAAAAATGTATTTAAATTGCTCAATAGACACATTTTAAAATTCATAAAACAATAAAATCAAATTGTTTTCTGACAACTCCACCTGATTATTGTTCAGCATCTTCCCAGTACCACTGTGATGATTTTCATGTTGTTTTACTGTATCATTTTTAATAATTGCATTCCAAAGTCAAGAAAATGCTATTGTTGCTCAATAGACACATTTTAAAAATTCATAAAACAATAAAATCAAATTGTTTTCTGACAACTCCACCTGATTATTGTTCAGCATCTCCCAAGTACCACTGTGATGATTTTCATGTTTTACTGTATCATTTTTAATAATTGCATAAAGTCAAGAAAAATGCTATTTAAATTGCTCAATAGACACATTTTAAAAATTCATAAAACAATAAATCAAATTGCTGACAACTCCACTGATTATTGTTCAGCATCTCAGTACCACTGTGATGATTTTCAAGTTGTTTTACTGTATCATTTTAATAATTGCATACCAATGTCAAGAAAATGATATTTAAATTGCTCTAATAGACACATTTAAAAATTCATAAACAATAAAATCAAATTGTTTTCTGACAACTCCACCTGATTATTCAGCATCAGCATCTCAGGTACCACTGTGATGATTTTCCATGTTGTTTTACTGTATTATTTTTAATAATTGCATTCCAAAGTCAAGAAAAATGCTATTTAAATTGCTCAATAGACACATTTTAAAATTCATAAAACAATAAAATCAAATTGTTTTCTGACAACTCCACCTGATGATTGTTGTTCAGCATCTTCCCAGTACCACTGTGATGATTTTCATGTTGTTTTACTGTATCATTTTTAAACAAAGTCAAGAAAAATGCTATTTAAATTGATCAAATTGTTTTCTGACAACTGACTGATTCTTGTTCAGCATGTGATGATTTCCATGTTTATCATTTTTTAATAATTGCATACCAGTCAAGAAAAATGAATTTAAAATTCAAAAACAATAAAATCAAATTGTTTTCTGACAACTCCACCTGATTATTCAGCATCTCCCATACCACTGTGATGATTTTATGTATTATTTTTAATAATTGCATTCAAAGTCAAGAAAAATGCTATTTAAATTGCTCAATAGACACATTTAAAAATTCATAAAACAATAAAATCAAATTGTTTTCTGACAACTCCACCTGATTATTGTTCAGCATCTTCCCAAGTACCACTGTGATGATTTTCATGTTGTTTTACTGTATCATTTTTAATAATTGCATACCAATGTCAAGAAAAATGATATTTAAATTGCTCAATATAGACATTTTAAAAATTCATAAAACAAATCAAATTGTTTTCTGACAACTCCACCTGATTATTATTCAGCATCTCCCCAGGTACCACTGTGATGATTTCCATGTTGTTTTACTGTATTATTTTTAATAATTGCATTCCAAAGTCAAGAAAAATGCTATTTAAATTGCTCAATAGACACATTTAAAAATTCATAAAACAATAAAATCAAATTGTTTTCTGACAACTCCACCTGATTATTGTTCAGCATCTCCCAGTACCACTGTGATGATTTTCATGTTGTTTTACTGTATCATTTTTAATAATTGCATACCAATGTCAAGAAAAATGATATTTAAATTGCTCAATAGACACATTTTAAAAATTCATAAAACAATAAAATCAAATTGTTTTCTGACAACTCCACCTGATTATTATTCAGCATCTCAGGTACCACTGTGATGATTTCCATGTTGTTTTACTGTATTATTTTTAATAATTGCATTCAAAGTCAAGAAAAATGCTATTTAAATTGCTCAATAGACACATATTTAAAAATTCATAAAACAACTCCTGACAAAGATTGTTCAGCATCTTCACACCACTGTGCCACCATGTTGTTTTACTGTATCATTTTTAATAATTGCATTACAAAGTCAAGAAAAATGCTATTTAAATTGCTCAGACATTTTAAAAATTCATAAAACAATAAAATCAAATTGTTTTCTGACAACTCCTGACTGATTTCAGTTCAGCATCTCCCCAGGTACCACTGTGATGATTTCCATGTTGTTTTACTGTATCATTTTTAATAATTGCATACCAAAGTCAAGAAAAATGATATTTAAATTGCTCTATAGACACATTTTAAAATTCATAAAACAATAAAATCAAATTGTTTTCTGACAACTCCACCTGATTATTCAGCATCTCAGGTACCACTGTGATGATTTCCATGTTGTTTTACTGTATTATTTTTTAATATCAGCATTCCAAAGTCAAGAAAAATGCTATTTAAATTGCTCAATAGACACATTTTTCCATAAAACAATAAAATCAAATTGTTTTCTGACAACTCCACCTGATTATTGTTCAGCATCTCAGCACCCCGTACCACTGTGATGATGTTGTTTTACTGTCATTTTTTAATAATTGCATACAATGTCAAGAAAAATGATATTTAAATTGCTCAATAGACACATTTTAAAAATTCATAAAACAATAAAATCAAATTGTTTTCTGACAACTCCACCTGATTATTATTCAGCATCTCCCCAGGTACCACTGTGATGATTTCCATGTTGTTTTACTGTATGTATTTTTAATAATTGCATTC
The DNA here is from genome assembly GCA_027564155.1 of Gymnocypris eckloni scoliostomus. Lineage (NCBI taxonomy): Eukaryota > Metazoa > Chordata > Actinopteri > Cypriniformes > Cyprinidae > Gymnocypris > Gymnocypris eckloni. Next base: position 22,589,454 of record CM050419.1, on the reverse strand, counting down.
CAAAGTCAAAAAAATGCATTTAAATTGCTCAGACACATTTTAAAAATTCATAAAACAATAAATCAAATTGTTTTCTGACAACTCCACCTGATTATTGTTCAGCATCTCCCCAGTACCACTGTGATGATTTTCATGTTTTACTGTATCATTTTTTAATAATTGCATACCAAAGTCAAGAAAAATGCTAAATACTGCTCTATAGACAATATTTAAAAATATAATAAATCAAATTGTTTTCTGACAACTCCACCTGATTATTGTTCAGCATCTCCCAAGTACACTGTGATGATTTTCATGTTGTTTTACTGTATCATCTTTTAATAATTGCATACCTGTCAAAGAAAAATGCTATTTAAATTGCTCAATAGACACATTTAAAAATTCATAAAACAATAAAATCAAATTGTTTTCTGACAACTCCACCTGATTATTGCATCTCCCCAGGTACCACTGGTGATTTTATTGTATCATTTTTAATAATTGCATACCAAAATCAAGAAAAATGATATTTAAATTGCTCTATAGACACATTTTAAAAATTCATAAAACAAAATCAAATTGTTTTCTGACAACAATTCCACCTGATTATTGTTCAGCATCTCCCCAAGTACCACTGTGATGATTTTCATGTTGTTTTACTGTATCATCTTTTAATAATTGCATTCAAAGTCAAGACAAATGCTATTTAAATTGCTCAATAGACACATATTTAAAATTCATAAAATCAAATTGTTTTCTGACAACTCCACCTGATTATTGTTCATCTTCCCAAGTACCACTGTATCATTTTCATTAATAATTGCATACCAAATGTCAAGAAAAATGATATTTAAATTGCTCAATAGACACATTTTAAAAATTCATAAAACAATAAAATCAAATTGTTTTCTGACAACTCCACCTGATTCAGCATCTCAGGTACCACTGTGACTGATTTCCATGTTGTTTTACTGTATTTTTTTAATAATTGCATTCCAAAGTCAAGAAAATGCTATTTAAATTGCTCAATAGACACATTTAAAATTCATAAAACAATAAAATCAAATTGTTTTCTGACAACTCCACCTGATTACCCATCTCCCCAAGTACCACTGTGATTTCCATGTTGTTTTACTGTATCATTTTTAATAATTGCACAAAGTCAAGAAAATATTGCTCTATAGACACATTTAAAAATTCAATATTAAATCAAATTGTTTTCTGACAACTCCACCTGATTATTGTTCAGCATCTTCCCAAGTACCACTGTGATGATTTTCATGTTGTTTTACTGTATCATTTTTAATAATTGCATTCCAAAGTCAAAAAATGCTATTTAAATTGCTCAATAGACACATTTAAAAATTCATAAAACAATAAAATCAATTATTAAAAGATGATACAGTAAAACAACATGGAAAACTCCACCTGGTACTTGGGGAGATGCTGAACAAGAATCTGGTGGAGTTTGCAATTTGATTTAATGTTTTTAATAATTTTATATGTATAGAGCAATTTAAATAGCATTTTCTTGAATTTGGAATGCAATTATTAAAAATGATACAGTAAACAATATAAAATCACCCCAGTGGTACCTGAGATGCTGAACAATAATCAGGTGGAGTTGTCAGAAACAATTTGATTTCATTGTTTTATGAATTTTAATAATGTGTCTATAGAGCAATGTATTTAGCATTTTTCTTGACTTTGGTATGCAATTAAAAAATGATACAGTAAAACAACATGAAAATCATCACAGTGGTACTTGGGGAGATGTTGAACAATAATCAGGTGGAGTTGTCAGAAAACAATTTGATTTTATTGTTTTATGAATTTTTGTCTATTGAGCAATTTAAATAGCATTTTTCTTGACTTTGGAATGCAATTATTAAAATATGATACAGTAAAACAACATGGAAATCCCCAGTGGTACTTGGGAAGATGCTGAACAAAATCAGGTGGAGTTGTCAAAACAATTTGATTTTTTTGTTTTATGAATTTTTAAAATGTGTCTATAGAGCAATGTATTTAGCATTTTTCTTGATTTTGGAATGTAATTATTAAAAGATGATACAGTAAAACAATATGAAAATCACCCCAGTGGTAATGGGGAGATGCTGAACAATAATCAGGTGGAGTTTGCAGAAAACAATTTGATTTTATTGTTTTATGAATTTTTAAAATGTGCTATAGAGCAATGTATTTAGCATTTTTCTTGATTTTGGAATGCAATTATTAAAATGATAGTAACAAACAACATGAATATCATCACAGTGGTACGGGGAGATGCTGAATAATAATCAGGTGGAGTTGTCAGAAAACAATTTGATTGTTTTATGAATTTTAAAATGTGTCTATAGAGCAATGTATTTAGCATTTTTCTTGATTTTGGAATGCAATTATTAAAAATGATACAGTAAACAACATGAATATCATCACAGTGGTACTTGGGGAGATGCTGAATAATAATCAGGTGGAGTTGTCAGAAAACAATTTGATTTTATTGTTTTATGAATTTTAAAATGTGTCTATAGAGCAATGTATTTAGTATTTTTCTTGACTTTGGTATGCAATTATTAAAAATGATACAGTAAAACAACATGAAATCATCACAGTGGTACCTGAGATGCTGAACAAGAATCAGTCAGAGTTGTCAGAAAATTTGATTTTATTGTTTTATGAATTTTTAAATGTGTCTATTGAGCAATTTAAATAGCATTTTTCTTGACTTTGGAATGCAATTATTAAAAAATGATACAGTAAAACAACATGAAAATCATCACAGTGGTACTTGGGGAGATGCTGAACAATAATCAGGTGGAGTTGTCAGAAACAATTTGATTTAATATTTTATGAATTTTTAAAATGTGTCTATAGAGCAATTTAAATAGCATTTTTCTTGACATTGGTATGCAATTATTAAAATGATACAGTAAACAACATGAAAATCACCCCAGTGGTACTTGGGGAGATGCTGAACAATAATCAGGTGGAGTTGTCGAAAACAATTTGATTTAATATTCTTATGAATTTTTAAAATGTGTCTATTGAGCAATTTAAATATCATTTTTCTTGACTTTGGTATGCAATTATTAAAAAATGATACAGTAAAACAACATGGAAATCATCACAGTGGTACCTGGGGAGATGCTGAACAAGAATCAGTCAAGAGTTGTCAGAAAACAATTTGATTTTATTGTTTTATGAATTTTTTTAATGTCTATTGAGCAATTTAAATAGCATTTTTCTTGAATTTGGAATGCAATTATTAAAAAATGATACAGTAAAACAACATAGAAATCACCCCAGTGGTACCTGGGGAGATGCTGAACAATAATCAGGTGGAGTTGTCAGAAAACAATTTGATTTTATTGTTTTATGAATTTTTAAAATGTGTCTATAGAGCAATGTATTTAGCATTTTTCTTGACTTTGGTATGCAATTATTAAAAATGATACAGTAAAACAACATGAAAATCATCACAGTGGTACTGGGGAGATGTTGAACAATAATCAGGTGGAGTTGTCAGAAAACAATTTGATTTTATTGTTTTATGAATTTAAATGTGTCTATTGAGCAATTTAAATAGCATTTTTCTGACTTTGGAATGCAATTATTAAAATATGATACAGTAAAACAACATGGAAATCACACAGTGGTACTTGGGAAGATGCTGAACATCAGGTGGAGTTGTCAGAAAACAATTTGATTGTTTTATGAATTTTTAAAATGTGTCTATAGAGCAATGTATTTAGCATTTTTCTTGATTTTGGAATGTAATTATTAAAATGATACAGTAAAACAACATGAAAATCAATCACAGTGGTACTTGGGGAGATGCTGAACAATAATCAGGTGGAGTTTGCAGAAAACAATTTGATTTTATTGTTTTATGAATTTTTAAAATGTGTCTATAGAGCAATGTATTTAGCATTTTTCTTGATTTTGGAATGCAATTATTAAAAAATGATACAGTAAAACAACATGAATATCATCACAGTGGTACTTGGGGAGATGCTGAATAATAATCAGGTGGAGTTGTCAGAAAACAATTTGATTTTATTGTTTTATGAATTTTTAAAATGTGTCTATAGAGCAATGTATTTAGCATTTTTCTTGATTTTGGAATGCAATTATTAAAAAATGATACAGTAAAACAACATGAATATCATCACAGTGGTACTTGGGGAGATGCTGAATAATAATCAGGTGGAGTTGTCAGAAAACAATTTGATTTTATTGTTTTATGAATTTTTAAATGTGTCTATAGAGCAATGTATTTAGCATTTTTTCTTGACTTTGGTATGCAATTATTAAAAATGATACAGTAAAACAACATGGAAATTCATCACAGTGGTACCTGGGGAGATGCTGAACAAGAATCAGTCAGAGTTGTCAGAAAACAATTTGATTTTATTGTTTTATGAATTTTTTAAATGTGTCTATTGAGCAATTTAAATAGCATTTTTCTTGACTTTGGAATGCAATTATTAAAAAATGATACAGTAAAACAACATGAAAATCATCACAGTGGTACTTGGGGAGATGCTGAACAATAATCAGGTGGAGTTGTCAGAAAACAATTTGATTTAATATTTTTATGAATTTTTAAAATGTGTCTATAGAGCAATTTAAATAGCATTTTTCTTGACATTGGTATGCAATTATTAAAAAATGATACAGTAAAACAACATGAAAATCACCCCAGTGGTACTTGGGGAGATGCTGAACAATAATCAGGTGGAGTTGTCAGAAAACAATTTGATTTAATATTCTTATGAATTTTTAAAATGTGTCTATTGAGCAATTTAAATATCATTTTTCTTGACTTTGGTATGCAATTATTAAAAAATGATACAGTAAAACAACATGGAAATCATCACAGTGGTACCTGGGGAGATGCTGAACAAGAATCAGGTGGAGTTGTCAGAAAACAATTTGATTTTATTGTTTTATGAATTTTTTAATGTCTATTGAGCAATTTAAATAGCATTTTTCTTGACTTTGGAATGCAATTATTAAAAAATGATACAGTAAAACAACATGAAAATCATCACAGTGGTACTTGGGAAGATGCTGAACAATAATCAGGTGGAGTTGTCAGAAAACAATTTGATTTTATTGTTTTATGAATTTTTAAAATGTGTCTATAGAGCAATGTATTTAGCATTTTTCTTGACTTTGGTATGCAATTATTAAAAAATGATACAGTAAAACAACATGAAAATCATCACAGTGGTACTTGGGGAGATGCTAAACAATAATCAGGTGGAGTTGTCAGAAAACAATTTGATTTTATTGTTTTATGAATTTTTAAAATGTGTCTATTGAGCAATTTAAATATCATTTTTCTTGACTTTGGTATGCAATTATTAAAAAATGATACAGTAAAACAACATGAAAATCATCACAGTGGTACTTGGGGAGATGCTGAACAATAATCAGGTGGAGTTGTCAGAAAACAATTTGATTTTATTGTTTTATGAATTTTTAAAATGTGTCTATAGAGCAATGTATTTAGCATTTTTCTTGACATTGGTATGCAATTATTAAAAAATGATACAGTAAAACAACATGAAAATCATCACAGTGGTACTTGGGAGATGTTGAACAATAATCAGGTGGAGTTGTCAGAAAACAATTTGATTTTATTGTTTTATGAATTTTTAAAATGTTGAGCAATTTAAATAGCATTTTTCTTGACATTGGTATGCAATTATTAAAAAATGATACAGTAAAACAACATGAAAATCATCACAGTGGTACTTGGGGAGATGCTGAACAATAATCAGGTGGAGTTGTCAGAAAACAATTTGATTTAATATTTCTATGAATTTTAAATGTGTCTATAGAGCAATGTATTTAGCATTTTTCTTGACTTTGGTATGCAATTATTAAAAAATGATACAGTAAAACAACATGAAAATCATCACAGTGGTACTTGGGGAGATGTTGAACAATAATCAGGTGGAGTTGTCAGAAAACAATTTGATTTTATTGTTTTATGAATTTTTAAATGTGTCTATTGAGCAATTTAAATATCATTTTCTTGACTTTGGTATGCAATTATTAAAAAATGATACAGTAAAACAACATGAATATCATCACAGTGGTACTTGGGGAGATGCTGAACAATAATCAGGTGGAGTTGTCAGAAAACAATTTGATTTTATTGTTTTATGAATTTTTAAAATGTGTCTATTGAGCAATTTAAATATCATTTTTCTTGACTTTGGTATGCAATTATTAAAAAATGATACAGTAAAACAACATGAAAATCATCACAGTGGTACTTGGGGAGATGCTGAACAATAATCAGGTGGAGTTGTCAGAAAACAATTTGATTTAATATTTTATGAATTTTTAAAATGTGTCTATAGAGCAATGTATTTAGCATTTTTCTTGACTTTGGTATGCAATTATTAAAAATGATACAGTAAAACAACATGAAAATCATCACAGTGGTACTTGGGGAGATGTTGAACAATAATCAGGTGGAGTTGTCAGAAAACAATTTGATTTTATTGTTTTATGAATTTTTAAATGTGTCTATTGAGCAATTTAAATATCATTTTCTTGACTTTGGTATGCAATTATTAAAAATGATACAGTAAAACAACATGAAAATCATCACAGTGGTACTTGGGGAGATGCTGAACAATAATCAGGTGGAGTTGTCAGAAAACAATTTGATTTTATTGTTTTATGAATTTTTAAAATGTGTCTATAGAGCAATGTATTTAGCATTTTTCTTGACATTGGTATGCAATTATTAAAAAATGATACAGTAAAACAACATGAAAATCATCACAGTGGTACTTGGGGAGATGTTGAACAATAATCAGGTGGAGTTGTCAGAAAACAATTTGATTTTATTGTTTTATGAATTTTTAAAATGTTGCAATTTAAATAGCATTTTTCTTGACATTGGTATGCAATTATTAAAAAATGATACAGTAAAACAACATGAAAATCATCACAGTGGTACTTGGGGAGATGCTGAACAATAATCAGGTGGAGTTGTCAGAAAACAATTTGATTTAATATTTCTATGAATTTTTAAAATGTGTCTATAGAGCAATGTATTTAGCATTTTTCTTGACTTTGGTATGCAATTATTAAAAAATGATACAGTAAAACAACATGAAAATCATCACAGTGGTACTTGGGGAGATGTTGAACAATAATCAGGTGGAGTTGTCAGAAAACAATTTGATTTTATTGTTTTATGAATTTTTAAATTGTGTCTATTGAGCAATTTAAATATCATTTTTCTTGACTTTGGTATGCAATTATTAAAAAATGATACAGTAAAACAACATGAATATCATCACAGTGGTACTTGGGGAGATGCTGAACAATAATCAGGTGGAGTTGTCAGAAAACAATTTGATTTTATTGTTTTATGAATTTTTAAAATGTGTCTATTGAGCAATTTAAATATCATTTTTCTTGACTTTGGTATGCAATTATTAAAAAATGATACAGTAAAACAACATGAAAATCATCACAGTGGTACTTGGGGAGATGCTGAACAATAATCAGGTGGAGTTGTCAGAAAACAATTTGATTTAATATTTTTATGAATTTTTAAAATGTGTCTATAGAGCAATGTATTTAGCATTTTTCTTGACTTTGGTATGCAATTATTAAAAAATGATACAGTAAAACAACATGAAAATCATCACAGTGGTACTTGGGGAGATGTTGAACAATAATCAGGTGGAGTTGTCAGAAAACAATTTGATTTTATTGTTTTATGAATTTTTAAATGTGTCTATTGAGCAATTTAAATATCATTTTTCTTGACTTTGGTATGCAATTATTAAAAAATGATACAGTAAAACAACATGAAAATCATCACAGTGGTACTTGGGGAGATGCTGAACAATAATCAGGTGGAGTTGTCAGAAAACAATTTGATTTTATTGTTTTATGAATTTTTAAAATGTGTCTATAGAGCAATTTAAATATCATTTTTCTTGACTTTGGTATGCAATTATTAAAAAATGATACAGTAAAACAACATGGAAATCATCACAGTGGTACCTGGGGAGATGCTGAACAAGAATCAGTCAGAGTTGTCAGAAAACAATTTGATTAAATGTTTTTATGAATTTTTAAAATATGTCTATAAAGGCAATTTAAATAGCATTTTTCTTGACTTTGTAATGCAATTATTAAAAAATGATACAGTAAAACAACATGGAAATCACCCCAGTGGTACTTGGGGAGATGATGAACAATAATTAGGTGGAGTTTGCAGAAAACAACTTGATTTTATTTTTTTATGATTTTTTTAAATGTCTATATGGCAATGTAAATAGTATTTACTGTGACTTTGGTATTTAATTATCAAAAATAATATACACAAATATAACTGTGTTACTTGGGAGATGCATAACAAGAAATGCAGAAAACTTTTTTATTTGTATTTTATTTTATGGATTTTTAAAAAACAAAAACATTGTACAAACCAATTTCAAATGTTTTATTGAAACTGTAATACATTATGAATACAATTAAACAATAAAATAATAAAAATTGCCTGTGATTTCAATTTGATACGCGATCCGGCCCACTCCTAAAAAAAATTGCAAACGGTTAGAAGCTTCATGGCTATGACTACCACGCAACGCAATGTAGACGCGCACTAACATTTTCGGCGTAGATGGCGTGACCGTGCTTTTCCGAAGCGCAGATGGCGTGACAAGGGAGGACAGAAAAAAACTCAAACTAAACTAATGTACAAGAATAGTCCTCGTTATAATGGAACGCCCCACCGAAAGTGTCACTCTTCCCCCGTGTGCTGAGGCGCAGGACACTCTGGTGTGACAACAGGGTCTCGTATATTCTCAGTTGTTTACAGTCATTGTTGCTCAGCTCTCCCGCGCGCGACGGTTCCCGGTGACAGTTGACTCAGCCTCGCGCACGGCACGCAGGTTATATTTGGGCTCTTGAATGTCACCAAGAAATTGTGCGGATATCATCTCTACGTGTACAGTCACAAAGCCACCTAAACCTGAAGGATAAGCATAGCCCTTGTGCTGCCTTTTACCGAGATCTGCAGGGAACACGGGGCGACGGATCAAGCGTTCATTGCCCGTTTCCGGTTTATCCGAACACCTCAAAGGAAAGAAATGAAGACACGTAGCAGGAATACAAACCGAGAGATGGGAAGAGACACGTCCAGAGAACGAGGTGATGATGCGTGGGTAGACAATGGTTAATAGCGCTGACCCATGAAATGTTCCTGCAAGCTGCTGCATGAAGCCCGGGCAGAGTCTGTGGATCTGTGGAATGCATTCAAATAGTGAAATGTGTTACAAATATATATCTAAATACGTCATAAAGGAGAAGGAGGGGGATGTGAGGAGCTTTGTGAATGACAGGCTTTCTGTTGAGTTCACTAAAACTTCAGCAGCCACAATAATAGCCCTCGATTCCCTCGACTCATTACATATGCACACAAAATCTATCAGATCTGTTTCTCAGCAGGACCCCTTTTCTTTTAAGCTTTGATAAACCCAGCAGAAGTGAAAATAAAGGAAGTAGCTGTAATGATATGGTAACAATTTGTTACTGAAAATGGGCAAACATCCCAAATTAACAATTTCACAGCATATAATTATCTTCTATTTTTATGTAGGTTATATGCCTACCATCTTTAGACCTACTTTAATTTAGAAAATGTGCTTAAATCTGATCAAAACAGTAAATACATTTTTACATTTATAAAACAATCAGTATATTTCAAATAAATGATATTAATATTTTATATTCTATTGTGTATTTATCCAAATAAAAAAGATCCACAAGAAGATTAAGAAAGCAGCAATGTATGTACAGTATATATGTTAGTATAGTTTAATGTTAAAACACACACACACACACACACACACACACACTAATGTTAATAGACACAACATAAATATTTATATTTTTAAAATGTAAACATTAAAAAAATATTGTTTAAATATTAAAGGCACTAAAACTGTTACATTGGTCATGATGATGTAGAACAGTATTGTAAATGTAAGAGAATAAAATAAAAATGGTACACAATATTTCAAAATCCATAAAAATGTTAAACTATAATATAACTAGATTTCATGTAGCAAACACTCACATATATGCTCAAATTTCTCATTCATTCTCAAGTAAATGCATATGAATTTTTAAACTAACCAAGCATTGGCTATTCCCACGATGTAAGCGTTTACTTACAAGTGTTTGCTTGGGAATTCCCTGTAAATTGACAATAAATCACAAAGCTGAACTCACTCAAGAACATCAGATCTGGGACATACGAGATCTGGGCTTCACTGTGAGAGTCTACACGGACTCCACAGCATCTGAAGAGTCACAGTGTTTTTCATTTTGACCGCAGCACTTGGTAACAGTCATATCTCTGAGTCTGAGGGTGATATTTCACCCAGGAGGGAAGTGTTAAGTGTAATCCCATCAGCAAGACCCCGAGAACAGCTGCTTCACAGAAAATCATGCCCCTTATGTTTGACATTTCTCATCAGCCTCTCGCTGGAAAACCACAGCAGAACTCTTGTGAGGTTCTTATATATTTATTAATTACTTTCTGCTTTCACTCAGCTTTACCACGAAGCCCCATGGACATTTTGTGATGTGAAGCCCTGACAGATATGTAAGGTTACAATATGTACTTTCTGCTGCAGACAGAATGCTTCAAACAAACTTTCAATTGTCAAAGTTTAACAACACGTGTTATCTATGAATGACTTCTGTGGCATTTCATCAGTTATCACAGACATTTTCAAATCATCTGTCAGTTAAAGAAAAAAGTGTACAGTATATTTACAATTCATGCCTATGGAGGAATGCATTCATAAAAATAAAGCTTCCAAAGGTGATTCCATAGAAGAACCATTTTCTGTTCCCCAAAGAAGCTTAAAGTGAACAGGTTTTATTTGATTTAGTGTGAAGAACAAGAACCACAGATCCCAATAAAGAACCTTTTGTGGGCTTAAAATGTGCAGTTTGTATTTATTTATTTGTAAGCGCTTATATTAATTCTTCCACATAACAAAATATATGTTATGAGAGCTGTAAAGTCACCTAAATTATGCCATTAGTGGTGAGACTACTTTTTTAGGCAAATAAATGACTGATAATACATTCCCATCCAACTTTAGCTTGTTTTTACAAATTTAAGGTAAGTGAAAATGATTAGCTCCATTCCTACAGCCGAACAGAGCATGCATTAACACTGAGATCATGGTTCAGTGCTCAGAGATTGACTTTATCTTGACCAAATGTGCACTTGTAAATGCATGCGTAAAAGCAAAATAGAACGAAAATCCTGTGATCATTTACTCACTCGTGTTATTTGTTTCTGTGAAACACAAATGTAGATATTTTTGAAGAATTGCTGCACAGCTCTTACACCCAGAGTTCACAGTGACCCGGGTCTGTCCGGCTCAAAAGGGCCTTTCTGGAGTTTGACAGATGTAAGGGAACAAAATACTCCACAAGACCCATGTGCTTTAACACAAGTCTTCAATATGAAGGCTTTTTGTTCCCTTTAAAGCTTGACGGATGTCGTAAGAGCTGTGTACAGAACAGATAACAGCATCTTCAGAACAACTTTATTTTTATTTATTGAATCATTTCCAAAGGGTTGAGAGATCATAAAAGACATTATTTATTGAAACTTTAAAAATGAAACATAATTAAATAACGTTATGAATAAATACAATTAATCTAAATAAAACAATTATTTAAAAATGTATTTACTTAGAAAAATATTTATTTTATTTGTTTACCTAAATGTCATGTGACCGACATCAGAGAACCATGAGCATGCAACTGTTTTGAAATATTAAATATAACTTAAAATACATTTCAATCTTTAAATATTATAGTTCAAAGGGGTTTGACTAACAAAAATAGTTTGGGAATCCCTACTTTAAAATAATTATAAAACAAAGTAACATTTAGTAACATTTTAGTGCAGAGACCAATTCTCACTAGCATGCTTATTATTAATATATCAACTGTTTATTAGTACTTATAAAGCACATATTCAGCATGACCATATTCTACATACCTTATAAATACCTATACTTAACTACCTTAACTATTAATAAACAGCAAATTAGGAGTTTATTGAGGTAAAGTTAATGGTTTGCCAATAGGGAGAATTGGACATTAAAATAAAGCGTGACCAAGACTTTTGTTTTTGATTTAGTTTTTAAATACTATGTATCTGATTCAATGCTTTCATTAATTTAATGAAAAATAATAGTAACATACGTTCATTCCTATAGTCAACATTAAGATGTATTTGCAGCACATTTTACTGTAATGTGCAAAAGAGAACCTTATGGGAACATAAACGGTAAAGCAAGACTGTTATCATCAGGAATTAATTGTGTGAGTGTGTTACATAAACCAATTAGAGGAGAAAATGGGGAGAATAATGTCCCAAAAGCCAACCACTGCTAGTAAACTGCCATAAAACTGAGCAATTGTTAATAAATATTTACATATTTAAAGAAAAACCTAGACCTACCTGTTCATTTCTCTTGGACATTTCTAAGAACACCAGGAAAAATATGAAGTAACCACCTTGCCATCTACTGGTTGAAATATGTCATATGACCTACAAAGAATATGAGGGGCACAGAAACATACGCATTGATATTTTCCACAGTCCAGCTGAGAACATCTACATTTACAAATCGTGTTTTCACCGCTTGAAAGAGCAGAACAGTTAACACTCCTCTTCAGCGTTCTGTCATGGATCCTTGGCCATCTTGTGTTTCAGATACTGGATTTTGAGTGAATAGTATTCTTCCTGAAGCTGTAAGACTCTTTCCTGTCTGTGTAGCACAGACATCTCCAGATCGCTCTTTCCTGCTGATTGTGTAGGCGCCGGGGGTGAAACAGTCTCTGCTGTGTTTGATTGGCAGTCGATGGCACGGTTAACAGACCGAACGTCCAACATGGGTGCAATCTCAGCTGGAATAACATATTTCTCCTCTTCCTCCTCCTCGTGTGAGATTGCACTTTCATTCTCAGTTTCGGCTCTGTGAAAGGGTTACATAAGCAAAATGGTGATTGTCAAATATACACATAAGCTGAATTCAGTTCTCTTTCATGACTTATTGCACTTGATGTCAAAATACCCATCTTAGAAGAGTATTCACATAAACACAGTCAGTTATGTCTTAAGTGAATGTAAACGGGAGAAATCGTATGTGTATCAATGTACTGGGTTTGTTCATTAGGTCTTAAAGTGACAGCTGCCTAATATACCTGCTGCTGTCTGTGTCATTAATGTTAATCAAATCTTTAGTGAATAACTTCAGTAGCTTTAATAAGAATCAGTGTATATTTAATTCATACAGTTTTTCCTTTTTACATTCGTTTTTAAATGTCTTACTTGAATGCTACCGTTGTTGAATAGAACTAATGTACTTGAAAACTGTAAATCCAAAATGTATCTTTCTTCTATTGTATTGCTCAGTTGTTTATTCGACTACATCATCATGCCGAGTTACATGTCATCAGAGGTTTGTGCTCATACCCTGGCGAGTCGTACGGTGCCATGTAGCTAGTGCTTGGAAAACTAGAGCGTCCTTGGTTGTGAGGAGCATGTCTGTGGTAAGATGGATGTGAAGGCAGAGATGAGCGGTGAATAAACTCCTTTAAGAGGTTCCCTTGAAACTCCATCATCTCCTTCCACATGGCCATCAGACTCGCTCGTTCCTCCTTCTGCTCTTCTCTGGCTTCCCTTCGCAAGTGTTCCTCATGCTCCCTCTGGTTCTGCACGTGGAGAGACTCTTGATCTCTCAGAGAGCCGCTAATGGAAGGTTTTTTGGCCTTCTTCCTCACAGGCTGAGTGACAACTGAAAATATGAACAAAATAACCAGTTATGCACATCACGATTCATGTGCAGGCAAAGTATGGATTCCCAAATGTTTTTGTCAGTCGAACCCCTCTGACCTAAAATATTTTCTTTAATTCTTTCAGATTTTAAATTAATATTTCAAGAATTCAACAATATTATTTAATGGTCACATGGCATGCGAATAAACAAATACAATATTTAAACTTTATTGTAAAAAAAAAAAAAAAAAAAGAATGCTGTTTATTTTTTATTTTATAATTGTATAATTTAATAAACACTAGTTTAATCAACTAATGAACCTCGAGTTTATGAAACCTTGACATTTTAAGCAAAGTATAAACAAAGAGTGATGTCCATTTTATAAATGAATAACTTTGAATAGATCTTTTAAATTATTCACTCAAACAGATTCGAAAAGAACATTTAGAACTTGTTATGATAATTGTAGTAATTTTAATTTTAAAATGATTGTAAACACATTACTAGTGGATTTAAATATGTAAATGAGGTAGTGTGGCAAAAGGCAGCATACTAAATACTGTTTACATTAGTGACATTGCATATTACATACTATCTATTTTAAGAAAAATGTTCACCAGTGTAAGGTGTTTGCAGTAGCACGCATAATGCTGATAATGTATTCAAAACTTCTTATTCGTTGTAAATCAAATGTATTAGCCTACATACACAATAACCAAACTAACATGGAAATTAGGCGATTTTACATCATTGTATATAGAGGGTTTTGACATGTTTATCATTGCACAGTATTTGCATAGTTTACCAGTGTTGCACGCTGATTCACACACTATATTTGAATGACGTGGAATGCAGTGTATAGCGCGCAGCATCTATCGCTCAAATTAAGATGCAAGTGAAATCATGCGATCATAAAGCAGAACACTATCGTTTCTTTTGACGCGCTACTTTAGTAGTACGCATCAACACACCGCCTGTCATGTCATCCGTCTCCTCGTCAGGACTGACCGACACCTCGATGTCCGTGGATCTGCTCTCGTTTCTCGCGTCCTCGATGGATGTACTCTGGGGCTCTTCGAGTTTGACGTTGTTATGAAGTGTTAAAGCGTCTGAGGAGCGGTTTCTGCCCCAGATGGACTTGCAGAGATCATAGTAATTCCAGTACACCCTGCCGTGGCCGTTGTTTTTGTGATGCTGGTATATTTTCAGGAACTTCTGCTTGAGTGTTTTCAGTTTGGTGGTGACCTGTCGCTTGGTTCTGTGGATTCCTTGCGCCCTCAGAAGCCTTGATATTTCAGCGTAAATAAGAGAGTCGCGAACCGTTCCGCTGATTTGCCTACTTATTTCTTCATCCTGTCGGATGTACAGCAGCGCCCTCGTCTCGGTGTCCGTCCAGTTTCTTTCTACTGACATTTCTTCATACATTTCGCGGCGTGGAAATCTTGGGAAATCACGTAAAGAGTTCATGTACACACAACATCAGTTGATTCTCCGCTTGCGCGTCACGTAGGCCTGCGAGTACACGACGTATGTGCGTCACTCGTTCTGAGCTTTGTGATTGGCTCAGACTCGCTGACCGCAGCATCTCTCTCTCTCTTCAGTTTTCTCTATGAATGGTACCACCATGCACTTTATGGAAAATAATGATAGATTTTGGACACAGTTATGTTTTTATATTAATTTTGAATTACAACGTAGTAGACTTATTTGTGACCCTGGACCACAAAACCAGTCATAAGGGTCAATTTTTATTTATACATAATCTGAAAGCAGAATAAATAATATTTATATTGATGTATGTGGTTCCTTAGGATAGGATACAATTTGGCTGAAATACAACTATATTTGAAAATCTAAAATCTGAGGCTGCAAAAAAAATCTAAATATTGAGAAAAATATTAATATTTCTAATTCAATTCTTAGCAATGCATTTTAGTAATCAAAAATAAGTTTTGATATATTTACAAATATCGCCATGGAATATGGATCTTAATATCCTAATGATTTTTGTCATAAAACAAAAATCGATAATTTCGACCCATGCAATGTATTGCTGGCTATTGCTACAAATATACCCGTGCATCTTATAACTGGTTTTGTGACTAAAGCCATTCAATAAACGTGAGATGAGCGTAAGTGGTCAATAAATAAATAATGGATATCCTATCTCAGGGTCATTGTGCAGAGGTTGCAATTTCACTTACACATAATTCAAAATGTTAATTATCGTCAACTTTCTTATCCAACTTCGTCTTGTACTTGGACCGGATTCCTCCATAACACAAGTATTCTACATTTTCAGATCAGACCTGGAGAAATGAGCTAAAACAGTGTCATATCTTCAGATGCAAGTGCAGCATCAAGTCCTAATAAGGAAAACATTCCTTGATAAATTGATAAAAGTTTTATTGTTATGTACATGCTAAGGCACTCAGTGCAGAACTGACCAACAGCTGACCGATCAAACCAACAATTACAAAAAAGGCTAAAATACAAACAGTCAATGAAAAAAAATACAAAAGCATTGCTTTGTGGAAAATGATTTATAAGCTTAAAATATGGAGTTTGTGTAAACAAACATACAAGTAGTATTACAGAGAATATACAAAGCTCCACCTGCAAAGAGATCAACAGTGTTGGACATCAGAGATCGAGTTAGATGAAGGCAAAAGAACATAATGGATAAAATCAACATTTGTACAAGAATAAAATTACTATCCCAAAATAATCAACGATACTGAGAAATACAGATACAGCTAGCTATAGCACTGGTCACATGACTCAAAGAAAACACATTTCACTTCCACCTCAAAGCATGTGACCAATACATGTCAATAAAACAACATGAGCAGAGCCAAATAATACAATTATGCCTGTATCACTGTTGCACAAAGTGTTGAAAATGTTATTGGTACACTACATAAGCAAGAAGATGGAAAAATCCACCAAATGTAATATCAAACATGTTAAATGCACTGAAACATGACCATTTCAGGAAACAGAACACCGTTTTGAGAAAATACATGAAACTTTAAAGAGAAATATTACAATTAATTGAGGTGTAGATACCACACATCTGAATATAAAGCTGCAGAGGATCTTTGATAACGACCATTGGCAGGTTCACCAAAAACACAAAGATTACATTTGCCCAGTGCATTGTGTCAGTAAATAACTTGATTCAAATGAAAATCTATAATATATCTGGGAGATTCCACTGCAAAACTATAGTCACGTGACACCTGATTGAGAAAACAACAGCTACAGAATATCTCTGTAATAACATAAGAAATGATTCATTATGAAAATATGATGAGCATCATGAAAAACATGACACATGATTCGGTATAAATCGATTAAGTTCATACCAATCTCCCTGATAATCCGAAATCCTGGTGTGATTTGTCATGATGGTTCTTGGCTTTGCTTTTGTTCGGTGACATAATTAATGTGCTCGATTCTGAACAGATAAGAGACTGATTGTTGTCTCATCTCTACATCCTGGAGTCGTTAAGCAGCACATAGGAAGAGTTTTTGGCTTTATATCGGGTCTGTTAGGAGACTGGGCATCTCACAGCTCAGAGACTCGCTCTCTCACTGACCACATCCTGCAGGCGTTTGAGCAGCACGTCATCGTTCTCTTGCCGCAGGCATTTAGATGGAGACTCGGTCTCATCGCCTTCCATGGTGAACGCCCGCTTCTTGCTCACCCCACCCTGACGGATCATCTGGTTTATGTCACTCAGCTCCTGAAGAGAAACAGGAAGCAGAAGGCTTTTAGATCCGACAACTCTAACTGGAAAAACTTACAGTAGAACCATTCAAATGTAAAAAGACAAAATTGGAATGAATTGATCAGTTATACTGACTGATAATACCCAGTTACATTGTGTGTCATTGAATCATTGAATATGGACATTCTTCAGAACACCGTCTTTTATGTTCCACAGAAGTCAATCAAGTGGATGTGTAAAAATTGTCATAAAATATTCCGTTAAGGGAATTATTACTGTTGATGCTTGTTGTGACATCCTGTGGTTTGACTAACCTTTGATGGGCTGCCAGTGAACTTGTACGTGTACGCAGTACTGGGTGTGAGACTTGAGCTGTTTTTATGAGGAGAGACAAAAATGGAGTGTCTCTGAGAAACACGGCGAGGAGAGAGAGGCTGAGCGCGAACCGACGGAAACGGAGATAACGGAGGAGCCTCCATCTTTACAGAGAAAGAGGGAGAAACAGTCAAATACTTTTGACAAATTATCAACAAAAAATAAAATCAACAGTTATTTTAAAAGACAATTTTCTAAATAAACCGTAATACACCAACCTTATTATCAAGTGTGGATTGTGCATATTTGAGAGCGAATGATTTCATCTTCAGCACGTAAGCGGAGTTGTAGAACTGGATGAGGTCTCCTCTTTCCTCTGATTGGCTGTCAGCCTCTGTTGTGTTTGCCTGTTCCGTCCTCTCATTGGCTGTAATCACAAACAAATACAACTAAATTATTTTAAAATTCAATAAAAACAGGAGACTTGCCAACATCAAAACTAAATAGTAGTGTTGTCAAAGTTGTCGATTTTTTTATCAGGATTTTTGTGCAGATTAACATCTTGGAAAGGAGAGCTGGTTATGTATTCTTAATAGGTCGTGTTTCAGTCACTATTTCATAATTATTCCGTTGTGTGACAACAGAAACAGTCAAATATATCAGTGAAAACTGTTTTATTGAGAATTTAGCTGCATAAAAATACAGTATGCGGGCAAAGAGAGGGAAACAAATGCAATTATATATGTACATTTTACATGGTTATCAGAAGTGAGCTGCCCTGTCCTGAAAAATGGAAACAGGTTTGTGTCAGTAAATTGCTCAGTGCAAAGAAAGAGAAGTGAACCTGGAATTTCTATTTTCCTGAGTCTAATAGACATGAACAAGTTCTTTGAAAAACATCTATAACTTTTGAAACATGTCTACTCTTTATGCTCAATGTTGACTATGGTTTCACTGATAATAAACATATATTTGCATAAAGCATCCATATTTGTACATGCACATGTTGATTATAGTATTAAAAACTTGAAAATTATTAATTTAAGGTACATTTAGAACAAATTAGAATGTGTGATTAATTGTGATTAATCATGAGTTAACTCATGACAATCATGTGATTAATCGCGATTAAATATTTTAATCGATTGACAGCCCTATTTAGGTATACATTACACACACACATTCAAAATTTTGAGATTAGTAACATTATGTTTTTGAAAGAAGTCTCTTCTGCTCACCAAGGATGAATATAGATTATATTTGTATTATTGTTTTAAATGAAATGTATTCCTGTGATGCACAGTTGAATTTTCTGCATTATTAGTGTCCCAAAGTATCTTAAATGTCACATGATCCTTCAGAAATCATTCTAATATGCTGGTTTGCTGCTCAAGAAACACCATTTTCTTCAGTAATATATTGTGCATTAGAAAAAAAGGATAAAGAAACATTTAGGACATTGTCCTTACACTGTTCTGCCGGTGGATCCACTTCCATGTTCTCATCTGTCTGCTGCTCTCTGGGACGCCTCTTCAGTAAAACACTGCGGTACACCTACAAACACACCAACAAGATGTTGTGGATGCTGGTGCACCAAAACCTCATATGTGCTGTCATCACAGCTCAAAGTCCAAGGTTTTTGACTTAAAGAAGCTGGGGCAAACAGACATTGTGTACCTTTGAGATGTACGTGCATTTCCACATTAAGCTCATGCACAAAAAAAACAAAAACAGTAACAGTTGAAGGTTTGAAAGTTGATCTACTCACGTGACTGTTGGCTTGAGGTTGGGTTCGGTAGCATTTCATAATGTCCTGAAAAGTGTGCTCTTCTTTTGTGATCTGCAGAAGCAGCAAACAAGTCAACAAAGAAGAATAGGGGAAAAAATGATTCTATAATATACACAAGCAAACGTTTGGGTCAATTTTCAAGTTAATACTTATCAGCAAGTACTAATTTTTACTTTGATAATAATAGGAAATGTTTATTTTTTTGCAAATCAGTATATTAGAATGATTTCTGAAGGATCATGTGACACTGAAGACTGGAATAATGATGCTGAAAATTCAGCTTTGCATCACAGGAATAAATTACATTTTGAAATACATTAAAATAGAAAACACTTATTTTTAAATTGTAATAATATTTCACAATATATCTGTATTTTTACTACAAATAAATATAAACGTAAATAAGTGCAAGTGTGCATAAGTGAGAAAAAAAAATCTTAAGACAAATTTAAAAGGTAGTGTGTAGTGTTTCAGTTTATGTCAACTGCTGTAGCTCGGCACAATAGCGTTGCAGTAGCTCATCTCTCCACATTTCTAAAGCCGTACCTTTGATATAACGTAGACGGCACAGAGCAGCAGCTGGTCCAGGTGCCTGTCCTTCATCAGGTCAGTGCAGTGCAGCAGCGAGTGCTCAAAACACGTCCAGATCTTCCCTCGCAGCTCTGAAGAGATATCCAGCTTCAGACACAGGTCTCGCAGACGCACACTGGCTAAATGATACACCTGACAGGACAAGCAACAGCATATATGCACTTCTGCTAACAAAGATCTTCATTCAAGAGCAGATGTAAAAGCCCAGCACACATGTCCTCACCTTCCTGAAGAAGAGGGCGAGGGATCCTGTGCGGCGGGGTCTGTTGACGGCCGGTGGCTGTGTGTCGGAGCTGGCGGGTGGAGCTGTGGTTCGGCTGGGGGAGGCGGTCAGTAAGAGTTGAGCGGTGAGGGGGTTCATATCACTGGCCTGAAGTTGGATGACTGTGATGCCGCCCATGTTGTTCTTTATCACTAAAGGATGAGGAACCATCACGTCAACAACAATAGGAATTTTTGTGTCTCTTTTTGTCAAATAAATGTCAACAAAAAACAAAAGTGGTACCTGGCAGTGGAATGGTGAGGTGCTGGCCGTTTCCGGTGGCCATGGTGAAGACAGTCGTTGTGGTGGTGGTGTTCTGGTTGTTTTCTGAGGTGTTGGGAATGATTTTGATGGGAGTGACTGAGATTCGTTTCACTGGGGACTGCGTTGGAGGATCGTCACCAAACAAGCGTCTCTTGGCGCTGCCGGCTGCAGGTGAGCTGTACCGGTCGTGGAGAAAGATGGGAGACTGAGGGACGTCTAAAAGAGAAAGAAAAATGATCCGTATAAGTACATCTTTCTCAATATTTAAAGAATCACAAAGACATATAAACACAGATTCATTGTTTTGCTCTGTGTAAAACAAATCAGGTCTGAAGGGGTAAAAATAAGATTAATATTAAAAACAATGAATAATCTTTTTTAGTCCATTGATGTTAGCTTTGAGGTCATCTGTATGCTTGCAAATAATTTGATAAAAGGTAACACTTTACAATAAGATTCCATTTATTAACATCCGTTAACAGGAACTAACAATGAAAAATACTTGCAAAGCATTTATTAATCTCAGTTAATATTCATTTCAATGTTTACGAACACATTATTCAAGTTCAAAGTTGTATCCGTTAATATGAATTAATGGTCGTGACTCGTGAGCTAACATGAACAGTTGTACTTTAATTAATTAACGTTAACAAAGATGAATAAATCCTGTAACAATGTATTGCTCATTGTTAGTCAATGCATTAAATAATGCTAACTAATGGACCTTACTGTAAAGTGTTAACTAAATGATTAAATTGTAATATTTCAAACATGCATTTTAAAATGGTAAATGGACCAAATATATTCCTAATAATTTTGTTCAAACAAACACTCTGAAATGTCCCTCCTTTTTAATAGTATACACATTTATGTGGTCTAGCCTTATTTTGAGAAGTGTAACTTGGTACCTTTGCGTGCGCTGGAGCCCAGGCCTGTGCGGACCTCCCTGATGCGAGGGTGGATGATGGGGGATAGCGCCACCAATGGGAGGTGAGTGGGACCGCCTGCATTGTTCCCCGTGTCAAAATTACTGGGAAAATTCACCTAAGAATCAAATACAAAACATATATTATATAATTTAATTGGCCTCAGTGATCCTATTTACAATATGTTCACCTAACAAAGTGGTTTTGTATGTGTGTGTGTGCGTGTATGTATGTACCTCTTCTACAGTGGGGACTTTATTATTAGCGTTATTGAGAGCTGTCCACAGGGCCGAGTCTTTGGTCCAGGCTTTGCTTTCCAGCACCTGCTCCTCTACACTGTTCAAATGCTTCACCATGTCCCGGGACAAACCCTCCTCGGAGCGGATGAACACCTCAATCACCTACATAAACACATGTACATTTGCTTTAGCACTTGAAAATAAACAGTTTTTATTAAAGGACTCTACAGTTTGTTGTGATTTTTTTGTCATCAATATCTACTGCAACGTGATGCAATAGTACACCGTTCTGTACCTTGTAAAAGTAGAATGGCTGGATCTGAAAAATGTCCAGTATCCAGGGGAATGTTTTCTGAGAGCTGTACGCAAAAAGCACCACCTCCAGACAGCACGCCAACAGGGAGCAATGGAGCACCTCCTGCTCCAACAGGACCTGATAGAGATCAGGAGAGGAAGAGGTAAGACAAAAATCAGAAAGCAACAGCTGTAGATATAAAACACAAAAATAGCATCTGGCAAAAATCTATTTTCCTCTTTCTGTTTGGTGATAAATACACATTATATGGCATCAGGGTGATTTGTTTTACTAGTACATTTATCAAGTTTAGTCGTTACACTGACTTACCGCCATGTCTTTCCCTTGTAACCTCTTCATCTCTTGAGTCATGATATTCTCCAGGATCTTAAAGTACAAGATCTCCGCCAGCTTCAGACGATTCTCTGCAAAATCTACACACAAGAACCAGCACTCACTTACAAGATGAAATATGTGGCTTTCATAACAGTCACCTATAATAAACATCATTTGTTTTTTTTGATGTGCAGTATATCTGACCCATGTGTGCTCCTGGCAGGTCATCTGTGGGTTTGGTGTAGGCCTGTTTAAACTTCTCTCCCATGGTCTTCACTCGGTTCAGAATGGATTCAGTGGGATTTCGAGAGCAGGAACTATAAAAGCATGGTGAAAAAAATCTAACTATATAAGAAAACTGAGGGCTGAAGACTGAGGGCCAGTTATACATTCTTGGATGCGCATGCATATCACCATGTCTAATTTATATTCGTGGGTGGTTTGATTTTGGCGGATACTTACTTAAAGATTTGGACCAGAGCATCGCTTGGAGCGTTTCGGAGGCCGGACACCATGCTCTGCAGGCGACTCACACTTTGGGTAGCTGAGGAAACGGGGGTGACCAGCACCTCTTTTTCCTTCAGATACCGTCGACCTGTTAGAGGTGTAGAGGGAGCGAGGGAACGCGTCTGTGCAAAAACAGCAGGATGACTTTTTTAAAGAATACTTCTATTCAGCAAGCCCACATAAAATTCAAAGAATCCTGAAAAATGTATCACCATTTTCAACATTGATGATGATAATAATATTTTTTTCTTAAGCAGCAATAAGCATATTCTGAAGGATCATTTGACACTGAAGACTGGAGTAACACTCATTAATTAGCATGATAAATGTTACTTTAATGTGGCAGCAGTGAAAGAAATCTTCAGTACCTTCTCAAAGTGCTGCTGAAGGTTGTTCTCCACCTGCAAGCGGGCGGATAGTTGACCTGACGGAGGCTCAGCGGTGGCCTTGCGAGGTGTGCCGATCTCCTCGTCTGCGTCGGCCCCCAAAAACACTCGCTCATCAAAATCCCCCACAGTCAAAACATATTCCTCATACTCACGATTGATGGCTTTACTGAGAAAAAAAACGGTAACACTTATTCACTATTAACTACGACTTTTCCCTCAATACATTCATAATCTTATTAATAGTTAGTAAGGTAGTTGTTAAGTTTAGGTATTGGGTAGGATGCAGAATAAGGCATTAATATGTGCTTAATTACTACTAATAAATGGCTAAGATTCTAGTAATATGCATGCTAATAAGAAACTAGTTAAGAGACCCCAAAACAAAGTGTTACCAAAAAAAAAAAATACTATAATATCTAAGTACTTATTGAAAGAAGGCATTTCATTTTATGTCAAATTCTTTTTAATTTAAATCCAAAATTTCTGGAATTGCCAAAAATATATAAAAAAATGAAAGAAATAAGGACACAGACATTATTAGGCATATGCTTACTTGTTGTCTTGAAAATTTGGGGTATCCAGTAATTCAGTCAGAGTCTCATCATCACCTTTTAATATCTGAGAAAAATAAGGGAATATTTTCAGAATATGGCAAGCATGACCAAGCTTAAACATTCATGATGTTCTTGCAGTGCAGATTGATTGTAAACGTGTGTGTGTGTGTGTGTTCCTCACTCTTTTCTCAAACAGTGTCTTTATGTAGGGTTTGAAGTAGTGCTCCTTTATGCCTTTGGCCTCCACCACCAACCCATCATGCAGCTCACACAACTTGTCAATGACACAGGGTATGTCCTCCAAGTTTTCTGTGTCCTTTGGCAGTCCTAAAGAGAGGTGAGCAGAACACTATACATGAAGCATTCACAACCTACTGATCGGATCATAAATTAATCTTTAAAAAATGTTTTCAGTTCATATTTCAGTCATACATCGAAGCATCTGTATACTAATATACTCCTAAACGCTGATTACTACAAGTAGACTGAAACCGTGGGTAACAACTTTATTTTAGGGTCTCTTAACTAGTTGCTTATTAACATGCATATAAGCAAATTAAGAATTTATTGAGGGAAAAGTCATAGTTAATAGTGAATAAGTGTTCCCTATTCTAAAGTGTTTTCAAACAGTGTTAATGTGATATAACTGATGTTCTGAGGTCTGACCCATGTAGCACAGGAAAGAAAACAGATCTCAAATTATTTAATAGGGTCATTGATGAACAGTTATAAGTTGTAGTTTTTTTAAATGAACTACAACTTCACATATTCAGTCAATATTCCAAAACTAAGTGCACTACCTTGCAAGAAACTCCTCTAATGCAGTCAATGGACTCACTTGTAACTCTGTCTGCCTTCTCAAGGATAATGACTTGTAAACAGAAAATCAAGAATTAATCAAGGGAACATTCTCTGGCAGCGAGGTGAAGGGAGTTTTACCTCTGAAGTATTGATTGATGAGATCTTTCTTGTTGGAACACATGAGGGCGTTACAAAACACCAGGTCCAGACAGCAGAGCAGGAGGTGATAGGAGTTGACCAGGTCATCTCCGATCATATGGAAATTACCTGAAATAACGTCATGGGTTTACTTGAGCATTCAGAACATTTCAAATGAGTCATCCAGAAACTTGTGCCAGATCATTCAGAGTTAGAGATGTACATACATAAAAATACACTACTGTTCAAAAGTTTGGAGTCATTATTTAAAATATCCTTCAAAAACATTCAAAATCTTACCAATCACAAACTTTAAAAAATGTAGGCTTTTTACTCATGTTTGATGGTAAATCTTCACAATTTATGTATTCATTATGGATGTGAAATAATGGCTTGTTTCCACTGAGAGGTACAGGTCAGTACAGTACGGTACTATTCGGGATGGCACACCCTGATCCAGCTTGTGTTTCCACTGCCAAAGGTAACCCTTACTTGATAGGCGTGGTGTATGCCGGAAAATAGAGATCGATAATAAAGCGCGACAATAACCACAACTCTGCCTCTTTTTGTTTAATGTCAGTTTCAATGAACAGTAATAGCCATTATAAAAGTATATGTACAAAGTATAAGAGGCTTATACAAGAGGAAATAAAGACAAAAGCAAACAATTCAGTCAAACGTATGCTACAAAGTCAGCGCTGTACTACGGTAAAGTGCAAAATAAATATATAAAGTTAAACATTCACTTTTTTGCTCAGCCAAAACGATATAACCATGAACAAATAATAGATTCATGAGACCACGAATGCCTGTTAAATATACCTCAAACGAATTGTGTCTCATGTTGAATCACTACAGAGACATCAGAGCCAGCGGCAAACGACGGAAGGACTAGCCGAGCGGAAGACTGCTCGAGGCGGATACACAAGCACTGAGCGCCCGGTGATCACCTGGCATTGCACATTTACCAAATAGATGCTATCTTTATAAATAAACCACAGATTTGAGTTTTAAACTACATCCTCGCCTGAAAAACTCTTAAAACTACATTTCATGACACGATAACAGTAATATTTTGAAAAGTTTTTGGGCAATGACGTTTCACAAGTCAACAAGAACAGACAAGAACACATATTGAGAAACGCTATTGTCTGTGTGAAAATATAAAATGATAAAATGCACTGGTATATTTTTTTGTGTTTGCGTTAGAGGTGGGCATAGATTAATTTTTTTAATCTAGATTAAGCTAAAATATCAGAGTGAAAGTCATCATAGCTTGCGTAGTATAGACCCAGCTCCCAACCCAACTTTGAGAATAGATTAACGGCGATATTTTTTTTATCGCCGATAAGAGTCTCACGTTAACGCAGCACGTTAACGCCGATAACGGCCCACCACTAGTTTGCGTACATGTACACTCTGATGTAAACAAGCCTAACACGGACAGCAGAGCGGAACAAGTGAAGGAGAAGCTTTATAGTAGTTTAGCTCCACCTTTTTGGTACCCTTTGCTGTGCTAGGTACTCCAGCTGAAGGATGCCAAAAAAGTGGTACGGTACGGTTCGCTATTTTGGTACCATTCACAACTTCTGACAGTGGAAACGGAAATAATTGCATACTGTAATGTACTGTACCGTACCGTACTGCTCAGTGGAAACGAGCCATAATTAACAGATTTTTTTAGTTTACGTAGTTAATAGCATTAAATGACACAGACTGTGTAAGTAGTCTAATCTAAACCATACCGACGGTGTATAGTTCAAAATTACCTTTTGTATATACAAAGAGAGTCCAACAGAACTTGAAGACGTCACTGATGTGGCATGGAAGACGCCTACAAAAGAAAGAAGTATATACATGTTACCATTTTCTTTTTCAAAAGGAAGCTATGAAAGGAGAGAGAAGGCAGGCAGATGTACCGATGTTTGCGGCTTCTAGACAGCCGGGGCGGTTCACCCTGAGGATTCTGAAACAGGTCCAGGAATATTGGCTCAAATTTACGAAAAATCACCGTTGACACTTCGAAGTTGCGCTCCAGTCGACTTATGCGGCTGCGGAAATCCTGAGAGAGGTTCGACATGTCCGACCATTTCTTCATCTTGCTGAAGAACTGGATCAAACTAGAGGAAAGAGAGCATAACAACACTCACATCTTAATACAAACATTACAAATGAAAATCCTTGAATGCATAAAATAAATGCTCTTGCCATTGTCTTTCTTACTCTAAAACTTTTCCATTAAATTACAGGAGAAGACGGCCATCCTGATAGTATCTGTTTGAGATGCTTACCTGAGCTTCGCCGAGCGCAGGATCCTTGTAAGAGAAACGCAGTTGCCCTCCATCACACCCCGTCCCACAGTGGGGATGGAGCTCTTCCTACAGGCAGCATACAGAGAGCAGGCCAGCCAGTGAACGACATCGCCCTGAGATAACCAAACACATAACACAAATCAACACGGATCACACACAGCTAAATGAACCCTAAAGCCCATATGAGTTACATTCATTTGTAAGGGCTCTAAATTAGCACCATAACCAGAGATTGCTGAAAAACCTACTACATGCCTTCTATCGTATGATTGATAGTTTTAGACTTTTTAGTATAATTGTAAAAATGATCACCTTAAGGCAGTGGTTTACATGTCTGTGATTACTGCAACTGCATTTGGTTGTAACATATGTCAACTTCCTGTGTATACTGTCTATCCCCTGTGTATACTGTCAGTGTGTGAAATGTGTATACTGTTATTTATGTATATTGTCAAGAGTACATATGTTGTACATAACGATCTCACTGATTACATTACAAGCTAAAATAATTGTATGTTACTTTATGGCCATATAAATATCACAAACTGCATAAACACACATGCGTAAACCTTATTTTTAAGGGTTCAATAAACTGGCATGATGACCATGATTCATGTCAGTTTTTAAGAAGGTAAAGCTTGAATAAAATGAACACCACTTGTATCTTTAACCTACAGAAACCTGACAGATCTAGCAGCCAGTGAGAAAAATGCATCTTTCCCAGCATTCCCTTTAAATGACTTCCTCGTCTTCTCTTTGTGATTGTGTCATGTGACAATCCAGGGAACCCTCAGTCATTTCTGAAGCAGAACACGAATACAAACGCGTTTTAAATGGTATTATTTGATGTATCTCTGGACACTTTGAAATGAGTGACATCGGTGTAACACCTATAGTATTTTACTAAAATGTAATACCTGTGGTATTACACCGTACTATAGGTAGAACTAGAGTATTTCGATATGTACCATGGTAACGTTAGTATAAGGGTGTCCATGGCATTCGCCCAGTGTGAATGCCATTACTAGTTCTGGTTATTTTGACTAACTTATGTGTCTGTATGAACACACAGACGAGCTGAAGGCGCCAGCTGATGCTGTCGTTTAGTCGTTGTTTGAATGTGAATTAAAGTCGCACCTCTAGCGTGTAAGTGTTCCAGATGGAGCTGAAGTTCTCAAGCGCTTCTGCTGCCGTCTCTTCGTCCATATTGAGCTCCTGACAAAGCCCCTCGAAATTGCTCCGAATCGAACCATCGGCTGATTTAACGGACTCCGAATCCGTTTCATCTCCACGCATTGCTGGAATCTGTATCCGTTAAAACCCGTTAATGTCCAAAGAAAAGTGTTTGGGTAAAACACGGAGTTGACCCGGAGCGCCGCTAACCTCCCAATGCTATCCCACAATGCCGAGACATAAGAATGGCGCGAAAACGGGCTCCTCTCAGCCAATGGGCGAACAGGAGTAGAATGGCGTCATTACAACAACAAAGACGACAGCGAGGAAGCATGGAGGATTTAAACTTCCTCACAGAACTGTTTACCAAACTATTACATTAAATATGAACACATACACAATATAATAAGCGCCGGCTTTAAACTAGTCACCCGCTTTACTCTTTATTCCGGAACTTAATCTGTAACACACACAATAAACAAATGTGTTAAGGAGAATTGTAATCCGTTTTGTTGCTTTTTTCCCCATCTCATTTTATATATTCTTATCTTACATAATTTGACATGTTTATACTTCATAATATTTAATTATTATTACACATATTGACATGGTATATGTAATTATAAAGTCAATAAAAAAATCTCCATTGATAGATATTTAATGACTTTTTAAACATTAATTTATCTCAATTTAATTAAATCGCTGAGTTGTGTAACTACGAATCAGTCATTAGCTAGAAAAAGCACGAAACTAGAACTAGATAAAAACCTGCACATTTAAAAATTGTTTGACAGGCAACTAACTGATCAACATAAGACATTGACTTGAAAGTTGAAAGTCATCTTTTATTGCACAATAAAAGATCACATACCATGGTTTGAATTATATGATTGGTCCACATCGGTGTACAGGAGATATTTGAACAAAAACAAACAAAATATCCCTCAAAAAAGAATACAAATGATAAAATAAAGTAATAAAAACACCCACAAATCTCAGCATTGCTGCAGATTTCATACCAAGAGTATAAGTTCTCTTTTTATCTTGTGTAATCATCCCAATATAGTGCACTTGCGTCAATGTAACTACGAACTTACAGTACTCCCTTGTCATGAACACTGACCATGGTTATTCTACAAGATCTTGAGGAACAGAACCTCAACATAGGCTCAATGGTGACGCAAGAGTGGTACACGACGCTCTACTGTAGGACTTAAGTCTGTCTGGCTAAGCAGATGTTACAAGAAACACCCCATAGTAGCCTGACTTGCATACACTTTTAAGTATGGGATGTTGCTCTGACTCATGTTGTGACTGGGTCTTTTTAGCAGGTCCTGACATGCAAACACTGACAGTGGCAAAGCAAAATCCTAATACGTGCATATTTGAAAGCATCGGAAATATTGAATGCTGACAGAGTCTGATCAAAATGACACTGGCATTTGGTGCCATACATCTCCCCATTCTCACTCCCCATCGGAAATGCACTATGCAAAGCTACTACAATGATCTCGCTTTGATCAACCCATTAAAATAAATGGAGGTAGGGGTCCAATGGGAAGGCTTTTTTGCTCTCGAGAGTATCTGGTATATAGCAACTCTCCAGAGACGTATTATACACACAGATACAGTCAACATTACCGTTTTCAGAACAGTTCAGCTTTTATGGAAAGTAAATCACTGGATCAGTGTAGACATCCCATACAGGAAAACATCCAAAACCTGGAGACAGCAAATATGTACATGTTGCAATACACAGGGAGACAACGCAGAGACAGTAAAACAATAAATACAGGTAAAACTTGAAATTGATCAGATGTTTAGATGAACCACCAAATAGTTTCAGCTAGGGAGAAAGACAAAAACAGGTATCTGGAGTGTTACAAGGACACAGGATTGAATATATATTCATTAAACTTCAAATGAGCCCAGATACTGCACCAGGGAGACTTTCTTTTCATACACCATGATTCAAATTTAATTCAACTGGAGTGTTTTTCCAACAATATTGTTGCGTTTTCAAACTGTACATTTCCAACAAACAGTACATGTATAAAATCAACACACAACCAGCAACGCAGCATTCTCAGTCTAACAGTCT
Organism: Gymnocypris eckloni scoliostomus; assembly: GCA_027564155.1. Lineage (NCBI taxonomy): Eukaryota > Metazoa > Chordata > Actinopteri > Cypriniformes > Cyprinidae > Gymnocypris > Gymnocypris eckloni. Next base: position 22,558,881 of record CM050419.1, on the reverse strand, counting down.
GAACTCTCCAGTTGTACATATACTGGCTGTGCTTCTCCTGAACTTTTGAAGGCCTTTAATGGAGTTACAAACTCAAAACGTCAAAAGTAAAGATAACACAATCATCCAGACGTCTAGACAATGTTTGTGCGTTTTTGTTCACCAGATGTTACTGAGAAAGCAGTGCAGGGACAATAGAAAGATCTGAGGTAAGCTTTCAGACTAACAATGAGCCATTTTTGAAAGTCGAGTAGACTTTGTGCTTTGCAATACAGCTTTGAATGAGTTGAGAGGAAAGAGGCCTGTTATTTGAAAGGTTTATAAGCTGAAGTTTTACACAAAAAATGCACAAGAAGGCCAGTATCTGTACAACTAGATTTGAACCAGTATGACCGAGACTGCTTCCCAAAATGTTGACACTGTACACAAGTACTTTGATATATATTTTCCAACATAAAGATGTAACAAACATCCATATATAAACCACTAAATAAGGCATTGCAATGTGAACAATAAAATAGATGTGATGAGAAAGGGGAGATGTCGTATTTGGTGAATTTGGCAAAGTAAAAAGAGAAATAAAAGCTAAATAAATTACATCATGTCACAAATAGTGTGACAAGGCAACAAACAGCATGTTTTTTGAAGGTGACCATGATTTTGTTTGTTTGTTTAGACAAGAAATTTACAGTACAGGTTTACATAGGTCAAAATGTACAGGAAGTGACATGTGCCAGCGTGCGCATGCGTCCACACGAACACACATAAACAAACAAGACGGAACACAACTACAGGTAAACATTCACCAAAAAGACTGTGCAAAAAACGTTTTCACATCAGAAAACTGAAAAAAATATATATAAAATACAAGATGAAAAGGTGGAAAATGAACACTCCCACAAAAGAGAGACCCTGTTGAGACTGGGGAGAAAACGAGTTAAATTATCTCTGTTATCAACTAGTGTAAAGTATTTCAAATTAAAGAAACACTCGTGCTGATTTTTTTTACACGTCCTCCCAATATGAGATATACTGTTGAGGAAAATTAACATTGTTTGCTTGTAAACAAAAGTAACGGCAATATACAGCTAGATAGATTTACATGTTTTCAAAAATCTCGGTAGGTTTTACTCTCCAGTGTTTTCAAACGCACCAGAGAAGATAAGAGCAATGTAACCCACGAGGAGAACGTGACGCTCTGACGTCTTTCTGTCAACCCACCAACCTAAGGGCTTTCGTGAAGGCAATAAAACTGGGATTTGCAAAGATATTTGTCTTATTTTGGGTGAAGGAATATTTAACCAAAAACTTAACTTTCAGTCACAATTTATTCCCCCTCATGTTATTTCAAACCTGTAGGAGATGTTTTGAAGACTGCTCTTCTCCACATAAAAGCACAATGACCAGGCACAATGACCAGGGGCAAAAAAGTGCTAGAAAAGTAGCTCAAATCAATTATCCACTATATTCCAAATTATCTAAAGACAGAAGGTAGCTTTAATAAGGAAAAGTAGTCATACGGAGAAGTTGTATGGTCATTTTTGCAACTTCTTAAGGTGAGCATGCGGCTTTTATGCTCCACAGAAGACATTCATACAGGTTTGAATGACATAAGGGTGAAATATTGACAGAACTTTAATTTTAGGGTGAATTATGCTTTAAAATTCACTAAAAACAGAGTTCTCACAATTTTCTACCATCAGGCTTATTTTATAAGCCCGTGTTCCAAAACCATTTAGAACCAAGTCTCATCTATGGAACGAACCCTTCACTCTTCAACTTGCAGCACCCCTAAAAATATATAGCCACCTCTATAATGATTAGTAGTATCTCAACGGGGGCATCTTATCAAAGCAACCATGTGGAAATGACATCAAAAATAACAAGACAAACAAAACAAATTGTTGGATTGTTCTTTGCCATCAATTTCAAGCCTTGCTCTTTTTGAGTTTCCATTGCACTCACCATGTTGCACTCATGCCACCTATAGCTTTGTAAAGGATTTAGGTTAAAATTTTCACTAAAATGAATACATAGCAGCAAGCAACTAAGAACAAAAATACTGTGATCCATCAAGACTGTATCAGATGCAGCTCTGCTGGTACTCTACCTATGGGATGAGTTTTCTTTAATTATTCTGAGAAATGTTTCAAAACACAAATCTAGGTCTTATGCAACTATAAGAGAGTGATCCGAAACACCACAAAGTGAGACCGCCGTCTGTTTTTTGCACAATACCAACATACTACTGCTTTCTGAGAATCTGTGAAAGATGTAGTGAATAACACCTAATCGAAGGGGAAAATGCTGGGGTCACTAAGAGCGTTCTCCGTCAGTAGACAGAATCGTCTGAATATCCATTCCCATGATGCAAAAGGAACACGCTAACACCAATGATGATGTCCCTTTTTTAGGATTCACGACCTCTGAGTGTTTGCATGCATCAAGTGTCCATTTCTTTAGCACACACTCAAAAGGTAGAGTAGAAGTCAGTGAAATTACAAGGGCAGATCTATAAACAATACATTGATAATCAAAGTCCTATACACAAACTTTACCGACATGACATACACAAAAGTACTGCCGCCCAAACGTGAGGATGCATTCTAGTCTCCACCATCAAAAGAGCCTTAAACATTTGACTCTGTTTCCTCTCCTATCTCGTTTTTGTCCTTTTCCTCAGTACTTTTATCCTCAGAAGGCCCTTTTATAGGGTCAGAAGGATCTCGGACCTGAGCTAAATCTACATCAGGTCCGCCTTCTTCCATTCCGCCCTCTTGGCTCTTTTGTTCGGTTGTCTGTTCATCTTCAACCTCCTTCGATTCCACACCATCTATATGCACACAAACATTGCTGCTTCCCTCCTCTGCTCCTTCCTCCCTAATCTTCTTCCTCTTCCTCTTGGGGCTGCCCGTGCTGTCTGCTGCGGAATAGAGGGCAGTGCCATTATACTGCCCGGTGGCAAGAACATATGTGGATACAACAGACTATGTGACATTCCCGGGATTAGAAAGGGGTTAAAGGTCAAATGGCTGCCGGTGCTTGTGATGCTACTACTACTACTGCTAGTGGCCGCAGATGTAGACACCGAAGCGGACACTTTCTTCTCTTCCCCTCCTTGCTTTGCATCCTCCTTGTTCCCGTTCTCCGTGCTCATTGGAGAGCTTGAGTTCTCACGCTGAGGCGCAGAATCCCAACTGTCAGCCGGGCTGGAGGTTGAGGTTACGGTTGCAGAGTTCGTCGAAGTCACGATCGCTGAAGTGGAGGATGCGGTTGCAGTGGATGTCGCTGTGGACATCGGTTGATTTATCATCCCACTCATGTGAGCGCTGTACATGGATGGCTGCACGGCCGCCATGCCATGTAGCATCATGGGCAGCATGCTGAGTCCATTCTTGGCATCTTCTCCTGATACAGCGAAACCATGAGGAAAGCCCATGATACCGGCTAGCGGAATACCAGGGACATTGCGGAGATTGGATAAGCTAACCAGATCCATGCTGCCAATGAGCCCACCGTTCATGAAGAGCGGACCCATGCCAGCAGCGAGCTCGGGGGCTTTGGGCATCTCGCTGCGGGGTCGCCTGCCTCTCTTACGCGGACCGGGATCCCGACACACGGGTGCAGAGAGGATGCGTGTGAATTTGCCCTCTGGTAGAAAACCCTGGGATAGTGCGATACAAAAACTTATGTTGGTTTACAAGGAACAAATTAATTCAGTATCTATAAAAGTCAAAGACTATAGTATTAATGTATAGGATAAAACATTTACATATACATGATATAAAATTATAAGTAGTTTTGTTCAAAATCATGATCAAAATCAAGAGTCAACTCTCATTAATTGCAGTTAAAATGTGCATACATATTATATGTTTTATCTCTTAAACTTGGGTTGGATTTCAATGGAATGGATTTCAGTCAAACACTGACACTCGAGCAGTTAAAATATTTTATATATATATATGAAAATAATACTATAATAATATAATTATTATATTCGCTAGATAAGACCCTTATTCATCGTCTGGTATCATTTATAGCCGCACTGAAACTGTAATTTTGACCTTCATCCGTTTGGAGTTCATTGAAGTTCACTTTATGGATAAATAAAAAATCCTGGAATGTTTTCATCAAAAACCTTAATTTCTTTTCGACTGAAGAAAGAAATACATAAACATCTTGGATGGCATGGGGTGAGTAAATTATCAGGACATTTTCATTTGAAAGTGAACTAATCCTTTAAGCAAGATTGTGATTCCTTCCACTCCAAACCTATATATTTCAGGCAACATTTAGATGCTGAACCTTAACAATTAGTATATGTTCAGGTTAATACATATTCACAAGTGGATTCACTGGAACAATCTCGGCTCCGCTTCTTACAGTTTCCAGTCTCTTTCTAGACAGAATATAAATGACTCACCGAATGCTTCACCACATCCGCCCAATCAGGTGCCACAGAGTATTCTGAGTTTGCATCCAGCCACCGGGAGAGCTCTTTAATCGCTGGAGCCATAGCGCCTCCAAGCTGCAACCAGAGGAATTGTCGCATTAAATTGAAATGAAATAAACAACAAAGGATAGTATGTTTGCATGTTTTCTTACCCTGCGGCCTGTGTTTCTGTGCACTACTGGGACTCTCTCCTCCCCAGTTAGAGAGTTGACGTCGAGTTTGGATGGGTCTTTGCAGCGATGCCTTCTCTGTTTTGGGCGCTCCAGGAAGCTGTGCAATATGTTTGCATTCTGAGACTTAAGAAAGATGTGCAATATAAATCAAGATATATTAATGCATTAAATATGAAATATATTATTTGTTTCAATACTTGTATTATAAGCTGTATACAATAGAAATTTACATTTAGAATCATTTGATTAACTTTCTAGATGGAAAAATAGTGTAAACAACCTTGCAACTTTTTTTTAAAGCTCCTTAAAAGTACACACATCAACATGAAATTTAATTTGCATATACATCTGTTTTGGTAGAAATGTGACGTATTTACTAGTGAAACAGGACATTTACAATGTAAGACAAAAAAAATAAGCCTTAACTTTTCTAATAAGAATTGAATAGTTGTTTATAATTTCCAAAAGAAAAGGTCACAAAAATATTATGACTTCAAACTAAGTTCTGTTCTAACTTACCGGAAAAGCAGAAAGCTCCATGTTGTAGTTAGGGTTTTGTCTGAGCCATTCCATTAGGCCTTTACTGGCTGTTTCTCTGTCCATGCTCATATTCAGGGTCTCTGTGGCTGGAGGAGGTGCTGAAGAGGGTGCTGGAGGCGGGGTAGGAAGTGTAGTCGGGGTGGCTGGAGGGCCTTCTGACTGGGAGGATGTGGAGGACACAACAGGGTGGCTGATGCTCTCTGACCCGCTCTGTGGAGTATACAAAGATAAAAACAACACTTGCCAGTTATATTGATTTATTAATATGATTTATTTTAGTGCCATATCAGCATCAAAGGCTTTTTTCGTGGCAGGAACCAAGTTTGAAATAAAAACTTTGAAAATAAGCTTCTTTCAACATGGGACTATATAAGATATTTCATATTAATATTTAAAATATTGTCCTGGTAAATTAAAAAAAACCATCAAATTAGTTTAAAAAAAGTACCACAAAAAAGTACCCCATACAATTTCTGTACAATACTTTGGTTTTTTTTTACTACTTTCAACTTTCTCTATACAGAAAAGAACAGTAGATTTGCCAAGCATCTCCTTTTATGTTTCACAAAACAAATAGTACAATGCTAGAATCACATGGGGCCATTTTCATCTTTGGGTGTCCTTCTATATCCACATCATTGACATGTGTTTCCACAAACCTGTTGTTCAGGTAAATTCACGCTTCGTCCTTTTATAAAACTTAGATCAGGAGTCTCCACATTTCTTCTTCGTCCTCTCCTCCGTCTCAACATTGAATCATCACGACGAAGACTGCCGTTGACAATCTGCCCCGTGACAGGGTGAATCAGGCCAGCCTGCAAAATGCCAGCCATATCCAATCCCAGTGAGCCTTGTATGGAGCCTATCCCAGTTATTTTATGGGACGCTGACTGGACAGTGTGGCTCATCTGACCGATTGGCCCACTGTCTCCACCAACTGTTAGCTCTGTTGATTTAGAGAGGTCAATTGCGGCATCCTGCCAGCCATTAAGGAGGAGAGCGTTAGCACGATGAGGCACGCCAACCTGGATCTTTTCTCCAAGATTGCTTGGTTTGGCAAGGACTTCTGCCTCGAATTCAAACCCACGCCTTGGACGTTTGAGCTCAGGGAGAAATGCTGGGGCCACTAACCTCTCCTGTTGGGACAAGAGTTGTAAATCAATTCAATAAAACTAGGATATCTCCATGTTTCAGTTAATTGAATCGAAATAGTTTTGAAGCAAATCAAAGGAGGAAGATTCATATTAAGCAAGTAAATAGTGTGGTTTTACCAAAACTACAGTTTAAAACACCTGTGATCAGTTAAATGGCATGGATGATATTCAATGCTTGGCTATAAACAAATGCAATCCTGACATGTATTAGCTGTTTGATGATATTTACATTGTGAGATGGATAAATTTCTATTGTTTTTTTAAACAAACCACAATTTAGACACAAGACACTACAAGATCTCATTAATGTCCATGACTTTCAGGCCTCGAAATCACACTTTGAAAATACTCTGATATCTCGTTTTTTTTCTTCATTAATATAATTTTTTTCCAAGATATTTCCAAAACTTGATTTCAATTTATGACATTTCACTATTTTTTAAGTATTTGCAGACACCACCATCCTGTCTGATGATGTGATCTCACACCTACCTTTGGTAAGTGGGATACTGTGTGTGAGAGGTTGAAATTAAGGCCCTGAGATATAGGCATTCTGGTAGGCAGAAATCCTGCCCTCTGGTGGGCACTGTTGGGCACGCAGGTGTTAGCCAATGAGGTGGGAGACTCATATTGCTGACTGGAGGAAGGCCATTTCCCCTTTAAAATAGTGTGGCAGATACTGTCAATACGGTTGATGATCACTCTGTCCTGTAGGGAGCAAAAAGACAAAACAGGGTATGAAATGGGTCAAACCGCAGAAACAGGTGACTGATAGATGTCTAGTGGTATGCTATGGGGCGACATCAGCCTTACTTATTTAATTTTCAGAGAAGACTTTCACATTTTCAGCAGAATATACAAAATATTTTCAGTGTAAACAATTGATGAACAATGACCACCAACAGGACAATACCTTAGGCCACTCTGAGAAGGAGAAGAGTGCTTTCTCTTGTAGAAGCTGAGCAATGGTAGGTTCCCTTATTTCATGGTCTGCCATCTCAAACATGGGCAATGCAAAGCGTGGTCCATCAACATCTTCCAATAACGCTAAAAAATAAACAATTATTATTCCACAGTTTTGGACAAATTGGGATTTAATTGGGTTTTTGAACAGTGAGAAACAATCATTTATCAGCATGCAATGTGTTCCCTCTAGCAAATCTGACTAGTGTTTGTCAACAATTAGAAATAACTGATGACAAACTGTTGAATTATTTAATGCACAGTAAAGGAGGTAATGCGGTCAGAACATCAATAATTCAACAGTCAGGGGTCAGTTATTCTCCTTTTACCATTGCCTTTCTTCTAAAATGTTTTCAGCCCTAAAATGGATATGTACAACATACGTCTGGTACCGATAAAGTGAGCCTAAAACAGCCAAAGTTAGTTTGTTGGTCTCCTAACCTGTTCAAGTTGATACAGTTTTTGGACACTTAATAAGTGTTCAGACTTAAAGAACGGCTATCTAACAAGCTAAACAACAACTTGGCCAGGTTTAGACTAGCTTAAACCAGCTAAGTCTGCTGAGATGCTTTTCTCCAACAGTGTAAACAGCCCAAAACTGCAATTACTAGCTTATTAAAGAATGACATTTTAAGAAACTCAACAGAGCTGGAACTACTACCAGAATCTGAAACAAAACAAAACAAAACATAAAAGGTAGAAAGCTAAAGTTTACAGCCACAGTACCTGGTGCCTTTGTACCTTCATCTTTTATCTTGTCCTTTACTTCTAAAACCTCAGTCTGCTCAAGGTGAGGGGTCTGCGTAGTGCTATCTGGCTCAGGCTTCACATCTGACACCACTGGATCCACGAGAAACTCTTGTTTTGGGACTGCGTCAAGGCCCGGGGATACAGAGGTGTCAGGTAAGGTAGTTGGAGATGATGGGAGTGAAGAAGGCATAGGGTAATCTGTTGAAAGAGTATTGTTAGTTAGATTGCACTCTTCTATTGGCTCTGGCGGTTCTTTGCAGGATTCTTCCACCAACTGCTGTTCTGCTGTGTTTTGCTGAAGCCTTTCGCAAGGTTCCTGCAGGGTCTCATCACAAGTTAAATCATAAGACTCCTCTAAAGGCACTTTTTCTGGCTCTGTTAGAGGCTTTTCATACGGTTCTTCCAAAGCCACTTCACAAGGATCTTTCAAATCTCCATTGGAATCGTCAAATGGCACCTGGCAGTCCCCTTTCGGGGATTCCTCAAGACCATTTTCCTTTGGAGACTCTATTGCAGGCATCTTGTCGATCTCATCTTGAGTATCCTTTGTCTTCGGACTGTCTGGAGAAAGGTCTTCTTTCTCAAAATTAAACCCTATGCTTTTAGTTTCTTCTTCTGGACTGGGAACACCATGTGTGATGTTTGAATCACTAAACTTGTCCTCTTGCTCCTCACTAATTGGATCTGTCTGGTCAAGACTTACATCCGGGAGTCCAAGAGGTGGTGGTGGAACATATTCTGGAAGACTGGCTGACAGATCTGTCTGATCCACAGAAGTGTCTCCAACATTAAGGTCTTTGAACAACATGAAGCTCGGTGCCAGAGGTTCAACAGGGTTGCTTTGAGAGTCCGAACTAGGCATGCTCAAACAGTCGGTGAGCATATCATCACCCTCCTGTCCATCTTCTGGTTGAGGAGCATCAAGAAAGCTGGGTTCCAAAGTTTGTGCTCCCAAGATGGGATCAGTCTCGTTGAACATGTCAGAGGTTTCAGCAGGGTCCGAGCTTTCCCATGGAGTTTGAAGTTCATCTAGTTCCACAGAAGGAGCCATTAAGCCAGTTTCCTCTGAGGATCCTTGCTCTCCCACCAGAACATCGCTGCGAAGTTTCCCAGCTATGGAGTCCGCCATGTCTCCTTGAGACCCATTTAACTCCCCTTGCACACCGTAAGAATTTAGCATATTCTGCCCACCGGTTGCAGAATTGAACGGGAATCCATTGAAGGTCTCTTTACCAGATTTGCCATGTAGTGTGTCTGATGTCAAGCCTTCATGATGTAAAGACCCCAACTCCAGAGAGTCATCCAATGGAGGACAATCCAAAAATCCTTCCCCATTTCCTGTACCTATCCCTAGGGAACTTCCAGACTCTGATGCCACCACTTCTGTGGGCTGGTGATGCCCATGAGTATGCACGAGTTGTGTTGGCGTGTGGTGTGAAGATGTGGGATGATACTCTGGAGGTTGTGGGGACTGACAATGCCCAAGGTTGGCATCATACAAGTAGCAATGGTGGTGGGGCAATACTGGGACTGGATATCTGTGGTTTTCTTTATGAACATAGTTCCGGTGGGCCTCCAGGAAGGATAATTGGGGGTCATTGAGGATGTAGAAATCAGTTCGACTCAAGCCATGCTTAGCGACCCCAATGAGAAGATCACGGTCATGTTTGCCACACTCCCACCAGACGGGTAAATACAAGCTAGGGCGACAAAGCTGCAGTCGTGCCCCCAGGAGTGGGTGGCGCAATGCTTGCTCGCGGACCTTTCTCAAAAGCTCGATACGGTATAATGTTCGGGCAGCTCGCTCTTCTGTAACAGGCTCCACAAACAGTGAAGGATCCACGTTACCTACATGACACAAGAAGTTTTGTATACATTATGACTATGATTTAGCTTCTATTAATCTTTCCACCAAACTATCAACTACCTTTTTTACCTTCATCTTTTCTGGGTGGCAGTCTACACGCAGTTCGACACATTGAAATAAAGCTGTGGAAATATCTCTCTAAGCTTTCATCGGTCTTCCTCTCCAATCGAGCAAGGGCACGGAACTGATTCCAGTCAAAATTCTTCTTCTCTGGGTCATACACTACTCCAAACGAGGACACTGTGCGATAGAAGTCAGCCTGCTCTCGACGTGTCCACCTGTGTCAAAGGAGATGTTTTATTTTTTTTTAAATGACATTTCCCTCAAAAAACTTAACTAATTTTAGCACACATTATTAATCTCTAAGCCAAAGCAGAATCAAAATACTATTCTTTCAATGTTCATCATGACCTGAAATATTTCAATGATTTTTCTTTTTCGGTCCTCAAGGACTTTATGCGAGCCAATAATTCTATTTAGCTTTTAGCTGTTGCTTTTGTCTTTTTTTTATCATGCTGTTATATATATAATTTTTTACTTTGTTGATGTTCCTCATTCTCTTAACACTTAGTGTTTATGATTACTTCAACATGACTTGAAGGCAGCAAGAATACTATAATTTGACCCAAAGGAGCTTGTTTCCATTAGCATATTTAAGCAAGTCAAAATCTTTGATTTCTTCTTGAGAAAATAACTGTAGACAATAAAACATTGCATAACTTGCCTTCGTTGCCACTCCAAAAAGAGTGGGTCAGGCTCAGTAGTGCAGTGCCTAAACTCTCCTATTTGCCAGGCCAGAGGTGCAATTCCCTCGTGTAAGAGGAAATCATGACGAAGTGGTTCACGTCGTGTATAACGCTGATAGGCAGTAATGAGCCGTCGCAGACGTGCTGTAAGAGCCGAGCTTGCTGGCCATTGTATCCGTCCCTGCTCCATTACTTCTGCAACAAGGTCTCTTGCGAGAGATCCTATAAATCCCCCTTCAAAAGAAATTACACTTTAGACTCAACATTAAAAATAAGTTCATATTAATTGGTGTCAGATTTATAAAGATGCCAATGCAATAGAGACCAATATGACAACTTTTAAACAAATTTATTTTTTCACCTGCATACTAAAGTTCAAGTTTAGAGAATTCTGAACATGTGAATTTTTATAAAATAACAAAAACAAATTGCATATTTGTAGCATAAAAAAGATAGTACATTTTCTCAATGTATCCAGCGCTATATATTAGGTATGGGACGATACACCTACCTCCCGATCCGATACTATCACGATACTTGGGTGCCGATACGATATGTATTGTAATTTGTTTAAAGAATTTAGATTCAACAAGTATTGCGATGCGATATTGCTATGTATTGCAATTTTTGTTTTTAACTCTAGAGTCTAGACCAAGGGAAAAAGTTAAATGATACACTTAATAAACAGACTGTCACAATTAAAAAAACACATCTTAGCCATTACTATTGCAATTCGATATTACAATTTATTGAGATTTTTGTTTGCTTATTAAAGACTAGATAATGGAAAATAGTTGATTATACCCTTTAAAAAGACTGTATATGAGGAGTTATATTAACAAAAACAATGCATCACATCTTTCTAAACTTTTATTTCAGGAGCATACACATACACAATGTATATTTAAATTACCTTGAACCATGAAACCTTAAAGTACCAAAACCTTGAACTTGCACATGAATGTAATAGTCAAATGTTCAACAAAATGAGCAAAGAAAAATACTTTCTGAAATAAAATAAATATTTCGCCCTCTGTTGGAGTTACAAAGCACTAACTTATCTCTACCACCTCTTGGGAAAAATAAAAAAATAAAAAATCAATTCGGAGGTAAACCAATCGATTTTAAAATTGTTTTAAAAAGAATCGTGATCAATTTTTTCTCCCACCCCTACTAATATATATATATATATATATATACACATACACACACACACACACACACACATACATGCAAACCTTTAATGTCACAGAAAAGCATGACATAATCCCCTCAAATAACCTCATATGTTTAAAATCTATTGTGACCATCTATTAAGTACTGCTAAATAAGTAAACAGATAAGGAAGGTTTCAATACCTGTCACCGTATTGTCATTTTTCCCAGTTTCCTCTGACATGGGTTCCTCCTTTGTAAAAGAAAACTTAACTTAAATGAACAGTCTGAGCATTTAGTTAAAACGCTTTGCAAAATTAATCTGACTTCATACTTCTTTGACTTCCTATTATTACCTTAATCTCTACTTTGTCTTCTAATTCCTCAGACTTAATATCGTTCTCCTCTTTGATTTCATCACTCTTGCTGATACTGCAAAAGAAGAAACGTGTTTATGGGTGTAAGAGCCAAGCGATGCAACTGTTTTATCTCTGCTGCTCAAAAGCATATTACCTATCAGGTGCATCTGAAGCAGTTTCTGCTCCACTTTGTTCTACTGTCAATGCAGTGACATGAGGCATACCCACTCGCTCCAGGAAACACAGAGCAGGGTCTGCACGCATGGCGTTATATCGCTCATACCCTGCATGGGACAAAAAGAGAAGTTAATGCACATGATGAAAGCAAGAGGAAGTTAATATGAACCATATGAAGCATATAAAGATTTGTTAAATGAATTAAAATGCATCACATTTCTGCTAAAAAGTAAAAAATGACTTATGTATTTGAGTCTGCACAGATTTCCATTGCTTAAGCACAATAACTGCATCATAGAACTGGGTGCGATAGTTGCACCTATTCTTCTTTGATTATGTCTCACCATGTTTGTGAACTCCAATAAGCAGCGATTTATCGGCTTCAGCATCCCACCATATAGTAGGTATCTCAATATAGTCGATATCAGGGAGGGTTACCTCCAGTTTACTGTAGAAAACACAGAAATCTTACATATTAAGCTACTCTACAATGAAAACAGTTTGACACAGAATTCCTGGAGTACGCATGAGTTTAAGATCATTTGTGGGCCATGTAGTACCTGGCTGGAATCCCTTCAAGAGCCTGATTAGCAGCCTCCCCCAGCACTTCGACCTTCAGATAGTACAGCATCCGCACCCTCAGTAGCACCCTGTTTATGACACGATATAAGATGATCACACATTTAAAACCCTGTAATTATGATGAGCACATGTATCAATTACATTATGTCTGATCTCATAATATTGTAATTAAATAAATATTGTTTTATGACAGGTAGGATGTATGAACATTTTAATTTTGCACCCTGATTAAAGTACTTACTATTTATGTAGTATGACCAGAGTGCAAAATGCACTTTTTCTACAATTTGCAAATGCATACTCATGCTGTGCAATATCCACAAGTCTTACTTGTTGCAGTGTTGTTTGAGGTGTTTCTTGTAGCTGTCGTCCTGAAGTACAACCTCTGGGTTACAGTGGACTAGCCAGTCTACATTCTTCAGCTCAGGGGGACTCAACTGGTTCTTCAGCTTCTTGCCTTTACGACCCCGTGGGACAGGAGCAGACAGACCTGGATGGGTGAACATACATTTTCTACAATTATATAAAGAGAAGTCATTGAATTATGTTTAAATGGACTAATATCTGGATAAAAATGGATATAGAACGAGGGATGCTTATGATTAAAGGTGGGGTATGTATTTTTTCAAAACTCTTTAGAAAACTGAGTACCAAAACAAACGTGTAGCCAATCAGCTGTAAGGGGCGTGTCTACTCATGATGCAGAGGAGTCAACATTGGCTGGATGTTTAAAGGGTTAATGGATTTAAATGACAAAGTTCTCAAATAAAGTCATCTTAAAAAGAATGAATGAATTGATAAAAATAACTGAGGATGTGAACAAAATCATTAATAACCTGAGTGGTTTTGTAGTGCTTGATTGTGTCCGTCTTTAGTGGGTGTGATCAGATCCCAGATGAAGCTCTTAATTTTATCATCTCCCTTATAATGGCGAACACAGTAGACCAGAAGAGCCCTGCACAGCACCTCCATGTCTCTCTCCGTCAGGTGCCATTTAAAACGTCCATGATTAAGAATATCATTCCAGCGACCCCACCTGTACACACACAAAACATTTCATTGGTCTAAGATGTATAACCTGCATATGGCCATATTTTCTGGCTCCAATATTTGTACCATCTGCTTGACTAGCAAATATAATGGCAGAAAATGGTCTTAGATTATTTCCTGTAGTTTTTGTTCCCTTGTTTGGAAACAGTCACTTCATTAACAGCCTGTTGTAGGGCAGCAGAAGGTGACCCAGAAGGAATGAGTGGGCAGCTGAAAGCAAATTAAGCACTAACCCGAAAATTAGAAGGTTTTTCTCCACTCTGAAGCACTCCGCTCGGAGGTAGCGTCTGTTGCGATCGCTGAGACGTCTTGTGCGACAGGGTCGTTCCTCTGAGTCACTATCCAGTTCAGAGAACTCCATGAGTTCATCGTCCTCAAATGAATTATAGTGACGCGTCTGCTTCCGTACGCGAGGGGTGTCGATCACCAGACTCTCCTGGCACAGAAAAAGACATGAGTCAGAAAGTGTTGCAGTCTCAATATTTTACTCCTTAAATGTCATCAATATGCAAACAGTCTAGAATGTGCCCACTAAAAATCACACATTAAAGCAACCCATCTGTTTTGATTCTGCTGATATTCAAATGACCCCTATTCTCTCTCTAATCTATGAGTTGATTCATTTTGCATTACACCATCTGAGTCATGGTAAGCTCATATATGCAAAGCTTTGGCTTTTAAACCATCACGATTTTTACCTTTTCTGCCTTGGAGTCAATTTCCAGTTCAGCAATTTTGGCCCACTTTTGCCAGAAGTTTGGATCATCCAAAGAAATATCTGTACGGTTCCCTGAAGACACAAAGCTAGCCTGGAATTGGTAAAAAAAATAAAGGATTATGAGCACTTTATCAAAATACCGATCACATGTTAAAACCTGTTTTTACTGATACAAGCAATGCTTATTCATCTAGTTCAATGACTTTTCCACTCATCCACCATATTTGTGACCCTGCCTGGACCACAAAACCAGTCATAAATAGCACGGGTATATTTATAGCAATAGCCAAAAATACATTATTTTTGGCATAAAAGAAAAAAGACAAAATTGACCCATACAATTTAATTAAAGATCATGTTCCATGAAGATATTTAGCAAATTTCCTACAGTAAATATATCAAAACTTAATTTGTGATTAGTAATATGCATTGCTAAGGATTTCATTTAAAAGACTGATTTTCTCAATATTTAGATTTGTTTGCACCCTCAGATTCCAGATTTTCAAATAGTTTTATCTTGACCAAATATTGTCCGATCCTAACAAACCGTACATCAATGGAAACCTTATTTATTCTCAATTTAAAAAAATGACCCTTAGGACTGATTTTGTGGTCCAGGGTCACATTTATGACCTACAGTGGTGAATAATAATATGCGTGGTAATTAATAATTATATTGGTGCGGTACATGATAATAATAATAAATATTTCTCGAGCAGCAATTCAGCATATTAGAATGATTTCTGGAGGATCATGTGACACTGAAGACAGGAGAAATTATGCTGAAAATTCAGCTTTGATCACAGGAATAAATTACATTTTAAAATATATTAAACAGAAAACACTTTGAATTATAGAAATATTTCACAATATTACAGTTTTAGTGTACTTTTGATCAAATGCATGCCACCTTGGTAGGCATCAGAGACTACTTTCAAAAACACACAAAAATCTCATAGACTCCAAACATTAATGGCAGTGTATATCGATGTGTGTACCTTGGCAAAAGTTGATCCCTTCCCCTCAGACTGGATTGTGATGGTCTGTGTGCGTCTCTGAAGGATCTGATCAATATCCTCCTCACAAAATTTAGAGCCCTCATCTTCCTCGTCCATAAGCGCCCCGTACGCTCCCTTCCTGAGGAGATCTTCCACCTCCAACTTAGACAGCTGCTGAACCTGAAAGAGGACGGCACAGTAATTAGACAACAATGTTCTAGTCAATGTAACAAGTCCCAGCATAAACTAGCACATAGCACATAGTAAGCCATGAGGATAGTGAAGGATGCCACCTTTGGCGGATACGTTTTCTCAATTCATCACTGGAACAAGTTGTTTATCCCTCACCCCATTGAGACTGCCTTTGCGGTTGATGTCCTGCAGAACAGCTTTATCCAATCCCAGTTTCAAACTGGCCTTGTCAAACATCTCCCTCTCATAGGAGTTTCGTGTGATAAGGCGATACACTTTTACCGCTTTGCTCTGACCGATCCGGTGGCAGCGAGCTTGAGCCTGTGGAATTCAAGATTTGAAAGTTCAGAAATGTAATATTCATGTTTTTATTTTTAATATTTGGAATGGAAATTTCTAAAGGGAGAGAGTGTCAATTATATTGTACATAAAAGATGCTACGTGTTCACCTGCAAGTCGTTTTGCGGGTTCCAGTCTGAGTCGAATATGATACAGATGTCGGCGGCGGTGAGGTTGATGCCCAGACCTCCTGCTCGTGTACAGAGGAGGAACACGAAGCGGTCAGAGTCCACTTTACTGAAGCGATCGATGGCAGCCTGCCGGAGATTCCCTCGAACTCTCCCGTCAATACGTTCATACGTATACCTACATGTATCATACAAATTTCAGATAAGAAGACATTTCCTTTTCGCATCTTCATTCTTTATGCATGGAAATTACCAACTCCACTCTTTCTCCACCACAGTTCTTATAATTATGTGGTTTACTGTTTCAGCCATGCATTATTTTTATATTTTGATGAATATACACATAAGTTTGTATATTGAGAAGATTTTTTAATGATTTTGAAAAAATGATTATGCTCATCAAACATGCATTTATCTGATCGACAATACAGAAAAAAAAAATCATGGTGTGACAGCAAACATGTAACACAAAAAACACTAACATTGAAGATAAACCTCTCTTGGTTTATTTAACTAAGAATGAAGATACATTTTCTCATTTCATTTGTATGTTAAGTTAAACCTTGCTCCTGGCAATCGACTGTCCTGCAAAGTTCAGCTCCAACTCTAATCAAACACACCTAAAGCATCTTTGACCATCGCGCCTCGCAGCTTTTTCAGCACGTCTCAGGCTATTTCACACCTCGTGTTTATAAGAGCAACAACCTCTGATTGGCTAGTAATGTTAGTTTGGTTGAGAGTGAAAGCGCTGTTCCTCTCATACTATTGGTAGGCGAACTCATTAACTCGAACATGATATCAACAAGTATTTTTTTTAATGTAGGACTATCTTTATTTTATTTTTTTCACAGCCGAACGCTGGAGAACTTTAAGTACTGATACTCACATACATACTCTGATTGCCAGACACACTGATATTACCAGACATTCACACAAATTGTTGATAATAGTCAGTAATCACACGCTGATGTGCAGGGTAATACAGATGATAATCATACAGATATGGGCCATATGATCCATAATGGCCGATCAGCATTCATACTGATGCTGTCATTCAGTCAGAGTAATCACAGCTGATTATCAGCCACACAGATGCCAATCATACAGATACAGCCACATTCTCCACAAAACACAAACACACATGAAAAATGTTGGAAAAAAGGTATATTTTGTCCAAAAAGCCCATCACTAAGTTCCGCCCCCATCAGATGACAGGTGCGTCACAGCCGTCGCGAGAGAGCGCCAGAATTCAAAAAAAATTTTCAGGATTTTTCTTTCACTTTTTTTGGAATGGTCTCATTCTTTGTGTAACTCTGTATGTTACAAAACCATGTGGTTTTTTACAACCAAGACACAGTTTTTTGAGCGTGAGTTATTCCATAATAGATACAAACAATAACTCTCCCTGAAGAAAATCACTCTCCCTGGATTTGCACATCGTTTGATACTGAAAGATGGAGCAGTCCCAGCTATAAAAGATACCGGTCATCATTCAGAACAGCAGACGGTAAGTGAAACGGTATCAAATTTCTCTGTTTTGTTCGTGATCAAGTGCTCGTCAATCTTTAGCTATGCCCACGGCACGCCTCCAGGAGCTGGGCTTTTTTCAGAGAGAATCGTAAAGCTGTACCTTTCTTTTATAAATATGATAAAACTAAAGACTTTTTGGAGATATGAAGGATGCAGTACTACTCTATAGGTACTTAAGATTAACATGAGATTGGGCGAAACTGTGCGTGTTATGCTCCCTTTAATAAAAGTTAATAATTTTGTGTCAATGGTTATATTTTTTCAGGATTTTTTGATTAATAGAAAGGTAAAAAATACAGCATTTATTTGAAATAGAAATCTTTTGTAACAAAATATTGTTTTGCTGTCATTACGGTCACTTTTGATCAATTTAGTGCATCCTTGGTGTTTCTTTAAAAAAATCTTAAGGAGCCCAAACCTTATTTTTTTAAATGTTGTAATAATTAGACGCAGGGTTCCCACACATTTTGACCAATTAATTTCCAGCTAGTATTTTGGACTTAAGAATTGTTTTTTTTCAAAAAAAAAAAAGAAAAAAAAAAGAATTCCCTCAAAATTCTCAAATTTATTTTTTACATTTTTATTATGGGATCCCTGAAGAAAAGGTTTTGGTTTCATATTGACATGGAGTCCATTTCCTCACTCACTTACAGTCTCAAAATACATTTTTTATATAGAAGCATGACTAATGGCACTGTATAATAAGCAGCTGTCTCACCTCCTCTGAATGAGGTAGTCCTCCAGTATATCCAGGCACCGGACCATCTGGGAAAACACCAGCACTTTATGTCCTCCGGCCAGCAGTTTGGGCAGCAACTTGTCAATAAGCACTAGTTTACCAGCAGCCTGGATCATTGCCTGCAGCTGAAAATCTGCAGCCTCAGAACTGTAGGTTTTCCTGAAGCCCTCAAGGATCTTTTCTTCAGCACCTGACAGAAGGAAGATGGGAGACTACATCAGCAATACAAATTAGAGGTCTGGCTACTGCGATGTAGAGAACTGTAAACAAGATATTTCATATTCACACTTGATCTAAACACCAGATGTCACCTGTAATGAGGTATGGGTGATTGCAGCACTTGCGAAGCTCCATCATTGTGTTGATGAGGTTGGGCATGTTGTGCTGGTTTGCTCCCTTGGCAAGGAAGGTAAAGTTTTTCTCCAGAATGGCACGGTAGTACTTCTTCTGAATATTAGTGAGCTCCACCTCAATGATTGTCTCCTCTTTAGGGGCAATATTCTTCTCCACGTCATCCTTCAGTCTCCTTAACATCATGGGCTTCAGAATGGCTTGCAGTTTCTTTACCTGTGGGTATGTTGATAATTCTGAGGTTAAAGCTGGGTACATAAGTATTCAACAATAATCAAGCCATTCTGCCTAATATAAAGTCTTAAAACATGGAAATAAATGAGCATTTTACACTTCCATCTTCCCAAAGTCAAGTGTTTTTTTAAAGGGATTTGAGTTAATTGCTTTAAATAAAGTCTGTGATGAACAAAAGCTCAAGATGTTTTCAGGTTTTACACTACAGCATGATTAACATCAGTAACTTTTTTATGTTTTAACATGTCTTGAAAAAGATGTGGTACTAACAAGTGGATAAATGGGACTACACAGGTTGTCAGGGACATTGAACATCACACTGAACAGGTAAACGCATCTACTCACTAGTCGCTTTCACAGATTTATTGTGTAAAAATTGCACTTTTGCAAATTATTTTAACGCAAACTTTCCAACTTGCACTGTAGATTTTAAATGAAGATTAAAAAGCGTTGTTGAAAGCATAATGGTGGTGATGTTGAAGTCATATAACTGTGGTGTACCTTATTGATAGTCAAATGTTAGCTTTTTACATTGATTGTATTGGTTTCAAAATTCATTAAAGTTGTGTTCATTTGTGAAGATTGTATAGATGAACAAAACATGCAATAATCGAAATGTTTTGGTCACTGAGCTTATTTTATGCAAAAAAAACAAATCCATTGTAAAAATCCTACAGGCTTTTTGTCAAAGGAACCAGGTGATGCCATCTTTCGGGCTAGCCTACAAAAATACTTTGTTTGAATACAGTTTATTTGGCTATTTTGAGTTTATCAGCCATGGCCACTTAGGATTTCAGCAAGGATGTTACTATCCTCTAGGTGGCTCGGCTAATAGAGGTAAAGGTGTGCAGATATTTATCCAGTGCATAACAAGCTTTCTGTCGAGCATTTGAGGGTTAGCTCTCACCTGCTCTTCTGTCTTCAGGTCTCCAAACTCCTCCAGGAAAGTGGTCTCTGAAGGGAACTGTGAGGGTTCGAGAAAGTTAAGCAGGCTGAAGAGTTCCTCAACCGAGTTTTGCAAAGGAGTTCCTGTGAGAAGGACTTTATGTTCCTTGAGAGAGAAGACAGAAATATTGAGTTCAGCCTACTGATTACCTAAAATGTATTTACATTTTAAGATATCTATACCAACTTGAACCGTCTCATTTTGACTTCAACATGAGGATACATTGCTATACTGTGGACCAAAAAAGTATTAGGACACTGAAGTCTTAATGCATGAATGCATTAGATACAAAATATAAATAATTGTGGCATTTATTTACAAACTTATAAATAGTGAAAACACAATTTATACACTTTCTGGATGTCATTCACTACTGAAAAGTAGCTTAAGTGTCCAAATACTTTGCAAACCCAGGTATATTTAAATGCACCTGTGAACACCTAATCAGCTGTGAGAATTTGTTTCTTTAATAAAACGCACTGGCCATAGCTGCTGTAATATGTAAAGTGAGAGAGATGAGATTACTCATTCTGTGTCCAGAGAGGATGTGCGTATGTAAATGCAGTGAAGCAGAACTCGACAGATAAATGAGATGTGTGCATAAGAGATAGCACTGTAGATTAGCTGACAGATGGCTTCACTTCCCCTTTTCTGCATTTAGACCTGAACTCTTTGAACCGTTTGTAGAGCAGTTGATATTATAAATGACACATGACACAAACATCCCATGACAAAAACATCTGTGTATGTTTTATGGTCCGTAAATGAGCAAAATAAATTACCAGGTTCATGAGTTTGAGTCCCTCCAGCAGTTTACAGTTGCGGTTTTTTAGGCGATGGGCCTCGTCGATCACCACACAGAGCCAGTTAATCTTCTTCAGCTCTGGACAGTCGGCCATTATCATTTCAAATGTAGTGATGATGCCATGAAACTTAAACTGACCAGACACGATGTTTCCCTGAAGGAGCAAGAGAAAGACCCATTTTACACTGTACTAACAAATTCAATGTTCCTACGACAACTTCTCACTCTGGTAAAATAGGCGTGTAAAGTAACGTTAGACATTAACCAGGGTTTGGGCAAAACTAATTATATGAATGTCCTAGATATGTATTATGTGGGGGTAAAAAGCAACACACATTAAATTCTTGTGTTTGTTACACTATTGTTAAAAGTTTCTGAAAAAAGTCTCATATTCACCAATTATGCATTTATTTAATAAAAAATACAATAAAAACAGTAAAATGTTGAAATATTATTACAATTTAAAAAAGCTGCTTTCTTTTTAAATATATAAAAATGTAATTTATTCCAGTGATGGCAAAGCTGCATTTTTAGTCTTTAAAAATGCAGATTTAGTGCTCAACAACAATTTCTTATTAATATCAATGTGATATCAACATTGAGATACATTTTTCAGGATTCTATGATGAATACGAGTTCAAAAGCATTTAGCAACAGCATTTATTTGAAACTTAAATATTTTCTAACATAACAGGGTTTTTCCTGGCTCAAAATGAGGCGGAGGTGGTACCCTCCTGATCATGTGCACATAATGTACCCACCCTTTAAGTTGTGGGCTCTACAGATGCATCAAGTCATGGGGAAGTCGTGGCCTAATGGTTAGAGAGTCGGACTCGTAATCAAAAGGTTGTGAGTTCGAGTATCGGGCCGACAGGAATTGTCGATGGGGGGAGTGAATTGACAATTCGATTCACTCTCGAGTGCTCTCTCCACCCTCAATACAACGTCTGAGGTGCCCTTGAGCAAGGTACAGGCGCTGCAGCATAAATGGCTGCCCACTGCTCCGGGTGTGTGTGCACTTTAGATGGTCTAGTTATCAAAAAACATTCATTTCATTTATCTTTAAATTATTGAAAATCAAACTTATTTATTTATTTATTTAGGCAAAAAAAGGGGATTTAATATTAAAATTAAAACATTGAAGAAATGTTGTTTGATCATTACTTTAAAAAATAAAGTTTGAATAATTTTAGTAGTAGCAGTAGCTACTGCAAGTTAAACCAAACTTTTATTTTGACGGGTTGCCATGAATACC
Organism: Gymnocypris eckloni scoliostomus; assembly: GCA_027564155.1. Lineage (NCBI taxonomy): Eukaryota > Metazoa > Chordata > Actinopteri > Cypriniformes > Cyprinidae > Gymnocypris > Gymnocypris eckloni. The sequence continues at coordinate 22,536,696 of CM050419.1, read as the reverse complement.
TTTACAGTTCTGTGTGATGCTAGTTTTACTCAAATCAAATCACATCACGCTTCAGTCTGTGTGTGTGTAGTAAAGGAAACCACGCATCTCCGTCATTCATTCATACATACAGAGATGTTCCAGTAATTTGAGTTAATGCTCATCAGATCACGTTAATCAGCGGAAAATGAATAGAAATTGTAATTCAGTGTAAAGAAATATCAGGTAAACTTGTATAAAAATATGATCGCTCTAATGGATGCTTTTCAGTGATGCTTGCACGTGACTGCCTGGCGCCTGCATGAGTTTTGTCAACAACCAGAGCCTCATAATTCTCAATACAGGAAAAACCCTGCATAATAAATGTCTTCATTTTGATCAATTTAATGCATCCTTGCTAAAAAAAGTATTAATTTCCTAAATAAATGATATGCTATTCTAAGTCTACATAGTAAAGTTTAGTGACTACTTTTTAAAATAAAAACTGCCAACACATAATAAATAGCAGACAGAATAAAGGTATAAAAAAAGTGTAATTTTGTTTTGGTTATGTTGGTTAATGTAACATACTGCACTTCTGTTCAACTCACTGCTGACAGCTCAAAATGAATGGCTCTGTTTGACTCACCTGTTCATCTCGGTGGTACATCTCATACTGCAGGATCATCTGTCGACTGATCTGGCTGCCGTGATACACGATGACGTTCAGTTCAGTCCATGTGCGGAACTCTCTCTCCCAGTTAGTGATGGTGGAGAGCGGGGCGATGATGAGGAAAGGTCCCTTTAGACCCATGAGGAAAATCTCATAGAGGTACGTGATGGACTGGATGGTCTTCCCAAGTCCCATCTCATCAGCCAGAATACAGTTTTTCCTTCATCAAGAGGAACAGGTTCAGGTGTTTATTAATCATGTCAGATTGCACTTTTGGGCATCTTTTTGTTGTATGAAATTGTGATCATTATCACTACCTGTATTATATATATATATATATATAGTTACTAGGCTAGCTACATAGTTACTTTTTAATAGGTGACATTACGGGATTGGTTAAATGTATGTAAATAAGGTTACTATAAGATTATTAATTGCATTTGATTTCAGCTAGAGCTGTTAATTCTTTTATTGCCATTATTATTAAATTAATTACATGCTGATATATTAATCAAATGATATATTGATTGATATTATTATTCTTGTTATAATGTTGAGATTTATATAAATATTATAATATGTGCAGACAAATGTCCTAAAAAAGACAATTCATTGCATTGTGTCAGACAAAATCATTGAAGAGTGTGAATAGTTTAAACAATCATAATCATTTTGGTTATTTTTTATAAGATCACACTAAATAAACATGTTGAGACTGACAGTCCTTTCATGAAATTAAAAGCAAGCTGAATTAATAAAACAAATAGATGAATCATTATTTATAGTAGGTCCTAGCATTTCTTATTTTAATAATCAATTTAAATCATTAAAAAAACCATTTTGTCATTGTAATAATTATTATTAGTCTTAGTTTAATCTTAAGTAGTGTCTTCATGCCTTAATATAAGATCATGATGTTTAGGGACATTACTAGTGCGGATATTAAAGTTGGTTTCACCTGTTGTACCAGTTGAAAAGGAGCCAGTTCATTCCCTCTAACTGGTATTCTCGCAGCTGGTTTCCAATCCTGTATTCTCTGGACTTCTCCAGTTTTTGCCACTGTTCGGGCAGAGGCCTTTCCTGTATTAAGATAAGAGAAGTGCCACTTCTTTTCCTAGTCTGAGATACATGCTAAAAATCAAAGCAGAATAAAAATGTTTTGGACCGTAGGATAAAACCTGAACCTGCAGCGGAACCATGGACTTACCACATGCTTGATTTCTGGAATTTGCTTGAGGTCTTCAAACTCTCTGATTTTCACAGGGTCAACATCTTCCTGAAGCTCCCAAGTACTCTCCTCATATGACAAAGAGGACCATTTCACTAGGTAGTGTGTGACTTCCTGTTAACATGCAAGCAAACCAAACATCAAAAGACTGGCACCGAAAGTATATAACAGCTTCTTTCTTTCTTTTAAAGATCGTTTGAAGAGCACCTCACCTCTCCAGTTTCTGTATCTGAGGTGATAGCAATCTCTAAAACCCGATCAACCTCAATATAATCTGGATTAAACAGGTCTTCATCCGGCTGAGGAGAAACACAACATCATCTCAACCAGATTTAATCAAATAATACATATGTAGACCGTCTATGACAAAAGCATTGATTTAAAGGTGAGGTACTCGAAACAAATATCCCAAATTCTGGAATTTTCCACATGCATTTTAGCTTTTACATCCTAGTATATCAGATGCATTTCCAGTTACAACTTTAAATGAACCACAAATAAATTGCAGCATGTTTTGGCAGACGCACCTCTGTGAAAATGTGCTTCATTTGCGCCTGCTTGTTTCTGAAGCGCTTGATTTTTTGGCTAATGCGTGGGTCTTTTTCCAGTTCCTCCAGGGTCGCCCATTTACAGTGCAGATAGGAGCTGGCAATGAGAAAAGCCTTTCATAGCTGACAATGTGCGCTAACAACACTGTGTGCTTTACCTTTCAACTAGCATGCATGTGTTTGATTTAAAATAATATTTTGTTCACAAAATGTCCTTGTTTCTCCATCTATGCTAAACTTGTCAAGAACATGTCTAAGTCACATTTCAACTCAAAATCAAAAGAAAGAAATCATTAATTACATTGTGCAAAAAGAAAAATATGCTTTTTAGGATTATTAGCATTAATATTATGTAATAATTTAGCACATAACCCCCTCACTACTGTAATGCAAACAGAAAAATGTATATATCTAAACTATAAATACTACTAATAATATAAGTACATATATATTACAATAAAATCCAGTATTTAAAATAACAGTATTTAAAAAACAACTGTGTGTGCTTAATTATCATAAAAATAACAATCAATAAAATAATATAAATACATATAAATAATAATAAATAAAAATCAATGATCCAAAAAGGTATATTTTATCTTAATGTCTTTAAGCCAATTATATTTGTCTTTTGTTTTTGAGGTTAAATGTGACTTGTTTCTATTTGCAGTACTGTCATTTCCAGAATACGATCTTGCTGTAAGTCACACCATTGTTGATTCAGCAAATCATTCCATGAGGCAGGGTGTATTACCACTCTAGCAGATGGAGAATTGAATGCATAAATGATTTTAAGTAATGCATAAACAATAAATGTGAGTTATGTGTTTGCTCTGACAGTTTGACAAGCTGAGTGTTTGAGAGTTTGAGAACACAAAAGGTAACAGCAGTTTGAGTCGAATGAGTACACTTACAAATTTCTGTACTTGACGTAAAACTCCTCCATCTCTTCTGGTGGTTCGTCGGGGGATGTCTACATAAAAACGATTTCATGTTAGGCAGATGTTCCTTGCATCCCAGTGTACAGAGCGGTATATGCTACAGTACTGTATTCAGAGGTCTTCAGTATTCTGGTCTTTTTGTATCATGGTGTAAATCAAGAATGTATTCAAATATTCAAGGTTTAAGAATCAATAATTAAACATCACATATTGAGAGGCCAATATTCTAAATACTGAATCAAATACACACTCTATGGAAAATTTCTCAGCCATATAAGAAATATTGTTGCTTAATTTTATATAACTTGCAAAACTAGCATGGACCTGAATGCAAACACGTAATCCATCATTCATAAGTGTAACATGCAATATGAGACCGTTACCTCTTTCTTGACCATTCGCACAGTAAGTATTTTCTCAATGATATTAGCCTCATCTTCAGGGGGTTCCTGGGAAGACAGAAGGTGGGAATTATTTCAGTGTGTTTTGCTCCGCCCCTCCAGAAGTAGGGCAGGTCTGTGGTGTGGCATAACGGCAGATGTTACCACGGTTACCTCAGCCTGCCAGGCGAGGGTGGAGGAAGACATGGCGGCAATCCGGCCCGAGCCCAACACGGCGATGGTCTCCCCGTCATCATCCACGACCTTGAAATCAAGATCTTCGTTATACTTCCGCCGCTTCACTTGACGCCCTGATCGCCTCTTCTGCAGAGAGAAAGAAAGAGCGAACGAAAGAAAGAGCGAAAGAAATGTAATTACACATTACAGTAAAATTATTAAACAAAAATTGATCAATCATTTTTAAATTAATAATTAATTTAATGGCAACAGAAATATATTTTACTCATTCATGCAATTATGGGGAAAATGTGTTTATGAAAATAATGCAAAAAAAAGAGAGAAAGAAAGACAATTATTTAGAATTATTTATTTAGTTTGTGTAAAATTATTTATGTATATCCAAAGATTACTGATAGAATCTTGCCAGATCTGAAAGTGATTTTAAAGTCACACTAATTTACAAATGTATTTATTTATTTGTAATAATATTTATCATTTTTTTATGGATACACTTTTTAAAACGGTGAGATTAATTAAATTAATTCCTTCTGATTTACAGGTAGTTTTTTTTTTCAATAGACAAATCGAATTAAAATTATTACAATTCTGCCATTCAACACTCATTCAACAATTTTTCAATAATTTTAAATGCTTCAATAAATGTCTGACTTTGAGAGTTTCTAAAGTTTAAATAATTCAACATTAAGTGAGTGCAAATAAGTGAGTTAAACTAAACCTAAAAATAGCAGGACAAAAGACACTAAAATTAAATATACAATATCATCCAAAAAACAATAGCAGTTAATAACTGATATGAAAGCTATATTGTGTATCCCTAGTTTTTGTGGTAATTGTTAACATGCCACTGTTAACTTGTATAAAACCAGGGAAATACTTCTAGAAAGTTCTATTAAACCTGGCAGAAATTTGAACCTGAACATGAACTTTGAACATGGACTTTAGGATTTGGTATTTGTGTAAATCCACAGCATGATCTAGAATTATTCTGCTCAGGAGAGACTCATATGCCAGATGTAGATGGTTTTAGAAGAACTCACAGTGTTATCAATAGGGTCGATGCTTTCCTCGCCAGTGGCGAGCGTGCTGAGAGAGGTTGTGTCATCACTCTCCACCATCTCAAGTACAGCATCACTTTTCCTCTTTCCCTTCTTCTTCTTCTCCGGAGGCATGGCACCCTGCTCTCTACATAACACAGCAAAACAAATGCCCTTAAAATCCATCGTACCTCCAGTTTTGCAAAGGTTGACAGATCTTAGCGCAAACCACCCAAGGACTCAAATAATATTTGAGATAATCAGATATAATCTGGCCATATAATGGTACAAAACACCGACATCTGCTGTGCAGAAGTTTACTGGTTTATATTTGTTGGACAAGCAGGACAACAGTTTTGCTTGAGTGCAGCACTTGAATGAAATTGCATTTCAATGCTTTAATTTAGGAAAACAAGTGGTGAGAGGGAACCACAAGTGGGTAAGGAAGTTTAAAAAGGGAATGTAATCCAATCACAAAAGATAATTGGCATAATCTCTGTGTTCATAAGGCCATTTTTAGTGCCATCATTGTGGCAATGGATTGTTTAATGCAACCCTGGAGAAAATTACATATTTGAGTACCTTTTGAATGCATGTATAACATGTATCTTTACTTCTCCAAATACGCTAGAAAAATTGCCAACCTTCGCAGGTTTCATTTTTGACCTTGCTTTCAAATTGGAAACCCATAAGTACCTACATTCACCTTGTAACGCCCACAATCCCTGTATCACATTTCACCCAATCAAGACATGAAAAGGTCTGTGATTGAGCTTAGCAAGAACAGTGCTGAGACACTACATGCAAAGGATGCAATTTACTGAAATGGGACTGATATGTCAGGTGACATTTGTTAGTCAACAACTAAAATGATTTTTGCTCTCTCTTCGAGACATCTCTTAGTAAATGAGGCACCAAGTGTGCTAAATATGCCCACCATTATGGTCTTGCTATAAAGCACATATTCAGTAGTATTCCACTGTTACTAGGCCAAAATACTGAGTGCATATTTTTTGGGGGAAATTATTCAGCAACAACAGACTAAATTGAACAAAATTCACAGTAATTTTTTTTTTTTTTAAATGTCATGTTCTTCACAGAAAGTGTTTTCAACACTGATAATAATCTGAACTGTTTTTTGAGCAGCAAATCAGCATATTAGAATGATTTCTGAAGGATCACGTGACACAGAAAGATTGAATACTGATCACAGGAATAATTCACATTTTAAAATATATTCAAATAGAAAACAGCTACTTTAAATTGTAATAATATTTCAATTGTTACTGTATTTTTTATAAAATAAATTCTGCCTTGGTGAGCATTACAAACGTCTTTCAAAAACACTAAAAGCAATAAAACCTTTTAACGTAGTGTTTGTACATTTATAGGAATATTTCAACAAAAATGACAATTCTGACATTGTTTTACTCACTTTGGCTTCCTCCCTCTTTTGGAGGGTGAATGTGTTGCAGTGTTCTTGGCCTGTGTTTTCACTTTTACATCTTGACCTTTCTTGACTTTTTTGACCTCTTTTGGGGCTTTTGGCTCCCTCTTCTTATGATCCTTTTGTTCCTTTGCCACCTTTGCCTTTCTCGCAAGAAGCTCCTTCCCTTCTTTTTGCTCCCTTCTCTTTGGTTTAGCGTTGCTCTCTTCATCTTTGTGCCACTCTGTGTCCTTCTTGTCTTTTTTCCTTCGTTTCTTCTTCACCCTGGTCCCACCCCCTCCATCGTCCTCCTCGCTGTTGATTGATAAAGGGCGGAGACTGTGACTGCTGGCCGCAGGCCCCGCCTCCCGTAACCCAGAGTGCTTTGGGTGAGCCATGCAGTGATTGGGCGGCCCTCCAATGATTCGTAACTGTTCTTTGCCCAAGTGGCCGATGGGAAATGTAATTTGTGCGTTTTGGTCAGAGGCATTCGAGGCAGCAGCGGATGGAGTGTGCTTTAGTACATGGGTGGCAGACATCTGGAAAAACAAGAGTTGGATTAAAATGTATTTCTTTATTTAAACATTATTTGTGTTGTTTAAAACAGACAGATCTGACCAGTTAAGACTGTTCCATCCAGTCTTTCAAATCATGGTTAAACTAACCCAAAATCACTGGAAAACTAAACTTCATAAAACAGATGTTCACATTATAAACTGCATAGAGTCGCTAATCTAGCTCAGATTCGACCAGTTAAAAGTTAAAACCATCATGGGTTTCCAGTTTGCAGGTTATCAACAAAATGTATGTTTTGGGCACATTCATGGGGGCACTTTGGCTGGTTTAACCTGTTATGATGTTATCATTTATGTACATTATATATGTACAAATTATAAATACACTAATCAACATTTGAAGAGGATCAAAACCTTTAATCAAAGTTGGCTTAAAACCAAAATGCGTTCTTGTCTTAGGACAACTTTGCAAAACTTTTTTGATCCACTTCAAATGTTGACTTGTGTATGTGTGTGTGTGTGTGTGTAATATATATATATATATATATATATATATATATATGTGTGTGTGTGTGTGTGTGTGTGTGTAACACTAAACTATATATGTGTGTGTGTGTGTGTAATATATATATATATATATATATATATATATATATATATATATGAAAGTGTGAATGTGTGTGTGTGTGTGTGTGTGTGTGTGTGTGTGTGTGTAATATATATATGTGTGTGTGTGTGTGTGTGTGTGTGTGTCTGTGTGTAACACTAAACTAAGCTTAAAAGGTACTTAAAAAAGAGAGAGATCCGAGTCGACTTTCAATTTCAAGGCCAAGGACAGTGTGAATGCATAATTAACTGGGTTCTTTTTCACTCAGTTCACTTTTTAATCCATTTACAGCTCTTTTAAAGAGCATTTAAGTTTTAAAACACCCTAAGCAGGGCAATACATGTAATACAGGCAATTTTAAGGCACAAAGTGAATGAGCTTTATAATGCATTCAATCCCTGTTTACACTCACTTAATCTGAAACCCTATTTACATGTGCCCAATTATAAATAAGACATGGAAAAATCTCTTCACTCTAGTGAAACCATGAGATGCCCAAGCAATGAGACATTAAAGGGGAAGATTAAATAAAAATGTTCTTCTCCTTCTAAAGGAAAACACATGCATGAAGTAAACCGAATGCACTGCCGTATGTGAGCTTTGTGTTTCTAGTGCACATTTTGCTTTGTGCCTCTTATTCCGCAAAGCACGTTTATTTTTAACTGCGCCAAGCGTTGCAGTACACATGTGAAACAGCACGCCCATGTGCAGGCAGACACACACACACACACACACACTTCCTGATAGAGCATGCGACTGCAGGCAGGTATGGGGATAATGTCAATGAATCACATGCTTTCCAAAGCAAGCGGGCTGGAATCAGGGCCGTCGTCATGGCAACAGGCTCGGGACCAAGCTGTGGGAAGCGGGAACGTAAACACGCAGTCTCCGTGGTAACCCTTTCCTTTCTGAGGTCTAAAAAGCATCAACCTCATTGTTCTTGAAGCTAATACTCGTGATATCAGCATGGATAAAATAGCTACTTTTTGTACTTAACTTCACTGTATAAAGACAGAAAGAGTAAAAGACAACTTCCTGCAACTGCTCTTTTCACTTTTGCCCTTACGTTGACCTTTTTTCGAACGCTCTCTCTATGTATCATGCACTTATGCATGCAAACCCATACGTGCAAGGGCATGGAAGCGTGCATACTTCTCTCAAATAAGCATGCGCAAACACTGCAGACTATTCCCGTGACGTGCTGCAGTATGCATGCTTGCCAGGCAAATCTGCCAACCGCAAGAGCACACACATACACACTTTGCAATCAAATTCCCTATGAATCAATACCAACTCCCAACTCCCAAACGCGACAGCTGCAGTTCAGTCAATGCCAGCTCCAAACCCGAACACACCTTGCTCAAACGTGCTTTATAAAAGATGCACACACCTCGCTCCCGCTAACATGTATCCACCTCTTCATCAAATGCACGACAGCGGTCACGCTAGCTGCAATAACAAAAAGCATAACATTGTAAAATTAACTGTTTTGGTCCTTTAACTGCTCTGTGCAACTGTAAGACTCTCTAAATAAAGTCCATATCATTTTGCTCGTGGTTTCAGACAAAAACTGAAAACGAATTGCATACTTGGATGGTCACAGGCAGATACGTAGGATACCGTCTATTCAATGTAAACAAAAGGATGTGTTCTTGTGTTCAAAACACCTATACAGAGAAGAACAGAGGGCAAGGGTCTCAAGAAATGTTGGACTATTTTTAACCTGACATGTCATCTACAACATGTGGTGCTCAAGGCAGGAAGCTCAGCAATAAACAGCTAAATACACTACAGTGGCCATGGATGTCCATCTGTACGTATCTTTAAAAACATTTAAATATAAGAGTTTTACAGTGTAAAGCAAGGTATAATCACGGCACACTTACAAAAAAAGGTAAAATGAGGGCAAAAAAAGTGATTCAGGCAATAACATGAGAAGTGATTAAAAATACAGTTTCAAACATTATCTAAAGGAGTACTGGCTAGAAAAGGGAGGGAAATAAGAAACAGTGAAAGCATTGAGATGTGTTTTTTTTTACATAAAGTGGTAACATCAAGAGGGTTCAGGTGCAACCTGGGACACTTTTAAACCCAATAAAAAGGTGTCCAAATGTATGATGGACACTTAACTATCTGCTCACACAGTCACTTATTTACACCACCTTTCTAAAGTTTGGAGTTTGTAAGATTTTTGTTCTTGACAGAAGCCTCAAATGCTCACCAAAGCTGCATTTACTTGATCAAAAATATACAAAAACTGAAATATTCCTACATTTCAAAATAAGCATTGTCTATTTTAATATATTTTAAATAGTAATTTAATAATGTGATTCAATGCTAAATGTTCAGCATCATTAGGATCCAGGCTTCAGTGTCACATGATCCTTTAGAAATCATTCTAATAGGCTGATTTTCTGCTCAAGAAACATTTACATTTATGCATTTTAGCAGATGCTTTTATCCAAAGCGACTTACAGTGCATTCAGGTTATACATGTATTGTCAGTATGTGTTCCCTGGGAATTGAACCCACGACCTTCAATGTTATCAATGTTGAAAAGTTAATATTTTCAGGGAAACCATGATAGGATTTTTTTCTTCAAAAAGAAGTCTAACTGATCCCAAACTCTGATTGGTAGTGCACATACATTAATAAAATAGTTATACTATAATACATTTATATATAAAAAAATATATCATAATTTATATCTGTACAAATGCCTTTAGGTCAAGGAATCTGGAAAAACATTAATTAATTCAATGCTAGTGTGCATTGTATATTTTAGTACATATATTTAATGTTTACCTAAATTCAGCATTTAGTGACTTTTGAGACTGATGTTTTCTTCTAGATTAATGACAACAGACAGAAATATCAGACTCAATTGTAAATCCTCTTTTGACTTGTTAATCACTTTATTAACCTGCCGTGATTTCAAATTGGTCAAAATCAAATAACAGTTTAAGCTGGTGTGAATCCCTGCTGGTTCCTCAGAAAGTCCTGACAATGAAGCTCTCAGGGCGCTTAGGAAGTGTCCTTTGAAATCACTTGCCTTGCAGTGCGGGAATGAAAAATTCGATTGGGCTAGACTGATTTTAACACCACCAAAATTCAAATTCAAATCCAAATCAGATTATTTGCATGAGAGAGACACAGAACTACCAGAAGAGTGTCTGAGTGTAAAAGGGCTTTTCTAGCCATTCTCAACTTTAATGTCTTTAAATTAATGTCATCATCCATAATCTACTGGTGTCTCCAACCTGCTTCTCTCAAAAAGGTGGTCACACTGTCAAAGCAACAAACACATGAATCCGTTGAACAGACAATGTGACAGAGAGTTTTATCCATCTAAGTTAACTGCTTCATTGCTGTACTGACTACTGACACACAGCCATTTTTCCTTCAAGAAAGTCTAGATCCGCTGCGCCTGACAGCAGACCAAAAGCCTCCCTGATCCGGCTGACAATCCGACAGCTTCACAGAAGTGTCTTCGGGTGGTTTTCCACATAAAGGTGAGAAACACTGTACATTTCTCAAAACCAGGAAAGCCTTACTACAACACACTATGTCTAACATTGACATTTATTTACTGATGCAGCAATAGTGATCGAGGGTGAAGCACGAGAGACAGAAGGAGTTTGAGTGATGCTGACATTGATTTATGTTCGGTCTAACTGGTGCATGATCACAACGCTGGCTGGGATTTATTCACAACTCATAAATGTCACAACTGATTCTTTGTACTAATTACTATGGTTTCAAAAGTGTTTAAACAGACAGGCAGACACACAGGAATACATAGACATGCCTGATGCATGATAAAGGAATTCATAAAAAATTTAAATACTGTATTGTGGTTTATTTTGGTGCTAAATTTTCATCATGGGAACTCTTTCGTACACTCTTAAATCTTGACTAACTATTTCCCGCACAGATGAATACACATTAAGGCATATTTAAATACCGATTTCATGCTCCAATGTGTTGAACTCTACAGACCGAAGCATACTGCGGTGATGTTCAACTTTGACATCATTTTCCCCTGACGTTTCAAAGCACAGCCAATGACTGCTAGACAATTAGCATGATTAGGTGGGTGTTGCCAGCCTGAAAATCAAAACAAGCAGGAAGAGAGATTGCATAGATGCATAGAACACGATATCAAAAGCACATCGTGCCAACTGATGAGTGAATATATTTTTCTGCTACAACTCACACCTTCTTTACAAATACTTCTGTTGTATTTCATAGGAAATTAATAGGGCATTTCTAATCAAACATTAACAAAGCAATATCTGAGTTAAACTAAGTTAAACATTATCCTCATCTAGAAGTACGAGGTGTGTATGGAGGTTGAGTAACTGAATGTTCTGAGTAATAATCAGACATGTGCAGGTCCACACTGGGGATTTCCACAGATTTCAAACATCATACACGAGGTTCTGCACTTACTAAAATACTAACATAAAATATGATTTCAGGATTATTATCATGTTTTATGTAACTGAGTATACAAGGAAAAACAGACTAATTGATGATGCAGATATAGAAATGTCAACTTTACAAATGCAACTTTCCCCCGGTTTCACAGACAAGCCTTAAGCCTAGTCCCAGACTAATGTGTACGTCTGAGCTGTTTTAACTGAAAGAAACTTGCACTGACTGATCTTAAAATATATCAGTGCCTTTGTTTTGTCTCGAGATGCACACCAGTAATGTTTTTTCTAAAAGCATGTTAATTAAAATGACTGAAATGTCCTAATTGAACAATGGCCTAATCCTGGCTGAGTCTCAGCCCTGTCTGTGAAACTGGGCCTTTATCTTTTAATGTTGCATTCAATTATTTTTACTGCTATTTTGCAGGACACAAAACAATAGTTAGATTAAAGTGTACATGCCAATATTATGATGATTCAAATCATTTCTGTATGAATATCCATGGATTATTTACAGTCATCTGGTGCTGCACACAGCATATTCGTACCACATGCCAACAGGTATTATATACAAAGCTTTAGCATTTACCTGTAAGACAGCAAACATTGCACCAGCCAGCCTGCGCTGACACTTCTACAGAGCGTCTGACTCAAGCATCAATTCAGGAATAACTAAGGTGCTGTGGCCAGTTTGGTCAAACAGATACTCAAAACAGATGTTTAACTTCTTGGTAGTTGACCGTCATTATAAAAACAAACTCTGAAAACACTGGAGGTAGATAACTCAGAAGATAACATTTCAAGAGGAATAAAAGATTTCTTCCATTTGATGCTTTCTTAACAAATAACAGCTTAAGCTATGAAGAAATGATCTGCCATGAATCATCAACTCAAGTCAAAAGTCACCAGTAATTGTGACAGAGTATCCGAGTTTATTAAATGGATAGTTACCACAACACATTTTGATTGGATGAGTCACATTCAAAGGCATATATAATGCAGGACACAGGCACACAGTTGCACATTCTATATAACACGCAAACTGCTTTAATACTTGGCAACCATAAACATGCTGCAGCCGACAGAAGAGTTTATTTAACAACACACCTTACCCATGCTACAATCATGCAAGCCCTTTCATGGCTTCAGCTTGAATTTATCAAGCCAAAAGTCATCAAAACTGAGATTAGAATCTTTTTTTACAGAATCTCTGATTCTAATATTGGAAAAAAATACACTGAATTAAAGAGTAAAAATCTGCATTACAAAAGAGCAATAGGACATTGTCTTCGCCAAAATGGTCAAAATGAGAAAACGGACTGAAAGATTCTTAAAAGCCCCCAAAACTAATTACAAATTGTTTCTCATATTTAGCAAAGAAACTCAAAGGAGAGCAAAGTTTGCTCAGCAAACAAATGTTTTCTACTGAAAACCTATACTATTGTAATCTCAGGAGTGTCCTCTAGAGTTTCAGAGATCTCTCATCAACACAACTCATCATGAATTATTCTCATGAGCAGATAATCTTAGCTATGCTATCCACGTTACTTTTATAGCTCTATACTCTTGATATTTGTCAAAAATATTTCGTTTCTATCTTTACTTTGAATTGTAGGACACACAAAGTTGATATTGCAAAGCAACACAACTGAGAACCTAATTAAATATCCTGGACTGTGAAAAAACAACTGAAAACCAAAATCTATATAAAAAACGTGATCAAACTAATTTCAGAAGCTTTCTGCACATTTTACATGTACCTCAAATCCTAATCGTAAAGCTATATAACCTATAATAAGTATTGCACTCAGGGAAAGTTAGCATTAGGGTAAGTTTAACTACCTAAGAAGCTTACAAGGTAAATACTGCAAACAGCACTTTAAATATTGAAGACAAAAAGTAGGTTAAATAAGGTTGAGAATCTTTCTGAAGTACAGCTATAGTGCAAGGACTAAAACATATGTTAATTTTGCAATGATGATGAAAGTGTGAGAGAAACAGTGAGCGAGATCACAGTGTCTGACAGAAACACAAGTGACACACTGACCTGCTTGTCCTTCTTTTGTATTTTCATTTTTTCTTGATCTCTGTGTCTCCGTCTGGAATACAGAGATACAAGGAGTCATGAATACAGAAATTATGCAAAGCATAAACCAACTTTTTAATAATTTTGAAAATAAAATAATTCAGAATGCACAATACATTTTAAAGGCAGTTCAAACTAATATCTAGACATCTTTGTCATTACAGTCTTGTGATCATTAAATAAATAATTATGAATAAATACATGGTATAAACATGAAATTATGAATAAGACTGCAGTAAATAATATTTAGGATGTCATTCTCATTCAACACTAGTTATACATAACAACTATACAAGGTCATGTTATTGCTCACCACCCGTCACCAAGACATAACTTTGTAACAACAAAAGTGTGTATTATTCATATGATCGACTTGCAGATTATGAGCACTTAATTTTCTCTCCAACTTTAATTTTCTAATGGGTTTAATTGAAATCATTTGTAAGTTTGAAACATTCACTAAACCAAGGCCATTCGATACTTACTAACCAGTTCCCTAAGTTGCATTACTTAAAGTTATTGTCAATCTACCAGCGGTTCACTGTCAATGAGTTACAACTAAAACATTAAAATCTCTATAAGTGACATAAATCTGTAATAACAGCAGAATTACATGATAGTAACTACCCCATTGCTTGATGTAAAACAGCTGTCAATCTACATGTGGTGCTCTTATATTAAAAAGAAAAATGTAGTTTTGACACAAACATAATTATTAATGGCATAAATCCATATCACATAATTTTCATCCTAAAACTAGGTGAGACCCTTGATACGAACTAACCTATTGCTTAAGGATAGAGAGGTGCCATTCTACTTGCTGAAATTTATACAAAAATGTAATAGTATAAAATGAAAAGTATAAAGTTTTGACATGAATGCAACATATATGGTGATATAACTCCATATTTACACATACATTTCAAAAGGTTTACATTATAAACCAAACGAGCCTCTTGATACTAACCAACCCATTCCTTGACCTAAGACAGATGTCAATCTACCTGTGGTGCACTGTCATTGAATTAAGAACAAAAACATTAAGTTGTCACAGTAACGCAACATTATTTGTGATATAAATCTATAATAATCACGTAATTACATTATAAACCAGGTGGGCCCCTAGATACTAACTATCTCATTCCTGGAGTAAAGACAGGTGTCAATGTAACTGTGAGGTATTTCCGTTGTATAAAAAAGAACAAACATATTTTTTTACATTAACGCTTTCGTATTAGTGACAAAAATCAATAAAGAACAGGTTGATTTCAACAGGGATATAGCACAAGCCAGGAGTGGAAGTAAACCACATGAGTGCTAGAAGTTACATTGTTCCTAGTACTTCATAGCAGTCATGGGATGCTTTGTGCCTCAACAGATGCCAAACTTGCCTCATAAAACACTCTTATAAAAAGCCTAACATCGTGTCCCATATACATTAGCCCCTGTAGGGCGCTAGCCAGCGTGCTAACTGTAATGTCACGGCAACGGTGCTCTATATTTCAGGCGTTAGACGCGTGAAGAGCCGCTCAAACTCCGCGGAGGGACCGTCAAACGCGACCTCACCTACCTGGACACGCCGGCTCCGGACATCAGTTAGCGTAAAAACCTACGCGTTCCTCTCTCCGCATTTATTTCCAAGGACACTAAACGCCATGACAGTTTAGAAAAATGCATAAAAAATTAGAGGGGGTGGGAGTCGGGGAAGGGAAAAAAACTCCGAGCTATTTCTTTAATCCTAACGCACAAGAGCAGTTCATTCATGAGGGGATGCGAGAGTCTGACGCGTCCACGCGCCACCTACTCCATGCGGTTTTGCGCGCGACGCGTTAAAATTAAAAAGTTTAAAGATGTGCTTACCTAAAATGGCTACTGCGGCAGCCAAAATACAAACAGCTATTATTTGGTGAAGTTTAGCGCTGGCCGCCTGCAACAACAACCTAACTTGCGTTTAGACCCGTATTCTGCCGCTCGCCATTGGACGCGTCTGAGCGCAGCTGGGCCGCTGGAGTCTCCTATTGGCCAGCGAGATGTCACGCAAGCGACGCTGCGCTAAGCTTGTCTGAGAGACACATATCGCCAGCGACCATTGTGTACTTTTAGCCCGTTGTGTGGATGTGGATGTTTTTGCTGCAATTCAAATGGTTTTTCTATTCCAATTCTTCCCCGATGACCGAAAGCACGCGCTGGATTCATTCGCGTTTGTCGCGTCGCGTCTGGAG
This sequence comes from Gymnocypris eckloni scoliostomus, assembly GCA_027564155.1. NCBI lineage: Eukaryota > Metazoa > Chordata > Actinopteri > Cypriniformes > Cyprinidae > Gymnocypris > Gymnocypris eckloni. Next base: position 22,520,441 of record CM050419.1, on the reverse strand, counting down.
TGCAAAAGCTACGCTGTGGGTTTTATGTTTCTTCTCGCCGCATCCACCAATCGTGATGCTTTTACTCCATCATTACGGCGCCTGTGAGAGAGGAAAAATGTAACATTCCACGTCTTTGCTCATGTTTCATATCCCGGATGTGAGGATAGCAGGGGTTATAATAAAGCGTGTGGGTGAAGCTGCATATGTCCTTGTGATGTGTTGGGTTTCCTGAAGAACAGAAGAAATTCACGTCGTGCTTCAAACAGTCTAGGATATAACATTGCCGTAAATCGGGCGTGCTTGTCTTGTACTTACCAAAACGTACCATGGTACTACCATTGTTTAGACATTGCACCATGGTTTTGGTCATAGACTTGTACTACATATACTTTGAGTACCATGTACAGTAAATAGCATGGTGGAAGATCATAAGATATGGTATGGTATCATAAGATACTGTGTTTGAAATATACCATGGTATGTCTAAAATAGCTTTGTAATAACACGTGAAACACTGTACAAAACCCTGGTAGTAGTACCACGGTACTTATTGATACCTTTTTTGTAAGTGATGGTATTTTTTATTATAGTATTATCTATTTTAATATTTATTATAACAAAAATGTGTTTTTGTTTTTATATAAATGAATAGCCTACTTGTATCCAGCACATTAAATTGATCAAAAGTGACAGTAAAGACTTATAATCTTACAAACGATTTATGTTGTTTTGAACTTATTCATCCTGAAAGCATTTAACGTGGTTTCTATAAAAATATTAAGCATCATAACATTGATGATAATAATAAGAGATGTTTCTTGAGCATCAAATCAGCATATCAGACTTATTCTCAATTTGACTGTTTTTATTGTTTTAAGTCAAAGAGACTTTATATTTCCTAAATAACATAAAATGATATCTTATTCCAGTGCAACTGTTCGAACAGCAGTATATATTTGTTTGCATTTTTTGCATGTAATTGAACATTTTATCTTCAGTCAAGCCTCCTATTGAGTTTTTACATGTCAAACACACAACAGTATTAAAAATCACACGGGTTTCCTCTTAAAAGTTAGAGGATGTTGACTTAAAGTCTCCTTTCTGCACTCAAATACATTACCTGCCAATCCAGTATAGTTGATGAGCGTTAAACCTACTGGCACAAACTGACGTTATTCCAGATTAATCCCCATCTTATATGCATCAATATGGAACATTTATACATTTTAAATGTTTGCAACTTGGCAAACCTTTCCAGAAGATGACAGAAAAGCTGAATTTGGCATGTTTTGCTAAAGGTTTTTGGCAGTTTTGGCTTGTAATCTGTGGCTGAGTTGCACGTGATCTGCTGAACAAACAACCTTATTTATACAACTCTGCCAAGAGCATTGTAGATAAACTCTGCTGAAATGACTCTGGGACTTTGAGGAGCACACTGTAAAGAGACCGTCAGCTCTAAGCAATTGTTAATTCATAAATAAATCAGTTTCGGAACTTTTTTTGGCAATTCATGCAATTGAAATTGTTATGCTCGGCAGATGCGTTCTTACTACAGAATGTGCATACCTCATGCCATAACTAATGCAAAGCAAGCAGCTCAAGATAGAAGCTATTTGGTGATAAATTAAGTGCATTGGCTAAATGAGTAAATGTATTGAAAAGTGCAGAATGCACACATTGTGAATACTGTATCACAATCTTGACCTCTTTGCCTCTTGTCTCATATTATCAGACTGCAAAAAACATTTTCATGAGACTTATTTTTACACAAATGAAAAATAAAAGATAAACTGAATAAAAAGAATGTGATGAAATTCACAAGCTATTTAAAAAAAAACTGAAGGTAGCATAATGCATAAAGCACAGCATGCAATATAGTGAAGGACAATCCATCTGAAGCAACCTGGGATTGAGTGTCTCAGTACAAGACTGCAGAAGTGATGCTCATGGCTCACAGAATCAAAGCATTGTTTTATCTCTAAAAGATCACACTACCCCCCTATAAAGCAACCTTTCACTGTTACACATGCACACATTAGAATAGATGGAGGTTTGTAATATCAAGGACAGATATAGGGAATACCTCTGTAGAGGGATAAGCGTTCATTCAGCGCTGCAGTCAGAGGATGTTCACCTGCACGCGTCTCATTTCACTGACTGAGGTTCCTCACAGCAGATGATTCCCAAACCATCTGCTCCATCCCTGCACATATGGTAAACTGACTTGAAGAGATTAAAAGAACGAAAGAAAGAAGGTATACAAAAAGGTATAGAAACAATTCTTACTCAGAAATTGCTAAACCTCACAATTAATTAAAATGACAAGCAACACATTTTTTTAAGTAGAAAGACTGAAATAGTATTTTTTTGTAAAATGTATTCAAATAATCTTGATTGTATTTACAAAGAAAAATGCTGTTTTCTTGACCAATTAAGATGTTACAATTATTTTAAATAATTAATATAATAGTACAATTATTATTAATTCATATTAATTTAATCATATTACTAACTTATATTGAACATTTTTGGTGGCCTGTTTTTCCCCCTCACAGACTAAATGTGCCAATGAGCTGAAAATAAAACACACACACACACACACACACACACACACACACACACACACACACACACACACACACACTTCACCTGTAAGTACCTGTGTGAACTTGGAGAAATTTCATACATCCAATAAAAATCACCAAAACTCCAGCTGACACAGTTTGCTTGTTTGTTTGTCTTTAACACCATTCCAGCTTCTGTGGCTATTTTCATGGCGAGAAATATTATGGCTGAATTATATCATTTTAATAATTTATTTTTGCTAAAAACTCTCTTTAAAAGAATTAACTGAAAAATAACAAAAAACAACTCAATGAGTTAAAACCAGCACAATCTAATAAAACATGTTTAATGGATGAAGGGATTTGGCAGAGAGAACATGTTGGAGGATCTTCCTCTAGTATTAAAAACATCCTGGAATGACCAATTCTACAGCAGATAACAATCTGGTCCCATCGGTTAGACAATTGATAGAAAATTATTTTTCCAACACTAATTTGATGAAGTTTATTCATTGTACATCCCACTGTTTACTAGCTGACACAGAGAAAACATGATGAAGAAGAGTAAATGAAGAGGAAAAATCCTGCAGCATTGAAATCCATGCAGCAATGACATTTAGGCATCTTTAAACATGTGAATTAAGGGCAAGACACTTTTGGGGCCAAGCGAGGCTCTGTTTATATGCATATTTGTCCAGTGGTAAAGATGTTGAGAATGTGAAGGTAAGATGACATTCATGAAGGAAATGATCAGAGCATCTGTTTAGGAGCACATAACAAATCCCTAAAGCTCCCTGCCTCTCCTTTTCTCCCCTTCTGCTCCTTCATTGGCTCTGAGCCCAGAGTGTCTCTGGCAGGAGTTTAAGAAGCTCATTACTTCAAGAATATTCCAACCATAAACACTCTTGCAGTTCATCTCACCATACTACAAACAACACTTTCTCCCTTTCTCTTTCCTTCTTTGTGTTCTCAAGCATAAACCTTATATTTGACCTCTTTGAAACATCTGGAGCCGGACACAGGTGTGATAGTGATGTAAAACCAGCAGGGGGCAGATGTGGAATAATCTTAGCAACTTTTACTCCGGTGACTATTTCTCAAGGCAGGTTTATTTTTAAAGTCACATTCTATAAACAATCCTTAAGTTTGTGACTGCTTAAAAAGATAAATATTTCCACAGTTACTGTGTATGGGAAAATATACAGTTCATTGAACTCATATTCACCTTTTGTGACATGCAAAACAGCATGATTTCACACATACTATCTAAAAGTGCAAAAGCCATTTCCACAGCATTTCTGTATGAAGTTGCATAGTCAGCATTCATCTAAATAAATAAATAAATAGGTAAACAGTAAATAATAATAAATAAAACATTTATGAAAAAGCTAACTAAGGAAAATACAGTGACATACAGTGCAGAAAATATCAAATCCTTGTTTTGTCAAAAATGAATAGCTGATAGTAATCCAATACTAATTAGTTGACAGTAACAGAATTGCATAAAATTACAAAGTATCTTTCAGAAGTTTGGGGTCTTTAAGACTTTTTTCTTTTCTTTTCTTTTCTTTTCAATAAATTAGTTTTCAACAGTGAAAGTAAAGAAAAGAATCTTGAAAAAATGTATCACAGTTCATACAAAGCACAATAACAGAAAAACAGTGAAAATATAAAGCAACACAACCATTTTCAACATCGATAATAAGAATAAATGTTTGTGAACATTCAGATTTCCATCACATGAATAAATTAAATTTTAAAATATATTAAAATAGAAAACTGTTACATATTACTGTTTTTAATGTAATTTAAACAAATTAATTCTGCCTTGGTGCGCAGAAGAGACTTCATTCAAACACACACACACACACACACACACACACACACACGGACTTCAAAGTTTTGAACTGTGACCCAAAGCATTTGTGACAACGTGCCCCAATATAAATGTGACAACCTGACATACGAGAACACTTCCACCAATCAGTTTCATTTTTAGTCTAACATTAAAAAAATATGATCCTAAATTTTTGTTTGGAGGACAGAATTCACAAAAATTACAACAAACTATTTGCCAGTATGCAGACCCCATTGCCCCATAAAAGGAATTACTTCTATTTCAACACCGCTGTGTTAGAAAATATGTAGAAAGCAGTATAGTTGAATTCAGATGAGCCACTGGGGGTCTTGGCCAAGCGTCCCACCAGCATATTCACAGGAGATTTAATGGATTTGTACAGTTTGCACGGAAACAGTTCCAAGTTTTTCAGTCCATCCATGCTGCCAAATGTGCCGAGCGGCCAAGAAAATATGGAATAATTCTGAATTTACAGCTTTGATGTGTTTCCTGCCTGGTGTGACAGAGGAGAGAAATGACAAGGGAGTGTGTGTGAGACTCCAATGAACAAAAATGGGAGGAGAAAAGGAGAGAGAGTGAGAAAAGTTAAAGCCGACGAGGGAGCATTGTGAGACCGGCTCAGTACAGGATGAGAGAAGTAGGAGAAAGCTAGTTGCATTTGATGCATTCAGTCACTCTGTACAAGCAGCTTCTCAGAATCAGGTGTCATTTCTGACTGCTGGAGAAACACACGCTATCAGGAGTCAACAGACATCTGCTGCTGCAACACACACACACACACACACACACACACACACGCTACTGCAGAGATGAGCACAAACGCGCGGTTGTTTAGTTGTCAGACGTAACCCGGCTCTGGAATAGAAGAGCTCTGAAGCAGGTAGGATGAACTATTATAACTACAGATGTTTGTGCATGTGAAGTTCGAGTTGTTCTGCTTTGTTTTCACTCTCCAGCCAGAAAGAACAGCTGTTTTTCAATGGAAATGTGAACAATTATAGTGTTTTAGGAGTAAGACAAATAGTAGACTGCTAAAATATAAGGATGCGTGTCATTTTAATTTTTGCATATTTACTAACTTACTAACATTTTTACTAGTGCATGTGTTTGGAGCTGGACTGTTTGGCAAACCAATGGCATACCGAGGGAAACTTGTCTGAAACAATCATTTTGTGAACACATGGACCTTGTTTTCTTTCATGTCCCTGGTGTTATTATGAACTATTTATGAGTCAGTGGCATGTCAGCTACCAAAACACCTGGGTCAAGTCTGTCAGGATCTCACATGCTGCCCTGCGTTTCTTTTCGCTAAGTTAACCCCAAACAGACGTGTTTGTGTATCAGCGGTCATCTGTGGCGTATGGACAGGGATGAGCGTCGCTGCACAGGTTGGCTGAAAGAAAAACACCTCAGGCGATGAGTTGGACACTCTTTTCTCTCAGTCTAGGGTTGGTGTATATTTTTGCAGCTGCTGGCACGTGTTCTTGGAAAAATGGCAAGTAATAATGGATCTCTAAGCCATTGGGAGAGAGAGACAGGGATGTATTCAGGCGATTAGCTTTCAGAAGAATACAAAATGAACAGATGTGTAGATAGAGAGATAGATAAAAGTTTTAGTTAAAATCAAATAGAAATCCATATAAAGTTAAAATGTGTAGCTTATTACTTAAACCCCAGTCTGTAACAAACAGAAATGCAGGAAAAGTTAAATTGAATGCATTTTGGACATAAGATTTAGCATCAGGTTAACACATAATGTCTCATGGCAATATTTTCAGAACATACTTTAACATTTATTCTGGTGCAATGTCTTGCCACGTAGACTCCCGTGATAAGTGCATTACTGTAAGCATGTTTTTGTTGGTTTTTATGAACCGAGTGAAGAGTTGAAATGATTTCTGATGGCACAAGATGCTGATGATAGGGCTTAACCTGTCATTTAACCTGTAACACTGTTTTAAAGGCAAATCTTCTTTGAAGGCAATGAAAGAGGCCGTGAGCATTTCCATGAAGACAAATGATGTTTAATGGAGCTCTTTGTCATGCTTTAACGCAAACCAGTGGTTGTGGAAAAAACCTTCAGACAGGTTCCACGGCCCTCGAAGAATGAGTTCACATTGAGGTTCCTTGTGTTTTTCAATGTACACTCCTTCACAGTTCTGCTTTACTCATCCCTCCGTTCTCCTCTCTCTCTCTCCCTGATGCCCCTCTGTGAGAATCAGAAACTCAATTCCTCATTACACGAGTCACGACTGGCCCAAACCATGAGACTATGAAAATCAAGCCATCTCTCTCTCTCTCAATCTCTTTTGTTTCTTCCTTTCGTCTCCTTTCATTGGCTTTGTTTCCTTTTGAATGGATACAACACCCTAGAAGGAATCTGGGAATCTAAAAACACATGTAAAGGCAAATACTTTGTGTTATACATGATTGTCATGTTAAATTAAGAAACTTGTTGAAGATTTGAAGATATGCCAGCTGTGCTCATGTTCTATATCAGAGAGTGTGTCACTTTAAATATGAAAATAAGGCAATAACAAGCTACATCCTTTTATTCTATACAAGCCTTCCTGGATAAACTGTTTTCAGATCAAGTGATCTGATATATATGATACAATTTTAAGAAGTACTACTACTGTACTACTAATATGATATTTAATAAACTAAAAAATATGAACATAATATTAAATAATAATATAAATATTATTATTATTCATTATTAATAATATAAAATAAATATTTAAGTAACAACATCAACAAATTAAAATATTTGATTATTAATAATAAAACTAAAATGCTAAAATGTATACTACTTGTAATAAAAATAATACTAAACAATTTAATATACAAATTAAATAAACTTAAAACTATTATAACAAATTATTATTATTATCATTTACTCCTACTAATCTTAATTTATTAATAATTATACAAATTTATAATTACTATTAATTATATAATTACAAATAATTATATAAAATAAATGTTTTAAATCAATTCTAATAATAACAGTAAGTTAAAATAGTAAATAATTATATTAATATTATTAATACATGATTGCATATAATAATTATGATACAACTAATGAATAATTAACTATAAAATTTTAGTTAAATTTTTTTAACAAAATACATATTTTGTATCTTATTGGTATAATGATGGTTCAGCAGGTAACCATGGCACACTTGGTATTTTGTTTTATTTGACCCAAGCACAATACTGAAAGAATATGAAATGAGTACATTGTTATGGTAATGATTATTTGACCTGTCTGTACTAACATTGCACTGGAAGACACAATGAACAAGAATCTAGTTTTCTGCGTTTGATTAGTTGCGTCTGTAAGAACGGGTGATCTCAGAACAGCCACTGATTCTTCAACATCTGTGTGAGCTGGTGGGGCTTTCCCAAGAAATGATCATCTCAGAACTCAAGTTGTCTTCGGTGTCGCCCGTGAGAATTGAACACACCCGTTTAATCTAATTTGAGTCCTCAAACCTTCTAAATAATTCATCAAATGCTTGGTAAATCCATTGCCTTCCTGTTCGGGAAACAGAAACTATACAAAGATTCCCATTTCATTACAGTCCAAAACTCTTCCATCCTGTTTATATATGACCATATGTGTATATGGAATCATGTCTCACACTATCTACACTCATGCACATAGATGACAGCTCCAAAAGTCAGCTGGTGTTCTGCTTCAGATAACACACGACCAGCCACAAAAACACGAGTTACTATCTGTCTGAAACCTTTATCACTGTCTCACCAGCTCAATCAGGAACGCATGCGGCTAGTTCACCAAAAAACATAACAATTTCATTTATAATACTGAATACAATTCATAGGTTTTAGAAGCTAGAGTGGGGTGCACGATTGTGCATATTTCATTCCTCATATGCCACCGGGGGTGAGTTTTCATTTCTGATACATACATTAACGCCAAGCAGGAGAGGTGCAAGCTGAGACGTTCTTCTTCAATCAGATATGAAATGCCATTTCCAAATGTTTATATTATGTTTAAGTGTGAGCAGATTGCATTATTAAAAGGTGTGGCATGGGTGCATATAGAAAGAGAGCGGGGATGTACGAGAAGCAAGAGAAATAGTGTTTTAATAACATTGACTTCAGTGGTGGTACACCCTGCTGAGATATCAATACGCTCTCATCCTCGATGAACTCACTCCATTTCTGCAATGCTTTATTCGTTTACACAAGAAAAACAAAAGAAGAGAAGTGTAGGAAGTACAAAAAAAGGAGGGATTTGCACATCAAACATGAGGAGGAACTTAAAGCGAGGTGGACCCAGGTGGACCCAAGCCAGAGCGGAAAGCCCCACTTTGTAAAAACACACCGCCACAAGAATGAAGGGATAGTTGTGAGGATGGTCAGAGAGGTCACATCATGATAGCAGCAGTCAAGGGGGTTTCGAAAGTTTCTTCATTGGTTTTCTATAAGATCTTAGGTTTGACAAAGATGCTCCTGCTTAGCGCTGTACAAAACTACACCGTTTCAAAATCCAGGATGGGTTTAGTCATGTCTACCTACCAGACACCAATCAGACGCGTCAGTCATTTATAGATGCTAAATACATCCCTGACAGATTTTTAACAAATAAACACACACAATACCGTCTAGCTCACAGCAATCATTATATAGCCTGGCATGTTATTGTCTTGAAATTTGCCGAGTTTTTCTTTTTAAAGGCCAGTTTAATCCAACCTACGCTGGTTTTAGGTTGACTTTAGCTTTAAATACAGCTGACAGTCTGACTTGACCAGGTTAGAAGACCAGCAAACCAGCTTAGGCTGATTTAAACAGTTTTTCAGCATTGAAAAGTGGTGCTTTGACTCTTTGTTCTATTAATATTCTAAAACCACTCATAGATAAACGGTGAGATATAAAGTGATACTAGATACATTATACCATTTTTAATGTACTGTTTTACTGCGGTACAGCAATAATAATAATAAAATGTATGAATTCAAATAATAATAATAATAATAAATACTATTGCAGTAATGATAAAAAAGTTATTTTTTAGAGAGAGAGTTATTTTTTTCTAAATTATTTAGAAAATGTATTATTTTAATTAAAGTTTGATCATAATAATTAAAACAAAAATATTAAAATAATCAAATAAAATATTTGTTACTTTCAATAATTTTTTATAAAATAATTATTATAAGTAGTAAAATATTTTTTATTATTTTCACTTCATAATGAATTATTTTGTATTCATTATTAATTACTATAATTAATACATTCATTATTACTTTAACTGTTAGGGCCAGCAGTATGCCAAATCTTTTGTTTTTAAATTTAAAACAACATCATAAAAAATAAATAAAACATTTGTCAACCTCATTCATTGTTGCAAGTTTTTATTATCGCTCATACTGAATGTAAACTTCAGTGAATACATTTCCTGGCAAGCTTGGAATTTTGCACTTGCATTGTCTTCCGAAACTGTAATTAATTACATATTAAATCTGCATGAAAGTATAATTTGAGAACTGCAAATTGTGACCATAGAACCAAAGAGCAAGTCTGACTTTTTGAAAAACGACATGACTTGGAAGTGCATTAGGAACACCTCTGTAAACTATTACAGTGGAAAGAAAAAGAAGGATACTGAAAGAGAGAGAGAAACAAGTACAGACAGAGAGCGAAGAGTAATTACACGTACACTGTTCATGGCCTGCTTTACTGACTGGCCTCTCACACACTTAAACCCATATGGCACACACAAACAGGATGTACAGCCCCCTGAAGCTCTGGGATCTATTAAAACTCGACCCGCATGCAGCCCAAACAAAAAATAAAGAAATCAAATACAAGAAGCCTTAATTGAACCGTTTGTTGGCATTCCCACTGTCTGCTTTGAAGACTCTCTTGCACTTTAAAGTGGGCACTGGTTCGCCGCCGAGATGCAAGGTAGTCATTTGGATTTGTTTACATGTGAAAAGCAGAGCTGAAGACATTCAGGGTTCTAACCACGCGATGCATTTCCTCTGTTAATCATATAATTCATGAGATATGAAAGCACTCGTGCTGTTCTGCATTTGAGGATAGGCATTTTTTGTCTGTGAAGTGCAAAACATGACAAAGTCTCAAAACATGATAAAAACCAACTAAAAGTTGAAGATTTGTATTTTTGCTACGGCGTTGTGGGTGGTTGTCAAGCTGTTGCTATGCAGTTGCTAGGGTGTTCAGGTAAGGTAGTTACTTTTCACAAAACTGTATGGTCCTCATAATATTTTCTTGTATGAATATCTGAGCAAGCAATATGTCAAAAGCACATTCATGCATTCTATTTTATCAACTTGAATGTGGATAAGTTTAATTAAAATAGCATAAATTTGAACAAAAAGCTGTACGTTTTTGCCATGGAGCATGCAAGCAAGCACCATCAATTATTGTAAGAAGCACTGATAATCATCTGCCATAGGACACAAATGTTTGTGCATGTATACTGAATAAGTTACCGTCAAATGCTTGCACAGTTAAAGCAGGTTATTCAGGTAGCATCGTAGTCGAGCAATGTTGACAGTTTACTCAGCGAGATTCTCTTCAAACTGTTCTACAATGCAGTAGTTGACCTGAAAGAGAAAACTAACCATAGAACAAGACAACACAAGTTGATTTTCTCTATAGCACCCCTTGTGGAAAAGCTGAGAATTCAACACACATTTGTGTTCGATTATGAACTGATTTCTGAAGTATGAAGTCTTATGGACCTAAGCTTTTCATGCAAAAAATAAAGATTCAAACGTAACTGAAAACAGCAAACGTTTCATTCAAAAAGGTCCACCAACATATCTTTGATCTAGAAAGAACATCCATAATTTTAGAAAACCATTGGTAAAGGATGTGGCTATATGCAAGATATTAAACCCTTGTTGACCTGGGGACAGTTTACAGAACAAACCATCCTGCCACAAACCCTTCCACCTAAATCTGGTGTACATCTGCTGTATAATCCACAACCTCAAAGATAGTTTGGATTGGACAGATGCTTCTCAATTCTCTTGCCTAGTTCATGCCATCCAAGAAAACGTTCAAGCCAATGTTCAATCTTCACCAGAAACCAGCCAAGGAGGTGAATGAGTTCAAAGTGGTTTAGGTACAAAGAGACAGTGCCTCATAGAGAAATACTGGATGAAATGTTAGCCCACATCCTCTGGCAACAAGCTCCAATTGGCTGAAAGCTTTTTTATTTTAGTATTTTTCTGAGTTGTTATAGTAACACAGAGCACAGTCTTCATATTACTGGACAAAATGATCCATATACTAGACTGAAATAATACAAAACTTTCAGTTTCTGAGCTACTGTTCATAGAATATTTAGACGTCTAGTGACCTTAAACTCTCGAGACGCTAACCAATTTTGTGGCTGTTGCAATCTGCCAAATGGGCTCAGATACCAAATCCATGCTTTACTCCTGTAGTTAACCAGCTTCACAAAGCACATGGAAAAACATCTGTCTAGTCTCAACTCTTGGATGCTCTTTTCAAATAACACTAAATATCACATAAGTGCTCCCATAAGAAAACTATTAGACTTATTACCGATACATGAAAATCTCCTTGTGTGCATGAAAGCTAAGCTTAAAAACGTGCTAACAAGCATCTAGAGGGATGTTTGCATGTAGACAACCTTGGAGAACTGCTATTACCAACTCTGGGCTTTTATATTCCTAGATTCACCTGGATGAAAAACAGCCCCATAAATAATGCTAATCACGAGATCAGTATCCATCATTCAGTATTACTATCATGATGTATACATAGGAACCTCTTTTGGCGTACTGGAAATATGGGACAAAAATCAGGAACTGATTATTGAGAGACAGGGTCATGAATCATCATAAGGACTAAAAGAAGGAAAAAGAAGATGCAACATCTGGCAAAAACATTCCACTCAACCACCAAACATCAGGAGTCCTTAATATAAAAATCATCTCCATTAACATGAACATGAAAAGCTTTGCCACAGTTTGGGTTTAGGGAGGAATTATGAGCAAGTTTGTTGTGAAACATGTGTTTTTAGGTTACCAAATTAACACAGTTTACAACCTACCTACCTACATTCTTACACGCTCTCAACTGCCTTCAACTATTGACTGTTAACACTTATGCTTGTGCATGTGTGAAAGAAAGAGAAGATCAAGAAAGATGGAAAAAACGATTAAAAAGGTGTGAAAATTACACAGTGTGAAAACAAAGTTATTGTTTATAGGCAGTCAAACATTTAATTGTGACTGGAAATTATCATGAACACATGAACAGGTAATAAAATCTATTTTTTTATATTGTTAAAAATTATTGTATTTTATCTTTTTTATTTTAATTATTTTATTACATTTTACATAAAAAAGTGCCTAAATAATATTTAAGATTATATATTTAATCTTAAATAATATTATTGCTTAATATTATATTTTATAATTATTATAAACATTTACAAATATATTTTTAGTATTATAATAACAAAAAAAATGATATGCAAGTAAAATGAAATAAATAAAAAATGTCAGAGTTTGTGAACATTTGCAGGTATCTAATGCCAAATACCTGCTAAAGGTGGAACAGAAGCGCTTCTGAAGTGGCATTTATGTGTCTTTAATGCTGTTCAGATGTGGAATAAATGCATTTACACTGTTTACTTTACACTAGCATAATTTAATCTGGCCTTTGTGCAACATTGCACCTTCACACTGCATTTGAGCACAGAGCAGCCTTAACCTTGTGACACCTTAAATTAGACCTTTTAGAAGCAGCCCACAATGATATTTTACAATCAAATGAATGAGAACATCGTACATACAAATACTTATGAATACTAATGCAATCATGCTGAACTGTGAGTGAAAGACATGTGTAGACGCCTCTGGGGTCCCAGTGTGATGCAGAGGAAAAAAGCATTCTTAACAATTACTCCTGACCTCTCAGAGATTTATATGGCCTTTCTGAAGCACTCATATATCACACACAACAACATATATATCACTGAGGAGCAGAGGGGCCAAACAGCCCTCAAGAAAACATAAACAAAGCCACGTGAACAGACGGCCCTGGTTCCTTTCACATGCACATGTGTTTACTGTCTTTACTCACTTCATGCTGATTTTACAGGTGGAGCTAAGTTAGTGTACTGGTTAAAAAAAGAAGACACTAGATCGAAAATACTGAGAGCATATTGTTTACAAGCTGCATATGCATATATTTGAACATAAAATAACATAAGTTGCATTTCTTAAACAACTGATGAAGGCACATATTGTTTACAGTAGTAGGTCTACATTGTTTGTCCAATCAAATACTGTCTAGATTGAGAAAGCCTGGAATTTACACCTACCTTCAACTCAAGCAATCTAGATTTGCCAAGTTTATGCCATAGAGACCACAAGACTTTGGTGCATGTGCACTATAACTACACCTGACCAGCAGAGGACAGATCAGAGGTCAGTTCAAATTAAATCACCTAACAAAGTTGAACAAAGTCGATAGAAATCTTCTTACTTCCACTCACCATGAATCTTCATACAGTACATACTGCAAACATTATGCTTTTATGAGCACAGCACAATTTTGATTAGCTGTGAAGCTGTTAACTAAAATATGTAAACACAGGAATGCAAATTGATTTGTTCAAACCATTTTATGAGGTCGTTAAATGTAATCTACCAGAATGCATGCCTTCACACTCCATAACTTGATACTTGAAGCTTTTATGTAGAACGTAACAAGATATAGCTACTGCATCCGGACTAGTAAACTGGATTTTATTTTAGTAGTATGTATGCATTATATGACAATTATATTGATATGCTCTTCTTGTGGTAGGTCTTTACTTAAAAAACAAAAATAAATGTTTTGTGATTTTTCTTTTGCTAGTCTGTCAAATTCCTCTTTCTCCTCTCTCTATACTCCTCGCTCTGCACTCACATGCTGCTCTTTTTCATTACAGCAATGAAAACATGTTTCTGTCATCTAATATGGCCAAACTCGGTGCATGTGTTATGTGTGTGTACTCATAATAACTTACAAGATTGATGTGCGTAACTCTCCTGTAAATCTGCACAAGATCCCTGAAACGCAAGCTTATTTAGCATGTTTGCTAATTTATGACCCGCACATATAGTGCCTAATGAGTCTTCTGAACAGCTAGAAGAAGAACATTTGACATGTTCTCAAGAATAGTTGCTAAGGTGTTCTACAATAAGTGTTTTTTACCTGGTCTCATAGCATTTACGTACCTGGGTGCACTTTTTTGCGAGACACGCAATATGTACCAGGTTGTTATTTATCAGACCGTGTGATATTCTCTATGATATTCTAAAGCATAGCTCAATGAAATACACTTCTACAATGTTTTTCCACCTGTTGTATCATCTGACAGGAAAAAACATAAGCAGAACATCTCCTCTCAAACAACAGGACATTTAAAGTATCATTATTGTAATATTTACATTTAAGAGTCCCAAACCCAAAAATGAGCAATAGATATAGTGATCTTTGCCTTAGTAAGCACCACATGCAATTCCCATCAGCCCTGCTTTGTGGTTTGTGTTGGTATTGGGTAATAATATTTTAAACGGCAGAATGAAGGTGACGATTTTTCACAAGAAAGTTTCAAGTCAACATCATTTGATTAATGTTCTGAGTGCTGTCATCCATGGCTTGGTTCCAGTATGGATTGATGGGGTGATGTGTTTGTATGTGTGTGTGTGTGTGTGTGTGTGTATGCGCTCTGTGTGGTTCGCACTGAGGGGGGCAGAGTTCATTTACAGCTGAGACCCCCTGAGATCTCTTTCGTGAACATTATTTAAGAGTGAAATATGACTCAGGCGCTATTCAGTTCCAGATAACAGCAGAATCATAAACCATGAGAAACAAAAGGCAGAACGAAAACTGTGCAATTAAGAAGCTCACAAATCACTCTTAATATACAACACACGGTAGAGTTCACATAAATGCTCATGGAAATGCTTTAGAATTGCTCATGTTAGAGAGTCTTTGAAGAAAGACTCTGGTATTCAAGCAATGGTCTGACCCTGACTAAGCTACATACCAAGCTGGTTCCTGTCTGTAATGCATGGATATTTGGATATTAGGTCTGTTTCTTATTATGACTAAGTTATATGCAATGTGCAATGTGATAAATCTTAAATTAATTCTGTTAATGCATATAATATTGATGGTTGCAGTCTAATTGTGCAGTGCACAGACCATCAAGGTTGAACTCCCATCTGGGTCATGGAGGCATGTTAATGAGTGTCATTAAAAACTCATTTCTATTTCAAACATTTATGAGAGAAGATGCTGGGGGACTTCAAAAGATGCTGAGGCTCGAGTTTCATATGGGTTGTCTCACACGATGTGGTAGTTTCATGGTTAAGCATCTAGACCAATGATCTTAAAGGGATATTTTATCCAAAAATGAAAACTGTCATCATTTGTTCATCCTCATGTCGTTTCTTCTTCTGAGCAACACAAAACCTGATATTTTAATACAATGAGAGTCAATGGGGTCAACTGATGGTTGGACTTTTTTGATTCACAGAAGAAAGTCATAAAGGTTTAGCTATCATTGGCTAACATTTTTGTGTTACAGATTTTATCAAAATAACTGGTAAAATACCAGGTTTTCACTGAATTACCTGCAAAACTACAGACGTTTTCATATCAAAGTACATATGTTATGTCCTGTTCCGTCCCACAAAATGACCTAGACTGTGAACCTTCCCCCCTTCGATGCCATCATTACCCCGTGCTTTTCTTGATCCACAACTTTGTGTGCTCTGGACTAGCTATCTATTCTCTTTGGCGTGAAATCCCATGAGTCCCCTGTACAAATGATCGATGACAATCAGACGGTTTCCAGGAAGATTCACATACTTGACTGCTTAGTGTTATCTGTAAGTGTTAACGCATACGCCATGTTCAATTATCCCACATGGCTGCAAAAATTCAAGCCAAATTTTTGTGCGTTTTTGGAATGACAGCAATCTTACTCTGAATCACGGTTCAAGCCAGTCAATCAACAATACCTCCCCTCTACACTCTTCTATTTTTCTTCCTCTTGCCAAAAAACAAATGGAAAAAAGTTTTAGTATGGAAGTTTCTCATGCTAGACATGATCCTTGTGCTAATATTTTGATTGGCCAGCTCTCAGAAGTCTTACTGTGCATCCCACTGAGAATGATGTGTGTGTGCATATAAATAATAAATGCATATTCAGTAAGGACACAGAACTAGAGATGTAATTTGCAAATAAGTAAATCATTATTCTTATCAAAGAAATGTGTATGACTGAAGTATGTCAGTCTTAAAGGACATTATTTACTCACCAGCATGTTGCTTCAAACTCATGACATTGACGTGAGGGTGAGTATGATGACAGAATTTTCTTTTTTGGTTGAATTATCCCTTTAACTGTTTGTGTAAATTTAATTAAAACGGTGTTATAATCTATTTTTTATGAATTTCTGTGATCTGATAACATGTAAACCCAAACAGTTACAAGATTCCATTACAAGTTCAGTTACAATTACAAGTTACAAGTACTCTTCTGCTCTGGACCATAGTTGTGTCTGGTGTTTATGTCCTCAGGGATGTATTGAATTCCTCAGTTTTCATTGCATTTGGATGCCCACAGCTACTTTTGGAGAATTAAATTAGTTGTTTTTTTTTGGTTTAGGGAAAAACAATCCAAAACACAGATGGACTGGGTTAATTAGAACAGTGTGCTGTTTTTGGTTAACCTCGGTGCCATTTGCTCGAAGGAGGTTCAACATTTCAACACTTGTGTTCCATGGCATATTAACAACACTTGTTCAGAATTCTTTTGAATTACATTTTGTGCAGCACACAGACAGCCTCTGCATTTCTTAATCATGACACTATCATGTCCAAAAAACATGGAAGGCTATACTTGCCCAAAACTGGCAACATTTGTGTGACAGAAATAAACAATATATAAAATCGTAAAACGTGTTGATACGATGTGCTATCACTTTTCTAAGCATTACACTTACTATTATTGCAGTTGATAAGTTTGCTCCACCAAATACAGCAAAAAACTGAATTTTCCGGTGCAACACTGTAGAAATGAATATGTGCTGCTGCCTGAATGTTTTGAACGAATGATTCAATGACTCACTGTTTTTTCCGTTTCTGGTTGAATATAGTCACACTTGTCGCCTCCTCCTACTTGGGCTATCGATGGATGCTATCAGTCAAATTCGATGACCGGAGATCATTTTTTTAATTAATATAATCTGTAACATACTGCATTAATCCTTCTTGTAATATATTAAAGTACCCAGTCTCTGTTATATTGATATCTTCGTGATTTGGAAACCGCTCTAATGGCTTCAGTCAGACTGATTCAAACAGTCACGAAGTTCATGAGTCATTTTGAATGATTCAAAGTTCGCGAATCGATCTGTTTGGCGATACTGGTCACGCAGAAAACAACTCGATGGAAATTCGTATTTTGCAATTATTTCGCGGTAAACGTCTTTTTAAAACTAAATTCATTTAAATTCAGGCAGCAAACACTGGTAAGATATGACCTATTTTACCGTGCAGTTATATTCAAAAGCGGCGGTTTGACGCCTGGAAAAAAAGCGTTGCAGGAAACAATGATAAAACAGCTCGTTATTGTGAGATATTGAAGCATATGGAGATCATTTGAATAAATATTGAGATTAACTGGAAATATATATTTTCATCCAGCCCTAGAAAAAAATGAATAACGTTAGACTTAAATTGAATGAGGGACCCATCTCATACAATTGAGGTAACGTTAACGATATATCCATGATCAAACGTCCAACGTCAAGCCAACTTTATGCCAGTCTATAATTGTGGCTGCATTTTTTTCGAGACAAACACCACTCATTTTCATCAAAAAAATGAAAAACATACTCTTCGTTGTTTTAAATTTGGTTGAAAACGTGCAGTTAACCCTGTTGAAGAAACCAGCATAATTGTTAGGTATGTTTTGAAGCATAGCTGCTGGTTTAAGATGGTAGCTGGTCATGAGCTGGTTAACGTTATATGCTGGTCCAAAGCAACTAGCTCCTGCTCAAGACCAGCACACGACCAGCTCAAACCAGCAGCCATGCTTCAAAACATACCTAATAATTATGCTGGTTTCTTCAACAGGGTTAACTGCACGTTGTCATAGTGATAACAGCTGTCATAACACTGTTTCCATGGTTCTTACAAACATGGTTATCTGAAACCCCCTGCCATCAACCCCCCAGAGTTCTTCATCTACCCCACAGATCTCTTCTCTTCCTCTTGTAGGAAAAGGAACATGAGTTACTGTCCTGTAGAGAATGATAACCGAATCTGCGTTTGCAATCAAGACATCTCTCTCTGTCTCTTTCCTGTCCTCTGTCTCTCCTCTTCATCCTGCCTTCCTCTCACTTTCTCCATTCTGTCTCTCTCTTGTGTGCCACTGTCAACAAAGATGTTTCCTTGAGCCAAACAGGTGCAAAAGCCATAAGTGAATTTTACAGCCAACAGCAGTGAGGTAAAACTGCATTTGGACATTTAAATCACATTGTATCATCTGTACTCAAATTCAAATGAACTATTTTTACTTATTTTGAAACAAATGCCAGATCATTTGTATATTTTGCAGTCTAATGCAATCAGTCTGCCCTTTTCACTGGAATATCCAATTGTGGCAATTTCATTAAACATTACCAAGGTCCAAAAAACTGCAAAAATGAAACGGGTACTGATAAATTGTTCACAGTAAGTTCCATAACATACATTAAGAAAATTGATGGGGTGAATTTTCATTTCGGGACAACTTTTAGTGTCTTTTTGGGGCCACTGTAGGTGTTTGGGGCCTCTGCGTCTGAGGAATGTTCAAAAACTGTGTGCAATAACAGAGGAGAGAGGAATTATGGGATGAGGAGAGAAGGAACAGAGACATGGACATCTGTCATTGAGAATAGAGTGGCTGTCACTAAAGTTGTAGAAAAAAATAATGAAGAGGAGCTTCATGTTCAGCAGATGTGTGGGTAACACATGTGCAAATGTGACAGTGACAAAAATGGGTTCTGATCTTTTCTATTTTTCAAGATCCTAACATGTTTTGAGTGACTTCAACGCATTGTTTTGGTGTTTACATGTCAGCATGAACGCATTCATATATCAAGCCAATCGATTCGTCTCAGCTCGGTGTGAATTTGATTGGTTGTGCGATGACTCAAACTAAAAGTCAATTTCTAACTGTGTTTCTTGTGTTTGTGTGTTGTAGGTGGAGGCGAGATGTCAGTAAAGCTGAGGTTTGATTGTCCGGCTGGCGGCGGGATGGTGCAGCGGAGCCGCTCCTTCACTGGAGTAAACACACTCGGTGGCCGGAGAAGGTGAGCTATTATGGTTTGTGTTTCAGAGAAGATGACGTGTTTCCTTGTGCGTCAAACTGCATTACTTGCACTTTTATTAAGATAAATGTTCTCAAAGCAGGGGTCATGAATCCCATGGAAAGCATGATTCTTGGTCGCTGGAATTTATGCTATGAGGACATCTCAGGGAGGTCTTGTTTCAAAATTGAGCACAAAACATTTGGGAGGAGTCCTGATCATTCCTGCAATAAAGCCATTCATGGTGTTATTGTTAACGAAAAGTACAACTACAAACTATACAAATAAGTTTTTCAGTAATTGAATTAAATTAGAATTAGAAAAGTAGTAACAAAAACTGTAAAGCTGAAACTTAAAAAAAACATCTAAAATAAGAACAGTATTAAAATTACTAGAACTAAATCAGAAATGTAAATCAATTTATACAGAAATATTCACTAAAAACATGAACTAATACAACTGACAGAAGCACTATAGCGAAAATGTATAAATAAAAACTACTTTGATTTATTAATAAATACTATCATAGTATTATATAAATAATATTAATATGACACTGGCAACAACATAAACGCCCAGCAGGATAATCTCTACCTCTGGCATCTGACTACTTCCAGATCAATTCCAAGTACTGTTTTATTGTTTTAGTGCATTCTGGGAATCTAAATTCATCATCTTGCCAATTGTCTTGACATTTTCCATAATTTATAGTATGTAGAATATTTCCAGACTTAGTAAAGTGAAACAAAAGGGATCCAAAACATATACTTCAATTCAGTACTGAAAAGTATGGATGAAGTTCAAGCAGTGTTATCTAATTAAAAATCTATTTTATTTAATGTGTCTTTGTTGTGTACTTTTATGTATACTTGAATTTCATTTTGTTACCTTACAGCAAACTCTATTGATGTTCCAAATCAATCAATTAGGAGGCATAGGATGTGGCCTTAGCAGGGAGCTCACTAGGTTTTGGAGTGGAGCTTAGCTTATATCTGACGTGGTTTACGGTTTTTCTTTGATTGCTTATAGTTCTAATTCAACATTCCACACAATCTTTAACGTAAACAAGCATCGGTTATTATGTAATGGCAGTAGATATTTCAAGAACTAAAGGTCCTGAGAGGATGCACGGGTTCAGATTCTAGTACAAGCATCATCTGGGCAGTGTGACTGCTTACATAAGTAAACACAGCTGCGTGTGTGTGTGTGTGTGTGTGTGTGTGTGTGTGTGTGTGTGTGTGCGTGCAAGTTTTTATTTTATTTGTCACAATAACACTACATTCCTGCATTCATATCCAAGTAGAAGATTGAAACTAAATGATTGCAGACAAAGGCCAAAACAACTTCAGAGGCGGATCCGCCTGCTTTCAATTTGTAAACACTTTATTGTATGGCAAAAGCTTTACAAAACTGCATTGTGAGAAAATGCTTTTTAAGCATTGAATCGCTCAGTAAACTGCACATTATATATGACCATGTAAAGATCAAGGATTTTCATAAAGAAACAGATGTCAACCACTCTTGTGACTTGTGTTGATTGGATAAGGTTAGTGTATCTCTACTATTGTCAACACTGCCTATTGTCAATTAAGAAAACCTTTTTTTTTCTTCAGGATGAGGGCTAACTGACTTCTTATTGTTGTTTTTTTGTTTAGTTTTTTAAACCATTTTGAGGTTATTGTGCTGATATTTTGTAACCTTAAATTACACTGAACAAAATTATAAATGCAACACTTTTGTTTTTGCCCCCATTTTTCATGAGCTGAACTCAAAGATCTAAGACTTTTCTAAGACAATAAAAAGATCTAAGATCTCAAAGATCTAAGACAATAAAAGGCCACTCTAAAATGTTGGCGACATTTTGCCAGATCTATCTTTTAGGGATTGGATGCTGCATGGAGAGTGTACTCATTTACGCTGAGCACTGTATGCCTAATTTTAAATACGTCCTTTTAGTGACTAACAAAAACATTTCAGTTTTTGAAAAAAGCATGAGGTTGCATCAAAACAAAAACCTCTGAGGTTAATTAATACCTCTGAACGTGTTTAATAGATTAATCCAAATACATGAAGATTCTCTATTTTTCAGAGTTTTGTAACTAATTTTGAATAACCTTTATTTGCAGTTGGGCGGATTCAAATGAGCTCTCTATGTCAACAATTATATGTCTGTTTTCACTAAAACAAATTCCAGATTACTCATCTTGAGACGGTGTACAACCTTGTTGGGTAGTGACTAATTCATGTAAGCAAAAACATGAATTATGTTACAGTCAATTCAGTTGTTTTCTACTGGAAGTTGTTTTCAACTGGTAAATACTTTTACTTTTAATTTTAAATACATACTTTCACAATACTTATAATACACTGAAAGTATGTTAGGATGCAGAGGGCTGAGTATAGAAAATCAAGCTCTTTATTCCTGAGAAAAGGGGCATCATATGTGACATTGTCCACTGAGGGACCTCGAGTTACAGCGGAGATGTCAGTGTTGGAGACAGGAAGGAATATACTGATGTGAGAGCCAGAGCTTGTGTTATTAGTGACCCCAGAGCAGCGCTGAGGAATGCCTTTCTAAGAGAACAGTTTATTTACATTGCAGAGTCATTGGGTTTGTTATGCTGTGTAATCTTAGCATACACTGTCAGAACATGGCCGAAATATGTAGATTATATTGTGGGTGTAACTAAAATGGCATATGAGGATTAAATTCAGAATATAAAAACATTTGCTACTGTTGAAATTGCTAAAACAAATATTGATTTTGGAAAGAGATTGATACTTCTCTTGACCAAAATTGACCAAAAATACATTCAAAAACATTATTAATGTTCAAAATGATTATTGTAGTTTGAAATAAGTGCAATGCGATCTTAAGAACATCATTTTCAGCAGCCATTGCTATAAGAAGACACTGTTTTAGGAAAGCATTCTAATGTGCTAATTGTGTAATAGAGAAGTTGTTCTTATTGTCCTGGCCTGCTGAAAACCATGGTGTGCTATTTAATGAAGTGTGGAAATTACAATGCAGTGCTTTCCAATCATTGCATACACTTGAGAACTTCAATTTTGGGTTCAGAAAAGACCAAAAGAAACAGCTTACTCTACAAACTTACTATTTAGTTATTTTGAGAGATGAAGATTGTTCTTTGGTGTGCTGTCATTTCTTATTCATTTTCCTAGTTGCTGGTAAGATTTTAAATATTTTCGAAAGCTCAACAAAGCATTTAATTGAACAAAAATACAGTAAAAGCATTAACTATTTTGTTTATTATTATTGAAATAACCCTTTTATAGTTGAAAACATTTCAAATGTCATTTATTTCTGTGACGTAAAGCTGAATTTCCAGCATCATTACTCCAGCCTTCAGTGTCACGTGATCCTTCAGAAATCATTTTTGATTTGATTCATGTTGATTTATTGTTCAAGAAACAAAAGAACAACATTTCAATTTAACAACATGTATTTGAAATAGAAATATCCTATAGATATATGTAATATATTTATTTGTAATAGAAAGTTTGCAGCATTGTAAATGTCTTTATTGTTATTTGAATTTGAATGGCATTGTCACTGAAACTGTCTTTTGATTGATTTAATCCATCCTTGTTTAACAAAAGTATTCATGTAAACAAAAAACTATTTAAGTGTTTACAATAGTTTATATATAACCCAATTTTATTTAAGAATTCAGTCTTTTTTCCATCTCATCCCACAGACTTTCCTCGGCTCGTAGCTCTCTCCGCACAAAAGTGGTAGCAGGGAAATCTCCCAGAATACCCTCCTCGAGTCGGGTGGGCAGCAGCGTCTGGGGGCAACAGCCTGAGCAGGTGGACAG
Source organism: Gymnocypris eckloni scoliostomus (assembly GCA_027564155.1). NCBI lineage: Eukaryota > Metazoa > Chordata > Actinopteri > Cypriniformes > Cyprinidae > Gymnocypris > Gymnocypris eckloni. The sequence goes on along the minus strand of CM050419.1, from coordinate 22,496,800 downwards.
AATCTTCCAGGCTTTGAGGAAAGGGCTCAAGTATGTGCAGTCATTGCAGCAGAGAAATGAATGGGCTCATGGACCATGGACTAGTCGTGTGAATGTTAATGACATCTCATCTCATCTCATATAGGGACTACTTGGAAAACCATCAAACAGAGCTGGACTTCCTGTCATCCCAGCAGAGAGACACGAAGAGGAACTCCAGACTGGTGAGACTTTTTACAGAGAATAGCTTTACTCTCTAGTCTTAAGCCCTAATTTACATCATTTGTTGATGTAAAATTAAATAATTAATACAAAAATGTATTCTTCATTCCTCAGGCTTTTTTCTATGACCTGGAAAAGGTATGTTTTTCCCTTTTTACAAAAATATATTTTAGAGACTTTTTAAATATTTGTATCATATAGGTTATAAAAATTGCATTTAAAGCCAAAGGTTACTAAATGTAATGCTGTTTTATATCCTGCTTGCCAACAGGAGATGCGATCCTTAGAGAGATACATACGGCGCCTTGAGTTTCAAATTAGTAAGGTAACACAGCTTGAAAATACTTTAATTTGGTTATATATATGAACACTAGTCAGATGTGCTGAGAATAAACCTGTATCACGTGAATGTGGATGTCAACAGGTTGACGAGCTGTTTGAGTCCTATTGTATCCAGTGGCGGCTCTGCAAAGGAGCTTTGAACATGAAGAGAGCTTTCTCTCTGTCCCCGTCTTCACGACAGTCTAGAGAGAGTCTAATGGAGCTGAACCGCAACCACAGACACAGCCTGGAGGTGAAGTCTCTTTTGGACACCATACACACACAACAAACAATAAGTAAGCCATTTGTGTGGTCGTTTTCCCAAAAAAACGTAAACACTGTGGCCTGATGGCTCTTTCAACACTTCCCGACCAGTCCAACACTACAACACTTAATAACCACTTTTCCTTTGTTAATGTGATATCTAGATATCTGCAGTGATTAAAAAGAACATATGTAAATTCAAACATCTCACTTCAGAAACCTCTCTGCCTGCAGGATATGTGTGCAATGGAAGGAGAACTGGAAATCCTGCTGGGCGAGCTGCAAGTCAAAATGAAAGGTACACAGCACCTCACATATGCAGGAGTCTCCTAAACATCCTACTCCAGCTCATTTTCTCTCTCTTCTCTCTGAGGCAGGGTTGATTGGGTTTGCTCGGCTCTGCCCTGGAGATCAGTATGAGGTAAGGAGGTTTAACCCAACGTCCTACTGTTGTTAAACTTCTGTTATCATTTACTCACCCTCATGTTTCTCCAAACCTGTATATCTTTCTGTACTCTGTGTAACACAAAGGGACACATTTAGTACAATGCTCATGCAGCTGTTTTCCAGTGAATGTGAATGAGGACGCACATTGATGATCTCCCAAAATTACAAAAAAGCTCCATGAATGGAAGAAAGAAAGCCATATGGGCATGAGGGTGAATAAAAGGTGACGATCTATCCAATTAATACATAAAAGTAATAGTAATGGTAAAGATGTGAAGGCATTCTGCCTCAAAACATCACTCTTAATCCGAGGCTCACTGTTCTTTTTGCATGTGATAGACACAAATGCATGATATTAGGCAGAAATGACATATTTCACCAGCTATGCGGATTACATTTTTAAGGCCAGGTTTCCAATGACTTCATGCACAGTGGAATGTGGTCTCAGGAGCCGTCATGCACGAGACCACTCATTCACATGCAGACACCACAAAAGTATTTGGAAAATTAAGACTAAGAATATGAATTTCATTGCATTTGATATAAAAATATATGCAAACATTATCTTAGACCCAAAACTGTTTTATTATGTCTAACCCAGAGCGATTTTAGTGGTTGTATGAAGTTGATCACAATAACTATAGACATGTTCATGTAACTATGAATGTTTCAAAACATTTTCAACAGGTTTTCTTGGTTTTGAACTCCACGTCTACTGCTTTTTCATTCGAAGTCTATGTTTTTTTGCTGAATATTTTGCTTGTAAAATATGCTTTTGCTATCTGTCTTTAACTCTTTCACTGCCAGCGTTTTAATAAAGGTTAGCGACCACCATCAGCATGTGATCATTTTCAGAAAATGTTCATGGCCCCCAGAATATATTGTTTTATGAATATCTGAACAAAGAACAGAGCCTCTGCTTTTAAACAAATCAAAGTGTTTTATTCTAGGTTCATGCACTATTTTCTATCAACACTTGAATGTGGGCGAGTTTCAAGAAAAGCAACATTTTGAACAAAACTGATTATTGTCATAGACGATCTCTGGACCAGATTCAGAATGGTGATTGAGTTTTGATTTACATGCTGAATGATGATTGCATTATTTGACATATTTACATATGTGATTTCTTGTTTCTGCTTCTTCTGTTTTGATCCATATATTCAGTACTCTTTCAGAAAATATGTAATAGCACCTCCTACCTTATAACAGTGAAAACATGGAAATCCAGAAAATGTTGTCAATGGAGGGGAAAGAGTTCAAATTAATGCCACTTGGTTTGATATTTTGATATATAATGCAATGAAATTCAGTCGCTTAGGAAAATTTTCATTTTAAAATACATTAAAGTGGAAAACAGTTATTTTAAATTGTAATAATATTTGACAATATTCCTGTTTTATGGTGTTTTTGATCACATAAATACAGCCTTGGTGCACATAAGAGAAAATCATACATCCTCAAACTTTTGAACGGTAGTGTAATGTCCAAATGCTCATTGGGGTCACACACACACACACACACATTGAGTCTCATGTTGTGTAGGTGTTGATCCGGCTGGGCCGACAGAGGTGGAGAATCAGAGGGCGAATCCAGACAGATGACAGACAGCTGTGGGATGAAGAAGAGATGGTCTTCCTCCCTTACATCCACGTGAACTTTGAGATTAAGGTGAGCAAGTCCATCTACACTCACGCGCACACCTGCGCAAATAGCACTTCCTGTCGAGGTCACCTGTGGGGGTTGCGATGACAGACGTTTCCAGGGCTTTTGTCCTTATACTGTTTGTTAGATCTGAACAGATTGTCATATGACACAATAAACCTCCCACAAACCCCTGAGAGAGAACGATAGAGATGTTTAACAGACTTTATGAAGCTTTTGGACCAGTGGAATAATGCTTATGAAAGGTTTGATTGTCTGAAATTGATTCCATCCCTGAAAATATAGACATCAAGCCAAACTACTACAGATGAAAACAATGAATCCTCGTTGTCCCTTTTTAAACCCCTGTCATTCAAAATCAGATCTCAAATATAAAATGACAAATTAGTTAGACTTGGTTACACATCCAAAACACCCTAGCAACCACCAAGAGAAAAAAACACCTACCGCAGTTAGTGTTAGTGCCAACAGTACAGTCCATCCTGGGAGACCTCTGGGCCACCATACATGATAAAACAGAAGGTTAAACAAATCATTTCCCTCAAAAACTCTAGTCAAGCCAACAACATCTGCTGGATCTGAAGGCTTTTCTGAAATGTCCTGCAGGTCACAGAGGTCAAGGGGTTGAGCTCTATCCTGGTCGGCTTGGTAACGTGCAGGAGTGCAGATTTCTTCACAGCGCGGCCGCAGATGATGGTCGTGGACATTACAGAGCTGGGAACCATCAAGCTACAGCTAGAGGTGGTTTGGAAGTAAGTTTACGAGACACACAAACTTTTAAGAAGTGCTAAATGTGCTGCAAAATACTTGAAAGTGATTGATGGGGCATTTTAAGACATTATTGACTATTTAATGTCAGTGACACCAAACTCTATCAACTTTTACACACATTCTGTACACTTCTGTATATAAATTTGAGTTCTGATTTTTCTTGAACAGTTAGTACTTCTATATAGCAAGGGTGAATTCAATTGATTAAACTTAAGAGTAAATACTTTTACATTCATACAAACTTTTCTTTTCATATAAATGTAGTTAATTTGAACTTTCTATTAATCAAAGCATCCTGAAAAATGTGAAAATGAAGCAGCAAAACTGTTTTCAACATGGATGATGATAAGAAAGGTTTCATGCATATTAGAATGATTTCTGAAGGATCATGGAGTAATGATGCTGAAAATTCAGCTTTGCATCAGAGAAATAAATTACATTTTAAAATATAGTACAATAGAAAACTGTTATTTTATAATATTTCACAATAATACTGATTTCTGCTGTATTTTTAATCAAATAAATGCAGTCTTGGTGAGTATAAGAGACTTCTTTTAAAAGCATCTTTAAAAAATCACATTTGTAAGAACCGCGGATGAGAAAGAGCTTCATAGGGTAAGATCTTCAGCAAATAACAACTTCAGCTAGGCTTATGAAAAATTGGATTGTAGCGCAAAAGTGGACTGGTTTTATGGTCCTTTTTGCTTTTCTAAGAGCTTGACAGCACTTAAAACAGTACAGAAAAATACTAGAGGCCGTTACAGCGAGGATAAGAGTTTGTTGGAAAGTTTAATATTTTAACATCTGGATTTCACAAACATGAAAACAGTAAGAAAACTATTTGCAGCATATTTGAAGATTTGTTCATGTTATTGAATAGACAAGGCACTGATCTCACACACAAACACACCCCCTGTAAGTGCGCCGCTGCTATCGGCTAACACACACCAGCTGTGGGAGACCAGCTGACTGCAGAGAGATGGATAAATAGTCCATTGCTGCCCCATCCCTCTCACACACACACACACCGATCCGATTACACTGTTCTTTACACAGTCCAGGTGGAAGAGATTTTTCAGAGCCTCTTTTTACAGCATCACTAAATTTAACACATCTCATAGTCTGTTCAGCATCTCCACGCTCTGCTGTGACAGCGTGCGCGCGCGCGCGTGTGTGTGTGTGTGTGTGTGTGTGTGAGAACTGGTATATATGGTTTATGAGGACACAAATCTGTATAATAACATGGGTATTACAACATGAAGGTGGTTTATGAGGACTGCCTATGTCCCCGGGAAACCAAAAGGCTTAAAAAACATACTAAATTGTGTTTTTTTGAAAATCTAAAAATGCACAAAGTCTCCTGTGAGGGCTAAGTTTAGGTGTAGGCTAGGTGTAGGGCAATAGCACATACAGTTTGTACAGTATAAAAACCATTACGCCTATAGTCCCCATAAACCACATATGCCAGAGTGTGTGTGTGTGTGTGTGTGTGTGTGTGTGTGTGTGCGTGTGTGTGTGTGTTAGTTAGTTCACTGCCGTCACATCATTTCCTCTGGTTCTGTTTAGTCTCTGTTAGCAGTGTCACTCAAGCAGTGATGACAAACACACACTGCCACTCCACACATTGTGTGTAATCAGAACCTGAGAACTTTTTTTATACCATTTTTGATACCTCTCTCTTCTTTAGTGATTAAAAAAATAAAGTATATGTATAAAAAAAAATACTTTATAAAAAACAGAAAACCACGTTAATGCTGTTTTATGTTAACTTCAGATAAATAACAGATGAATAACAACTATTTTAATTTAGTATGCAAATAAACACAGTGCAAAAGACCTAATTTTAGCTTGAAATTTAGATTTAAATGAAGGTTAGATTTTGTGCTAATAGGAAATTATTAAATATGAAATTTAATGTTTACATTTTATAAATAACAAACTAAGAAAAATATTTAATTAAAAATAAATTATTAAATTAAAATGATTAGTTTGTGATACTTATCAAAACTGAATTTGTTGAATAAAAATACAATAAACCAGTAATATTATAAAGTATTCAAAATTATTGTTTGCTATTTGAATATATTTTCAAATGTAATTTATTCCTGATGCAAAGCAGAATTTTCAGCATCATTACTCCAGTCGTCAGTGTCACATGATCATTCAGAAATCATTCTACTATACTGATTTGCTGCTCAAAACATATTTCTTATTATAATCAATGTTAACACTTAGGCTGCTTAATGTTTGTGGAAGGATTCTTTGATCAATTGAAAAACAGCATTTTTTGTAACATTGTAAATGTATTTACTCTCACTTTTAATTAAATTAAAGCATCCTTGCTAATTTTTTGCTGAATAAAACTTTAATTTCTTAAAATATTTTTTATTGCAAGTTTAAAAATATAACTTAAAAAACAACTCAACTCATTTTGAGCACTGGGTGGTAGTTTATTGGAGGGTAAAAGTAAGTATAGGAGACTCCGGGACACTCAGAATTATGCTCAGGGCAAGGAGTGGGATTATGGGTAAGGTTATGTTTAAGATTTAAGAGTGTTGTGTAGGGCTGTGGTTAAGGTGGGAGGTGATGTTACACCTACAATTGTGACGATCTATGGGCAACGCCTAGCTAGATCAGTAGTTATCTCTAAACAATAGATATCCCAGTTTAAATCCAAACAACTATATTTAATCCTAAAACACTAGTCTTCTGCTTTATTTCGTTTGCTGTCTATCTTTTCATAAAATCATTGTTATTTTGGACATGTAAGCGTGCTATTTTCTTCACAGTTTCTTGTTCCCTCACTTTTTCTTCCTTCAGTCCATTTGATAGCGGTGAGGTGAGACCTCTCACAGCGTCCGCCAGCCGCCAGTCCATCCACAGCAGGAAGGGATCCGTATATAGCTGGACGCCTCCCAACACACCCAGTTTCACTGAGAAGTACTTTCTAGTGAGTTTGTGACCTACATCCACACACACTCCCAGCATGACCGCTCACAATGATTTAAAGGTGAAGTGTGTCATTTCTGATGCTAAAATACATTCTCTTATTCTGGTTTAATGTGCAGAGACAACTATAAGTGAAGCCGGGTGTGCGCTGTGAGATTTGATCAGTGCTTTAGGATTGTTACGTGACAGATTGTGTGATGTGACCACAGTGAGATCTTGGGTAAAAGCCAACACAGACTGTCACAAAAAATGATCCTCATTATGAGATGCAAATTTGAAATGGTGGCACACAAACCCAAACAAGATTTGTGCTGATGGTTGGATGTCAAGGTTTTTGAGTGTCTGGCATCATTAGGCAAAAATAAGCTAGTGAGGCAGAAATTACCCACTTCACCACAACTTTTACCTGAAGAGCTGACATGTCATTGCATGATGTCATCTGTCCTTTTATGCTGTAGTCTATGATGCATCAGATACAGGATGTGGATGGCTCTTTCTCCATTGGCTCACGTGAATCGAGGGGCGTGTCTTTACTCAGCTACCTGGCTGACTCCACCCAGGCGCTCAGTCCTCCTGCGTATGAGAAGACATGTGACCCATCAACCGTACACCCCCCTGTTCTAGACACTAAGTTACAGGATGCTGAACAGAAGATGATATATATATATATATAAATATATACGGCTTTATTATTAAGTGGAATTTTTTAAATATTTTTTAAGGTTTTAATTTGTATAATTTATTTGTTTTTTAGTTAAATGTTATTATATTTTAATATGCTTTTAAGAATCTATCATTTTTTCCTTTGTGTGGGATTTTTTAAAAATCTACAATTTTTTTTATATATATATATATATCTATACATTTCAATATTTTTATTAGTAAAAGCAATGGTCACTTTTATAAAAAAATTATAAATTTTTATTTTATTTTTAGATCATTTAATTTGATAAAACCGTCATTTAAGAGTTTAACTGCTGTGGGGTTTCTTTTAAATATAAATATTTTGAATATAAATATTTTTATGCATAATAATCAATAATCACATTTTGGTTTATTCTTTTATATTTTTATTACTAAAAGCAATATTCACTTTTATAATACAATTAAGTAATTATATATATTTTTATTATGTCTTTGTTTTGAGGAAATGTCAGTATATTCATATTTTATATTTTGAGAAAGTGTGGGATTTTAAAATCTACAATTTTTTATATATATATATATATACATTTCAATATTTGTATTAGTAAAAGCACTGGTCACTTTTATAAAAAAATTATAAATTTTTATTTTATTTTTAGATCATTTAATTTGATAAAACCGTCATTTAAGAGTTTAACTGCTGTGGGGTTTCTTTTAAATATAAATATTTTGAATATAAATATTTTTATGCATAATAATCAATAATCACATTTTGGTTTATTCTTTTATATTTTTATTACTAAAAGCAATATTCACTTTTATAATACAATTAAGTAATTATATCTATTTTTTATTATGTCTTTGTTTTGAGGGAAATGTCAGTATATTCATATTTTATATTTTGAGAAACCATGTGCTAAGATTTTAAAAATTTCAAAAATAAATTATGGCAAAAATACTCAAACAATGACTTAAAATTGTAGGTTTATTTAATTTCGTTCCATTCATAACCCTAGGCTGAGGGGAGTGTGGAATGGCCATCAGAGACTGACACAGCTTTCCCCAGTCCTGCGGGCAGCAAGCGAGACTCCATATTCCTCTTCCACCGCTACAGCACGCCTGACATCCTCAAGCAAAATGGAGAGGTGACCCCCAGCACAGGTGAAGGAGACGCACAAGAGACGGCGGCCCCTGAAGAGGAGACCTCGGTCAAGCAGGGAATTGAAGACAGACTCCTGGTGAAGGACAGAGAAGTGAGCAGAGCTCAGAAGAGAGCTGTGGCTAAGAGAGTCAGTTCACTGTTAGATGATCTGAATACAGAGCTGGAGGAAATGAGCAACGCAGAGACTTTAAAGAAGCTAGATCTGCAGATACGCCAGCTGAACGAGGTCTTGAAGGTGAGATGGGTGGATGGATGAATCAATGGACTGGTAGACCTCTAAAAGATTTATAAATGGATGCATAAAAGAAAATGAATGATCACTGTTTGAAAGAGTTCAAGAACATGTCTGGGATGTTTTTCACCCCAGAATCAAAAGAGAGAGAGAGAGTGTGTGTGTGTGTGTGTGTGTGTATATAAAATGTTTTGGGTAAAATTGACTTGAACATGTGACGAAGTTGCTCTGTTTTTCTTTATGCATTGTTGATAAATCTTTGTTTGCTGTTGTTTCATTGGCTTTGATCTTCATTTTCATATTTCCTGATGTTAGAAGGACCTCGACCCTCCACAGATGCCTCGTCTCAGACACTAGCAGTAGAGGAAGAAGAAGTGCTGGGCAGTTTCGACTTCCTCTCTGCAGATTGTAATGAAGATGAAATATCAAATATGGGCAGCATCAGACTCGGGTACACTGGGTAAAGTGTTTTTAGCTGGTGTGTCTGGGTGAATACCTCAAAGAAATCACAGTGACAAAATCAAAACAATATAAAGAAAAAAAGGATTGTGTGTCTCTCTCTTTTTTTAAGTTAAATGTAAAACATACTTTAAAAAGCAATTTTTTCTCATTACAGATCTGGTAATTAATGGTGGCAATGGTCCCCACCATTATTTTTTTTGTGAGGTTTAAAAAAAAAAAAAAATTAAATAAAATAAAAACATTGGTGAAAAAGAAAGCTGTTTTTATTTACCTTTGTAATATTCATGTTATTGAATGTTATGTTTGTTATATATTCATGAATTCATGAAAAGTCACATCTCTCTCTGCAACAAAAGGCAAGTTGCTGCACGAACATGTTAAATGATGGCTTAAAGTGCCATCTTGTGGATGAGATGGAGTAATGCTCATTACATTTTATTTCATGTATTTAGCAATCTGATATTTAAACAATACATGATGTTTAATTTACATGATATTGCACAACTCTTTTTCATATAAAAATATAAATGTATCCCATGGTTAAAGTTTATAGCAAATATCAATTCAGGTTAAAGTATAAAAATATTGACATATATATATATATATATATATATAAAAATATTTATAGTAATCTTTATTATGATAAATTAATTAAATGCAAATATCAATTCAGGTTAGGATATTAAAAACAAAACAACAAAAAAAATATATAATATATACAGTATATGTAATCTTCAGAATGCATCCGTTTTATTTATCTTTTCTTTTTTTCTCCACAGGATTGGTTCCTTTAATGAGGACACCCTGAAAAGCGTGGTTCTGTCATCTCAGGATAACACCTCTCCGTCCTCAGAAGACACGGGTGAAGGAGAGGTCGGTGCAGTCAAGCCGTCACTCAGCACAGGGGTCTACGGTCTGGATCAAGCTCTTGAGACCCACCTCAGTGTCTGTGTAGTGCTGCTGGGGGTGAGCAGTCAGTAACCAAATCATCAGACACTTATCTACATAGATTCTTACTTTGTGTCTGCGTAACTTCATGCTGTCTTCTTCCAGGCTCTAAAGTGTTCTGACTCCGATCTTGTGCACAAAGACGTGATGGAGGAGCTCTCGCGGCAAGTTGAGGTGCTGGAAAAAATCATCACTCTGTCGCAGAGGATAATAGAAGAGATCTCAGTGTCAGAATGTAAGTACAGCTCCATCCCAGGCCTTGAATGAGTGAATAAACCACTGAGAAACCTCTCCTTAGATCCTAATAATTGAGATTTATAGATTTCCTACAAACACTAACTATTCAAATGACAGAGTTTATGATCGATTATAACAGATTTTCTTTCCCATACCATTTAAGGGTAACACTAGAATATGCAATTATGTGCCGTGACTGTAACGTTATACTGTCGGCGGTCACAGGCTCTTCCCGTGTCCGTGTGAAGCGCTCTAGATGCATTAGTCATGTGTGTGGATGTGTCTCAGTGTTGGCCAGAGCTCCTAAGGGGATTGAAGTATTTTGGAAGGAGTGCTGCGAGAGTGACTCGCCCTTCTGCTGCTCCAGGGATGTGTTTCTCAGGACACTGCGCAAACATTACATCCACAAAGTCAAAGCCAAGCAGCCAGGCCAGGCTGATGCAGGTGAGACGCGTCGCTCTGTTCTGTTCTAATGAGTCCACAGACGGCTGAAAGATGTACCAAAGGAAGAATAGAATAGAATCAAATCAAATAATACATTTTAGAAGGTTTTATTATATTCTTTTCTTCCTTGAGAATGTCAGTCACAAACTACTTAAATATGTATTTATTTACGCAGGATATTTCTATTCTATATATTCAGAATGAATTTATCTTTGAAATAGTAATTAATTGTCTTTCATATAATTTAATGTATAATAAAATAGATGTCTATTTCTATTTGTCTTTTTAAAATGAATATTTTTCAAACAACTAAAATAAAATGACTTGTAAATAAATATGTAGATATTATTTTATAATATAGAAATTTATTGCATTTAATTTGATATTTTACTATATTCTTATATTTTTTAATTGTACTATTTTTGTTATATAACATTTTTAAAGCTATTTCTATTCTGTTCATTATTACATAGAATTGCTTTCTGTTTGAAATAATAATTGCCTTTGAAATAGTCTAATATTCTTTGTATGAAAATAAATGTCTGTTTTTTCGTTAAAATTTAATATACATTTTCTAAAAGCCAAATTTAGTAAACAAATATCTAATAATATGTTTTATGTATAAAATAAATGTATGTATTATATGTTACTGTATTATTATGACTATTATATTCAGTGTTCCTTCAGAATTGAACTACACTAAAATCCAATCTTTTTTAAGAATAAATCTGTTCTATTTAGAGAATTTGTTTCTTACAGAAATGACAGAAGTAATCGGACAGTTTGTGTATAATAATATATCTTGTGTTTTCTGTTGTCCTGCAGTTTTCAGTCAGTTGCTGCATCAGGTGCAGTGCAGCTGTATGATGGCGTCTGTGACTCCGTGCACTACAGACCGAGTGACTGTGTTTCAGCTGTTAGTCTACCTCAACAGATGGAGTATCACTGACTTTGGGGAGCACATCTCTCTCCTCTCTAAAGAAGGTAACAGCACAGTGTTCGCAGACTCTCTTTAGGACAGAAACGTCAGAGAAACTAGTCTGAAACACAGTAAATACAGATGCTTTTGTCCTTATCGGTTCACTGTGAGTTTACTGCTCTCTGCTTCAATCAATCACCCTCAAGGATTCTTCCCAACAGATCTCATTAAGAGTCTTCCCTCTGTGTTTCTCCCTCGGATCGGTTTGCTGCAGTGTATCTGATAGCCAGTCTGGAGAGTCCCAAGAGGAGGCGAGCTCTGACAAAGCTGAAAGGCAAGCGCATCTCTGAGCTGCAGCCGACGGGACGCAGCCTCCAGCTCCTGGCCAAGCTACAGACAGACGCCAATCACAAGGTGGCTTCAGCGGCCACGTCCTGCCTCAGCAGGGCCTCGCGGTCCAAATCCTTCAGGGCAAAGGTAGAAAGGGCCCAACTTGCTATCAAACACTAATGCTTTTCATACCAATCAATTAAAGGGATAGTCCAACCATCATTTGGAAATGGAAATGTTCTGAAAATTGACTTACATGAGTAAACACTAATGGGTTTGTTTATTCACTGGAACAGATTTTGAGAAATTTAGTATTGCATCACTTGCTCACCAATGGATCCTCTGCAGTGAATGGGTGCCGTCAGAATGAGAGTCCAAACAGCTGATAAATACATCACAATAATCCATTGATCACTCGCGTCCATCAATTAACTTCTTGTGAAGCCAAAAGCTGTTTGTAATAAAAAAATCCATCAAGACATTTTAAAAGTGTGAGTCCACATAATAACGCTTCCTTGGGTGAACAAGTCATCAAAATCTACCCACATATTTGTTTCAGACTTTTGTAGTTAAATGTGTTAATCCTAAATGTGTTATTAATTGATAGAGTCGTGCGGATTATTGTGATGTTTTATCAGCTGTGTTTGGACTCTCATTCTGACGGCACCCATTCACTGCAGAGGATTCATTGGTGAGAAAGTTATGTAATGCTACATTTCTCTAAATTTGATGAAGAAACAAATTCATCTACATCTTTGATGGCCTGAAGATGAGATAATTATCAGCCTTTTTTATTTTTGTATGAAAATATACTGTAATCAAAATATATTTTTTTTAAATGTTGCTAACAAGGCGTTTTGATTCCTATTTAAACCCAAACTAGCCTCATTTGTGAAAGGCTTTTTTTCACAAAGATCTTTCTTCTTGTTGGCTAATGTAAGCACAGTTGAGCAGTTTTAAGTGTGGCTTAAGTGAGCTGCTCTTTCTGTGTGTGATGTAGTTGTGTGGGTGTTTTACAGGCAGTGCTTCACTACACAGATCTGCTGAGAAACAGAAACACACAAGTGCAGCACGGGGCCTGTCTGGCTCTGAAATGTCTGAAGGTAAGTCATCAGAAGAATGGATTTATATTGACCTGTTGATATTTGATGCAATCAAAAGTGACAGAGAAGATGATCTTGTAATCTTAGAAAAGATTTCTATCTTAAAGAAATGTTATTCCTTTGAACTTTCTATTCATCAAGGAATCCTGAAAATGTTTTCAACATTGATAATAATCAGAAATGTTTCTTGAGAAGCAAATCAGTATATTAGAATGATTTCTGGAGGATCATGTGACACTGGGGACCGGAGTAATGATGCTGAAAATTCAGCTTTGATCACAGGAATAAATTACATGCTAAAATATATTCAGTGAGAAAAGTTATTTAGATTGTAATATTACACAATATTACATTTTAATAGCCTATATTTTTGATCAAAGAAATAGGTGAGCTAAGAGACTAATTTCAAAAACATCTTAACCAGCTGTAAACTTTGGAATGCTAGTTTATTTTTGTTAAACAGCTCTAGATCAATAAATGCTGTGATGATGTTGTTTTATGTTTTATGTTTCTCAGGCCTCAGAGAGCGCGGAGCAGGTGGCAGAACTGTGGCGCTCCACAGATGAAGACCTGAGGAACGCTGCACGAGAGACCGTACTGTCCTTCGGTACGCGACCCTGAAGCTGTAACTACTGCACCTGTGTCATGTGCTGCTTTTGTCCCTATATAAGCTGCGTCTGAATCAAAGGTGCTACCTAGTCAGTCAATGATGGTGTAGAGTAGACCATCTCCAAAGCACAACATCTCATAATAATCTAGAACAAATTCAGGTTTCAGAAATATCAAAGACTACAGTGCTTATTTCTCAGTAAAGATATTGGACTAGTCTATTATAATCTGAATAAAAATCATAAGCACTGTATTTGGATGTGCCTTGCATTCCTATTATCAGAAGTAGTTCTAAAGTCCCAGCTGATTTACATTGTTCTTTCTCAGGCAAGAAAGGTCACATGGCATTCCAGCGTATGGACCAGATCCATGAGCTACAGGACGAGGCTTACAGGAACCTGGAAACTGAAATCACAATCTTATAGGAAGACCACAAACTCAATCTTTTACCTGATTGGATGGTGCTGAGAGACTGAGGTTTTGATTGAACACGTTTTATTGATGTGCACACATATTGCCAAGTATTTAATATGCAGCTTATTATTTTATATTTTCTTATAATTCTAAATGAAATATTTATGAATAAACTATCTTCTCTATGTCTTATGTATCAAAATGAGTAAACATGAAATATATTGACAATAAATGTAAATAAGAGAACTCTGACTTGTTCATTAAAATTAAATGATTTATTAACGCCAAGCTCTAAACATTTACATTCTACAGTTTGGATTAGTTTTCAAATAAATGATCTGTAATACGTTAACATTTACTAAATTAGTTAACAGGAACGAACAACGATACATACTTCTGAAGCATATATTAAATCATGTTTATTTAAGATTTACTAATGCTTTTAAAGTTGTGTGTTAATATTATTTAACTGACCTGAGGTAACAATGAACAATGTATTTTATTAACTAAAATGAACAAAGATGACTAAATACTGTATCAAACATATAGCTCATTGTTAATGCATTAATAATGGGACCTTACTGTAAAATATTAAATTGGAATCCACGAACCGTTTTCACATTTCCGTGTTTCTCCGCAGCGGAAGTCGTCATAGTTGGGTTAACTTGAAGAGCAGTGAATGGGAGAGTACCACACATATATTTTTGCATTCCCATTTGCTCAAATAGCAAAATACAAATTCTACGATAGTGTTTTAATGACTTTCAATAAAAGAGAAAAAAGAAAGACTGATAACGGAAGTCAGAAGAGCAAACGATGTCAAATTTACCATCCCTCCCATAGACGCTGCATTAGAAACACCATCGCATTAGGTAATATAATACAAGGAATAGTGTTATAAATGTACATACATTTGAAAAAATAAATATGTAAAACTTTTGAAGATTTACGACACTGATGACCGTTAAACATGTCATCACTTCTTGTGAAAGGGTCCATTGCATGTTCAGTTTTTCATCATGCTGCTCCAGCATAGGTTGCAATATTATACAATAATATTTTATAAGTGAATATAGTTATTACACTTTATCAAGATTTTATTTCCAGAACATTTTTGATTGTTTTCTTTTTTTAAAGCCATGTGAGCACCAAAGATTTTCATGAAAAGAACAGAATGGTTTAAAATACACAAAAATACTGAACATTTTAAAGTTAAGACTGTCAACGGTAAGCTCCTTTCTTTTATTTAAAATACTGTTACATTTAAATGAACAGTTGAAGTGAAAATGAAAAGTAATTTTATAATTTAGAGAGACAATCATAAACATTCAATTAACTAATGTTTATACTGTAAATTTAATTTACATCTATAAAATGTTAAATAGTTAACTTATTTTTCAAATTTAAATTTCACTTTAACAGTGTATGACAAAAATAATTATACTGAAAAAACTGATATTTCAATTTGATTTGCCAGAATGTTTTGGGTAACTTGGTAAACCTGGTGACTTTAAATACATCTGTTAAAGACCATGATGAACAAACGTTTGCCTAGTGAAACGGCTTTCATGAGACTCACCCTGCTAGTGAAAAAACACTACGGTAATTGTATTTGCTTAACCACCAATTCCCCCAAAACATGCATGTTTATCTGCTACAGAACGGACCTGCTTGGAAAAAACATGATTGATCCACACAGCTGTTCTGAGGTTGCTTATAGCATCACACTGTCAAACAAAAGATGATATTTCACACGTACACACAGCTGCTCGATGTTGATCATTAGAAACTTTATTGAATTAAAAGTGGAGACAGCATTTGAGCTAACTCAGCAGTGCAGAAGCACGCTTCCAGCTCAAGTTGTGTGACAAAATTCATCTGGCGTCTATCCGCTTAACACTTGGACTCATACTGATTATTGATACATGAACAGAAACCCAAAACCACAATATACAAACACGCGCACACATTATCATCTAACCCTTTGGAAAAATTCAGCATCCAGAAATGAAAGAATGTGCACGAACACAACGAGAATGGAACCCATGCAAGCTTCAGACGCCCCTGCGAGGAGATTCAAGTCATGGTTTGTTACGGGTTACAGCGGAGAGCAGTTATCAACATGGGTATAAAGAACCGAAACTTCCCAGCATTCCCAGCGGCTCTTGTGTTCACAGTCCAGATGTATCCGTGCATAAACCCGAGTCTAGGTGCCCACGATGTTGGGGTCGTGTGCGGAGTCTGGCAGTGGAGAATCGTGGCAGTGGTACAGAAAGCAGTTTCCCCAGCAGCTGTAGCAGATGAGAAACAATGCCGCCAGGAAGACTAAGGCACAAATGGTACACGGCTTCCTCTCCAACAGGAAGCTGAGCAGGTAGAAGCCCATAAACATGGAGTGGTTGAACCACAGGGCTGGATTTAAGGGTTTGGGGATCAGGAGGACCGGGAGTAACCACTGGAGGCAGTACATGGTCTCTACGTGTTGGGCCGCCTCGTATAAGCTCAGATATCCGACGTGACGCTACACAATCACAAATCCCTTGAGTATCTGCGAGGGATTTGACGCGTGTCCAAATACCAGACGAGGCCTTTGGAAAAGGAGAGAGAAAGAGAAAACCCTTTAATACGCACAATTCCTAGCTCGTCTTACACCACCATACAAGGATGCATGTATTTTAAGAAATTGAGCTATTATTAGTTGCTGGCCTTGAGTTCTACATGACAGTCGAGTCTATCCACAAAACATGACAGCACCATTATTTAAGTCATATTTGACTAGTAAAACATTCAACTGAATGAATGCGTTATAAGAGGATTTAATAGACACTAATCTGAGAGTGGAACTTTTAGGCTATTTTAATAACTCTGCATACATCTGAAATGTTTTGTGGTGCTAAAATATAAGAAAAATAGCAAAACATACTACTATCAACATTTTTTTAAAGAAAATAAAGCAGATGTATTTTAGACTGACATTTGTTACACGGTTTACATCAATAATTGTTAATAAACTACAGATAAAGGTAAGAATTTAGTAATTGGTGTGGTATTATAATTAATTATGGACAAGGCCAATACTTTGGCTTGTGTTTT
Source organism: Gymnocypris eckloni scoliostomus (assembly GCA_027564155.1). Classification (NCBI taxonomy): domain Eukaryota; kingdom Metazoa; phylum Chordata; class Actinopteri; order Cypriniformes; family Cyprinidae; genus Gymnocypris; species Gymnocypris eckloni. The sequence continues at coordinate 22,479,584 of CM050419.1, read as the reverse complement.
GAGATTGTTTTTGCACATCCCTAAATATATAAATTTATATTGAAGAGTTCAAATCTAGCCTAAATATTCCTCGCTCATTAATCGTATGCTCAACATGTTTTTAATAACTGCATTTATTTAAAAGGTTTATTGGTGTGTGTGTGTATAATCTAAAATGGGAAAAACATTTAGATGTGTCGTTTTTAGGAAAATAATACAGTTTCCCCATGTAACGTTAGACTGACACCGTTTACACAAATGATCGAGAATAAACTACAAAAAAACAAGGAAATTCGAAATTATTTTCATATTATAATTATATAAGGACATCAAAGTCAAGGAAAAGTGGTTTGATATGTTTTAAATACTTCGCACGCCCCAGAACATTTTTAATGTAAGTTATGCTGAATTCCCCTAACGTTATTTAGACTGACATTCCTTAACGTTAACGTACATTGTTTACACGAATGACCGACAACAGACTACAAAAGATAAAGACATCTAGCAGCTAGTGTGACTTCATACTTAATTATAGTCATTCTATATTTCAACTGGTGTTTTTAAATTATGCCATCAATACAAAACAGATATAAACAATAAAAACATTGATGTCAGCGTTTTGGCTAACCGGATATCTAGCATGCGTTAGCATGAGGCTAGGTGTTAGCACAAAAATAAACCTTCCGAATACATGTGTGAAAATATATGATCGTGGCAGTCTCAAATAGGTTAGATTTCAAGCTTTAAAAGGCTGAAATATTCAGAGTTCAGACCTGCCATTCTTTAAATCCAATCCCGATATCACATATAAGCCGTCGCCATTGAGTTCTTTAGATGATTGCGTAGATTTGTGGAACTCTAAGGACCCAACAGACGGCTGGTATCCCATAGATGCCTGATTAAAAATCAAATAGCTCAATGTTTCAGAAGAATCAGAATGAGCTTTATTGGCCAGGTTTGTTTACACATATGAGGAATTTGTTATAGTGACAGGAGCTCCACAGTGCGACAGAGTCACAGCAACAGGACAGGACACAGACAATAAAAGAACAATATACAAAATATGGCAAAAACACAATATACAATATAGACAATTATGTGAGGTCTGACATGTGCAAATTTGAATTGAAAAAAATAAGTGTGTGTGGTGAATAAATAATTGTATAATAGTGTTGTGTGTTCTACATGTTTAATGTCAAGTGTTCATGAGATGCATTGCTTGGGGAAAGAAACTGTTTCTGTGTCTGGTCGTTCTGGTGCTCAGAGCTCTGTAGCGTCGACCAGACGGTAACAGTTCAAAGAGGGAGTGTGCTGGATGTGAGGGGTCCAGAGTGATTTTGTCAGCCCTTTTGCTCACTCTGGATGAGTACAGTTCCTGGAGAGTGGGGGTTGTACCAATGATTCGCTCAGCAGTCCGGACTACCCTCCGTAGTCTTCTGAGGTCAGATTTGGTAGCTGAGCTGAACCAGACAGTTATTGACGTGCAGAGGATGGATTCAATGATGGCAGAGTAGAACTATATCAACAGCTCCTGTGGCAGGTGGAACTTCCTCAGCTAGTGAAGGAAGTATGCCTCTGCTGGGCCCTTTTCACTTTTTGCAGTGCAGGTCCTGAGAAATTGTGGTGCCCAGGAATCTGAATGACTCCACTGCAGTCACAGTGCTGTTCATGATGGTGAGTGGGGGGAGAACAGGGGTTTCTCCTAAAGTCCACAATCATCTCCACTGTTTTGAGCGTGTTAAGCTCCAGGTTGTTAAGACTGCACCAGACAGCCAGCTCCTTAACTTCCTGTCTGTAAGCAGACTCGTCACCGTCCTGGATGACTTCATGAGCTTGACAGAGGAGTCTTTAGATGTGCTGTCATTGATGTACAGTGAGAAGAGCAGTGAGGAGTGAACACAGCACTGAGGAGCTCCAGTGCTGATCATAAGGGTGCTGGATGAGTATTTTCCCAGCTTCACTAGCTGCTGTCTGTCTGTCAGGATGCTGTTGATCCACTGACAGATGAAGGTGGGGACGGAGAGCTGTGTCAGTTTATTCTGAAGGGTGTCCAGGATGATGGTGTTAAAAGCGGAGCTGAAGTCTACAAACAGGATCCTCACATAAGTCCCTGGTCTATCTAGATGTTGCAGAACATAATGCAGTCCCATGTTGACTGCATCATCCACAGACCTGTTTGCTCTGTAGGCAAACTGCAGGGGGTTCAGTAAGGGTCCAGTAGAGGCCTTCAGATAAGCCAAAACCAGTCTTTCAAATGATTTCATGACCACAGACGTTAGAGACATATGTCTGTAGTCATTAAGTCCAGTAATTTTGCAGTGAAAAATTGTTTCATTGACATTGTTGTAGGTTAAATGAGTCCTGTAGGAGTGCACATATTCTCACAGAAACTGATATATGAAGTGACAGTCTCTGTGAGCTCATCCAGCTCGTTTGCAGCAGCTTCGAAAACAGACCAATCAGTGAGGTCAAAACAAGCTTTTAAATCTGGCTCTGCTTCATGAGTCCATCTTTTAACAGTTATTTATACAGGTTTTGCAGATTTTAATTTCTGCCTGTAGATTGGTATAAGTTGAACCAAACAGTGATCAGATAGTCTTAAAGCTGCTCGTGGGACAGAGTGAGATGCATCCTTTATCGCTGTATAACAGTGATCCAATATATTACTTCTCTCTGAAAGATGCAAATTCAAAGATTCATTTTTTGTTTTACATATATTTCATGCATGGCCTTTTACCAAAGTATTGTACTGGTATCAAGGTACTGATATCAGGTTGTATGATATGAATGCATGTACCATATTATTTACATGGTTTTACAATTCCATTTATGTCTAAAATATAATTGCTATTTTACCGTGGCTCCATGTCCAAAAATACCATGGTACTTTACTGTACCAGTCTTGTCCAACATTTGCTAAATAAAAACTGAATAAAGGTTGTATGTCATTAATGTAGTTGTGCTTAATGTAACTGCAATTTTGAAAGAAAAAAATTTGTATCTTTGGTGATAATCCATACTACTGTCTGAGTTTTGCTGACATATGCCCTTGGTCCTCCTCCACCTGATTTTTTGTGCTTATCAAGCATCCATTTGTGCTTCCCACATCATTTAAACTGATGAAAACTAATTAGAAAAGCTTTAAGAAATGTAATGCTTGCATTTGTAAAAGAGATATACAAATGAATTATTATAATTGAGCAGATTAAAAAAACAATCTCCCATGACCTCTTGTCTTGTCAAACCAAATATATATATATCATCATCATCATCATCATCTTACCAACATTAATGTCACAGTAGAAGGGGGAAAAAGTGCAAATGTTCATTTTTGAAAGATGAATGAACAAACAGCAGTCTTATGCACAGTTCATGTTTAAATTCTAGCACTAGATTTCAGTAGATTCTAATAATTCTAATTTATGATTATGTATTATATATATTGAAAGTTTCCATAACAAGCAAAAACAAAGTCTCCCATAAGCCCTGACAACGTGTCAAATCAATTCCAATATTTTAATTTACAGTATTTAATTAAATATAACCTACACCCACATCCCTACAGAGACGCCACGCCATCATACAGATCACTGAAGCTGATCTAGTCTAGTGCATACTAAATGTGCACTTCATACATAACATAACGCAATGTGTGCATCGACAGCACGAGCTGTGTTCACACTGACGATGATTAATCTGAGATCTTGTTGCATTTGCGTTTAATTCCGATAATGATAGTGTTTCTATGGCGCATGGCTAAATCTCCCCTCGAGATCTCCGTGGAAAAGGACTTCCTGTCAGCAGCATCCCAGCGTTACTATGATATCCGTGGAGCGATCGCGCCTGAAGGTAAGCTCGCGCTCTTATCAAGAACATTAACGAACCGAAAAACACACGAGCAGGTGCGGGTCAATACAAGCTCGATGGCGCGCTACATTTGTGTTTGAATTACGTCGGTTGTTGTATATTCAAAGAAAAATATTAAACGCATGAGGTGTTACAAGGTCATATTTGAATCTATAAACGCGCGCTAATGTGAGTAAATAATAGCAGATACGTCGCATAGTTATTGTCGCTCTCGAGAAATATGATTTTACACGTATATTGTGAAGTCAGGTAAGACGGGCCACTGTCTGGTAAATCATCGGAGGGGGATAAAAATGTCTCTGCACATCGTCCAGACCGCTGTTTGTGTGTTATGGTCTCTTTTATCAGTATTCGTTTCAAATATGTCGCGAAAATAACCGCTTGAGCCAAAGAGCTATTGAAATGTCAGACATCTTCCTCTTTGTCAACACTGTGTTCAGGTGAAACGGGACAGAGAATCTACAAACCATTATTTCGAACAAAGAAACAAATACTGTTTTAACCATTCTTAATCCTTTAATGCATGGCATGGCATTACGAGAAATGGACGAATGTGTGTGTGGAGGCTGAGTTGAGAGAGATTAGATTGAATGTGGGTTTAACATCTTTAAATTGTCATTTTGATCGTATAAAGGTTGAATTGACTTGTGCCAAATTGCTTATGGTGGTTTGTTGTGTTTGTGAACGGATTTTAGGGGAACCGTCTATTATATTTATTATATTTAAATATCGGATTTACTAAACAAATTTTAACCATTTGATTAATGGTAAATGTAATAATTTTCTAACTTTATCAGAAAGCTATGTTTAATAGGAAAACAAATATTTGGAAGAAAAAATAATTTGGGGAAGTGGGCACATCGTCACTAGCCCATTATTCATACAATAAAACAATTGACAATTACAAAGCTAATCCCCCTTCTATATATATATATATATATATATATTTTTATGATACATTACTTTTTGATCTCCAGTAGTTTTTATATAAATATACCCTTATAGGTGATCAATTTATTTTCCCACCTTTGTATTTGTTGAAAATCGTTTGCAGTGATTGGATGTTGATTCAATTCAGTGGTATTATTTGATACATTAATGAAGCCACTAGATCAATACCATTAAAGACCAGCTTCATTTAGCTGATAAAGGGACATTTTAATCCTTTAATGTAAACACTCATAGAATAGTGTAAGGTCATTAACATGTCCTTGCCATATACTTGTTGTAGAGACAATCCCCTGGAGCTGCTTGTTCCTCGCTCAAGGGCACAATGCTGATCGCTCTTGGGTTGGCCTCTGCAGAATCTAACCAGTAACTTTTTGGTTTTATTTCATCCCAGTGCCACACCTCCCAACTATAACATGTTTTTTTTAAATGAAACAGGCTAAAAATTCAATGTCAATCTATAAGTAATGTGAATGCCTACTTCTGTTGCTACACAGGTATTTGGTTTTGATGATAGAAATCCAATTTGGTAACTTTGTCAGACTTTTTAAAATATAATCTGACTGTGTTTTGGACATAGTGTGTAAGGTGATTTGTACTGAAACCACGTTTAGCAGTTTACAGTACAGTTCTTTTGTCCACATGCATTGACATGGGCCTACTCGCAGTTTTGAGATAAAAAAGTGCTATCTATTGGAATTAACTCTGGATCTGAAAGAGTTTTTGGATGCTTTCATGGTTCAAAATGTATTATATGATATATTCTTTTTTTAAAGGTGAAACAGGAGGCATTTGATTCAACATGAGTGCAAGCGTTGAGTATCGATGGAGTCCCTGAACGCCGTGGAGCTCCGTGAACTGGGGGATGGGAGCAGGAAAGAACCTCCTCAGGCCTCCTCAGGACCGCGGCCCACAGCCGGCATCGAAAACGCATCGTTTGAGGATGAGGATCAGGGAACGAGGATCCGTGTTACCTCCAGAACATCAGGACCCGAGTTCACATCCATCGGCTCTCAGTCGAATCCACTGCCTATTCAGAGAGAAGTGCTGTCACCGCGCTACGAAGACGAACCCGAGCTCGAGTACAACGGCCACTCGGTGGACTACGGGTTCATTTTTGCGCTCATTTTCCTCGTAAGCGGCATCATATTAGTGGTAATCGCCTACACGATCCCAAGAGAGGCTAAAGTCAACCCAGACCTAGTGACAGCACGGCAGATGGAGAAACTGGAGATGTACTACGCACAACTCGGTTCTCACCTCGACAAATGTATTATCGCAGGACTTGGCTTGCTCACTCTGGGAGGAATGCTGTTATCTATTTTATTAATGGTGTCTATATGCAAAGGGGAACTGTATCGCCGGAGGACTTTCGCTAGAAGACCCATGAAATCATACGGATCCATTAATATGAGGATGAGGCAGTTAGCTGAGGGTGACGGGAGGGAGACGCTTGTGGAATGTGAACCGAACGCCACCGCTGACGCTGCGAACGGTAATCAGGTTCCTTCTGGAACGCTAAGCACGTAGCACAACTGAATCACATTGAAAAACCTGTACATTAGCAGTCGCAAAAGGAAATAGTGCTCGCAAGGCAGTTTAAATAAAGGTTTGTTTTTGATCAATTTCAGTTTTGGGCTTTGATAATCGAACACCTCATCAGAGCTGCGGTTGCTGTTGCCATTTATTTTAGTTTATCTGCTGTGTTGCCAGATCTCAAAAAGCAGCTTGGTCAAAAAAAAAAAGTGGCAGATAAGCAACTTGCTAAAAATAAAATGTAAATAATAATAATAAAATCTTAATTAATTGATCAATAGAAAAAAATATAGATTACATAAAGACTAAATTAATTACTTCAGTTGGCGAGTGTATTTTAATTACATCGTTTTATATTCACATATACCCGGGAAAGAAAAAAAGCTGTTTTTACTCATCATTCGGTATAGTCATTAAAAAATGGCAACCCATGACTGCCCATATTTCTAAGCAACTCTATGGGAAAAAAACAATCCCAAATTGCGTATAATAGGTATCTTATGGTTAAACAGAAAAAATACCAACCAAGATTCGTCATGCAAATAAACACAAGACAAAAAAAACAACTAATTGCAATTTGCAAATGCATTTTCACACTTTAATCTTAAATTGAAGTAATTTCTTAAAAAGTATGATTATAAATAAAAATAAAACAGACAGTTAAGGCTGAAATTATTATCCAATTTTTTTAACTTCATTTTACAACAAAGAATGATTATTTCCTGTAAAGTGAAAAATAATGATGTATTTTTAAAATGCTAACGTCACTGATGCAATGTAAAGGAACCCATACTTATAAAGACTTACCATGACTAATCAACCTTCCTGGCTGGCTTACGAATTGATGCGATGAGTCATGACTAAACCGTTTTATGGAGTAAAATGTGACATGTTTTCATATACGTTAACCTGTTAATGCTGCCTTGCAAGCACCGTCTTCATATTAATCGAAGCGTAGTAGCCAAACACGCAAAAACACAGAATGTGACGGTGCAAAAAGAGATGCTAACAACTCAAAAGACTGTTGACTGAATGAAAGCACAATGGTGAAGCGTCATAATAACTCAACATGCTGCAGAACAAATCACCATCAGCTACTCTACAAAACTTGAATGTCTGTGTAATCTAGAACATCACTAAAGACACTATATGAGTGGAATATATACAAGCTATTATTATCCAAGGATGCAATATGCCTTAAGACGTTACAAATGTTCACCGTGGACACATTTAGGCTCGTTTGTATTTGTATACTGTTTGTGTTTTGTATCTGTGTCTCACACTTACTCGTTGTCATCAACCCACGTTCTTGGAGTAGAAGACAATGTACCGCAACCAAGGGAATAGACATATGAATGCTTAACCTTTTAAACAAGATATCTATTTTACAACATCTATCAATACAGTCATTTAGTAGATTTGTGCTACAATTAACAAAAATGTGAAGTTTTACTGTAATGGTGCAATATGCATTAGATTCCAGTAGAGAAATATATATTTCCATATCAGTGTTCAGGTTACAGAGCTGTGTTCTTCTCAATGACACAACAGATATATGCTGCTGTATGCTTTAGGATTATGCTCATCACCCGTTTTAAAACAAAAGCTATTGTTATAGCACATAAGCAGACGTTCATGTGTACTTGATCCCAGATGAAGCCGTCACTGGTTTGGTTTTTCTCCTGATGTAGTAACTATTTTCAGTAAGTACACTGATCAAAAGCAAGATTGTAATCAAAATAAGCAGAAACCTAATAACAGCAGATGTATTATAAGTATTAGATGCACTAAAGATTATCCTGTAATGTTATTTTTCTGGGTATCTCCAAAATACATACCCAGTATATTACTCTGTGTAGAACAGCTTTATAATCCATTGAAGAAACGGTTTACTAAAAAATCGAAGTACTCACCCTCAGGCCATAAGTTTGTTTCTTCGTCAGAACAGATTTAGAGAAAAGAATGGATCCTCTGCAGTGAATGGGTGCCGTCAGTATGAGAGTCCATACAGCTGATAAAACATCCGTTAGTAATCCACAAGCTGCATGTTTGTAAGAAACAAATCTATTATTAAGCCGTTTTTAACGTTGAACTGTTATTTTTGGCTTAAATACGAGTTCTCTGTATTGCTTTTAAAAGTCATCTTGTGTGAATCAGGCGAGGAATATGCACAGATCAAGCTCAGTTTACAAGCCAAACAGTTCTAAACAAATATGTGGATTTTGGTGTGAGAGGATAATATGGACTTTTTTTACTGGCAAAATAATTATTATGGATTATGACCTCGTATATTTCCTAGAAGTTATGATTTAAAACGCCTTAATGATAGATGTTTATCTTACGAACACTGCAGAGGATCCATTGGTGAGCAAGTGATGTAACGTTAAATTTCTCCAAATATGCTCTGATGAAGAAAGTCATCTACATCTTGGATGGCCTGGGGGTCAGTAAATATTAATGTTTGGATGAACTGTTCCTTCAATGAAACTGGTAACTAATATAAAGCTAGGGAAAGCAAAATTCACATTGCATTGATAGAGTTTTCAAATATTCACTTCTTGAAACATGCATGTGAACATTTGGAATCACTGTAGAATAAAGATGATTATGATTTCTTTTTAAAAAACATAAATGTTATAGGCTTGAATCTTTATAAATGAAAACACTTGAGTTGTTTCATTGTTACACTAAACCTAATGAGAGCACATTATATCAGAGAGAGAGAGAGAATGTCACATACCTAAGATTTCTTAAACATCTTAAATATTCTTTACACAATATATTTACCATGGCAGTAAAAATCTAAAGATTGTTTGAACTGTACTATATACTGTTCGTTGAATATTTGGTGGTGTATAACATGTGATGCGCGGTGCATCACTAAGTGCTGTTTGAAGTGAAATGGACTAGTTGTAATGTTCCTTTGATACATTGCTAACTTATAGTAAAAGTTCTGTCATTTATTAACTGTAAGATGTTTGTAAAGGTGCAAGGTTAAGGGAAAGTGGTATACAATTGTGTAAAATATTGTCTTGTAAGCACAGAGGATCTAGTATTGAGCACACTAAGCATTTATCTTACACTGAATCTGTGCTGTTGGACACATTGCTCACGAACAAGCCCCTAAATGAATGTGAAGGTCATTTAAAGACATTAGGAAATGCTTTTTCAACATGACAACCTGAACTGAGCAAGTCACTGTGTTGAGAATGGAATATTAGTGTATTTACACTTCTGTTCAAAAGTTGGGGGTCAGAAAGATTTTTTTATTTTTAATACTTTTGGCCAGCAAGGATGCATTAATAACAGTTCTAACCTGATCTCATGAATGTGCGTATATATAGTGCTCCACATAAAAATGAAAACTTGTTTTTTTGGTGGTATTGGTTTTTGTTTTTATTTAAATAGACTTTGGCGTATATATGCTACGTGATGGGTTGCTGATTAGTTCATCAAAGAATCCTGAGAAAAATGTATCACCGTTTCCACAAAAATATTAAGCAGCACAACCGCTTTGTAAATTGAATCATTGATAATAAAACAATTTTCTTGAGCAAATCAGGATCATGTGACACTGAAGTAATGGCTGCTGAAAATTCAGCTTTGCATCTCAGGAATAAATTACATTTTAAAATATATTCAAATGGGTTATTTAAAATTATAAACTTTTCCCCAATATTACTGTTTTTACAGTAATTTAAATCAAATAAATGCAGCCATGGATGCTTCTTTAAAATGTTACCGACCCCAATGTTTTGAATGGTAGTGTATCTAAAAAATCAACTCGGCAAGTAGAATCCTGAATAAACATGGTTATTTCAATCCAGTTGTGTACTGCAACATGTACTTGCAGGTCATTCGGGTATTACATGCATACAGAAAATGTGCATATATTGCAGATCAAGTATGTGTAATATTACTGTATGCTCTTCAAATGAGCACAATAATGGGGCTTGTAGTCATTTGTGCTGATTAGAAGCAGCTGCTCGTCTTTGTACAATCTGTGAAGGTTAATCATGGAGTCAGAAAACACAAGCACTGCGGAGGCTTAATGATGTGCAGAATACTTGCGTGGGCCAAACAGACTGTTATGTATTCAAATGAAATGCAGTACCACGGTACTTCTGGGCCAATCACTCTGTTTTAATGTAGAGAGGGGGTGTTTGAATTGCATGTACAATGTGAGCTGTGCGTTTTAAGTCTTTAACCACTTCATGTATGTTCAAGGCAAATGTGTCACGTTTTTATACCGTTCCCATACGTGAAATAAATCGTTTTGTTGCTATACCTGTTTGATTTGAGTCATTCATGGACATGGAACGACGTATTTGGATACTTCAGCCACATTTAAAATATATAAATATCATATTTTATCACAAGATAACAGTGGCATTTATTTGATTAAAAAATGCACAAGCAAAATATTTCATATTAAACAGGTTTTAAAATATAAACCAATACACAGAATGATCAAAGTTAGGACAAAAAGTATGCTCTTAAAATTATTTTAATCTGGAAATGAAACAGATTATTGGAGTACATTTTCTTCAATCTTTCTACTTCAAAATGTCACATTTTCTTCAATTTTTCTGTCTGTTTCTCTAATTATTAGTGACGATGACTAGCAATTTCGGAGTGAAATGTTTTATTTGTACACGTTGTGCATCACATTTTCCCATTAAATGTGAAGCACAACAGATTTTTTCTTTATCGTGACTCAGTCCTATATCTTGTACACTCCCTAAACCAATGGTCACTTAATCCTCAGTGATTTTAGTGCAGACATGTTTAGAGGACACTCGAGTGTCTTTAGCTCTGGCAGTAGAGGACAGTCATCATGACTCACTGTGGTCATTACAGGCATTGATTTCCACTACATCTGCTGCTGGTGTCCTTCTCACTGAAGCCACCATCTCCAGAAGCTTTGCTTTCATCTACTGGTACGTTAAAGAGACCGGAGAGCAAGTTCAGTGCACTCGCATGCAGGAGAAATCCAAGCACTTTTAACATTTCAGATAACACGTCTAAACTATGTTTTTACTCTTCTGAAGAAAATGCGATCGGTGCTTACCAAGCAAAAGTGCACCAGAGTGGTTGCAAGGATGGTCAAGGTCAAAAAAGCTAATCTCCAAGCAGTTATTAACTAAACCTAAAACTATAGAGAAGAATATCGTACTTAAACTAAATGATAACCGAAATAACACTATATATAAAACTTAAGCGTATTTCATTTCATCCTATAGTTGCAAAGGCAACGTTTATTATTTTTGTTTAGCTTAACTTGAATTACTAAAATAAAGTAAATAAATGAAACATATTGAATAAAAATGTATTTAGTATTCATTTATTTAAAAACGAATAAAAATGACAAAACACAACAAAATTCAAAATATAGAAACAAATATATTCAAATGTATTATTATTGGTCAGGCAGATTAGTAAAATAATAACAAACTTTAATGTTTCAAATCTGATTGTTTAATTTTGCATTTTAACATGGCTTTAATATCAGAAAAATATCAATAACATGGAATAGAATAAAAGCAGTTTCATTTAGAATTGTAGCACGAGTCAGTAGCAAAACAAAAAAATTGCAAACAGGAAGAACATTCAGAAAAAATGGAATTATCAGTTGTTATTCTTTTTGGCAATATCAAATAACCAATTATGTTATTATTTTAATAATAATCATGTAACAGAACTATTAAGAGTAATTATGTTTCACCACAACCCAGTTTATTCAAACACAAAGTGCATATCACTGCAGAGCAGCGAGGACTATGGGATATTAGTGCGTCTACATGAACATGTCGTCATATCCTGGTGGAGGCATGTGATCAGGGTCCGGCCTGAAAGGTGGAGCAAAACAAACGGCATCAGAGGTGAGGACATGAGGTCAAATGAGGTAATGGCAGTTTAACAACTGAACTGTAAAGATCCCATTAAAGCTCTTACCCAGGTCTGCGTCGCCCAACCGGCCCGAAGGGGTCAAAGCGGGCGCCAGGAGGCACAGCGCCGGGGGGAAGGACTCCAGGAATACCAGAGGAGGGGTCAAACCCTGAGCGAGGAAACCCGGCACGTAATGGATCGACGATCATCCCTCCTGCTCTTCCCCTGGAGAAAGAACAAGAACTATTAATAATTCAGTGAGCACGGTCGTTCCTTGAAGGTGCACTTATTCATTTGAGTTCTTAAATATCTGTTATTCTAAAAAGCCTAACCAAGTTTTTATTTTCCCAGCTGTTATTTCTACGAAAGGGTGATCTACAAATATTTGATGCATCAGCAAGAAACATCTGTAGACCACAGGTCAACATGCATGATGTATTTACAGATGTTTTGACAAATAATAGATGGGATTTCTCACCCGAAAGGGTCCAGATCGGCACCGCCTGCAGCAAATGGATCCATCGTGTCAGGCCTAAGAAAACAACACACAAAGAAAGACGTTTCAGAGGCTTTCTTTTACATTATATTGAAAATAAGTCTTACATATGTCGTTTTTGAATTGAACATTTTCAAAAATTTTCTTGAAATTATTTTCCGCTGTCCTGTGTTCAGTATTTTCTGGTTTAATATTCTGTTGAATGTTAGTTAAATGTTGTAACGGTGATATGTATATATACACGTGTGTGTGTGTGTGTGTGTATTAGTGCAGTCAAACGATTAATCGCATACAAAATAAAAGTCTTTGTTTATATGATATATGTGAGTGTGTGTGTGTATTGTGTATATTTATTATGTATATATAAACACACACACATGCATGCATATATTTAAGAAAAATATGTTACATTTATACATTTAAAATATTTTATATAATATCAATTATATGAATATATGGAAATATTTTCAAAATACATACTGTATGTGTGTGTATTTACATATACATACATATATAAACCCGTTCAAACCAATTCCAATAAATGACAGTTTAAGATAAATATACATTTTCAAATGAAATGTATTCCTGCCATGTAAAGCAGAATGTTCAGCAGCCATTCCTTCAGTTATCAATGTCATATGATCCTGCAACTTTTAGGATTCGTTGATGAATAGAAAGTAAAAAAAAGTAATTCACCTGAAATATAGTTTTTGTAACATTATAAATGTCTTTACTCTCAATTTAGATCAATATAATGCATCCTTTCTGAATAAAATAGTTAGTTTTATACATTTATTCATAAAATAAAAAAAAGAATCTCACCCCCGATGCACACATATATAAAATAGCATTTGTGGCATTTTTGCATCATGCAATGCTATAAAATGACAGAATAATGCAAACAGCCAAACACTCGCAGTTTCTAACAACATCAAAGATGGTTATTTTTGACGATTTATTGGATTCATTTTTCAGTGTCTATCCAGAGCGTGTTGTGGCACAACATTTGTCAGTGTGACTCAGCTCAGTGTTTTAAAGTCTACAGACGCTTTGACTTTAATTCCAGACAGTGCTGGCAGCAGAGCATGTTTGAACGAATTACATCACATCGCCCACAGCAACAGCAAGTCGATAAACCGCTGACATCATAATGAATCTGATAGGGGTCACCGTGAACCCAGGAAGGGGAAGTGGAAGACAAACACCTAAATCCATCGCTGGGTTTCTGCCATGACCTTAAGGACCCCACTCTGCAGTCTCTCTCTTTTATCTTATTTCTTGCTATTCTATCTTATTTGTATTGATAGAGACTGCAGAGAAAACAGGAAATAAAGGTGAGAGAATCAGGTCAGAATGCAGGCCGCCATCTCCCACGGCTCCTTTCTAGTAAATATATAAATGTTTGAGTGGGTTTCAACCAAACAGACTTTGCTAAATCCCCCAAACTGGCTGTTTTTGATGGAAGTGATGCTGGCACTGGGCATCTCTCACCCAGTCTCTCAGTCCACAGTGCCAGACACAAAACCCTCAGTGCTTCAAAAAATAGACAGCGCAGCAGAGAGAGCTCTCGCAGGACTCACACTGCTAAATATGAAATAAGACCGAGGACATGAGCTGATACCTACAACACACACACACGCACGCACGCACACACCACCCTCAAAGTCCCAAAGCAACCCCTAACAGCCTTCACATATGAACACCTTCATTTACAGACGAACCTTGACTTGACAAACATGGAGGCAGAGCAGCACAAGAGCGTTTTTAATCTGTTAAGAGTTTAGTTTCTATTCTCAGAACAGATCATAGCATTAGTTTAATTAAAGCATTTGTTTTAATAAATTGCACATTTAAATATTATAGCATCTAACAATTAAATAAATATTTATTTTACATTTCTAACAAAATAACTAAAAAGACACATAGCTAAATATCAACTTCTTTAAATATGTTTTTCTTTGATTAAATTACAAGAAGAAAAAAAACAGTCCGGAAGTACCGAGTTTGTGTTTATAAAGCAGATAAAGGTTTTTTATCCACAAATGGTGTACTTTTCCACAAAAGTGGAAGTACAAATTATTCAGTGTGCATATATTTTCACCTGCCATCAAACAGATGTTTGTGAACAGAAGTTGGGATCACCTGAGGCGGTAACCATAGCAACAGCTGGCTGCCCCAGTGCTGTTAGGGCGACTGTGCTATACAAATCAAAATCACCCCAAGATTCCCTTAAAAGTTGACACCTCGGAAAAGCAATGTATCCATTGCATGAGGAAAGGAATGATGCAAAGAAAATTCACCAGTCAGGTGGGTGTCTTCTTGGAGGGCCTCTGGTTGGGATCAGGAGAGGATCACTGAGAGGGTCCCTTAAGTTTGAGGCTCTTTCACTTTCGGTCTTCTTCTTTGTCTTTCCTTGACGCTCCTCTTTTTCAGGGGGCAGCAGTGAGGACTTGAGCTTCGCAATCAGCTCGTCCGTGTTCTTAAACACGCTGAAAAATGGACAAGTTAGAACATGTATACATTTCTTTTTGATTAATCTATCATGTATTTGAGATTTTATGACCGAGACATATGCTGACACCCACTCACACACCACACCCATAAGGTGGGATAAGGGTCTTACCATTGATTTCCAACACTGAAGATTTTCAGATGAACACTAAGTAAAAAACTACAAAAACTAAATTTGCCTAAAATAGAAATATAATTGATTTGTAACTTAGTCAATTTTGGCCATGCTTCTTTCAAAAATAAAGAAATTTCCAAACATTTAACAACTGTATGTCTGCCAATGTACATTTTATCTAAATAAAAGTAAATACAATCGTTATAAAAGTTGCATCCTATTCTAAAGTAAATTTGGCAACATATTGCCCTCTATTAACATGGGTCTTTCTTGCCTGAAATTTACAAAATAAGTCAGAAAATACATTTGTACTGATGACAGATTGAGAGCATAAAAGCCATACAGTTGCACCAAATAAATTCACAAACCTTTCAAACGTCTGCAGATTGGCTTCATCAACATACTCACTGACGTTAACTGTGAGATCGGTTACTTTTTCTGTCTTGGAGTCCTGCAAAGATGTGAAAAAACCTTGAGTCTGATATTATCTGATACTATCATGTGTGATGACAGGCAGCGCAGTAATGACTGAACTACATGTAATGCATCTTAATCACCATTAGATTGAAGATGAGGGTTGAATCCACTGTGAAGGCTTTCAGCAGCAGGTTTGACTTGTCATCATTGGATCTGTATCTGAGTGCATACAGATCCTTGCTTTCATTCCAGCCAGGGGGAAGCAGTTCGGACTTCTTCTCTTCATCTTTAGGCTGTGTGGAAAATAGAGGATTTCTAATAAGGCAAATGTTTGAGATACCTTGCACCAAAACAAACCAGTAAAGCATTTGCTGCAGTGCAGATGCTTGTTGGCTTGATAGTTCGTGTAATGCAATGACCATCAGACAGTTTTAAGTGAGAGTGTCTTTTTTTTTTTTTAGTAAACACACATGCCTTCAACATTTGGTAACAGATTATCACGTATAAACAGTCAAAGTCACCACTGACTTACCTCATCTCCAACGCCCAGACATTTATAGCCACTTTTCACTATTTCCCAGTGTACGAGACAAATCAGAGCATCCTGGGAACAGGTTAAAGAGTTTGATACGCAGTTGAAGAGCAGCTCCAGTCCTGCCATCTTTAAACACAGTGATATTCCGAAGAAATGAAACCAAAACAAACCGCTGTCTGAGTGAAAATAAACCGCGACGTCACTCTGAATGCATGGCGTGTGGACGCTGCAGCTGTCACTAATTATTTAGTTTAAACTGTAATACTACGTGTGTTCTGCAAGGTCTATGGGTTTTTTTAAACTTGAATTTCACAAATGTTTATTTCTAAATGTGTTTGTCATGCTGAAGCAGTCCGAGCAGAAATGTTCCCGACTGGAAACAACTGCATTAACGTTCGTTCCGTCGACATTAAAAGCGAAGGGACACTTTTGGAAAATAGTTTTTCAAATAATTAAAAAAATCAGATTTATAACACGCTGTCACTATCCAGACACTAATAAAATATAGCAACTGTTATAATAATAACATTCATTTTAACCCGAATACATTTAGAGTTTATTCGAATGAATACGGTTTTTGCTTGCCTGGAATATTTGGCCGTTTTGTCTGTGGAGTTTAGTGTGTTGTCTTATAAAAGATTACAATGTAAGTATTTTACATCTTTCAATTAATTTATACACTACCCTATACCATGTGATACCATTCACAGTACTTTTACATTTAAGTCGTTTTTTCTGTCAACACCTGCTTGTAATGGAGCCTTTTCATAAACTGATATAATTCATTAATACATCCATTTAATGTCCACTGGCTATTCATTTATAAATAGTTATGTTTCGTTTGTTTATGTATGTATTTATTTACTTAATGTTTATTGGCTACAATATTTAAATATAGGGTGTAAACATTATGTAGGCTAAACTGAAATAATCAGTCCTAACAATAATCTACATCACAATGCAGTGCATTTAGAACCCTTCACATG
Organism: Gymnocypris eckloni scoliostomus; assembly: GCA_027564155.1. Classification (NCBI taxonomy): domain Eukaryota; kingdom Metazoa; phylum Chordata; class Actinopteri; order Cypriniformes; family Cyprinidae; genus Gymnocypris; species Gymnocypris eckloni. The sequence continues at coordinate 22,462,305 of CM050419.1, read as the reverse complement.
AGCGTTTTAATCTTCGTTGTGCTTTAAAATCATGAACGAACGAAAGCATTCCAGTTCTTTGTTTATGGCTTTACTTGACATTCTCAAGCTAAAAATAACAATAACATCAGCATGTGGTTTGACGTACAGTACATTGAAAACACATTGCACAGAAGCTTACTTCAGAGAGCAGGCCTGCTATCTATAACCAACGCTTCAGTGTTGCTTACATTCAGTTACAGCAGGTACAAGAGCCCTACGAACCTTTGAACTTCTATTTAAAGAACACATAGATTCACTGCTAGGATATTCTCTGCTTTAACAGAATGTCTGGGAAGTTCTCCTCTAGTAAACAATAAATACTGTATTAAACAAAAAACTTTGTATAACTATAAACCACAATGTACTGAACATGTGGTCACTGAAGTGTGCCGTGAATTTGTGAGTAGTTTGCAATTTGATGTATAGATTTAAGTTTTCATGTAGTCTTTTAATGGGGTTAGTAAGTTGTTTAAATAAATGTATATGTTTATTTAGCAAGGATGCATTAAGTTGATCAAAATTGTAAGTAAATGTATAATGTTAAACATTTTTAATGTTACAAAATGTATCGGCTGTTCTAAAAAAGATGAAGCAGTATAACTTTCCGAAGGATATGTGACTCTGAAGACTGGAGTAATGATAAAGCATATTACAATTGTAATAATATTTTGCTATATACTGTTTTATTGGATTTTTGATTAAATAAAAACAGCTGTGTAGTGAGCATAAGAGAGTTCTTTCAAAACATTTAAAAATCTACCTGACCCCAAACTTTTGAACAGTAGCGTATCTAGTAATTCTGTTAGAAAAATGTTGTTTAATATTGTTATTGAAGCATGTCACACTGCAGAACACTGCTGTCAGAGCTTGACATTTCATGTCAACTACCCATTTGCTCTTTAGGGAGCGTTGAAAAGTCACCTTTTGCCATTATGGCCTCCAGATGTGTATTTGATGCCAACATCAATCAAGAGCCTGTACGTCAGCTCAGTGTCATCTCTGTATGATGCCACTCAAAGTTCAAGTGTTCATAATTCATGACGCACCTTCTAGGAAGGTTTATTACTTCAGTACTGCCCATTAGTCTGCTGCTGTCTGACGTGTACTCAAAAGTATCTGTTTTGATGAAAAGTGACAATTCATGGCAACAGAATCATTTCTGAGCAGACTTTTGACTAGACCACTTTTCAGCCTAATTTGGCCAAGAACAATCTGACCGACATATAAAGCAACAGCAACAGTTTCTTTTGTCATTGTTTCATTCAGACATAATGTTTAAATGCAGAATAGAGGTGTGTTTTTACATTTAATAGCAGTCTGGCTTATGATTTTGGCTTATGAAACGATGTGAAAAAATCTCAAAGAATTTTGGTGAAGGAGCTAAATCTATATCTTTAGCTATGCAATCACGCCTGTAGCATTGTAAATTAATCTTGTTTGCTGTTTGCTTGTTTTTAGAAAATATAGTTTGAAGTGGGAAATTGTATACATTTACATTTAGTCATTTAGCACAATTTTTTTTCAAAGTGACTGACAAATGATGACAATCAAAACCAACAAAAGAGTAATAATATGTAAGTGCAATGACAAGTCTTAGTTAGCCTAACGCACACAATACTCCTAACAACTTGCAGTCACCTGAAAAAAAATGCTAGAAAATAGAAACATTGCAAACGGCTAAATTCCCTCCATAGCAACGTCCTAGTAACCACACACACAACACCCGAAACAGGTGTTTTCATTTCCCTGTTAAAGACTGTAGGTCTTCAGCTTGGAAAGATTAGATGACTTCAGTTCTCAAAGTCTTGAGGATTTACTGTAAGCCTGATCGGTATGAAGCTCTAGAGTCCGCTGTCTTGAAGGCATATGTTGACTTCAGATCACATACAGAGAATAAAGGCTCATGGTTTCAGTAGTTTGGTCCACACAGGTTCAGGTTCATCTGACAGTAAGGCCACCATGTGTGAAGGTTTTCAGCTGGTTACCTAATGAGGTCCAGACTTGGCGTCATTATCATGAAAACGAGCTATTCAGTTGCACATCAAAGCCAGACCAGCTCATGAAGCTATCACAACACCACAACGAGTCACGTGATAAAACATCCCAATAAACTGTTATGATGAGTCAGCTGACAGTTAGTCCTTCCATATTATATTTGATTTCATTTTGTCTTATTTTATTTCATTTTATTTAAATAATTATGTTATTGTAATTATTTTGTTTGTCAAGCATTGTTCCGGACATCTGCAGAAGTTTAAATACAAAACATTTCCGTAACTATAAATTGTGGTTAGTTAGTAAAGGTTTTACTGCATGACAAAATTACAATAGTGTGGTTGCAAATATAATTTTTGTAAAATCAAACATTACCAAATAATGCATTAAATCCTCTAAGCATTGCCTTAAAAATGCACATGCAACTGTATTACTGAAATATGGAGATTAGATGGACAGAGTAGATAGATGAGAGATGTGCATGCCAAGTATGAGCGGCTGTTAGCGTGCTTTGGCTGCTCTTGATCTGTTGAGCACATTACACACAGTCCAGGTGGAGCATCTGGTCCTCGTTTGAGATGCCCTGCTACTTTATATATCTGAGCTAAAGTCTGTGAAAGCTTGAACTTCTTTTCTTTGCACCTCAGAGTGAGTCTCCACTTCTTGTCTTTCTCTTTTACAGACCGTTACCGTTTAGACCGTTACATACACCTCTTCAACATGTCAATCAGCTAAACTGTGTGTTACACTTGGCTGTTAGCTGAAATGTTCAATTTGGAAACGTCTGACATTTGTGAATCAAATTGATAATCATAAGGATATTAATAATAAACATTACATTTGAATCAGCGTTAGAGAGTTTGACAGAAATATGATGTCTTCAAAACTCAGTCCACATCCACTCTGTGCATCACTGAAGGAATGTTTCATGCGTTCCACACACATTCTCCACTCTAGGCCCCAGGCTTTATGTGTCAGTCATCAGTATGTCTGTGTTTTAAGTTCAACTGATGAATGACTTAAGAGAAACATGAAGGTGAGCGTGCAGGTCAGTGTTAAATGAAACTACCACTTTAAAAGTCAGTAGCAGATCTGACGTTTTTGGCAGAGGCAAATAAATCATCCTGCGAGGAATACAAATGTTCTATTTGGGAAAAATTGGAAGTTGAATTTTGCACACATAACAACTTGCATTGTAAAATCATTTTTTTAAATCTTTTTTTCCAGTAGAAAAAATATCTGAAAGCAAACTTAAATATATTGAAAAGAAAAATAGTTTTTAGAAAATATATCTTTATTAAATCCTTTTTTCTTATTTTGAAAGTTTAAATCCTTAAAACAAGATAAAATATCTTCTGCAACAAATAATAACATTTATTTATTTTAAAGAATGTATTTTGATTTTTTTCTCCCTTTGGGAAATAGTTTTTCTTTTTAAAATTACTAATCTTTGTGATGTTGAGCAAACATAGAAAAGAGCTACGCATTTTTCCAAAACATCTTATTGTGTTTCATCCTGATTTGAAACAACATGAAGGTGAGTAAATAATGAAACAGTTTTTATTTCTGAATGGACCTTTCTGATAAATTAATGCATGCATTATGGCAGTCCAATAGTAAAGGGAAAATAGACTGTTTACAGATGTTAAAAGACATGTTGAAAGCTAAAAACCTTTTTGGAAAAAAGATCGGCATCTGTAACCTGTAGGTATAACCATAGGTATCCTGTGATTAGATTGAGAACCAGGTACTTCAAGGCTGTGGAGGAGATCTGCCCGTCTCAGTACATCCATAACAGCCTCAAAAGAAACCAGAGAGACAATCCAACAAACGAGAACCAGCAGGGAAGTGGGCTCCCTGACATCACAGCAGACCCACAGCTGACGGCGAGCTTTGAATCCAGTGGAGTTACACTGATTGGAAGAGAGCGCAACAGAGATGTGTAGTGCCACTGCCTCATGGCGTGCCTCTGAACGGCCAGTATCTTACCCACCGCATCTGGTGCGTATTTAGCGGGATGTCATGAGTGCAGAGGCGCCTATCCCCCCTCCATGCTCTTTCAGCCTGCTTATCAAACACAGAGCCGATTCGAGAGTTCACAACCTTGGGTTTGTGATATCAGCCTGCATGCGTGCGGGACACAAGGCTTTGGTTGATCTAAAAAATAACCAAAGTCATACCTATACCATGGTACAGTAATGGTATCAGATGGTAATATCATGGTACGTTGACAGATACCATCTGATGCATCACATGCCTTTTTGTAAGGATAATAATAATTGATAAACGTTATTTTGACAATGCCACAGTAATGACTGTTTACCATATTCCATGCAATTTACATCACTTACAAAAACACAACTTTACTATATACTTTCTAGACATGTACCATAGAAGTACCATGTTTTTTGGAAATACACTATTGGAGTACCATAAATAATACCACGGTACATGAATTTTAGAACCATAGTATTAAAGTAATTGTACCATGGTGCCATAGTTGGTATACCACAGTACTTTTTGATACTTGATTTGCAAGGGCTATCATGTGATATCACTTTGAAAAATGTACCATGGTATAATGCTTATGTATGTGATACCATCATGTTTTGACCTTTTTTCAAAGTACCATTGCTTGCATGCATGACTTAATTCTTGTTAATTATTCATGTTTAATGTAAATCTTGGCATTAAATATATATCAATAGTTTATTATTTTTACATTTTGATTTTAAACAAATGCACTTGACATGGAGAACTTATGCAAGCAGTGAGGAGAAAACTGAAATAAATATCTAACTACACACAAATGGACTTCTAAAGCATGTTGTAAACAACCCTCTTCATAATGTTTGGGAGGAACAGTAGCCCAATTATCATGAAAGCTGTTTTGACTGGTTTGTTTGTTTATATCTGCTCATTTTTCAGTCTAATTCCTGCATTTTTTATTAAACATTTGCTGTTTGTTAAGACAGCCCCATGACCAGCTGCAGATGGCAAGTCACAAGATGTATTTTATATATATATATATATACTCTTTTTGGTCTTTTTTTCCCCTCACAGATCTTTAATTATACCCTCAACTTTATAAGATAAACTAAACAAACCTGACCTCAAAGCTGCGGAGAACAGGAAGGAGATCTGCACGATCCAGGGCACCACAACCACAGCAAACTGTAATCTGTGTTCCACTGTGTTTGGAAAAATAAACCCAGATCTTCTAAACCATCTAAATATAGAGGCATGAAATAGTCAGGCTTAGGATTGTGGGTTGACAGAAAGGTCAAAAGTGGAGTTTTGCCTCAGGTATGTGACATCCTGAAACGAGCACAATTACTCAACAGCTGAAAGGTAAATTGGACAGATGTTGGTGGAGATCAGGTGATGTGGGCAGGGTGAGCATCATGCTGTTAACTATGAGTTTCCATGAGACAGAGAGGAGGCCGGCTCTCTCTCAGAGGCAGTCTTTCAGGAAGATGTTACGGAACCTGTTCCTTGTCCAGATGCATTGGCAACTTTTGGCTCTCCTCTCCCTTGTTTGTCAGACGCTTATATTGACGTTAGCAGCGAGAAAACGAAGTGGTAAGATCATATCTGCTTTTAAATGATAATAACCATACACTTACAAAAAGTACCAAATACTATAGTTCATGGACATGTTACATTCTCAGAAAAAAAGGTACAAAGTTTGTCACTGGGGCGGTACCTTTTCAAAACCTACTAAAATTGCACTCTTTAGGGGCAAATAAGACATAAAAGTGTATCTTTTTTCTGAGAGTGAACCATGGTATTCTTCGAGTTCTTCTATATGCTTCATGGTAATGCAATTCTTGTGTCTTGGTACTTTTTTTGTAATGGTGATTTCAATATGTCTACCAATACCAAATGTTGATTTGTTTTATGCAAAGAATAGTTCCGACTCTCAAATCTGATTGGATGAGCCAGATTCAAAGTGGTTTAAACAGATGTGATTTATGCGAATAGACAGGTGTGTGATTATTATTATTCAAAATTATTCAAATTTATTATTATTCAAAATGTATTATTTAAAAAAATTGTAGAATTATAAAGTAATGTGAGAATTTATACAATACTTGGCAACCGTAATATTTTCACTTGCAAAGAATAATTTTGATTTTGTTTAATTAAATATATGTTTATTTATTGAACATACTATAGTTACTAAATTATTGTGTGCTGCAGTGACTTTCTCTGGCTATCTGAAGCTTAGAATTGTAATATGGCACATTTCTGTTCTAGTTGTCGTGATTTGGCATCCTGTTGAAATAAGATAATTATAAGAGATTATAATTTCACTTTAGAAAACACTTTAAAGGTTAAATAAAAAATGAAAGTCACTGTGTGAAGTTTTAAATCCTGATGTTTTTATTGGGGGTAGTGCAGGTCTAATTGATAGCGCTGTATTGATGGATCATATATTATATAGACAAGGGTTTTAAAGTATTAGTTCAGTGCTGCTAAATATAGATCATTTCTGTGATTAATTATAAATTAATATATTAATATTGGTTGTCATCTTCAGATCGCTATTGTTATTTTTTATGATCCCGAAATATATACTGTTACAAGACAATATTTTTATTTAACATTGATTGATGCAAACCTAAAAATCTAAGAAGTTTATTTGGTGGTCATTTGACTCACACTTGGGGCTAAAGGCCGTTTGGAGAGTATAGTGATATTGTGTAGACACAGAGGCAATAGTGAATAGCACAGATTTTGTCACTATATAAATATATTTTTGATACAGTAAGCAGAAAGATTATGAAGTGCATTAGACAGTTGTTAGGAAAGTTCTGGTGATGTTTGTAAGTGATGTAAGTATCGCTTTTTATTTATCTTCTTTCGTACAGCTTGTTTCACTTCTGTTTTAGTTTTTATAACCGATTCTTACTATGTGTAAGGAAGTTATTGTTTGTTAGCATGTGTTTTAGACAGTGTTCTTTTTTTAGGATTACTGATAAACTACTGCCGTTTGATTTATCATCTATTTTAATTTGAGAAAAATTATGTATGAATTTTATATGTCTTTATAGGTATTTTCTTTAGTTTTAGTTTTAATACATTGTATTTATTTTAGTAACGTTACTTCAACACTACATGGAAATGAAATAACACATATATATATATATGGGTGTTTGGCTTAGTGTCATGTTAGAATCATTTTTATACTCATACCTTTTGTTGTTTTAATATTTTGAAATGTTTTTAGCTTAATTTTTTTGTTTTCATTTAAATGTTTAGTTTTGAAATGTTGTTGTTGCATTTGTCATTTGATTTAATTCCTTAATTTTCTTAAATGTGTATATATAGTATTTATAGACTTTTAACTTATAGTTGTAGTTACTTGTTCTTATTTGTAAGTCGCTTTGGATAAAAGCGTCTGCTAAATGACTAAAAAGTAAAAGTAAAGTAAAGTAAAAGTTTGTGCTGTTTAGTGCTTTTGGCACATTATATGCTAGGCATTTTATTTTTAGCTAAGACTGAATGAAAATATCCAAAGGTTAATTTACTGAGTACTGTTCATCCAGTGGTATGTTTGTATTTGATTGTATGTAATAGCTTGTGTGTTTTTTTATTTTAATAAGCAGTAGTAATTGTATATAATATCATATGTTTGTTATTATATTTGATATAAAATGATATGTGCTATAGAACCGATGTTGACTCAATGACTGATGAGACAGTAACGTCTCTTCTAAGTGTTACACATCCATGACTTTACCAGCATGAACAGTGTTAAAGTGATGGTCTGAGACTGCGATCTAAATGGAAAAACACAAATGAAACTATTATTGTCTTTATCTAGTATGGACTGACAGTTGTAGAGTCAATGCATACGATGTATTATCCGTGATGAGGCTTTATGAGTGTACACTGAGTGGATCATATTTATGTGCATATTTTCAGCAGAACGAGACTGAAATATAGACCAGTTGGTAATAAATCTTGATGTACTGCGCCAAGATCAGGCCATTTATTTACCACTGATTTTCCAGAATAGTCACGAAGCATTAGATCTAATTTATGATGACTGAGACTTTACTCTGCTTCAGTATGTGTTGCTTTAGGTATTGATTTTCTTTCCACAAAAGAGAGACTAAACCCCCCCATCTTATACTTGAAAGCTTGGAATTAAATTAGAGATGGTTATATTCTGCATATACTGCCCCCCCATCTATCTATATATCTGTCTGTCTGTCTAGCTATCGTAAAAGCACAAGCAAAGTAATGTAACTGCAAAATAGTTTGAAACTCTTGTTTTGAACGACTTTTTTATATATATAACTAACCAATATAGCGATGTCCTACAGAGCAAAAACACACTTTTCTCAGTTCAATACTCCGTCTCAGAGCATGTTCAGTCACAGTTGTAGAAGTATCTGGCCTTCATTTCTCAATTGTATTTCCCCATATTTTCTCAATTTCATTTGATTGACATCCATGCAGAAAATAGTGAACAATGTATTGATGAGAACTCAGCGGAAGCATCTCTGCTTGGCTCACCGATGTCATTTTAGACAGTAATGAAGGACATGAAGATAAGAACCATCTGTCAGGTTCCTCACATCTCCCCCTGCAAACCCTCTCCAGTGGTTCAGTGTGACACAACACATGCAGACAAGAGGCGTAAAATCTCCAGTCTCTGCTTCGGCATCGGTCGGATGTAAACATGCATGCACTCTTGTACATTAAGAACACATTTTGTGTAAAGACTGAGAGAGAGTAAAGAGTTATTTAGCAGATGCTTTTATACAGTTGACTTACAACAACAACCAACTCACGGAGCAGTCCAGGGATATGTGTCTTGCTTAACATGATGACGCTCATATCTCGTTCTTTGAAGGGATTGAACCAGTTACTTTATTTAATGGCCCTGACTTTAAATGCTGGGTCTCAATTGTTTTGTGGGAACCTAATGGTTTTAGATGTGGGCTTGATAGATGTGGAGATGGAACAAAACAAAAAGTGTCCATAACCAAAATGCATTATATACTTTGTCATTTAAAAGTGTATAAGAAATATATTTAGATATTTAGCATGTACCAATTTGAAAATTGGAGCAATATTTTTCACATGTACCAATATTATTTAATTTTGAATATTTAAAAAAGATATAAATATATGTGGTCTATAATATATATAGTTATTATGATTTCCCTAAACTAGATTTCCACGTTGTGAATTACCCATGCATTGTACTTAAGCATGCAAATCTATTGCTATGTGGTTTCTAGGGTGTTCTGGTGGTTGCTAGACAATCTCCTTTCTAGATATTGTCTACCAGGAGAAACTATTAAGTCTTGATTGCATAATTCATCACAATTCATCACAATGATAATACACACATCAAAATTCAAATCCTGCATTTCTAAAATGCACACTGCAGTATAATTTCTTGAGTTTAGTTCGGTGAGAGAAAGAAGCTGCAGAGATGACGGCCTTTAGACTGTCCTCTCAAAACCCTCAAATGTCACCGCAGAAAGTGTAATGGGACTGCACATAAATCCCAGTGCACAGTCCTAGACACGCTCACGTGCGATGCTTCAGTTCCTGTTTGCTAATAATGATTTGAAATGTCTTTCAGAGAGCTGGCGACAGGACTGCAGGAGCTGTGTGGAGTGTTCGAAGGAAAACGGCTGCTTGCGCTGCTCTGAGCGCCTCTTCCTGTTCCTGAACAGAGATGGCATGAGTCACCACGGCTCTTGTGTTCACTCCTGTCCCTCCGGACACTTCGGCCTGCGAGGCAAAGATCTCAACCGCTGCATGAGTGAGTCCATCCTACAAAAGAGTTCATATATATACAATCATTGTACAGTAATATCTGTATGATATATGATAGAATATCAGTAATATCCAAACCTCGTGGAAAATTTGGATTTACTTAGTTTTATTATTATTATTATTTATGTTTATCTTATATTTATTTAAAATGAATACTGATATAATAATAGTAATAGTAATAATAGTAATTTATGTCCTTATAAAATATGTCCTTATTATAAAATCAATATTTAAAAAACATATTTTATTTAATATTCTCACTATTCTTTGGTATTTACTTACATATTAAATATGGTCAAATATGTAAAATATATAATATAAAATTGTCAATTGTAAAAATTCTGTGAAAAAGCCTGTAACAATACTACACACCTTATATAAAACTATAATCCTCATACATATTTCTCCCAGAATGCAAAGCTCCGGAGTGCGAGAGGTGTTTCAACAAAGACTTCTGCACCAAGTGCAAGGGAGGACATCTGCTGTTTAAAGGCAAATGCTTCACAAACTGTCCAGAGGGCACATTTCCTCAGTCCACAGACTGCGTTGGTAAGCACTTTACTCGTTCTCAGACCTTTTTATGGGTAGATGTCATTAAACTCTCATTACCCTGCTGAAAGAAGCCTATCAGTCATGTTTTATTTGAAACAATTACATCAAGATGTGTTCTCGATATGGACTTGTATTTGGGTTGCAAGGTTGCATTTCCCAGGGTATTTACATGCCATTAACTTGATGTTGGGCAAATACTTAGGAACTATTTCCCTTGCTCAGTCAAGTCAAATTACATTTATTTATAGTGCTTTACTCAATACAGACTCGCTCAAAACTATTGAAGAAATAAAAACAATGATGATAAAAAACTAACTGCAACTTTTTATTTCCACCAAAAAAAACAATTGCAAGACTTGCCCTCCCTCCCAATTCTGAGGTTGAAACTCACATTTATACATTTTTTCCTCAGAATTATGAGTTTACATTAAACGTTTTTTCCCAACATGGACAAAAATAAATGTAATAATAATTTTTCTTATCTCACAATTCTGACTGTTTTCGTGCAATTGCAGCCAATGTCTCAAAATCCTGACTTTATATTAAGAAATTCCGACTTTATATCTATAATTATATATTGATTAAAAAGTTGCAATTACATTAGATTTTTTTGGGGGATTAAGCTTCCATGCAAACCTGCTTCACAGTAATAAAATGAAAACTGTCAGTCAAAATAAAAGATATTTTGCAGAATAAGTAAAGTATTCTTCATCTGTTTGTACTCCAGAAGGCTGTGTGCTCAGTATCTTTGGGCTTTGGGGTGGATGGAGCCCATGCCAGCACAACGGTCTGAGCTGTGGTGTCAGATGGGGGCAGCAGCGCAGGACCCGAGAGCTGTCCAGAAACATGCCTGAAGAGAGAGAAGTGCTCTGTCCCACCTCAGACTGAGAGTAGAAAGTGCAGGATGAAGAAGAAGTGTCCAAAAGGTGATTCATATTTTTAAAAGTTCATGCCAATTGCAGAATAAGCTCCACTTTTAGCTGATCCTCTTTAACCCCTCTCTTGTTTCCACACTAAGCCAATCATTTTATTTTGTAGTCACACATGAACTGAAACACAAGATCCAAACATTGTCACTATAGAGAGTTAAAATGGTTCCATGACTATATTTGGGAAATTGTGTTTTGTTTTCATTTGAAGGTGTACTTCATTATGCAGTCTTCATTATCGCTGGCAGATCAAATGTCTGGAGGCATTAAGAAAACGAGCCGTGATATTTTCTCTGTCACCTTCAGTCGCCCTTAATGGCACCCATGTGTGATGGAAACACTGCATGACATAGCCTTTTCTGTTATTATCATTTTCATTGCTGTCATTTTGATATGAGAAAACACTTTGGAATGGCATACTAAGTATTTATGGGATAATATAAGGTGTAGTATGCACATGTTCTACATGCATGCACTATAAAGTACACTGCATGAATGATGTACCCAACAATGCAATGCACTCAACTTGATATTAAATATATAGTATGGTGGAAAAAAATTAATATGAGCTGTGACATTTTAGCAACTCATTGGACTAACAAAAACATTTTAATTGGATTAATAATGGCAAATAATATTAATATAAATAGTGGTATAAAGAAAAAATATGTTTATGAATTATTATACAAATATTATATAAAATATATATAGAAGAGAGCTTAACTAGATGATGACATCACTGAACTGACTTTAGATGGAAAATGACTCTTTGTTTTGTCCTCTTGCATTATTGATAAACTATTTTCCTGTTGACACTGTAAAGCTGCTTTGACATAATTAGGATTATATATAAATAAAGGACTACCAGAGATAAATACATCTTAGTAAAGGACAATTCCACAGAAAGTCTACTCAAAAACAGTATAGCTAAGTATTTCTACTGTTACTATCCACATCAGATGTTCTCCATCAGGACCATTGTGGTTTATCTCTGAAGTTGACACCTCAAAGACTTACTTATGGTGTGACCAATGAGAACCCGATGAGTTAATTTAGTCCATGGATGTCCTCTAGATTAACAGAAGATCATTTCCTTTCTTCTCAAGCTTCCTTGTCTTCAAGTGTAACCCTGAGAGTTAATGAAAGTCAGGCAGCAGATCCCAGAAGGGCTCACCGCAGAAGATTCGCCGGTGTTTTCTGTTATGACCCTGCAGGTGACCCAAACTTACCTGCCTAAACCATAAAACACAAACCTCTGATCTTAACATGGAGACTGAGGTTGGTTTTAGGATTAAAGGGTATGACGGGGGCCTAAAACAGATGATTCGGGGCTCTAAATATCATATTTTAGTGCTTTGTGTGTGCATAATCGGAGAAAATGAAAATGTTAGGAAGCTTTAATCACAGCAGGCAAAAAGCAGGTCAGAGAATATCAACAAATAAAAAGACTGGAGAGAACCAAGAGGAGAAAAACAGGAAAAATGATGGCGAAAGCCGTGGTGTTTTCCAGACCACAGACCCCATTCCTTAGGCTATAATAACTGTTTACTCCAGTTTTATGATGCTCTTATTATGTCCCCTTTAAAAAGACAAACATGGATTATTATTTGGGTTTAGCTAACAAAAATGTTGCACAAATACACCTCTGCACACTATTTGTTTTCCGCTTTTGCTCCAGAATATGTTTCTGGTCTCTGTTCTGAGGATGACAGTACATACCGCCCTGAAGCTCCTCTGTTGCTGGTCTTGAATCTTAAAGTCAAACCAGACATGAACGTTTGAAGCACTGTAAGGAACTCAATGAAGCATTCTCAGGTTATGAAACCACTAACACAAAAAATACACAAATAAATCCTTGTTTCAGCACGTAGAATTAAAACATTGAAATTCAAGAGCTCGCATTTATATAAATAAATAAAATTAGGCTTATTAAATCAGTACTGCATTTTGTTCTATGTCGCACTCTAGTGTTTAATATTTTTACGATTTATATTTCAGTGAAGAAAGTAATATTTTGAGACTTTCTTCAATGCATTTTTATAGTGATGTGTAAATTCATGGCCCATCTTTTTTATAATTTTTTGTAGAGCCCATAAATCCATATTTCATTTTGATATATTTTTGCATTTCACAGTTGAAGATGAGGACAGTCACCATAGGATCATTTCCATAGTTTGCTTCTTTCTTTCTTTCTTTCTTTCTTTCTTTCTTTCTTTCTTTCTTTCTTTCTTTCTTTCTTTCTTTCTTTCTTTCTTTCTTTCTTTCTTTCTTTCTTTCTTTCTCTCTCTCTCTCTCTCTCTCTCTCTCTCTCTCTCTCTCTCTCTCTCTCTCTCTCTCTCTTTCTTTCTTTCTTTCTTTCTTTCTTTCTTTCTTTCTTTCTTTCTTTCTTTCTTTATTTCGTTCTTTCTTTCTCTCTCTCTCTCTCTCTCTCTCTCTCTTCTTTCTTTCTTTCTTTCTTTCTTTCTTTCTTTCTTCTTTCTTTGACACTGAAATGACAAGTCAAATCAACACATTCAAAACATAAAAATGAAAGAAATATATCAATGCACAAAAAAATCACAGCAGAATGTCATTTCTGTAATAAATGTAATAAAAATGTCACTCTGGCTAGATTATAGAGGTGACGGCCATATTGAAGTGATCAAACTGAATTCTTAATGCTCTACATCAATAAGGTTTTACATTATTTAACTTGAATATGATTCTCTGTTTTATATGGTTTTATCTTGACAGATAAAAGGAAAAATGTAAGAAGAGAAGAAAGAAGAAATGCACAGAAAATGCTGAAGCTCTTTGGGAACAAAACTGTCACAGAACCTCCATGGCGAATGTAAAAACAAAACATATACATACAGTTTTTATAAACTAATTTTGACGAAAATATTTTGTATAAATAATTATAATATTTATACTTCAACAATTAGGATGTGACATGTAGCAAGAGATTGCACATCCTTTTTTAAGGATTTGTATTAAGTTTTGTTTACATTATTATGGTGCATATAACCTGTATTTATGCATTTATTTTATTGACAAGTTGGGAGGGTTTTCCCCAACGCTACCGCCTGACTTTACCCCAGTACAGTGTGGTTTAACAAAGACAAGACCCATGTTGTACATTTCCATCTGATGAATAACAGACAAACAGCTTCATGTGGTTTGAGCTGCATCTCCACAGCTTTCTCTTCATGCCTCGGGCTGGTCTGTGTTTTACATCCACATACTCGCCCTATATTTGCACTTCTTTGCTATAATTGCATTAGAAAAAAAAGAAACAACAATAATGTCAAGAATTGTGTAAAGAGATGCCAAGATCAAGATCAGTCTCGAGGCATGTGATTGGCTGTGGACACGTCATGTGTCCCAGTGACTGGCACAGATTTATTTTTAAAGAAGAAAAGTGATAAATTAATGGTTATATCTCATGTATATTTCTAAGTTACCTTGCCAGTAGTGTGCATACTTAAACTAAAGTATAATATTGCATTATTTTCTCAGAGCCTCAACTGTATCATTAAACTCTTTTGAAAGGGATTATTGTTCCCCTGTGAAAACTGAAATGTTCTTCAACATGCTGCTTTTGATTCGAGAAGGATGAGAATGTGCTGATATGAATATGATTTTTTTATGCTTTCCTCCACAGTTATCTCTCAGGCGGATAAAATGCATTTACTGGAAAAATCACAGTTTTGCTCGCTAAAACAATTAGACCCAAAGGAATATTTAATTTTTCTCTCAAGATGAGGAGTTATGAAAATTATACAATAGTGAAAGGGATAATGTTTTTTTTATCTGAAAATAAAAGCCCTTTCTGAAGTGGATTGCAGATGTTAAACTTCCCATCATATGACATTTTAATAAATAAATAAATGAATTATTTTTGGTAATTATATTCTCTTAACAAAAATAAAAATATTGCTTAAGCTGTTTGGTAAGTAAATGCCTATGCTGACTCATAAGACAAAAGGTATTTCTTACAATATTAAATTAATTTTCATAAAGTTGTGCCAGGTTGTCTCATATATATATATATATATACAAAATATATTAATTAATTAATACAAAAAATGTGATTCATGAATTGCTTTGTGATCCATAATTGTTTTAATATTTAATTTTCTTTTTTGAAAGAACATTAAGAACCCTATAATAAATATTAAATGCACACACTTTAAGTTTAAGTAGATTGTGTGTGTGTGTGTGTGTGTGTGTGTGTGTGTGTGTGTGTAAATAAACAAAGTAAATTTGCACCAGCTAATACCGCTTCTCCTTATACATATTAATAGCCATACGTGTGTGTTTCAGCCACTGATCTATATATAATTCTCCATTATAGATCAGTGTGTTCACTAATTTCTAAATTGCTTACTGTTACTGTATTTTTGAACTTTAAACTTTGATATTTTATTTTATTGTTCTACAAATAATTTAAGACACCATCACTGTACCAGCCTCTCCTCTAAGAGCGTCGTTCTTCTATATCGAGCCACTGGATGGCAATGTTCACATAAAACAGAAATCTACAGCTGGGTCATTCTTCCATTGCGGTGGCAAATGAGACGCAGAATTTGTAAAAATGTTTTTTATTTTTTATAAAATATATTGCTATGCATTTAAAATTAGTTTAATATGCTATATCCATTAAAATATAAGCACATTTTGATTTTTAAATAATTCCAATCAAACTCTTGTGACACATCCAGTCTATGTCATTTTGAAGTAACACCACAGACTTCATATTGTTTCTACAGGCTCTGTGGAGTTACCAGAAAAGACAGTAACACCACAGACAAATCAGCCTTAATCCAGACTTTTCTACAATGGAGGCTGCCATCATGATGATTTCAAGATCAGGGGGCATTTTAGAAATATTAATAAGTATAAGTATCAAAATTTGTATTAAAATATGTCAGATCTGCAAGTTATCAACATAACACCACAGACACTAATAAAGTTTGACACATGAAATTGTCAGAAATGTATGTAAACTTGACAAATTTGATAAGAAAGAATGTGCGCCCCATGCACCCCTCAGATCAACCAGCACCTGCAGTGACCTTTACACACAGGAAGTAGTCCAAATAGATCCACCCCTTTTCTGAAACATTGTGGTAACACCACAGACATGAATTTGGGGGACACAAGTTTTTCTTAAATACAACAAAATATGTATTTTTAAAACAATTTAATACAATTGTACATGTTAAATAAAATCTATTTTCACATTATAACCACTTTATTTGTGTTAAAAATTTATATTGTTGCAATTACATTCCATGATACCTCTCTAAGGTATGGCGGGAACATGCATATTTAGTTACAAATGCAATCTCTCAAACTCAATTAAATATGTATTTTAAAACTAAAATGTAGCTATCAACAGTGCACAAATTGTTTACCCTACAGAATACAAACATGCAAACATTTGATGGTATTTAAAGTTTATTTCAACTGTTGTAAAGCAGAGGGACACCACTTGCCACCGCAATTGAAGCATCAAATGAGGCTTCTATTAAAGATGAACATCATGGGCTGTTTCTACATCTCAACAGAGGCACCCAGTTCAGAGGTCATCTGCACAGCGCAGGGTCACCAGCTCCTAATGAAACTTCTCAACAAACCTTAAACATCTCAGTGGGAGTCTCAGAGAAAACATGCCAAATACAATGTGAAGTGACACATTATATGATGTGTTGTAAGCTTGATGCTGTGCGAACACGTCTCCTCAAGAATGCAAATACACTCATATGATTAAAGCACCTCTGGTTGAACAGGATTTAGTGCTGTTTGCTAAGAGAAGCATCACTATTGCACATAGGCCACAGGCTTTGGTAAACGCTATTCAAACATTTATGCTACAGACATAAAACTGTGTGTAAGTTGCGTTTACACAGGTGTCTCCATGTACTGATCGGATGCCTCCTACACACACACCATGTGTTAACTTTCAACAAACAGTGCTATAAACAATCCTCACAATTTAATGAATATATTCTAAATTAGACATTGCTAGGCTATGTTATTGCTAGGTTAGGTTTCTCAGTGCCTCAATATTTCTGATACTGTGACACTACTCACTTAGAAAAGTAAAAGATGTATTAATTATTGTAAAACATTTCAATACATTGAAGTTAATATTGCAATACATGTTCAAGGTTCTCTGGTGTCGGTTGATGGTCACGTGACATTCAGGTCAACAATTGTGTGTGTGTGTGTTTTTTGTGGTATTTAATATTTTTTATCATAGCTTTATTTTGACTGAATTTTACATTTGTATTATTTAATGAATTATTAGCATTTCATCAATGAATCCCATGCAGTTCCCTTCCCTCAACAAACACTAAATCAAGCAGTTGAAAACCCGCGCGGCCCTGATGCGCGTGCTAACTGCGTGAGTATTTTGATGCATTCAAATTAACACGAAACATATTTATTCAGATTCACTTTTTTGGACAGACTCTTTTGTGTTGTCTATCGTTACACCAGTTGGTGGTAACGACTACTTTTTGTGTGCTATGGGTGAGTCCTTTAATTCATTCATTTGACAAACCTACCGAGAGGCTCATAAACTGTCTAGCATCATCCTCGTTTCCCCAGTTTCTCTTCAGTCGGTCAGCATTCACGAACGAGGTGCTTAAACAGGGAGAGAGAGACCTCAGTGAACAAACAGTTTGTTTAACAAATGAGCAAGTGGAGAACAATTCGTTCACCTACTTTTGACCTAGAAAATGTCCACTCTAAGTTACAGTTAAAGTCAATGTAACGTTAAATTATACAGCTACGTCACAAGAAACAGTTTTAAGAATATGCTGCTGAAATTTGAAAGTACCCATATATATATGTACATATACATTTATAACATTTCATATAGATGGTGAACACATTGCATATTAATATTTTTGTGGGCATTTGTTTTCATTGTTTTCTTTGATGAAAAGGAAATACAGATATTTTGTAACATTATTTATAAATGTCACATTTAATGAATTGAATGCACTTTTGCTGTTGAAATAAAGTATTTCAGTCAGGACTACTCTGTTCGAGTCAGAATATTGAACTTTACATTCGGCGGCAGGCTTCGCTCTGAAGGGTTCAGTTCTGAGCTACCAGGCAAACCTTGCTGAGGTTTGAACCCCCCTGAAACTAAGCAATTGCCAGATATTTTACATGCAACAGTTGTATATTCCAACTAGAGTAATATAGTACTGTGAATAACTGTGGACAATTCAGCAATGAGCTTGACAGATGATATATCTCTTCAGGCAAGCAGAGTGATCATGTATCTGCATAAGGAGGAGCTGGGGATGGAGGAGGGTAAGCGCATGTCGACATGTGCAACAGGCTATGGCAAGCGTGAGTACGGATGATCTTATATATCTTATTAATTGTAGTGGGATGAGTTACGATCAGTTGAGCACGCTGTGGTCTGCCTGAACTATGCTTGAGCTCAATTCGTCGCTCAAACTAGATTAATTTCCTTTTTTAAACTTACTCCAAACTTTTTAAGTTTCCACAAAAATCTTATGCTGCAAAAACTGTAAACATTGATGACAATAACAAAGGTTTCTTGAGCATCAAATCAGCATTTTAGAATGATTTCTGAAGGTAATGATGCTAAATTCAGCTTTACAGCACAGGAATAAATTACATTTTAAAATATATTCAAATTATATTCAAATAGAAAATAGTTATTTTAGATTGTAATAATATTTCAGCATTTTTTATCAAATAAATGCAGTCTTGGTGAGCATAAGAAACTTATTTCAAAAACATAAAAAAAAACAGAAAGCATTTAAACATCATCAAGATTTATGTAGCCTTTAAGTACTTATGGCAAATATGGAAAATGTAAATCGTCAAGTATAAATTTAGATTTAGTTTAGACCTTGGCCTGTCGAAGATTGCGCAAATGCATGCAGATATGTGACCCTTGACCACAAAACCAGTCTTAAGTGTCAATTTTTCGAAATTGAGATTTATACATCATCTGAATAAATAATCTTTCCATTGATGTATGGTTTGTTAGGATAGGACATTATTTGGCCAAGATACAAATATCAGAAAATCTGGAATCTGAGGATGTACAAAAAATCGAAATATTCAGAAAATCGCCTTTAAAGTCTTTCAAATGAAGTCCTTAGCAATGAATATTACTAATTACAAATTAAGTTTTGATGGTAGGACATTTACAAAATATCTTCATGGAACATGATACTTAATATCCTAATGATTTTTGGCATAAAAGAAAAATCTACAATTTTGACCCATACAATGTATTTTTTGGCTATTGATACAAATATACCCCCGTGACTTAAGACTGGTTTTGTGGGCCATGGTCACATATGCTCTATGGACACACTCATACACAGACAACAATGCAAAGCCTCTATTTGACTATGGGAATATAGACATTCACGAATGATCATTGCTCAACCTTGTGTTGCTTTTAGGGCAACATTCTAAAAAATGTTTTCCCACTGTCAAAATGCAAAGTGCGAAACAACCCCTATGGGACAGTGTCAGCTTTGACCCGAACAGACATCAATCGCATGCTGCCCTGTTTTCGGGGGTTAGGACGTTTCGGTGTGCATGTTTATGTTTGTGTGCACATGAGAGAAAGAGAATGCTGCAGACAGCGTTCATGAACCAGTTGTGCTGCAGTCTGTAAATTACGTCTCTCTGGGGAGCAGCGCTCTTAGCTGCAGGAAGTTTCCTACTCAAAGGAGGATTAATGAGGGAAGATTGAACACTGCACAGACCCCTAGACCCTTAGAAACTCTGACAGTAGTTAAACATGCCCCCTCAAACCTCGCATGCTCTCTCTTCTCTGAAGAGCCTGGGGCTGATTCGCTTTCTGTGTTGACTATGCTGATGTGAATCTGAAACAGTGTCGGCAGTCACTTAGCAGAGCTTTTCAATCCAAAGTGACATATATGTGCAAGCTGATATCATTTTTAAAAGTAACATTTTTTCAAAGATCGAACTACATTTGAGATTCAAAAACCGTATAAATATAATAAAAAAAATCACACTTTAAAGGAATAGTTTACCTAAAAATAAAAACTTGGTAAAAATGTATTCAATCTCAGGCCATTCAATATGAAGAAGAGTTTGTTTCTTAATCAGAACAGATTTGGAGAAATTTCGGATTACATCACTTGCTCACCAATGGATCCTCTGCAGGCAGTGAATGGGTGCCGTCAGAATGAGAGTCCAAACAGCTGATAGATACATCACAAGTTACCCACACCTCTCCAGTCCATCAATTATCATCTAGTGAAGTGAAAAGCTGCATGTTTATAAGAAACAAATCCATCATTAAAGAGTTTTAACTTTAAACCATCACTTCTGGCTCAAACAAGTCCATAATCCATGATCACTCTTCCTCCTGTGAAAAGTCCATCCCCTGTTAACATTGACATTGGTTTTATATACGTCTCGTCACTGTCCCACTAGAGCAAAAGCAATATAAATCAGAAGAAACTAAACAAATCCCTCCCTGGTGTTTTGTGAACTGGAACAGGGAATTAGTTCAGTACCATGTTTAAACAGTCATCACACCCACCTCGCTAGAGAAATACTCCACTAAATGTAAAATGATACTTTTCTTAGCATAAATATTAATCTTACTATTTATGCAAGCTATTTTACAGCTCTGTTGTCCTGCTGAGCTTGTACTCTGTTATGCAAATAGTATGGCATTTTGTTCATTTGTTTTGCATGATACTGTTGATAGTATAATGGAAACTGTATACTATACGACACAAACATGGCATTCTTTGTAAATCACGTAATGACTGGTGGTCACATCTTTCTTTTTAACTACCCTATTTTTCCCTGAAGTCTATTTATAGTGTTTGTAAAGCTTCATTAGAGCAGAAAAAGTCCTAACTTAGTTTTTCTGAACATTTTACAGCCTGCTTTTGAATCATAGCTTTAAGAAATATGTTTTTGGCTACTGAATAAACATGCACATTACCTGTGTTTTGACTGGCTAACCTCTTTGAATGTGAAATGAGCAACAATGCTTACTAATAGTTTTTCTGACAGGAACATTTCACATCAAAAAAAGATATGAATATATTCATGTAATGATACAGTATCTATAATACAATCATTATTACATATTCATCATGTCATCCATTAATTTTTGTATTTTTTTGCGGTTTAGTTTCAATAAACCACTGGTAAATGTTCAGTTCTTAAAGGTACAGTATGTTGTATTGTACAGTGAACCCTTTTACCTCAAAAGAAACAGTGTGATTGTAAATGTTCGTGCCTAAAAGCATCAACCCCACTTCAAATTCAAAGATGATTTGGGGTGCTTTATTTATCATACTCAAATGCAATCGCCATCCACACTAAATATCAGGGAAATCTAGGCTAATTAAAACATTTTCTCATACAGCACATACATTGAAATGCTGCTCCACAGTTGCACAATTTGATCGTAGCTGAACATTAGATGAGAGATATTAAACATGTCCTGCCATTCCCGGACACTTTTATCTCAGATGTTGATTACTGTGACACATTCATTGTTTTCAGACCAACAGAACACATGTAAGTGTAGCTTTTCCACATAAAATTAACGATTTGCTGAATGATATATTAAAAGACATAGTGTGCA
Organism: Gymnocypris eckloni scoliostomus; assembly: GCA_027564155.1. Lineage (NCBI taxonomy): Eukaryota > Metazoa > Chordata > Actinopteri > Cypriniformes > Cyprinidae > Gymnocypris > Gymnocypris eckloni. The sequence goes on along the minus strand of CM050419.1, from coordinate 22,440,372 downwards.
CAACATCACGTTTAAATTGCTGATAGTGCACTCCTCCAGATAAGATGGATTGCTTTTTCTTTGAAACTGTTTATATTTTCTCTCTCATTCCTTAAGCCTTAAACACATTTCTCGCTGGCTCGCTTTTTGAGATTGCAAATTTGGTCCATGTTGCCAGCTCCAGTGGTCACTCCAAAGGAAACAAAGCTTGTAGGGAACATGTTTACGAGTGGCTCTGATTTCGTAGAAACGGACTCCAATCTCATAAGAAAAACAGAGATAAGATAGGATTTACGCAGACCTTAAACACTGCCAGAAATCCAAATGGCAACACTCGACAAGTAGTTTAAACACCCCGGCCTTAATTTGTTTAAGAGGACCTGATGGAATCGCAACAGTAACATGTTGATTGTTGGCTTTCGGAAGATAATTGCGATTTACAATCAAGTACCTACTGCTTGATAAAACAGCACCACAGGCTAAAATAAACAGAATAATCCAAACGAGTTATTAAGAAGACGAGCCTGAGGTTGCAATTAAATTCCAATGTGTTCGTGTTGTCATGGGAACCGAGCACTGTGTTTATGCGAAGACTCTTAAAGTGTCAAGCACGACATGGGCATTTGCTGATGACCTTTTGAAGTTGCCCTCTTAAAATATCCAGCTTTTGCCAGAAACCAAGACGTCCAGGCTCATGGTCATTTCTTCCTTTGCATGTTGTATGGAACGAGGCTGGTCCAATACATGCAATGAACTATGAGAAAGACAATAGCACAGTGAAAATCACTATAAACATCCGATATTAGCATCTTATTACTGTTATATTCTCTTGAAGTAAACCTGGGTCGTTCTTACTGCAGTATCTTTTAATTTCCCCATTAATGTATAGGATAAAATATTTGTAATTCACATTTTTGAAAGATCATATGCATTCACCTGTTTGAGTAAAGAGCATTATGTTGCTATTCTTACTACCGTGAAAAAAACGTAAAATGTGAAAAGATACATGAAAGCGCCTTTTCTTGGGATATTTCCTGAGCCTTCAACTTATTCGGTTTGTTACTCTAAACATTTATCCTCTTTGATAAACTCATATATATCAATTATATAACTAAATATATATTATAAACTAATAATATTAAAATGAGCTTTAAAGGGATAGTTCATCCAGAAATGAAAATGTTTCTGCTTACCCCGAGGGCATCCAAGATGTAGGTGACTGTTTCTTCAGTAGAACACAAATAAAGATGTTTAACTCAAACCGTTGCAGTCTGTCAGTCATATAATGGCAGTCAATAGGACTCACGGCTTTGAGAAAAAAAAAACATACACAGAGAAAACCAAATTAAACCCTGCGGCTTGTGACAATACATTGAGGTCTAAAGACGTGAATCGATAGGTCTGTGCAAGAAACTGAATAGTATTTATTGTTTTTTACCTCGGATCCACCAACTGTCCTGAGCGCGTGCGTTCACAACATCCGGCTTGACACGTCTTCTTCTTGCTTTACGGCGGATCCCAGACTCAGCCACCCATCTCTCAAATGGACCATTGATACTCTACAATCTCAATTATGAGCGTCAATGGTCCATTTGAGAGATAGGTGAAGGTAATGCACTTACATGTATGTAAATGCATGCCGGCTTATTTTCTGCAGTAATCCAAAAGCCGATGGAAGAATCCTATTGGGTTTTGTCGAGGGAACCAGGATGATGCAAATTTCAGGTTGACCTACAAATCACTGCAATGCCTGGGACACAAATACTTCCTTAAATGTGCACAATGAAATTCTGGGCTCTCCGTTCTGTAATAACAAAAGAATATTCAGAAGAATATTCACAAGAATAAGGCTAAAGTGAGTATTATTAAAAATAATTTCCCCTGGACAAGAAAACTCAACACACGTCTTAAGTCTTACCATAAGGTTTCTCTTGTATTTCATATCTCACCTTACAAGTGGTCACATATCATCATCTGTGGAAAACCTGCCCAAACCAGCCTAACTGCAATGCTACCAAGCCCCTGAAGAAGTTTTAGGTCAAAACCAAGGCCAAGGCTTCCCCAGGAGTATTAGCCCGCTGTAGATCCCACACATGATTAAACAAGCATGAACATGTGATTGAAAACACGTTCTAGCTCTCTGGCTGCAAACATCACCTTGACTTGCTGCAATCTTTCGGCTGAGGATAATGATTAAAAAGCAATCCAAAGCAATTATCCATATAGCTACTCCGTTTCAAAATATATCAGCCAATTTGTCAAGATTTCATCATATCTGAATGATTGGGCCAAATAGCGTCCAGTTGATTGAACTTTCTGAGAACTGAGATATGCATCGGGTATTGGGTGAATAATTGTTAGGGTTTCCGTTGGCAATGAAATTGGACTTGCATAACGATATGCGTTTAGAAGGTAGAGTTCAGCTTTTAGAAATGTTTACACATTTCGGGATCATCTTACCTAAATGTTTTACGGTTTACAGCTGTTCATTAACCTAAATGTGTTTATATTCAGAGTGTATGAAGATGCATCACATTAGGTTTGACCTGATGATTTCGATCTCATTGGTTCTCATGTTTTTAGCTAATTGGGATCATATGGGGTTCAGAAGTCTTTGAACATAGAGCACAAGCCAGATGGGCCTACTTTTTTATTAGTATGATGTTTTTTTATCCTTTCAGAGCTTGAAAGTCTGTTGTGAAAAAGTCATATGGGTTTTGAACAACATGAAGGTGAGTAAATGATGACAGAAATTTTAATTTGGAATGAAATGAGATCAAATACGATACGGTTTGTTCAAGGAATAGTTCCAAAAAATAATATTTGTTGAAAATACACCAAGATGTGGATGAGTTTGTTTCTTCAGATTTGGAGATATTTAGCATTGCATGACTTGCTTACCAATGGATCCTCTACTGGAGTGAATGGGTGCCGCCAGAATGAGAGTCCAAACAGCTGATAAAAACATCACAATAATCAAATCCGACATTAAAAGATATTAACTTTAGACCGTCGCTTCTGACCAATATGTGGATGGAGTCCATAATCAATAACAATTCTTCCTCCAGTGAGAAAGTCCACCCCCTGTTGTCCTTTTAGATCAAAATGCATTAAACATATTTGTTTAGAGCTATTTTAGAGTTTTTTGGCTTGGAAACAGTGCTTGATCTCTGCATATTTATCTCCTTATTTAGACAAGACAAAATTGTATCTGTAGAAAGTAATATTATGGATTATGGAGTTATATTATAGCCAGAAGCAATGGTTTAAAGTTAAAACACCTTAATGATGGATTTGTTTATTGCAGTATAGTGCAATTGATGGATTGGATTACTTGTAGATTATTGTGATGTTTTATCAGCTGTTTGGACTCTCATTCTGACGGCACCCATTCACTGCAGAGGATCCATTGGTGAGCAAGTCATGTAATACTAAATGTTTCCAAATCTGTTCCGATGAAGAAGAAATAAACTCATCTACATCTTGGATGACCTGAGGGTGAAAACATTTTCAGCAATTTTTCATTTATTGATTGAGCGCTGTAATTCTAGCACTTCAATAAGATCTCTTTTTAAAGCCTGCTCAGCAAGTTTCTGTCAGCATAATGAAGGCTTTTATGAGGTCTTTAATGCACTTCCATGGGCAATCATAAACGCTACCGAAATATTCCAGGGGAAGTGAATTAATCATCCTTATCATCACACTCAGACAGGGCAAACTGAGAAGTTCTGATGGTTTTATTTTTGTAAGGCTTCAAGTGTGTGTGTGTGTGTGTGTGTGTGTGTGTGTGTGTGTGTGTGTGTGTGTGTGTGTGTGTGTGTGTGTGTGTGTGTGTGTGTGTGTGTGTTTGTGCAGGTGGAGAACATTACTGAGAGAGTGAGGCACGTCTTGACCTAATCTTTGAAAATGAGAGCAAACGAGTGAAAAGAAAGCACAGATTGCCAAAAGAACGTATAATTATGGTTTATATACATCAGTATTGTTTTCAGTTCGTCTAATCTTACAGACATAAATGCTGCCTGAATAAATCTTCACACATGTTTGATCTCTCAAAGAGAGATTTTTATGTAGGAGAAATTGCCAATATGTAAGCAAATATCTACTAAATTAGTTTTTAAATTTCACTATTTATCAACTAAAGAAACACGTGTGCGTATGTTTCTGACACATGGTGGCAATTTAAGGAGTTTCTCAAACATTTTATGCGTGGATTTGTGAGGTAATTCCTTTGAAACCAGGATTGGTACAACAAGCCTTGCACATGCATGCATGACCTAAATGTCATATGTGCCTCAAAATCACTGTTGTGTTTCAACAAAGCACGCTTTGATTCAACAGAGGCTGAACGAGCGAAATTAACCTTTAGGATCATTAACTATTATCATCATCTGTACTATAAACAATGTCGTAACTTGGAACCACGAGTGCATGAATGATAGATAAATCAGCGGTTTACTGATAAATTATGCAGCCAATTTCTATTTGGAAGCTGGCAGTCCCTTTAGGCATGATAAGAGCTTTCATTATGAGTACAGCAGTGTTAATGCAGCAGCGTCAGACGTCAGACCCCCAAAAACCAAAACATAACATTTCCCCCAATAATTACCTTGGGTGGGAGTAGTTTGGGTCATGCCTCAAAGTTTACTTTGTGGGACAACTGGCAGGGTTATTATGTGTGCCTTCAAAAGAGAATTTAGTTTTGTATTTTGTTAAGTAATATTTCAGTAATATTTTCATTTTAGATTTGCTTTATTTTATATTATATCTCCCAAAACACTTATACAGATAATAGACAAATAGTAAAAAAAAAAAAATACATGCACGAGAATGAAATAATGAAGTAATAAGTAAAATAAGTTTATCAATTAAAATGAAATAAAAGGTATCCTAAAAAGTTTTAAGATCTAATCTTTAATAAACTAATTTCATTTCAGACTAAATTAAATTAATTTACATTTCAATTTAGAAAACAACTCAATGTGAAGTACAATGAAAATAGAATGAAATTAAATCCATGTAACTTCGGTAAGTGTAGTTTAAACACAAATAATTGAAAAACAATTAAAACAAAAATAAACATGCATAATATAGGAATAAAATAAAAACTACCCTACTGAGAAATGTCTTAATATCTAAGAATCAATTAAAGTTTTAATTAAATTGTTCAAATTTAGAATACAAATACATTTAAGTAAAGTTAAAACAGAATGAAGTTTAATTATTTTAAATTAAAATAACTGTAATACTTTTTCATAAAAATAGGCCATATGAAGTATTTCTTACGTTTAATGATTAAACATCAAATGAGCTTAGCAAAATAAGCAATATTTGAAATTGATGTCCAACCTTTTATGAGAAAGTTTACATAAAGATGGCAAAGGAACATATATATGTAAATATAATGTTATACATGTAAAAGGAACATGTGTGAAAGCGGCTTACATCATCATCTAAGCAAAGCTGCAGGGCAAGAGATCCTCCAGAGACGCCAACCAATCACAGGAATCGAGCAATATCTGACCAATCACATTTGAGTAGACATCTCATTCTTGACCTGTACATCAACCCTTTAATTGACGTATTGAATATATTTTCTGGGCGTGAAACACCATATTAGGATTATTTCTACAAAATCAGGTCTCTATGATTCATTTACGCCTTATATAACCATTCCGTAGATTGCGAACAATCTACACAATTAATGCAATTAAATGCTACAGTTTGAGGGATGACAGGGGCTCCATAAAAGACCAACACTGGAACTGTCCAGAAAGGATGACCGTGAGTGCAGATGATTTCTGACAGGGAGCTGTTTTCTCTCCCCTGCTCATTTCTGGTCTGAATTAGGCTCTTTTTATGTTGTAAAACAAAAACTCTACATTAGGAAACTAAATCCAACGCCTTGACTGAATCAGGCCAACAGACAAAGCAGGGCTCATAAACTGCTATTGTATTGTATAATGTGACATTTCCTGATTGAAGAATATGTAGCGGCTGACAAATAACATGAACTTTTGTTCAACATCAAGATTCTAGGATAAAGTCATCCGCATGTGTAAGGGAATATATGTATTTTACATACTTTAAAATGTTCACCAGGTCAAACTCAAGTGTTATTTGTGTGCCTTCTGTGTCCCCATGATAACTTACTACTGATATAATGAACAGGATATTAAAATGATTCACATTATTTGACATATTTAGCACAGTGAAGTGAGAAATGCAAAGTATATTTTAACTTAAATATATGTAAATATCTGTTTTTCAATTAGCATTTGTCAGTTGCAATTTGCATTTCTTTGTTGAGTTGCTTTGTTTTATTGAAATTAATATGCAATGCTTTCACTGTCTCTGTATTTTTATGTGCTTGTATATGAACAAAAACAAATGTCTTTATTTATTTTCATTTTATTCATAATTTTTTTGCCACATTATTCAGACAGAAGTAAGTTTCTTTCCTTTAAAAAAAACTATATTTACTGAACAGTAATAATAAAAATGTTTAACTATTAAAAAGTGCTGTTTTCGATGGTGTATAGTATGTTATATTATAGGATACTGCATGTCAACCGCACAGTTTACTTCTGTTAAACTACCTAAAATTTAGTGGACATTAAAATGTAATCGATCCATGGCATTATCAAAGAGTCATGATTACATAGATGTGGGAAGTGGTTCAAAAACCCTGATCCGTATAAAAGAACAATCTTTCTAAGCACTTCACATAAAACTGAGCTGAAGTTCAATAAAACACAGCTACCCTTGAGTGGAGGAGAGCTATGCACAACGTGTGAAAACAAACATCGGATCAATCCGGCTGTGCTATTCCCAAAGGAAAGGTGAATATCTACGTGTAAAGTTTCACCTTCAGAAAAAGGGCCCTTAAGTTTGCGTAATTGTGAAGAGCATTCTGGCATTGCTCTCTCTATCGCGTGTTTCCCATGAGAATGATTTCAGTCGGGGCAAAGAGTCGCTCAGTTTGACCTCTATCCCCAAGAGCACAGCCTCACCACAAACTGAACCAAAATAAGAATTATGTAAAAATAAACAAGTGGGTAAGGGGCATAGTGCATTAAAAAGTCTCATGAAAAGTAACATCAATCTGCAGCCAGAAATAATCCTGCAAAAAGCTGATCTGTAGGCAAAAAATGACTATCTATCTATCTATCTATCTATCTATCTATCTATCTATCTATCTATCTATCTATCTATCTATCTATCTATCTATCTATCTATCTATCTATCTATCTATCTATCTATCTATCTATCTATCTATCTATCTATCTATCTATCTTTGGGTTGATGGGGTTCCCCTCTTTTATCACTTTTGCTTTAAATAGCTTGTAAAAGGCACATTTTACTTTCACTTTCAAATTAGTGGTAACTTGTATTCGTATTAAAAATCGTCCAAAATCACCTTAGATAAACAGCAAAAGACAACAGGCTTTTCAAAATCCAAAATCTTTTGCATTTAGATTTAAAAAATCTTCCGCTATCGTCTTGTCTGTCGCACCTCACTCTTCTTCTCAGTCAGCTCGACTCACTCTCCTCACGTGAATGAAATCTAATCTATGATGTGACTGTCGTTCGGCACACTGTATTGAGCAGCCGCATTCAGTTTTGAATTGCAGTGTCTGTTCTCCAACTAAACTAACCATGACGGTGGGGACGGTGACGCGGTGGGCAAGTGACTTACCGGTGTTGCGGCTTAACACCAGTATCACGCCAAGCAAGCCTACTATATATCTGTCTGTCTGTCTCAAACGCCAACATTCAAAGTGTTGTCTATAAAAAAAGTGTGTATCTTGTTAATATTACAGTTACTGTAATATTACTGTAAAATAGTTTCTGTACTTCCTAACTATCAAAGTGCAACTTCTACTTTCAAATTCAAGTTCAAATTCTGAAATATTAGAATTGAAAAGGCATTCTCTCTCCATTTCTCAATGGTGCACAACCCTTGATTACTTAAAGAATTATGTGGAGAATTTTTCATTATTGAGCAAAATCTGACCCATAACCAATTTCAGAACAGGGAGAGAAGAAACTCTCTATCCTCCAGGCCACGGGGGTGAGGAAATGCTGCAGAGGAGACGAGAGACAGAACGTGTGTTAATAGACCTCCCTCAGCCCCCCCCCGCTCCGCTACACACTCCCTCGCTCCCAGATAAGAGGGCAGAACTCTCTCACTCCGGTCATTTCACACACCGCTCTGGGATAGGAAGGAAAGTTCTCCTCTTTTATTTACTTTTCTCTCGTGTTAAGAGCCTACAGATTGAGAGACTCATTGAGACGGGCTGTCTCTGTTTCTCTTTGAAATCTTTCTTTGCCTTCTTATCTGTCTGTGAGAGTGTGTTGTGGTTACTCAAGGCTCAGTGCCTGTGTCCATTTCTTCAGGGGAACTTTGTGAAAACCAGAAGCTTCTGGTCCTGCAATCCAACCGTGAAGAGAAAAGAGTCAAAAAAGCCTCTTCATCTGCATCCAACCATGTGTTCTTCCATCAAAAGAGTTTGAACTACTGAGTTGGCACCTTCTCTTGACCACAGGTGGCCTTTGCGTTTGCTCCCGCTGACATGAGGTTTGCCAGAAGCGGTTGGCATTTGGCACTGCTGCTGGCGTCCGTTGGCCTGGTGAGTTCCGGAAAAGGGAACGGTCAAGGGAGACGCGGGGGAGGCGAGAGGCGGAGGAAGCTTCACCGCGTACAGCACGGCCAGTGCAGCTACACCTTCATCCTGCCGGAGATGGAGAGCTGTGGAGCGGAGCAGATGAGCGGGACCAACGTGGTTCAGCGGGACTCCCCGCCGGCGGACGGCGAGTGGCCCGTTCAGAAGCTGCAGCATCTGGAGTCGGCCCTGGAGAACAACACGCAGTGGCTGCAGAAGGTGAGAATGAGACACAGGTGACTGGCGTCATTACGTCCTTCACTTCCTCAAACCTGCCATATTTCAGTCGGCTGTAATGCTGCCTTCAAGTCATGTCAGGAATTATATTTACGAGTTATATTTACACGTATATTTAATTCTCAGCTTTCCAAGTCTGAGGAATGTTTATTCGCAGAAGCAATCGGTATTTATCCTTATTAGGTTTAAATTGTTAATGTTGACTGTGCAATTTAATTTGTACACAATTTTGCGTACCAGTGATGAAGAATAGAGGAAAAGCTTGCCAGAAATTACTACTCATTTAGCTGGTTTATAAGAGGACAGGTCGGTGAGGTAAAACTACTCTTCCCATCATCCTCTTTGTCCATGCTAGAATACTAAAATACAAGATAATACATAAATTACTCACTTAATATACTAATGCTCTAGCACCAGAAAAGCTTTGTCTTTGGGCTGTAATACTGGCTTCAAGTCATGTTGGGACTGATTGTATTTACAAGTTGAAAATAAATTTGATAAGCCTCAACTATCCAAGTCTGAGGCAGGATGATTATAAAATCACAGAGAAAGTGAATGATATTTATCATAACTAAGTTTAAATTGTTAATGTTGATGGTGCAATTTAGTTTGTATACAATTTAGAGTAATAATTGTAAAGAGTAGAGAAAAAACTGGCCAGAAAGTACAACAAATTTAGCTGAGCTTCAGGCTTGTGCAACAAAACTACACTTCCCATCATTCTCTCTGCCCATAATTTTAGAATACTGAAATACAAGATAATACATGCATTACTCACCTAATGCACTTGTTTTGCTGCACTATAGCATCTAAAATGCTTGTTGAGAAGTTGACCAATATTCTAAATATTTTCAGACCTTGAACACTAATTATGACTTTTAAACTCACAATTAATACCTTACCAGAAGAACTTGAAGGCAGCCTAAAAACTGCATTGGTGCATTGTGTTCTGACAAGGAAAATTCAGTTCCTCAGAATTTAATTATCAATTATAATTGCTATTACAATATGCAATGTATTCTGCATTCAATTCTTATCAAAAACAATTATTAGCCTATAGGTCTAATTCATTGTAAAAAAACATAAATTGTCTAAATCAAAAATCAATTTAAAAATGTAAAAGTAAATTGTTCTTGTAATTGAATGTGGGTCTTAAGCATAATAAAATAATTAAAATAATGAGCAAACTGCAGATTTTATGATGCATTGCATCATTTAACAAATGATCGTAATCAAGCTGAAACCGGTCAGAGCAAACGCTTACACCCCTACTTCAGATGTAAAGACCTGCAGCCCATTTGTATTCAGATGGGTGAACTGTTAGGGTGCAGACGCTGGCCAAATGGCCAGATGTAGATGTTGGCTGAGCTGGTTTGAGAAGCTGAGCGATGCAAATACATTTATCAAAATAGAATGGATAGAAGTTCTGGCTGAATAATCAATACTGCATGGTTTCCAAAAACACGACCTGTTGAAAGGCGACCGAGCCATTTGACGGATTCCAAGACCTCCAATGCTTTTGGAGCTGTCATGTGTGATATCCATTAACAGCACTCTATGTGCAGCTTCAGCTAAGTGCATTGACTAAGCACTGTTTCAGACATCAAAGTGAGCTTGCAAGAACTTTCACATCTGAAGAAATAGATGAAACACTCATTTCAGTAATAATACAGAAGTGGCAATTAAACAGGAGCCAGATGACAATACAAGAGAAGCATTTGACCTGCATAAGTGACAGCAGAGTGATTTATTACTCATTCAAATATGAAGAATGCATTAATTGAGCTAATGAATAGATGAAGTGCTGTGGTGTAGAGTGAAAGTTTGCCGTGTGTGCATGTTTTGCGTCTGTCTACATGTATTCAGTGCACCACCCAAGTTGACAATCAATACGGCTCAAAGGGAGACGGCTTGCACCTCCACAGGAAAGAGACGTGACCCTTGACTCTGTTTAAGAAGAGGTCAGATTGCGATAAGAGTCATTTAATTATAAACACTTGCTGCTCTGGTTACATTCATGCTTTTTTGGATTAAATTGGTGGTAAATAACAATGAGTATGAAATACTTAAAAACAGGCGTATATCATCAATTCAATAAATCACTCTTTTAGTCAAGTCGCAAAAAAAACGAACTAAATTTGCTTTCTTAGTTGTGCATTTACACACAGTAAGGTCCAAAAGTCTGCACGGTTTCATTTGTATTGTCATGTGTAAGAAATACTGAAATGCAGGTCATTTGCATTTCTGATGTTGTAGTTTGTGATGGATAAAGAATATATATTTAGTTAGAAAAATCGAAACAGAACACTTTTTTGACATTGTATACAACTTAATGCAATAATGTAATATAATAAATGTACATAGCTTAAATATAAATATTTAATATAAAAAACTAAATTTATTTATGTAACAATAGATTATACATAGCAATATTGCATCAATAATATATATATATATATACACACACAAACAAAACAGGCTAAATGTGCTTGAATGTTATTCTTTAAGCTAATTAAAGTCCTTTGAGGGCCTGGTACATGTGTTGCTCTAGCTGTATAATTGGGGAAAATGTTTATGGAGGAGGAGTGTTTAGTTTAATGGCAAATGACTGAAACTAAACGGATATGCTATCTTAGATTGCTCCTGCTGCTCACCCCTTACCTGATAACTGCGTTCACTGGGAGACATGCCATGTATCTGACTCCATTAACAGGAAAGAGGGAGGTGGTATATGGAGTATAGGAGTGTATGGAAAGCATGAGGAGCCATTTGAAGTCTTTGCTTATTCTTTGTGTAATGGCCGTGGACCAAAGATCTCCCTGGAAAAGAGTTCTTCAAAGGCCAAGGGATTAGCGATTGTACGTCCCATTTAGAGCAGCTTGAGATATGGCAAAGCCCCAGACCCCTTTGAGTGGAAGCCTCTGGATGCTGAATAACAAGAAAAGAACCTTCAGAGCATTGAGCCAAAAAGCTGAATTCTGAATTCAACCTTCTTCACTTCTATTCACAGGCTTTTTGGCTTAATGCTCTGATTGGTGTAGAAAAAATACATTGGATCTGAGGAAAAGAAGCAATTGTTAAAGTGAAGCTGGGAAAACATCTTTATTTAACAGCATTTTAGCACTTTAAAAAAAGTGGCACTCTTTTATTATTCATGCATGAAGGTGGGGATATAGCAGTGACTCTTTCTGCATGTTACATCGTTATACCAGGTGGTGGAAACAAGTGACTGTGTTTATGAGCGATTTAAAAAAAATAATTAATTAACCAATTCATTCAAAACGATTCATTCATTCATCAAGGTAACACCATGCATTCTACTTGCTAAAATGAACATAAAATAAAACAATAAATGAATATATTAACCAAATTAGTACTTTTATTCAGTAAGGATGCATCAACATTTATCAGAAGTGACAGTATAAAGACTATTAGAATAATTACGAAACATTTTTGAACTTTCTAGTCACTTAAGAATCCTGATAATAAAATGCATCATTGTTTTCAGAAAAATATGAACGTGTAATAAGTGGCACAACTGTTTTCAACATTGGTAATAATAATAAATCACCAAATCAGCATATTAAAATGATTTCTGAAGGATCATGTGACATTGAAGACTGGAGTAATGCCTGCAAAAATTCAGCTTTGCATCACACATGTAAATTATATTTTCAAATTTTTTTTAAATTATAATAATATTTCACAATATTACTGTTTTTTTTTTATCAAATAAATGAAGCCTTGAAAGCTAGTGTATATAAAATAAATTATACACACAATTTATTTATTTTTTAATACACAACCAGTTAAAAGTGCCAGTTATTCTTCAATCAAATGTTTCAATCTCAACTCTCCTCAGTAAGCCCTGGTTTGATCTATGATTCATGTCTGTAGTGCAAATTGTGTAGGACAACTACACCCCAAAGTGTAATACTTATTGTTAGGGGGTTGTTCAAATCCCTAACCCTAAGTTTGAGCAATAATAATAATAGTGATGCTTGCCTAATAATTGGCAATGCAGCACAATGCCGATGGTCAGCAGGCCTCATAACTGAAACAAGACCTGCAATTTGGTAACAGCTCTGCATTAATCACTCGGCAATCAATGCTCTTTTCCAAGGACACTGTAAAAACAACATTTAGTGCCAAACGTATGTTTGAGCAAAGGTGGCTCAATTATTACTTTGTAAAAGAGCTGCTTAGAAAATGAAAGCTAGAGAGTAAATACTAAAAGAAAACAAGAACAGTAAAAGGTCTTAGCATGTGACTGGTTTTAATACGTGCTGTTTCTCCTAATGCAACATCACATTAACAAGCCTCCAGCGTCTCAGCTAATAGTTTTTTTTGTTCTCTGGCCTATTGTGCCTATGATTCCTCAGTGGAGAACTGAGAAAGATAGACGGAGCAGAGCAGAGGATGGGAAAGCACGAAGCCTGCTGAGTTTACAATGTCTCGGCACTGTCTTTAATGAGCCTGTAAAACGCCACAGTTGCAGGGCTTTCTTGGGAGTAGAGTGAGGCCTGAACTGCTGATTACTGCAGCTATCAGCGTGCCGAATCTGAGCCGTACACATCAAACGCTCACTCAGCGCACATGTTTCTCCGAGGAATGTTCTCTGGGAGCTCGAAATAAATTCACACCCTTGCGGGAGGCTCCCAAATATGTTAGGGAACCCTGAGAATTGGAGATTGATGCGTTGATTGTAACATAACATTTCAGTCCGGAACAAATGTAATGTTATTTTTTATTAGTTATCTTGCATATTATGTAAAAATATATGATCGTTTTTGAATGAGTCCTAAAGCCAAAAATGCCTCCGAATTGCATTCAAGCATTTGAATGTCCGCTTTGAACTCGGATCTCTGCAGAAGTCCGGTTGCACAGCAAGTCATTGAGTTTGAATAATATGCACAATGTGTTAAATGTGTGCGCTCTTGTCTCTTATAAATCTCGTCTCTATTTATGCCTGCTCGTATATTGAGTTTGGCTCAGATCACAGCAGAAGGCTTCGCTTTGTTAAACAAACATCGCGCTCGTGTTTATCATTCTTGGGGAAGTGTCTTTGAGAGCAAAGAGAGATGCAGGGCTTGGGGAAGAGCTGGACATGGGCTCTCTAGTGTTGCTTTCACTGACATCAGTCAACATTAGGAGATCTCCCCTGGAGCCAGAACTCCTACAGAGCGACAACCGCCTCACTGATAGAGCTGAACTTCACAGCCGCTTTGGCACCAGCGCTGTATCTACTGAACACATTCAGCTGTCATTGAAATTTTACTCAAATGCTGCCACGGTTCAAGACCATACATTGTTATTGTTTTGCACCCTAGTTATGTTATATCTTACAATTTCAGTTTTATTTCTTGTCATTTTAATTTTATATCTCCCAGTGTGACTTTAAAGGGTTAGTTGACCCCAAAATGAAAATTCTGTCATTAATTACTCACCCTTATATTGTTCCAAACCCATAAGACCTTTGTTCGTCTTCAGAACACATATTAAGATATTTTTGATGAATAGACAGCAACGTAACTACCACATTCTATGGATATAATTAAAATAGTCAACGCATGCGTGGTACTGTCGTGAATGCTCGTCAAAGTCTGATGTGGAAGAGATTCAATTATTGAATAAGGCCGTTTTTTGTGCTCAAGAAGTATTCTTGTAGCTTCATAAAATATGGTTGAAAGACTGATGTCATATGAGCTATTTTATCGATGTCCTTACTATGTTTCTGGGCCTTGATAAAAAGTTTTTTTAACTCAAAGTAAATAAATTCTAAAAGTAACATAATTTTACTTGTTACTTTCAATTGTCTTAGAAGCTTGACATTGATCTTGTGTTCTTATATGATAAGGTTGATGTTTAAGGAATAGTTTACCCAAAATTTAATTTTGTCATAATTTATACACCCTCAAGTTGTTTCAAGTTTCTTTTATAAAGAAGATATTTTGAAGAATATTGGTAACCGAACAGTTGACGGTAGCCATTGATGTTCATAGTATTTTATTTCATACTAAGGAAGTCAGTGGCTACCAGCAACTGTTTGGTTACCAACATTCTTCAAAATATCTTCTTTTGTGCTCAACAGAAGAAAGAAGCTCATACAAGTTTGGAGCAACTCAAAGGTGAATAAATGATGACAGAATATTTTTTTTTGGCTGAACTATGTCTTTAAGTCTTTGTGTGTGTGTGTGTGTGTGTGTGTGTGTGTGTGTGTGTGTGTGTGTGTGTGTGTGTGTGTGTGTGTGTGTGTGTGTGTGTGTGTGTGTGTGTGTGTGTGTGTGTGTGTGTGTTTGAACTAGTGTGGTTCTCCTGATTTCAAAAAGATTTTAGGACCAATTATGGAATATGGAAGCAAACAAAAGCATTTTGTAGAATTGAAAACACTGTGTTCTTGACTTGGCCAAGAGGATCTCATTCGCCCGTCCTTGAATGTACCCTGACTTTTACTGTTCCCTTTTGCACAGCAGATGCCTTTAGAAACAAAACAAGCCTTTCATCAAATAGGAAACACATTTTTAAACCATGATTCATCTTTTGGCCTGTTAAAATCTTCTAAAATGTCTTTTTAATTGATCATATTCTATTACATTTGGACTAATCAGAAGATACAGCATTATTTTCCTCCACTTGTTTGATAAATGTGGTATTGCATTGATTTTGCTTTGTGTATATTGATGTTATTCTAATTCATGGACTTTTTTGACATGTATTTAACTACACAATCATGTTGAAATATCTTAATCCTAGGACCTAATCATGCTTATATCCTGGAGTTTGTCTCGGTAATGATAAGGGACCAAAGCAAACATGGTTCCAGTAAGCATGGGCTGTATTCAGTGTGATTTAGAGACACAAACTCTGTTCTTTGTCTTGCGTCACAAGTGTTCTGAGACATGTGCTTATGGGTGCTTGAGTCAGCACTTCTCATTCTTTGCTCTTGTGTATGCATCTACATTCAACATCATCTTACTTCTGTAAAAGCTTTTGTTTCAGTTGGTAACACTGCACAGAAATGGCACACTTCAACTTTAAGATGGACAGCCATGTTGGTAAGATCATTTCACCAACAAGGAACAGTGAATGAAAATGTTCTGGAAAGTGATTTTATTCCTCTCTGTGATAGTACAACAACATGTTAAAAAGCTTGCTACATTAAAAATACTAATAATCAAGTAACATGTTGTGAATCAAAACTAAAGTATTCTTTCATTTGATTATGTTAAAGTTAAAGCCTCCAATGAGACTGAACCTCAAAAACCACATTGCATCCCACACCTGGAACTATAGCTGAATCTAATTCCAGACCATTGGCTCATTGTTCTTCTTTCAGCTGAGTTGTGCAGATTACAGATGAGTGATTAGAGTCTTAAGGTTTGCTGTTTGTTCTTATGAGGCACAGGGTTTTTATCTTGGGTTGATCAAAGGCATTTTTCTAAGTCAACTCATTCTAACCAGTAGCAGCAATTTACCCCACCACCAAAACCACATGCATGCAGTGATAACTGTCTTCCTCAATTTCCTTTAAAAAGGCTTTCTAATAATAACAAAAGCACAATATAATAAATGTACATCCTGTTTTAGGGTCAAATGTGGAGATCACATGGATATAGATGCTTTCAACCTATCCCGTCCCCACTTGAGAACCCATTAGTGTTGCAACCCTCAACAAGCACAAAAAGGAAAAAGCCTCAAGTACTGGACCATCTGTTGTGTTTTCCTTGCACTGAGTTACATTTCTGGTCTCTTACAGTGTCTTCTTACACTGTGAAGGACTTTCATATAAAATTTCAGTTTGGGCAGATTCTGCCAGAATTTCCAACGGCACATTACACAATTGCAATAGTCCATTAAATGGAATAAAGTGATGCTTTTACAAGAGATGCTACAGACGGGGCTGTTTCTTTCTCCAAACATTCTAAAACTCAACCGTTTCCATGGCTGTACATCAATAATACACACATCTGTAGATGTTCCAATACCTATATCTTACCCATTATCTGTTTTAGAGCAATTCCAGCTCTTAATAGAGCTTGGTTTAAAAGTATGAGACAACACAATCGTGAATTCAATTTTTTTTCCTAATTATACTGGAAATAAACTGAAAACTGATTAGATATATTATACTGATTAGGTATATTATAAATATTTTGTATTACTTAGTTTTGAGCAGATGTTGCAAAATGTTTAACACTTAAAAAAAAAACTTTTTATATTTATGTTTAATAATTTAAATTAATTTATAATTTATTTACAAGTTGTAATAATTATATCAATTACTAAATAATATGTAATACAAAACTAAATTGTGAATTTATAGTCAGGCTACTGTCTAAATTATTTACAATTTGCCCTTTTCTTCATTTTAATTTAAAAATGTTTCAAACATTGCATGTTTTCTTATGAATATTGATTTAATTGATCAATTTAAACGTCTTCAATATCACTTTCAATCCTGTTACTTTTTTTGTAATGCCCCTTTAACACAAGCCAGTTCCTAATGACATCATCCTCTAGGAAGTGACATCATTTTAGAGGGAAGTCAACAGCACAAACATAGTATATATTAGCAATGGATATAATACATTCTAATCTTTTGTGATATTAGATATTCTAAAACATCCATACTGTTTCATTAATTTGTAGAAATTACTTTGATAATAGCAAAATATTAGCTTCAATCTGCCATCCTCACAAGATAACTTTGAGTCCCTCTACCGCTTTATTTCCATGCTTTAATAAATCCAGTTAGATGTTTAGACCACATGAAGCACATTTTGGGTACCTGGCAGAATATTTGGTATAAAACTAAAAACCGATTCTTAATCATTTAATCTCAACCGTTTACAAAAAGCAAAAGACTAAGTGCCTCATACAGTATATTGCCCAGTCGGCCTTCTGTCTGTGGTGGATGTTCCTCGGCTGAGCATTAGTCCACAGTTTGTTTGTTACTGTTAGAGAGGAACCTCAGTTCTCGCTGCACAGCTGCACTCAGGGTCCACCACAGGGTCAACAGACACTCTCTGATTGGCTGCAGCTCCATCTCAATTGCAAAGAAAACATGGTTGTCTTCCAGAGGAGCAGTAACTTTGATAATCATAATTGATGGGAGAGTCTGGCTCAATCAAATATAGTCTTAACCCTTCCACATTTGAGTAATCATAGACCCGAGATTAGAAAATACTAATTAATCAAGCAGCAGTTTTTGGAGTGGCTTGTTGGATTTATCTTGTCTTGCATTTGGATAAAATTTGTCATTTTGGATAAAAGCATCTACTAAATGAATAAATGTAAATGTATTAGGTATTTTAATAGAATTACATAATATGCTGATTAATTAATTGTATTAGAGCATATTTGACAAAAAAGTGGGTAATAGTTTAGAAGCATTATTATTACATTAAATGGATAAAAAGTAGCTTTAAATGTCAAAATATTGTTTGTTTTAATTTCATAAAACTGAACATGAAATGGACAATCCATTTAGCATAGTCTGATGGTCAGATAATTTCAGTTCGAATTAACTGACTTTTTTAATGCAGTAAATTAATGTTAAATTGACTGCCCACATTTTTCTATAATCTCCCAAAGTACTTTTCACAGTGATACATTGATAGTTTACATTGATATGATTGTTAGCTAAATTAAATACATTTATATTACATCATTAAAATGTAAATGAAAACTAAAACTGAACTAAAACTAAAATAAAATGTATTAAAAATGACAAAATAATATTAATAAAATTGATATAAAATTTAAGAACAATTAAAATAAAAACTGTGTAATTTAAAATAAAGCTAATTCTTAATATAAAAAGTAAATAAATATGACTAAAATAACACTGGTCTGTTGTACTGTGCAAGTCTTGGGTCCATGATGATGCATCAGCTTTTACACAAACAGAGTTTTATTTGTTTAGCTGAACATCATGCACTTCACACTCACATGATGAATAGAACAACCCTTAAGCTATTAAAAAAACAAGGTTCTCATCAGTACTGACTAACATTAACGATTCAAACACTAACAAATCAGTGACATTACACAAACATACTCTTAAATGGAGAATACACCCTTCCCTGAATATAACAGAAACAGTTGCACAATATCCTTTAAAAACTAACAACAAGATTTAACAATGAACCAAGACTGCATTGCATCATAATCAACTGTCACAGCCCAATTTAATGAATCATTCTTTTAAGTCGAATCTTCTCCGTGAATCAGTTGATTCAGTTCAGAAAGCCAAATGATTCATTCCTAATTCAGCGGTTCTTGAGAGTTTGATATTATCTAGTGCGGTTGCAGATCGTTTTCACCCTTATCTGATTGCATTACCAGAAATGGTGACTTTGTACAATAAAAGTGTAAAATATGACATATGATATCCACTATTTCCTTTGCTTATGTTCTAGAGAGTATGATGGATTGCTTTCTTCCCTAAAGGTTTGCTTGGCAGATCAGATTGTGCCATAAAACACACATGTACTTTGACAATAATCATATATTTAACATCTTTCAGCACAGCTTTGGATTTTGTATTTGTTTTCCATAATCTTTGAAGCTTCACCAGCTGTGATGGCTTTACAGATGATAAAGTCATCACCAAAAGCCCAGTATAATCGTAAATTTGGCTCACCACAATCCTCTTTGGCTTGTTTATGAATTCTACGGACGGAAGCTAATTCTGGTGTTTAATACATCGGGGAACAATTTACAACACTTTACAATAAAAATGGCCGTTTCAGAATCAGAATGAGCTTTATTGCAAGGTATGTTTACACATACGAGGAATTTGTTTTCGTGACAGAAGCTACCGCAGTGCAACAGAATGACAGTGACAGAACAAAAAACACAGATAATAAAAAGAAGTAAGGCTGTGCAATTAATCGAATTAGATTAACATGCGCATCTCAACAGTAAAGCCGGTTTCTTTATTAGCAGTCCGGACTACCCTCCGTAGTCTTCAGAGGTCAGATTTGGTAGCTGAGCTGAACCAGACAGTTATTGCAGTGCAGAGGATGGATTTAATGATGGCAGAGTAGAACTTTTTCAGCCCAGTGCTGATGCTTTTTCAGCCCAGTGCTGAACTTTTTCAGCCCAGGAGCTCCAGTGCTGATCATAAGGGTGCTGGATGAGAATTGTCCCAGCTTCACTAGCTGCGGTCTGTCTGTCAGGAAGCTGTTGATCCACTGACAGATGAAGGTGGGCACGGAGAGCTGAGTTAGTTTGGGCAGGAGGAGGTTTAGAATGATGGTGTTAAAGACCGAGCTGAAGTACACAAACAGATTCAGTTTTCTTTTTCAAAGCCACATGCCTTCATCATAGTTTGTGTGGTGTGTTATGTTTTTGACTATGTAAATGAATCTTTGAATTTCGATTAGTTCAGAAACAGTGATTCATTCAGGAGGTTTTTATGAGTGAGTCATTGAATCATTCATTCAACTAATTCGTTCAAAAAGATTCAGGAACAAAATACCGCTACTGCGTATTGATCTGAGACACATAACAATTCAGATTCAGATTTATTTGAAACTATTTATTGCACTGGAGCAGCAAAAACTGACAAAAAACAGGAAATGTTGTGCCTATAAATGCAAGTTACTCAATTTAACATTTACTAGTAGATTAAAATGTTGTTTAAAACAATGCCACATTAGTCTTTGAAAGGCTGATATTCAGGAGCACATTACATTTGATTGTGTGGTATTTCCTAAATGTTTAATTGGAAATAAAACTGGAAAACAATGAAAATACACTTTACACAATGGACCCTTTCACATTTACAGGGGTTTTAGAGGCAGAAGTCAACATAGGTTGGTAAACTTCTGTAGTGGTGAATGTAAACTGAAATATATATATTTTGATCAAATATAATTTTACATTTCCATCCAAAAGAGGAAAACATATTGAGAGTTTGATTGCATTACAAAAGAGAGAAAGATGTCAAATTTGCCGACGCTCCCTAATAGTCCATTGTTTTAGAAATATTAGTGCGGTATAGTTAACTAGTTTTATGTCATTAGATGTCAAGGTAAGAAAACAAGCTCTAATGTTACAATTAACTGTACATTTAAATAAAAATATTAAAAGTTTGCTAGATTGACTGTTAATATTTAGGCTACTTACATAAGTCCTTCTCTATGTGACAACTAGCCCCGGTCATTTATACAGTGTCAGTCTGGTAAGATTGTTGTAGTCATCAGTATCTGGTTGTGTGTCAGTGGGAAGAATCCATACAAACGTCAGTGACGTTGAAGTCTCCGGTGGCTTTGACTGTGGGGCATCTCTCTGTAACCATACTAATAGAATTAGCAAGGATGTTCTCAGACCGGGGGCTATTTTTGGGGCATTCAGTACAAGAGACTAGAGACTAGATCTTTGTGTTCTTTGAAAGCCTCTCTGTGTTTTTTGTGTGTGTTCTGTTTGACCTCACTTGGACACAACATTTGAGCAAATGAGTTGTAGTGTAAAGAGAACACTGAAGATATTCCAGACTCCACACATATATGAACACACACACATGATTTTCCCTTTGACATCAGGTTAAACACTTTAGCCATTGAGGGACACATAACATCCCACTCTTTCCTTTTCTGAGTATCCAGACTATCTCTGGACACTGCCTGTGTGATGAATGTTAATCATAGTACAAAAACATATGAATTAGTATCTAATTGCTGTCTGAGGAAACAACTTGTTGTAGCAGTATCACGTGATTTTGAAAGCATTTTAATACTGTTCACAAACTATTTTCGCATATTTAGCTGTGAGAAGGACAAGCTGGAAATATCCCTGTGTCCAGTCTATGTGCACATTCCTGTCCTGTCACCGGCACACTGTCATAATGGATTAGTGGCTCAATGCCACCATAAACAGCCCGACCATCAACACAGTCATTTTTATGCACTGTTAATTTCCCATTTACAATAAACTGACACACTGAGACCTTTTTGAATAGATCTAGTCAAGGATGCCTGTTGGAGTTTCTATCATAATTTGTAACTAATCATAAAGGGACTTTTCTTGAAGAGTATCAATGTAGCACAAAACAAAACTAGATTGTTTTGAACCCATCGTTCCCAGAAGAAGTATTATATTTCTTAATCATGAAATACAACATTAGAAAGCAATCTTTTAGCATTTTTGAACTCATTTAGCCTGTGTATTTTTCTTTAACCTTCTTGTAGGTTTATTCTAATACTATAAACTAGACAAACTTAAAGGAACACTCCACTTTAAAAAAGCGCTCATTTTACAAATCCCCTAGAGTTAAACAGTTGAGTTTTACCGTTTTTGAATCCATTCATCGGCATCTCTGGGTCTGGAGGTAGCACTTTTAGCTTAGCTTAGCATAGATCATTGAATCTGATTAGACATTAGCATCTCGCAGCACCTGAAAGTACTACTATATATCATTATATATCACTATACTATATATCACATAATATCATTGCGCCTGATGCACCCATGGTACGGCAGCAAAGTCCCTTGATTATTACACCGGAATGAGAGTATAGTTCCTAACCATATCGGTCTAGAAAATCACAACATTTCATTCTCCGTTGGTCTTAGTACACGATGTGCCTACAGAAGAGTCAAGCTTTATGTAGGAAAATTATCAAAACTCTTTGGTCATTTTTGACCGAGATGCTAATGGTGTAATCAGATTCTACTTGAGAATCTTGTAATCCTGATTCTATCAGGAAACTACTTGAGGGTAAAAGTAAATGATGACAGAATTCTCATTTTGTCGTGAAATATTCCTTTAAGGTTCTGATTTGTCTATTTATACATGTACACTATGTTTGTAAAATTTGTTAATGTTTAATAAGTGTCTTATGCTCACAAAGGCTGTATTAATTTGATAAAAATACAGTAAAATTAGTAAAATTGTAAAATATTATTATAATTCAAACCAACTGTTTTCTATTTGAATATATTTAAAAATGTAATTTATTTCTGTGATGCAACACTGAGTTTTCATTACTCCATTACTTTACATTTACATTTTAGTCATTTAGCAGATGCTTTTATCCAAAGCGACTTACAAATGAGGACAATAGAAGCAATCAAAACCAACAAAAGAGCAACAACATGCAAGTGTTATGACAACAAGTACACATAACAAGGTTTTTTATTTTTAAGAAACAAGTAGATAGAAAAAAGAAAGCTACAGTTAGTTTTTCCAGAAAAGCTTGCAGTTAGAGAATAAATATGTAGTTGATAGAGGTTCAAGTGTGTGTGTGTGTGTGTTCATCCAAAGTGACTTACACTTATTCAGGTTATACAGTTTTTTTTGTCAGTATGTGTGTTCCCTGGGAATTGAACCCATGACCTTTTGCGCTGTTACAGGAACACATTATTATTATCAATTTTTATTTATTATTTATATATTATATTTTATATTTATATATTTGTTTTTTATATTTATTATTTTATATATTTTGTATTATTGTATTATCTTATTAATTTAGTTTGACTTGAAGTACTAAATAAAACTGAAATGAAACAATTATAATGCTGTACATATATATATATATATATATACATAAAATACAAAAACTACTTTAAACTAAAAACAGAAAATATATATAATACATTATTTCAAATATTAATAAACTATAATATTGTCTCAGTGATACTAAAATAACACTGGTATTAAATGAGACCCAAAGTGTGTGAATGCATTCTGTATCTGTTTAGATAATCAATGACTGACATTTATGACTTCATTTAGCTTTTTTATGATGAATGGATGGACAAAAAAGAAAAGACAGGTGGAAAAATCAATAAGCCTCTTCATAAAAACAGAGAAATTGTAAAGAGCGAGTATAGACTCAACAGCACTGACTTTGTCCATCTGCTTTCAGTTTAAGTGGGAGATGATTTTTGCAGGAATGATTCCCTGCAGTTCAGCCCTGCTTCTGCTCGCTATGGCCTCGTTCAAGACCCAATTCAGTACAGTTGGTCCACAAACCTTCAACTCAGAAAGTCCTTGAGACTAAAGCAGTCCTGCTAAATTGAGCTCAAATCCAGTCATGTTAATCATGTTAGTCGTGTTATTTGTTGTGCTCTTTGACCCTGAGTTTCTGTCTTACCACACAGTGTCACGCTGAAGCAAGAAAGGTCACGTTTATCCGGTCAGCAGTGAGGCATGCTGGGGTATTAAAGTGGAAAGATAACATGTTCAAATTAAACTAGGCAGCATACAGGGGTCTGTATAAATATCTCGTCCTCTGAAACATATTTCTCACACCTACAGATTTACAAAATGAAATCCATAAAAGGATGTTCAAATATCCCAGAATATTAATAAATGGAAGGAAAAAAAAAACTCTGTAGCTGGAACATTTTCAGTTTTGTCCCAATAAAAACTAGCAGAATTTTTTTTGCAAACATTAAATACTACATTATAAACAGAATAAACAATTATATTTATGGAATAAATGTTTGTAGAACGATGGTATATTTGTGAGGACTTAGCAATGGCGCTGTATAAACACATTTTGGTTATGGGATGTTGTAAAGTTGGGCAATGCTATAACAATGGCTTATTTGAAAGCTTAGATAGTTTCATGTATTACTTGTAATGAATATTATAACACGTTAGCTAAGTTTCGAATGGAATACTAGTGTACTGATTATTGCATTAGAATGCTAGTTGTCACATGACCCGATTTTATATATATATATATATATATATAGACACCTTTTGAAAGGAAACCACCCTAGTTTATGAGAGTGTAGTGTATAGTATGTTTACTTCGTATAGTATGCAAATTTTCTGTGTATGTAAAATATCTGAATTACATTATACGGAATCCCACAATGCAATGTATAGAAGCCTGTTTCCACCAAAGGTCATTGTACTTTTGTACTCACGATTCTGAGTTTACATCTCACAAGTCTATTTTTTTCTCTCTAAGAATTTGGAGTTTATTTTAGAATTGAGAGGAAGAAGTTAGAATTGTGAGAAAAAAAGTCAGAATTGAGATATAAATATTCACAGTACTATTTTATTATTCAGTGGCGGAAGCAGGCTCCCATAGCAATGTGTTCTCTTTATCATTTCATTTCTGTTTTCTATATTATGAATAATATGGAACTATACCAGAAATGTTTATATTTGTTTCTAAACCTTTTACATGAAATTTGATAAAAAATGCATAATAACTATATTTATTTTTAGGTGGAAAGCATTCATTGCATATTGAGCAAGGTACTGTATATATACTGCAGAAGTAGTATATTGACTAGCTCTCCAGTGTATATACTGTATGTGTGAGGTCACAGCTGAGAACAGACTCCTGACCACCTGTGCTTGAATCAGAGTTTTTCTGCTTGTCAAAACTGACAGCTAGTTTACATATTTTTTATAAGGGCGGAAAACCCTTCTTGTATAGACCACACCGATTTAATGGAAAAGATTCCTGAAGGACTCGAGACAGAACCAGGACTTTACTCAACACAGCCTGTCAGAAATGTTTCTTTAGCACCTTCCACCGAATATCCTGCTAAAACACATACAGAAGATCAGTATATACACGTTCCCGTTCACTCGCACAAAGAAAAACAGCTTCCCACTGCAGGTCATCTACCTCGTCAGACCTAACTTGACATGATTTGTTGTCAAATCTGGTGCGGTGACCCAGGAAAGCTCTAAAGTGAACAGTATTCACTACAGTTATAGATGAACATGGCTCTTCCTTTCTCAAAACATGCATCCTAAAGCTGCCAAAATAAATAAAACAAAAGACAGTGAAAATGATTGACTCATGGCAGACTCGTATTAAACTTGAGTGTGTAACCCACCCTGCACCATTTGTGCTATGAACATGACTGATAACTCAAACTCTGTGACTTATTGGTTCCTTTCAAAGCAAGAAGGTCTAGCATTTATTTAACTTGCAGATGATAAAATAAAAAGATATTTGAGAAATACCATTGTATAAGATAATAAGAATATAAGTTTAGTTTGTCTTTCTGCACTTCAATTGTTGTAAACTTAAATTTTAAATAAGTATTAAATAAAAAGTGCATTCTTTGACAACAAGTCTCAATATGTAATGTCATGTTGCTTCTCAAATAAATTATCTTGTATCAAGAATTTGTAGATGAAATTATGGGATATGAGTATAAAAAATAAGTAATTTCTTTCTTCAATAAATGAATGCCTTTGTTTAGTAAGGATGCATTGAATTGATCAAAAGCTATATTAAAAACATTTATAATGTTACAAAAGATTTCTGTTGCAAGTAAATATTTCAAATTTTAATAATGTTTCACAATATATATATTAATGTTTTGCTGTGTTTTTTTAGTAAAATAAATGCAGCCTCAGTGAGTATAAGAGGTTTACTTAAAACACTAAAAATATTGAAACATATTACTTATCCTACCATTTCGAAGAGTATAGTGAATTCGTAACATTTGAACTGGAGCCAACACTTGTTCCCAGCCCTGGGATCAGAAACCTGTCAGTAACGTATCTCTACTTATTCACTGTCTGTAATTAATTACAGAACAGTATGAAGGATAAAGTCTCTCGGAGGTCTCAGAATTAAAAATAATCTTTGGGGTTTCTGAGCCCATAGCAGTGGACGTCCAAGCAAACCCTGACAGGAGAGAAAACAGAACTCAAGTTACACAGCCACTAAAATCTGAATGACACGGGCTATTTCTGACATTCACAAACCCTGTTTATAATGAGAGCGAGAAACATGACACAATAAAACTATAACATTCCCATTATAATTCATGAAGCTGTCTACACAGCAAACCGCTTTCTTGCTATGTAAACATGGCAAATCTCAAACTCCAAGATTGGTTGATGAGCAACAATCAAATGTGTTAAAAAGGCTAAACATTGACAGCGATTTTCCAGTGTGTTTGTCTGAGTGGTTTTACTCTGTTATGCTTACATAAAAGGGATAGTCCACTCAAAATTGAAAATTATGTAATCATTTACTCACCCTCATGTCATTCTGAACCTATAAGACTCTAAAAAGCTGAAATTTAAAGCACAATGTTTAACTGGTGAAAGTGAAGGCTGACCGCATCTGTCAAGCAAGATTTTCATTGAAAAATGTCAGTCTGTTCCTCACACGAATCTGTCGTATGACTTCAGAAGACTTGAAATATAATGCACACGTCATATGGGCGAATTTTATGTTTTATTATGCTGTTATTATAAGTTTGTCAGCCCCTATGGCCATTTACATCCATTGTATAGCAAAGAGCAGTGTAATCATTTTTTAAACATCTTGTTTCATGTTTCACAGGAGAAATATATATATATATGGTTTTGAAAACGACATAATATTGAGCAAATGATGACAGAAATTTCATTTTTCGCTGCACTAACCTGTTTATAAATGTACTAGTAGTGAAAGTGAAGGTTGACCATATCTGTCAAACAAGATTTTCACTGAAAATTCTATTTATTGCCAGTACTATTCAAGCAACATTTATTATTAGTTTAACTTGATGAACTAAAAACTAAAACTGAAATAAAAACAAAATCTAATAAAAATGACTACAACACAAAATACTTAAACTTTAAAATTCAACTGAAATGGAAAATATAAAAATAAATACTGACTCAAAATGTTGAAAACTAATGATAAATGATCAATGATAAAACAACACTGTTTCCTTCATATTCTAAAGAATATAGAAATTCATACAGGTTCAAAAATGACATTATAATGAATAAAATATTTTTTATTTTTGACTGCACTAACCTATTTAGAAATGTACGTTTGTCTTGGCTTTTGAACATTTCTGCAGTATCTTTCCAGCAAAATAATACGGTTAATTAGTTTTAACCAAACATTTTTCTTAGCATATTTCCCTCTCTGTTTAGAAAGAGATTTGAGAATCCTCTTGTCTATTATGCTCAATAATACTTGTTTGGAAATTAATACATTACTGTAGCTACAGGAAACCTTTCCAATTATCCACTGCGTTCCACCAGACGGCCATAAACTAATTCTGCGGCTCACGTTCGCTTAAGTGTGTCTAGAAATACCCCTGCAGGATGAAAAAGAAGAGTAGATTAAAAACGAAACATTACACTGGGCAGGAATCAGAGAAGCTGCTGATTGTTTTGTAGGCTGGATAGTTTCTCGTGGTGTGTGGTAGATGTGAGGGGACAGAGATGGCAGAGGACTCCAGAGACGGAGTCAGGATTAAAGGAGATTTGGTTGATGTGGAGATGTCCTGCAGGGAAAGATCTACATGCTCTGATGTTTGCTTTGCTACTGGTTTAATGAGAAGGTTAATCAAGTAATCTCCCTGGGTCTTTCTGAGAAGATCTAGTGGTGGAGATTGACTTAAACTGGTTCTTTTATTTAGAAAGACAACACCAAATGGCATTCACTGCTTATTTTACCTCTGTAAGGATAACAGAATATAATAAAGGACTGTATTTTCTCCATTGGGAATGAATTGCATCATAAAAAGTAGTGCCAGACCTGAATGTGGGTGTGCAGGACTTTGACATCACCCGATATAGAAAGTTGTTTCAGAGTCAGAGCAAGTTATTACATTTTGATGAAAGATTAGGAAGACAAACAGTTTTTTATTTTCTTTAAAATAACATGCACTGATGAATCTTATGCAATAAGACCAGGAATATGGTTTAAGAATGTAAATATAGAGTCTACTTTGATTTCATTTTGACATGAGTGTTGCGTTTTCATCATTTTGTTGGTGAATTAATAAATATTTATGCAATTTATTATTCATTCAGTTTAAAATTTTTTCATCAAATAATTATAATTTAATAATATAGGTTTTGTAAGTGTGCTTTTTTTTAGTAAAAGGGGCCATCAATAAATATTACTGGAAATTATGCAGTTATGTTTTTGAAAATGATCAAAAACAAAGTATATCAAAAAATGATCAAAGTAATCAGTCTTGAGCACTACTGTAACCCTTTGAAAATGGTTAACAGTTGAAAACATTTGTTAGAAATTCAGAAAAGTAATCAGATGTAATCAGTTACATTACTTCAATAAAGTAATTGAAATAGTTACACTAATTATTACATTTTAAGTAGGTTAACTTGTAATCTGCAGCCTATTGCATTTCTAAAGTAACTTTCTCAATGCTGAATAATAATTATTTATATTTAAAAAATGCTTATAAAAACCTATAAACTATAAATGAACAAACATGTTACTTATAAATACTGATGTAATTTGTGTGTAATCCTAAAAAAATATAATGCTTTTTAATCATTTTAAATGAGTATTTGTCCTCATTTAACCCATACCATGTTGATGATATATTCTAGCTGCTCAAAATCTGGGCTGTTAACAGAAAAGTTATAGGTTTAAACCCCAAAAGGGTTGATCTGTGGACTAATACCAATGTTCCCTTGAGCAAAACACTTAACCCCACGCAGGTTGCTCCGTAAGTGTCATACAAATCACTTTGTCAGCTAAATGACAAAATAGTAACTAGTTTTAAAACAGAACGATGATTGATTGTCATTGTGAGAAGCATCACGAAACACTTACTGGAATTTATGCTGCTATGTTTTTGAAAATGATGTAATCTGCATGAATCAAACAATCCAACACAATCGTTCTGAAGTGATCTCTTCTAAACATCTGCGGTGCATGTGAATGATGATCATCCGGGTCGTGACTGCATGCAGATCGCCGTGACTCAGCAGAATCATCTCCGAAGAGCATTACCCTCACATTGGTGGTGTTTTACAGTTCATTCTGTAGGGTAAAATCCCAGGAAGCTCCAGTCAAAATGAGATGAAACATCTGGTTTTGGTTTGTACTTGTAAAGCTAATCCAACTGAATCCAGATCAGTGTTCCCAAGCTGGACTCGTCCAATGTGATTTCAATCCGAGGCAGGAAGCTTGGGTCAATTAATCGGTCAGGGCACAACACGTCTTTAGGGAGTCAACAACAACAGAAGAAATCCCAACCTTTGCATTCTTGTTTATGTTAATTAATTTGTGTAAACCAACCATCATGTTTTAATTATGACTATCATACACTCTTAAAAGTAAAGATTATTGGGATCTGTGTTTCCATCAAGAACTCTTTAGATTTGGACATTTTCTTCACGCTAAGAAATAAATAGTTCTTTTAAGAGCTGTTCACTGAAAGGTTCTTTGAGGAACCAAAAATTGCTCTTCTATTGCATTACATTTGGAACTTATTTTTGGAACTATTTTTATGAGTTTAAGCAAAAGCGTTCATGTCAGGGCATTGAGTGCACTTTGGAATGATTGATATTAAATGATTAATATTATATATTTCTAACACAGTCTCTACATCAAAAAGCGCCTTCATTCTCCATGTAAGTTCTGACTGACCACATCAAGCGCATTGCTTTCCCTCAGGGTTTAACGTGTTTGTTTCCATTGTGATAAAATTATCCTTCATTAGTCCTTCTCTCAGGGTCCATGCAGTCTTGGTGATGCTGTATTTATTTTTGCAGAGCTCAGAGTCTTTTGGGACTGAGAGGGTCACTATACCGCACCTTTGCCTGGCACTGGATTTAAAACCCACTGGCTAGGGAAGAAAACACAGGGTTTGATAAACGTTCCAGCTCTTGAGTCTACACTGTTGAGTACTTCACAGAAGGGAGCACTGAGGACACATCACAGTCACAAGAAGGGGCCTCGTAAACACCCTTCTGAATCTTGAAATGACAAATGGGAATTCTAAACCAACCATCATGTTTTAATTATACACTTTTAAAAATAAAGGTTTTTAACGGTTCAATGAAGAAGCTTTAACATCCATGGAACCCTTTAATACCACAAAGGATTTTTATAGCAGAAAAAAAGGTTCTTTAGATTTTTAAATGTTCTTCTCAATAATATTTGTATTTTATTTTATGAATGTTTTACTGAAAGGTTATTTGGGGAACCAAAAATGTTTTTTCGATATGGCTGTGCTGAAAGAATGGGTCAACCCAACAATTTCTGAAATCACAATTCTCTTTGTTTTGCTCAACAGTTAGAAAACTACGTCCATCAAAAGACG
The DNA here is from genome assembly GCA_027564155.1 of Gymnocypris eckloni scoliostomus. NCBI lineage: Eukaryota > Metazoa > Chordata > Actinopteri > Cypriniformes > Cyprinidae > Gymnocypris > Gymnocypris eckloni. Next base: position 22,409,464 of record CM050419.1, on the reverse strand, counting down.
GGGATAGTGCATTTTCAACCTGATGCAGTTCATAACCAGACGGCCACTATGTTGGAGATCGGCACCAACCTGCTCACCCAGACCACTGAGCAAACCAGGAAACTCAATGTGGTTGAAGCCAAGGTAATCTCATTTCACCATAGAAATGCATGAATATTAAATATGAGAAAGCAGCACAATTGTTTTCGTTGATAAGAATAAGAAACGTTTTCTGAGCTGCATTGTAGAATAATTTCTAAATTATATTTCTTTTCTAAAGTTGTTTAAAATTGCAAATATATATCAAAATATTATTTTATATATATATATATATATATATACTATATTTGGGGTCCAAAAACCACACTGAAAATCTAAATTCTAAATGAATTTAAATCTGAAAATATAAACAAAGTTATTGAAAGCTTCAACATGTAAAACAGAGAAATGTTATGGAGGAAGATAAATGGAAAATATTTTTGTCATATATATTTTTATATTCTGCAATGTTTAGGTCACTAATCAAATGTAGTGCCTGTTCAGATTCTTTCTTCCATTGAAGCTCAAGATGTGTTTTGGAAGATCTAAAATCATGCTGGAAAACATGTTTTGTTCGTATAGCTGCTTTAGTTGTCATTAAAACAGAATTAAACATTCATATTTATGTTTTTATTCAAAATGTTGTGCTCGTATAATTTGTAATAAAATAGCACATTTTAAAGTGTGAACATTCTCAGACTTTAGGACAATGTATCATGTCATATATAAATCATATACATGATAGTTTTCTGTACCCATTTTTCATTTGACTGTATTCCACTTGAAGGTTATGAACCAGACATCAAGAATTGCCATTCAGTTATTAGAGAATTCATTATCAACAAACAAACTGGAGAAGGAACTTTTAATACAGATTTCAGAAATCTCAAAACTTCAAGACCAGAACAGGTGAGACTTTTTAATGAATCTTTGTTTGTTTCTTACATTTATTTCTGTTTCAAATGCAGCCTGTACTAAAGTGATTTGTCTGGTAACTTAAAATGTACTTTCTATGTTAATGTTGGCAGAAAATGCTTGTCATAGAAAGCAATGAGATTAATTTTATCTTCCACATTTATTTTATAGCTCTATACTCGTACTGTTTGTCGAAAATTCCTTGTGTCCATTTTATTTCCCCTATGATATTGTATGAGAAACATCAGACAAAATGATGCTTGCATGAGTAATAACTGACAACTGCATTATGTAATTGTGCTCATTACAACTCTGATCAACCGCTGAGCAATAAGATCTGTGCAAGTCATTTTTAAGGGTCAGATCGCATCTGCATCTGCACGTTCACACAGTGTACAGCAACTCTTGTCTCTCTTGTCCTTCTCAAAGTGATATTTTCCCATACTCGGCCAGTCAGAGAGCACAGCAGGGGTAAAGGCTTTGTAAAGGGAAATAATCAGCAACTTAATTGATTGTTTGTAATGTTTAATAACTACAGAGTAAGCACAGCACACAAAGGAGACCCCAGGCAAGTTTCCTTTGCACACTTACAAAGCCAGACAAAGGGTTTCCCAGAAATCTTTGTACTTGGCTCTCGCTAGATTAAACAGATAACGCTTGTTGTCATTCAACTTTGACGACCAATTAAACTGTGGTGCTAGCGATGTTTTGGTAGCTGCATGGGGGCATCAGACATAATTATAATGGACCGCTATGTTACAGACAGTTCAATATTTCATGTTTCCCGTATGAGTGAGAACAGAGAGTTTTCGACCTTTCCAAGGCAACTTATGGTGGTGCGAGTGAAAGTGTTTGTAATTGCTCCCAGAATTGATGCGGGTTTAGCGAGGGTCAGCTTCATAGTATAATAGCAGCAAACAATTGCTTAGCATTGTGTACACATTACAAACTCTGGCAAAGGATTTCAGTAGTCCTTGCCAATCGATTGTGCGAAAAGTATTTGTGTAATCAATCATGAACAATTTATAAACATAAGCATTGAGAACCACTGGCAACCAAAGCATGTTTAATGACTATCTACTGTAATTTAACAAAATAAGCGTTCAGTTACATGGCTCGATGGAGTTTTGATTTGCTTTCCAGTTATTTTCGGCCTCAAACCCTCGGGTGGTGTTATTTTTCAGTTATCACACACACACACACACACACACACACACACACACACACTCGCTCGCTCACTAAATCACACACAAATTGAAGCCGGCAGGATCTTGCGGAGTTCCTCAGAAACTCGTTTTTGTAGCAGTGGCTCATTGTTATGTGACTGTAAATTGTTTTGACAGCAGATGTGAGTGATTCATTTCTATCTCCTCTGATCCATACACTAAATCATGAACCTATAGTGCTGATGTAAATACTCTATCTCCATTTCCTAAAGGCCCAGAGTTCAGACTTGTTTCACATGACACAGCAAGCCATGAGACAGTAGTTAGCAACAGCTAGAGTAACAATCTATCAATAATTGGTCATTTCAGGATGATAATGTACAACCCGAATTCCAGAAATGTTGGGACATTTTTTTTATTAAAATTTTCAATAATTATTAATTAATGTTTCAATAATTTATTTACAATAATAGAACATAGAGAACATAATAAATGTTTAAGCTGATGCATTTTACACTTTTATCCACAAAATGAGCTCATTTCAAATGTAATGCAGCAGGCATCAAATCTAAAATGAGCTAATTTTGTGCATAAAAGTGTAAAAAGTTCTCAAAAAAGTTGGCACGGGGGCAACAAAGGGCTGAAAAGCAAGACATTTTGAAAAGATTCAGCTGGGAGAACATCTAGCAACTAGTTAAGTTAATTGACATCAGTTCTGTAACATGATTCTCTATGAAAGGGATGTCTTAGAGAGGCAGAGTCTCTCAGAAGTAAAGATGGGCAGAGCCTCTTCAATCTGTGAAAGAGTGTGTAAATAGATTGTGGAATACTTTAAAAACAACGTTCCTCAATGTCAAATTGCAAAGGGTTTACAAATCTAATCATCTAAAGTGCATAACATTATCAAAAGATTCAGAGAAACTGGAGAAATCTGCGTGGGGATAAGGCCGAAGATGTTGGATGCCCGTGGTCTTCGGGCCCTCAGATGACACTACATCACTCATCGGCATGATTCTGTCATTGACATTACTAAATGGGCCCAGGAATACTTCCAGAAACCCCTGTCGGTAAACACAATCCGCCGTGCCATCTGCAAATGCCAACTAAAGCTCTATCGTGCTAAAAGGAAGCCATATGTGACCTTGGTCCAGAAGCAACGTCGTGTCCTGTAGGCCAAGGCTCATTTAAAAATGGACTGTTTCAAAGTGGAATAGTGTTCTATGATCAGAGGAGTCCAAAGTTGACATTCTTGTTGGAAATCATACGTCATGTCCTCCGGGCTAAAGAGGAGGGAGACCTTCTAGCGTGTTATCAGCATTCAGTTTAAAAGCCAGCATTTCTGATGGTATGGTGGTATAAGTGCATATGGCATGTTTTGGAAGGCACTATGAATGCTGAAAGGTTTTAGAGCAACATATGCTCCCCTCCAGATGACGTCTATTTCAGCAGGACAATGCAAAACCACATACCGCAGCTATTACAACAGCATGGCTTCATGGTAGAAGAGTCCGGGTGCTGAATTGGCCTGCCTGCAGTCCAGATCTTTCACCTATAGTGAACATTTGGCACATCATTAAACGAAAAATATGTCAAAGTTGACCACGTATTCTTCAGCAGCTGGAAAGCTATATCAGGCAATAATGGGACCAAATTCCAACACCAAAACTCCAGAAACTCATAACCTCGATGCCCAGACGTCTTCAAACTGATTTGATGATTTGAAAAGAAGTGGAGAAGTGGTTGTTTACATTTTCAGCCAAAGAACAGAAAATGTTTTATGCATTTTGGCTGTTCATTTACATGACAATGTCGATTTGGAAGCCTGAAAACACAAACTTTTGAAAACGATTTTCAAAGCGCACATTTTTGAAAACAATACCATTTCCATCTTTGTGTGAACAATGAAAACATGAATTGGTGAAAACGATTAAATCATATGCATGCTTATTGTGTTCAGTATAAAGGTATTTGCACATGCGTAGTGTTTCTTTATAAAGTGACATCACCAACTACTGGCCTGGCATGCATAATGTAATTTTTACAATGGCTAAATAATTTTTTGGGACAATAGCTAGACAACAACAAAATAGCTTTCGCTTGCTTAGCTTCGGACAACATGACATACAAAAGACAACCAGGATGTTTTTTTGCAGGTGAATCATGGACGTGACTTGCTAGTAGACTTGTAACAAAGTTACTGTAATGTGACTTCTGATCATGTGGTAGCTTTGAAGGTGTTTCTTCATGAATAAAGTTTGTGCTTGAGCCATGTGGAAGATTCGTTAACCCAGTGTGAATTAAAACTCTTGTTTTAACAAAAACATTGTTGTCTGTCTGCAAACTGTTTCAAAAACGCACAAAATAAATATAAAAATGCAATTGTTGACATCTAAATGCACCATCAATTACATTTTCGATGTATAGAGTATTCTAGCAGCTAGGGTGGTTGTTAGGGAGTTCTAGGTGGTTAATAAGGTATTGTAACCTGTAGCAAGGGTGTTTTGGGCAGTCGCTAGGGTATTCTGACCTGTTGCTAGCCTTTCTGGGCAGTTGCTGACATCTTAAAAGTAATATCACAATTCTTCTCTATAGAATGTCTAGTACAAGTGGTGAGGGATGAGTTTAGAGCCAAAGTTTAATACTTAGGTCTAAATGTTTAATATATGAACCCCTGTGGTTTCAAAACACCATTTACCAATTATCCATTCTATTGTAGTCCCAAGGTAAAGACCCAAGGTCTCCATGTGGCATTCATTTCTTCTCTATTTAGGAATTTCTCAGAAATATCTGGAGATGTTTTGAAAAAGTGTCTTTTTGACAGACTATTGGTAAAAGTTTTTCAAAGGAATTCATTATACATTGTTTCCACCAGTCGTTTGGAGAGTAAAGTCTTAGTCCTGGAGTCGAAGCAGAGGACGGAGCTGGACGACATGAGGGAGGAGAAAGAGGGACTGCAGGACCTGGTGAAGAGTCAGACAGCTGCCATTACAGCTCTGGAGAGACAGCTGAGAGCGGCCAGCACCAACAACTCAGCCCTCCTGAGACAACATCAGCAGCTCATGAAGTCCGTACACACACTTATTGGCATGGTGTCTTCTGGGACAGGTAAAAATACACACCTTCAAAGGAATTGTCCAGCAGAATATTAAAATTTGCTAAAAATGTACTCATCCTCAGGCCATCCAAGATTTAGATGAGTTTGTTTCTTTATCAGAACCTATTTGGATAAATGTAGCATTACATTACTTGCTCAACAATGGATCCTCTGCAGTGAATGGGTGCCGTCAAAATGAGAGAATAAAATCACAATAATCACATTATTCCAGGCCATCAATTAACACCTTATAAAGTGAAAAGCTGCATGTTTGTAAGAAATAAATCCATTAAAGTGTTTTAACTTTGAGTCAAATTGAGTATTTTCTGGCCAAAATACAGTCCATAATCCACTTTCTCCAGTGAAAAGTCTATCCTTTCTGGTCCTCTCTCATCAAAATCCTTGTGGACTGTTTTCACTTGTAAACAGTCCTTGATCTGTGCATATCTGTGCTGATTCAAATTTTTACTGGAGAAAGCAATATTATGGAGTATTTTAGCTGGAAACAATGGTTTAAAGTTAAAAACGTCTAAATAATGGATTTGTTTCTTACAAACATGCAGCTTGTTCGCTTCACAAGATGTTAACTGATGGACTGAAGTGGTGTGAATTACACGTGGATAGTTGTGATGTTTTTATCAGCGGTTTGGACTCTCATTCTGACGGCATCTATTCGCTGCAGAGGATCCATTGGTGAGCAAGTGATGTGATGCTTTCCCAAATCTGTTCTGATGAAGAAACAAACTCGTACTACATCTGGATGGCCTGAGGGTAAGTTTTCAGCCTATTTTCATTTTTACCCAGTTAGAGTACAAAGTAAGGTTACTTGTCGGAGAATGACAGACATGTCTGATTCTTGGTGTCACAACAGCTTTTAAATCTGGTGGCAGATTCTTAACATGACCTGAAAGTTCTGGTTAATTAACTGAGACACTAATGATAAATCGAGCAGCCGTGATTCATGGAGAGAGAGGGATAAGCTCTCACTAGTGATGTCTTTGGCAGCGTGCTCCCGTGTCTTGGATGAAGTTCACATGCATCACAACATGCACTGATAAGCTAAATCAAGACAGCAGCATTTTATACGGACAGAAGACATGTCAGTTTATAAATGTCTGCATGGAGACTCGAAGAACCAAATGTACCAAATTCTCTAAACAAACTCTCTCTCTGATGCTTGACAAGCAAACACATTGTGTTGAATGTTTAAATGACTCATCCCAAAACTAAACCACTATGGACTTTATATTTGAAAACTTGAGGTCATGTAGTTATTATAAATCGGGTTCTTTTGACAACAGAAACCACATCGTTTTGTCACACTGTGTGGCAAATCCACAAAAAACAACTTTGTGATGTTTTAGCACAAAAACCTGCATCATATGTATCAGTGTTATTTTAGTATTATTGAGATACTATTACAGTTTTTATTCATATTTATATTTAGGTTTTGTGTTTTATGTTTTAATTTTAGATTTTAAGTCTAACTATTTTGTTGGGTGTTTTGTCATGTTTATTTATTTATTTTTTAAATTACATGAATTTAGTTTGTATTAAAATATATTTTTTATAAATTTTATTGTTTTTTTATTTGGTTGTCTTGGCAACTAGCTGAAATAAGTCCTTTAAAAAATATTGTATAAAATTTTATTTCAGTTAAAGTTAATTTTATTTCAAGTAAAAGAATAAAAGTATGGTTTTAGTTTTTTATACCAATGAGGTCAATTACAATTCAAATCGGTGATATTTTAGTACAATTAATATTCTATTATAGTATCTATTATTTTGAATCAATATTATATTTTCCATTTTAATTTAAGATAGAAGATTAAGTAATTTTTATCACTTTTATTTGTCTGTTTAATTTTTTATTAATGTCTATTTCAGTTTTAGTCATTCTATTTTGATATTAGCTGAAATAGGTTTTAATATTTCCTTTTTTAATGTTAATGTTTACTTTATTTCAGGAAATGTTCTTTAATAGTTTTAGTTTGTTAACAACACTGAAAACAGCTTCATGGGACACAACAGTTTATTGTACTAAATAATATAGAGTCTGGATTCACATACGAGTACAAATAAGAGTACTTACGTGTACCTAATGTTTTGTTGGCTGATTGTCTTTCTTACCTTCCGTTCAAATCAATTCTGAACCCCAGAGCCTCTGTGTTTTCCCTTACAGGCTTCTCATCAAATGAGCAGCACTTCAGAGACTGTGCCGAGGCCTATAAATCCGGTCACAACACCAGCGGAGTCTACCACATTTACATCGGAGACATGACCGAGCCAACCAAGGTGTGGGATGCGTTCTTTCACACGTATGAGGAATCAGTGCGATGCATCTTGGCTGTGACATACAGAACGAGGAATGTAAGAGAGTGAGACTGAGATGTTTCATATGCTTCTGACAGGTCTTTTGTGATATGGTGACAAGCGGAGGTGGCTGGACGGTGTTCCAGCACAGGGCCAGTGGAAGTGTGAACTTCCAGAAAGGCTGGAAAGACTACAAACTGGTGAGTGGATATAAACATTAAACGATTGCATAACATTTACAGTTGACTGTGCAGAACTTCCTAGCATCACATCAGTGTACAGACAAAGAGAACTTGTTACATTTCTAGACAATGATGAAAATCCTTATTGATTGTGTTGAAAGGAAATGGTGACATTTAAGATATGTTTTTCTGCCTGTGCTGGGAAGACGTGATTAAAAGTTTGGCATTATTCTGATGACATAGACTCAAAGACCAGCCAAAGCAGGATGAAGCACGACAGCTAAAATTGTATGTGACAGATTGGCGTCATTGGCAGTAGCTGAACTGTTTGGTACATTCTGTATTTAATAGCGGCACATTCTGCTGATATTTTAAGTGCTTTAATATGCTGAAATGGATTGAAAACTGTCAGTTCTGTTAAACTGCAGCAGTGAAAATCAATACTGCAATTTTCCACATTGTGTTAATCTTGCCAAATATCATTGTGAGCCTTCCTTTCTATAAAAAGCTGAAAAGGATGAGTCTTTTTTGGAAACAAAAGACTTGCATAGTGTACCTATTTATTTCAAGGAAACTAAAACAGCTGTCTTGTGTCTAATGCTTTGTTTCATTTAAAGTTGGATATGTGATATTCCTGCTTGATTTGTAACCCTAAAGTATAGTCCAGTAATAAGAAGATAAAGTAGAGATGCTCATTTGCCTTGTTTGCACAAGGAACTTTGACTCAATGATGCATTTTATTTGCTTTGAAGTGGGTATAATTAACTATATACAATCTTATGTTTGAATATTTCCACACAAGTGTCAAAGTTCAACTTCTAGTGTCGTTTTATTGCTTTCCCAAAGAGGAAGTTTGAAATCCTGACTTTACAAGATGAATGGAACGCTGCATTGGTTTCATTGTATGATGTTCTCCCAGGGATTTGGTGATCCTAGTGGAGAGCACTGGCTGGGTAATGAGGCTGTTCACCTGATCACCAGTCAAGCCCAGTACTCCCTCCGAGTGGAACTTCAGGACTGGGAGGAGAACGGCGCCTATGCTCTGTATGACAAATTCCAGCTGGCTGGGGAAAAACAGCAGTACAGGTAACACCTGTGTTAACAGAACGCCCAAGACTGAGATTAAAGATAGACTTTTTGAAATGTCTTAATGTTCGGCAATATGCCTATTATAATATTTATTTTCCTCCAGACTCTTGCTAGGGAGCTATAGTGGAACAGCAGGACAGCAAAGTAGCTTGGCATCAAACAGCACAGGCTTCAGCACTCGCGACGCTGACAACGACAAGTGCGTTTGCAAGTGTGCCCTCATGATGACCGGAGGTGAGCTACTGCAGATGATCTCCTTCAAAAACACAGATATGAACAACATTGTTCAAATGTTAAGGCATAGTTCACTCAAAAATTCTAATTGACTAAACTTTGACACCCTCAGGTCATCCAAGATTTAGATTAGTTTGTTTTTTTGTTTTGTTTTTTGCAGAAATTTGGAATTATGTTACTTGCTCACCAATGGATCCTCTGTGGTAAATGGGTGCCGCCAGATGTTTCTTACAAATACGCAGGCTTTCACTTCATAAGACATTAATTGGTGGACTGGAGTCGTGTGGATTACTTGTGGATTATTGTGATGTTTTTATCAGCTGTTTGGACTCTCATTCTGACGGCACCCATTCACTGCAGTGGATCCACTGCCGAGCAAGTGATGTAATGCTAAATTTCTCCAGATCTGTTCTCAATGATAAAGCATAAAAAGCATAGCTGTTTTTAATAATATTGTAGCTGAGTAATTAGAGGTAATAATACAACACACTACATTTCATTTAAAGGAAGCGATTAAAATTGGTTTGAAGTTTGATTCACCACTTCATTTGATATCCACATTTTATGTCCAAATAGTGAAGTCATATCATGTCATATCAGTCAATGCAGATTGTTTCAAAGCAGGTTCACAGCTTTAATAAAGTTGAAAATAACATAATCAATGATGCAAACCTTTTCAAATATGAGACTGTAAAGCAAGTCTGAGAAAGACAATAGTGAGTGTCATCATTCAGCTCAAGTCAGTTCAGTAATGATTCAGTTCAGTTCAATGACTGTGTAAACTTCATCAGTTATCAAACAAGTTTTAAAACAGTATCAATGTCGCAAAATTAATCAATTAATAAACAAATTTGATTCAGCTATAAAGCAGTTAGACAATAGAATCAGAAAGTTTTGTTCTTATCTGATAGTGTCAATGCAGTAAAATAGATATTACTGAATATTACTTAGAAAATATTAATATTTGTTGCAATAATTTAGCAAAATAATATATTTAATAAATTGTTGCTGTTCACACAGGTATTGAATGTCTGTCAGTTAAGTTGCTTTTTGCATCTTTAATGTTCATTAATCCGTTGACAAAAACATGAACAAAGACCTTGATCTTAGATTATAAACAGCCTTGTCACATCCTTGATCGTTTGACCTAAAATACATGTTACATAAAGACTAATCTGATTGTAGTTTAGATTGCACTCAGCGGTGCTTATTGAATGCAAGCCATCGACATTCACATCCTCTCAGTCACATTTCTTCACTTGTGGCCTGGATTTGAAGCCGAAACGGTCATGCAATATCCCTCTGATCCTCTCCTAATCGAAGAAAACGCAACCCCATCGCAGAATTATGTAAAACACGTCCAGAGTTCAGACACGCGTTCAACGCCCGCTATGCAAACAATTTACTCTATGACTGCACTCGACTGCAGATCCCACACCTCTGGGGTCCAAGATAAACAGCTTTTAATAGCATGCATTGCGATTGATTTTGAAAGTTGTTGGAGTTAATTACGTCGAACCGGCTGGAGACCTTCGAGTGCCCTTTATGTTTGCATTTCAAATGGTAATCAAAAGATGGAAAGATGGATCCGTCTGTGCGGCCCGTCCAAACTAAACATGCGTTAAGGGAGGTGATACTGATTTAATCAGGGTTAGAGAGACAGTGTCCTCTCTGAAGAGTCAAAGTCTGTTTTTTATTGAAGAATCACAGTTTGCTTTGACAGGTCTTGCTGAGACATCGACCGCACAGTGGGAATAACATACCCTTTGAAACACTGACGGACTGTGGAGAGAAAAATAAAAAGACACAATATCGAGGAGAGATATGGATCAAGGGCTTTGATTGTTTTGAGGAGATGTAATTTTTAAGCCTGCCATCATTTGTTCACCCTCGTGTCATTCCAAAACCAGTATGACTTTCTTTATTTTGTGGAATGTAAAAACAATATTTTGTATAATTTTCAGTTTTTTTTTTTCATTCAATGAAAGTGTGTTGTAACTAGTCTGTCAAGCTCCAAAAAGGGCAAAATGCAGCAGAAAAGTTCTACAAAAGTGGTCCATATAAATCTTGCACTATATTCCTTTCAAAAGCAATATGATTTATGTGAAAAATCTAATACAATTTAGGCTGTTAAGCTTTTGAAGGAACACTCCACTTTTTTGGAAATGGGCTTATTTTACAACGCTCCTAGAGTTAAAAATTTGGAAGTATTACCGTTTTTGAATCCATTCAGCCGATCTCCGGGTCTGGTGGGAGCACTTTTAGCTTAGCTTAGCACAGATCATTGAATCGGATTAGACCGTTAGCATCTCGCTCAAAAATGTGTGCAGCAGGCGCAATGATATTACACAGTGCCTGAAAGTAGTCCCCTGCTATATCATAACTAGTTACCTAGCTGGGGACTACTTTCAGGCGCTGTGTAATATCATTGTGCCTGCTGCACACATGGTACTCAACCGTTTAACTCTTGGGGAGTTGTAAAATGAGACTATTTCCTTGAGTGTTCCTTTAAATATTTTAAACAATTATTCACTTTGTAAACACTTAATACAAAGTAGTTTCCATAATAAATAAAACATGAATGCAAAATTCTCTATTTAAATTTAGCATTTTTAGTAATTTTGTTGTGTGCTTTTGTTATTTGTTATAGTTTCAGTTCAGTTTTAGTTAGGGTTTATAATTTTAGTTCTTCAACTTAAACTTATTTCAGTTAGTTGTCGAGGAAAATTAAAACATTTCATATGATAAAATATTTTATTTGAACAGCTTTGGTTTTAGTTAACAGTAATAATCCTGCTCAAGGCCCAAAGTAAGCACCTGTGAGCAGTATACTGTTTCTAAAACTGTTTAAAGTATTTGTCTCAGTCTCTGTTTATTTGTGGTTCTTTCAGGCTGGTGGTTTGATGCTTGCGGTCTGTCCAACCTCAATGGGATCTACTACACCGTGGGTCACAACATCCGCAAACTCAATGGCATTAAGTGGCATCACTTCCGAGGACCCAGCTATTCGCTCCAGTCCACTTCCATGATGATCCGTCCAGCTGATTTCTGACGTGAATAAATTAGCATCGCGCAAGCTTGTCACATTGACAATGACAGGACTTAAAGCGCTTGCTTTGGGACATAGAAGCAACAAGGTGGAGACAAATAAAGGTATCATGTAATGGATGGACGGTGATGTTTTTACTGCAGATCCGAGAGCTGGAGTGGAGAAAAGCGATCAGACTGAAAATTCATTACTATACCACAATGTTCTTTTTTACACGAGCAAACACGTTTCTCCTTCACAGCTACTCTTGACTGAATTCATGTGAGGCGTACAGCCTGAAACACTCTGTGATGACTCTCATGGCGTCAGAACGGGGGTCATCGATGTGGCATGATGTAATTCCAAAGTCTGATTCTGGAACTGCTCTAGATGTTCCAGAGGAATAACCTTAATTTCCAAGAGCTTGTATTATATTTTGTAACAGATAATAGCTGTTAAATACTTAGCGAGGCAGTGACACACTACCATTCAAAAACTTGAGGTTGGTAAGATTTATGTTTTTGAAAGAAGTCTCTTATGATCACAAAGGCTGCATTTATTTGATGAAAAATACGGTAAAACAGATTTATTGTGAAACATTATTATAATTTAAAATTACTGTTTGAATATACTATTCTAATATTTTTTATTAATTTTCAGAATCATTACTCCAGTTTTCAGTGTCACATGATTCTTCAGAAATAATTTGAATACGCTGATTTGCTGCTCAAGAAACATTTCTCAATATTATTAATGTTGAAAATTGTTGTGCTGCTTAACGTTTTTGTGGAAATCAGATACATTGTTTTCAGGATTCGTTGATAAATAGAACAATCAACAGCATTTATTTGAAATAGAAATATTTTATAGCATTATAAATGTCTTCACTTTTAATCTATTTAATGCATTCTTGTTGAATAAAAGTGTTAATTTCTTTAAGAAGTATATTACTGACCCCAGACTTTTAAATGGTAGTGTAGCATATTAGCAAGTCAGCAGGTTAGACTGACATATTGCATAATTTTATGTATATTTTTAATAACTGGATATTTTTTATATTTTGCATCTTTCTTTTTTTAGTTCTTTTTAGGCCTGAAACATACTCTGCACAAGCATGTGAATGCAAACACTTCTTCCATGTGTCATAATTCATTTAATGAGACTAAATTCTATTTGTTTGATGTGTCATATTCTTACCATTGCTGCAGGGTGCTGTTAGAGGGCTTGACGGAGAAACATCAGAAAGGAGATCTTGCTGGGCAAGTTAGTTGTAGTCGGCACTCGGCAGGGTTTGAAGGTAACTCTGTTGCCTTCTTTAGTACATACATTTCTTAAAACAACTCAAAAGCAATGTGCTGCATTTGCCCACTTGCATAAAGTGTGTTTCTGGCCTTATAATTGTTGTACCCATGTGATTTGTATGTAAAAAAAAGATGCTATATTTTGTTACTAATGTTTTTAAATGTGTTCTTTGTGACCTGTTGTTCCCATTTCAAAACTATATTATCATTTAGAATTTTTTTTTTAAGGAGGATGCACTTTAAGGAGTACAGTATGACGGTCAGGTGGTTAAACAGCAGATATGATGATAAGAGTTGACTGTTCCTACAATTGTACAATATGAACAATGCTATTAGTTGCTGCTGTGGTATATACATTATTACTTTCTGACCATGAACCTTTCATCACATATCATAACAGTTTGATAATAAACCCTGCAGATCAGTTCTGAGGAAAACTGGATAACAGATTTTCAACAGGTCGAGGTTTATTTTACTATTCTGAACTAAAAGTTGAAGACGCCAAAGGCTTTCCTGTCTTTTTGTGGTTCGAGCTTCCTAGTTCATACAGTGTTTTTGTTTAACTGAAGTCCAGTTTTCTGCCAAGAACAGCAGGAGCATATGGAAGACATTGTCTCTTGAGCAGACTTTATTCACTTTGTAAAAATGTCAGTTAGTCATGTCAGATATTCATTTGTGTGTGTGTGTGTGTGTGTGTGGTTTTGTTTTAAGAGGTCTATATGACCAATAAAGTGCTTCTCATATAGATATTTGGTGCATTCTTTTGATCGCATGATGGGTTTCACTGCAACATATGATCTGATATTTCACTGGAATCAAACTGTTAACATGTTTTGTAGTTTATTTATTTGAATAAATTATGATTGATCTTTAATATTCAAACTGAATAGCGTTATAGAGGTATAATTCTAACAGGGAATGTTCTCAGAACTTCCAGTAAAGCATTAATAGAACATTCATTCAAAGTTATCTGGTCTTTTATAATATTCTCAAAAATGTTAGTTCAAAACATCTATCGTTCGTGAAATGCTTTATTCCTGAAACATTTTAATTGGACGTTAATTAAACATTTTTTTAAATGTTCAGAGAACATTCAAAAGTAACATTTCCAAAATGTAAAAAAAAAAAGGGTGATACCTTAACATTTACAACCAACATTTACAAAATGAAAAAAATGTTTTAAACTTTGTGCTTTCAGAAAATGTTCGGGGTTCAATGCTCAGTGTTTCATAATGTTTTTAGAACATATAAATGATGAGCATCTTGCGAAGAGGGTCTTTATGGAGCCAAATGTTTTGAGGACAAATTCTGCCAGCAGGGACAAACTGCAGGCATCTGTGTGTAGCCTATATATTTTACTATTTTTTCCATCAAATCATGTTGGACCTCATGTGGCCTTTTATTGTGGCCAGCCTAAGGCACACCTGTGCAATGATCATGCTGTCTAATCAGCATCTTGATATGCCACACCTGTGAGGTGGATTATCTCGGCAAAGGAGAAGTGCTCACTAACACAGATTTAGGCAGATTTGTGAACAATATTTGAGAGAAATAGGCCTTTTGTGTACATAGAAAAAGTCTTAGATCTTTGAGTTCAGCTCATGAAAAATGGGGGCAAAAACAAAAGTGTTGCGTTTATAATGTGTTTATATAATTAATTTTCGTTTATATAGTGTATGTATATATATATATATATATATATATATATATATATATATAAACGAAAAACTAACCCTAAACCTAACACCTGTGCAGAAGACGTGTGAGAAGCTTGAGATAAATAAATTTAGATGTGCCCTAAAAATGACCTTGAAATCTCATTTACTTAAAAACAAGAAACAAAGACTGGAGATGTTGGACTTTAGTTAATCTTACAAACAGTGCCAAACACGTGCGGTAGAAAAACCATAGACATAATAAATACTATGATAATAAATAGTATTCTATTTATGAGCAAAACTGGCAGTTGTTTGAGCAGTTATTCTCTAGCTCCATCTGCTGACCAGCCCTGTCTCGGTAAATATGTAGGTATACAGGTTTTTTGTGGTCTGGAATGAAGAGTTGTGTTGCACATTCAGGTCAGAGCTGTATGTGAATGAAATTGGCTGTGTTCAAAACCCTCCTTGCTCTGTTATATCATTCTCTCTCTCTTGTTCCTTTTCTCTCTCCTTCTCGTCCTCCTTTCCTCCTCTGACCTCGATTCTGTCTCTTTTTTTGCTCTAGCCCTCCGGCTCTTGTTCCTCTGGAGAAGCTAGAGGGAAATCTAGGTTATGAACAGAAACTTATCTTAGGTTATTGTAGACAGTCACAGTTCATTTCTATCTGACTAACATTTATCTGTAGAATATATTTAACAAGATGTCTAGATATAGGAAACAAGATATTCCATGATGTTCAGACGGTCAGACTTCACCAGTAGAGGGCAGATGTTGACAGCGGTTTATTAGTAAAAGTAAAATGACCAAAGATGTCTTGATAAACACAATAAACATAAGCATGCACTTATATGAGATATGGAAATCATATTAATTAGGTTTTAATCAAAATTAAGTGAACATAGTTGAACTTTAAATAAGTGTACGTTTTAATATAGGTTTGAGTAGAAACTTTTATTTTGTTTAGTTTTTTGTTATATCCCCAACAGCTGCACTTCTAACACGAAGCTTGTAGTTTATTAATAAATGCCAATATTTACAGTAGAGGTTTCTTCATTTTAATGTAGGCTATATATATTTTTCCCTGTGTCCTCGACATGACTTCACATCCTGATGGTCTTTTAAAATATCCCTTTAACTAGCAAAAGCTATATGACATCTTCTTCCAGGAAGTGACATCATTTTGGAGGGAAATCAACAGTGCATTAGTGAGTAATATCAATTGATTTGATGACTTCTGTAATGTTTTGTGGTGTTAGTTATTTTATTTTGCTCTAATACAGCCCATGCTGTTTGATTAAATTATAGACGGTTGATAATTTATGTATTTTTCTTGCTCTGTGTGTGTGTGTGTGTGTCCATATTAATGAATTAAGCTCAACCAGAGTGTACAATAGTTTTGCTAATTTGCAGTATAGCATTTACAATGGATTTATATTTAGCATAACATGCTTAAATATGTACTTTAAGTGTTTATTTGAATTCTTCCATCCAAACTTGTGTTCTTGAGCTGCAAAGTTTACATGGCCATAATGAGATTTGAAATATTAGCGTGTAACGTTGTATTGACAAGGTTGAGGGATTTTACCCTTTATTTTCATGTTAGGCCTACATATGTTTGAATTGTGTGACTACACTTTTGATATGGTGTGTATATTAACATGTATCCTGGTGCAGTACCTTTTTCATAAACAACCATTTTAAGTGGCACACTGTAAACGTGAATCGTGCTTGATTGTTCACATACTGAGAAGCAAGTCTAAATGATTTCCTGACACTAATAGAGCTTAACTAGTATTGAGGGGGCATATTTTTTTTACCTTAATTATTAAGCCAGGTAGAAACTAGTAAATAAATGAATGCAAGCCCAATTCACCACGGTAACCTTGTCACTGATGTCCCATATGAACTGGAAAGTTGGCATGCTAAACACTTTTCCAAAACAGTGAGTGGTTGGTAATACAGCTGTCCTGTCCCTCATTCTTAACGCAGGGGGTCTGTAAATGCACTCAGCTTTAGCTATTCTAGATCGATCGTAAACATTCTAGCTCAGGGAGGCTGAGGAAACCGAGACCATGCTGCTGTTTGGATCTATTTCTGTGTGGTTTAATGTATCGTGGCTGCTTTAATGTTAGTCTGTTTTTTATGCATCATATGTACAAGCGAGGTATAATTTTAGAATTGGATAATGGAGTTTTTTATACTGTCTGCTTCTGTAAGTGCATTAATTTAAGTATTTAACATTTGAAGTTGTACATATATCTTGTATCTTGTCATGTCAGGCCTATTTAAGAGTTTTAAAAAGTACCATTGTTTGATCATGTAAATGGTAACCAGTGATAATGCTATAGCATTATTTTATTTACCAAATAATTACCAGTTTTTTAATATTTATTTGTACTTTATTGATTTTCTTATTTAAAAATAAGAAATAATATAAATATCATGTACTTGACATATAAATTAAATTATTTAATCATAATTTTTTCAAAATAGTTTGGGGATATTTTATAAGATGTAATATTTTTTGCGTGACCGTATAAAGAGAGAGTGAGAGATAGATAGATAGATGGATGGATGGATGGATGGATGGATGGATAGATAGATAGATAGATAGATGGATAGATAGATAGATAGATAGATAGATACAACATTGACATATCCTACAAAAAACAAGGTAAATCAATTGTACTTCAAAGAATACATTTACATTTACATTAATTTAGCAGACGGTTTTATCCAAAGCGACTTACAATAGAGGAATACAATAAGCGATACAAAGAGGCAAACCGGCACAAGAAGTGCTTGTGATACAAATTTCTAGGCAGTGTTCAGAGCAAATTCTAGCCAGACAGTGAGAGGTTAAGGGAAAGAGAGCAAAGGTAAGGAAAGAGAGTAAAGGTGTTTTTTTAAGATGAGGTCAAGTGATGACGGAAGAGATGAGTTTTCAGGTGCCGCTTGGAAATTGTCAGGGATTCAGCGTTCCGGATGGCGGTGAGAATACAGTGGCATTAACATACAATCATGTATAAACAACATGGTGGAATTATGGTACCTTTTTTAGCCAATTTGTATTGGAAATACTTGTGTACATGCCTAATATGATACTTCTGGTCATGCCCCTGGTATAGCACTATAGTACTTTTTCTTATAAATGGATGTTATTGACCCATCAGACTGTGTTATAAATGTGATGTCACTACAGTCTAAAATCAATAACTTATTAGCTTCGCTACTGACAAACTGATTCATTAGGGTTAAATGATAAATGAACCATGTATGTGAATGCCGTATCAATGTCAGTTGATACCTCACTGTTATTTGAATACATTTTCTGCCAATATCTATGGTTCATTTCTTCAGATTTCTTCAGAACTGGATAGGAAAATCTAGTTCATTTGCTAATATATGAACATCTTTGACGTGTTAGAATGAATAAATGGTTGGCAATATTAAAATAGTACTGATGTCCAAAGCATGAAAACCGCATGGCAGTGACAGAATTGTGTGTACATTACAGCCATGCCTTCTGCATATATTTGCTGACTTTTGTTAACTGTGGTCAGATTTTCAGAATCAGAATGAGCTTTCTTGCCAGGCATGTTTACACATACAAGGAATTTGTTTTCATGACTGAAGCTACCGCGGTGCAACAGAAAGACAGTGACAGAACAAAAAACACAGATAATAAAAGAAGAATTAAAAAGAAATAATGAATAACAATATACAAATTGACAATTGTATGTACAGGTATATACATTTGACAATGCAGTACATATGACACATTGCATTCAAGTTACAGTTTCTAAATTTTTTATCAGCTCCCATATAACAATGGACAGTTTTTTATGTACAGGTATATTATGTGCAATTGAAGTGTAGACTAAGTATGTGTATTAGATAAATAAGTGTATAAGAGTATAAGTATTGTGTGTACCATTATTATCGTCAAGTGTTCATGAGATGGATTGCTTGGGGGAAGAAACTGTTTCTGTGTCTGGTCGTTCTGGTGCTCAGAGCTCTGTAGCGTCGACCAGACAGTATCAGTTCAAAGAGGGAGTGTGCTGGATGTGAGGGGTCCAGAGTGATTTTACCAGCCCTTTTGTTCACTCTGGATGAGTACAGTTCCTGGAGAGTGGGGGGGTTGTACCAATGATTCGCTCAGCAGTCCGAACTACCCTCCGTAGTCTTCTGAGGTCAGGTAGCTGAGCTGAACCAGACAGTTATTGACGTGCAGAGGATGGATTCAATGATGGCAGAGTAGAACTTTTTCAGCAGCTATATATATATATATATATATATATAAAACATTAAAATGAAAGCGTAAAATACAAATTATTAATAAAGACTATACTATTATGTCAATGATGCTAGAATAACAATACAAAGACACATTATTCCAAATATTGTTTAGTACTAACATGGTAATTTCTTGGGTCATAAGTGAGTATACTTAATATTTTGGAGTATTTAAATGGAATAGCATGAATAGCAAGGTATTATAAAAAGGTTTTAAATGTAATTCTTTTATTTTAGTTTTTTAATGCATTGAATTGCATTGCATTGTATTATTATCACTGTACCATGGTGCTATAGTTTTTCTGTGAAAATTATTGAAACTAAAATCTGTCTTGTGAACTGTTAATATTTAATCCAAGGCAGTGTGGCAGTAACAAACCTCCGTCCTCATGTGGGCGAAAGAGTTCCCTTCACATGGCTGTGCAATTAAACTGGATGTGAAGATAATCTTCAGGAAAATGAAAACGACAACATATATAGCATTACAAGTCCATCAAAAATACCAATTATTTGTGCTTTTTCCATTCCGAAAATGGATCAGCACACTGTGACAGGCAGAATTTGAGCAAAAATTTGCATTCTTGAGGCGTCAGCAATGGCAGAAATCTGGGAAAAGAAAATGGCATGCATGATAATCTGTCAAATCTCATCAGACGTATTCAACAAAGCACAATCAGTGACTTTAGTCTGCATGCGGTCGGGGGTCGCAACACGCTCGCGATTCAGACCTGATTGCACCTATTGATATGAGAAAGACAAGCAGGAAAGCAATAGACAAAAAACGGGTTCAAGATTCAAAACGAGAGGGTGGGGGGGTGTGAGAAGGAAAAATGAGAGGGGGTTATTTTGAAACATGCTCTTGGTGGTGCTTTTTCTGAGGACAGTTTGAGCATCTGATCTGAGTCATACACAGAAATGACTCACAAAACACACCAGTCCTCATCAACATACATAGAGAGAAAGAGAGGGGAGGGATGTCTTGGTGTCTTTTAACACCTTTCGCAGTACCTGGTGACTCTTACGTAAGCTTTGTATTTCTGGTTTGTTCATTCAGACTCACTGGATGGCTAAATTAGGTGGTCCGTGTGGTAAAATGGCATCTACTTCTTGAGAGCTCTGAAAATGAAGTTCTGGTTTAAGAATACAACTGCAATTACAAACCCCTAGCCTTACATAATTACAGTATCAGATGGCACTGTCTGCTTTGACTATAATATTACAGCAGTATTAAAAGCATGAAATCGAGTTATATTTTTCCTGTCACAGCTGAGGATGGCCGCTAGTGAAGGGCTTGGTTCTGTATGTGTTCGTTTTAGTGATGCCATCAGACAATCATGATGTCAGCTGCATATCAGATTTCATACTTTCATAACTGCTGTTGAAATCAAAGGAAATGCTAATGGATAGATTTTCTCCAGGTATTGTAGATGTCCTGAGCTCAAACAAACAGATTGCAATGCCATGTGGTTCTACTAGTGGCACAAAAATGTCCTAATTTGAGGGATTTTGTGTTCTAAACCAACATGAAAAATCATTGTCAGAGAAAAAATCTTAGATCTTATCTGAACCTCAGATATAGCCATGACAACAGTCCTCATATAGCTAATATTGCATTGTAGTAGATGTTTCACAGGTGCCTGATTGTTTTTGGAGGGCTCCTATGGCAGTATGTTTCACAAGAAAATACTATTTCAGTGTTTCTAATTTAAAAGTTCATGTTTAATTCAATGCTGTTTCTTTGTAAATAATTGTGAAATACTAGCAATTTAGTGAGAACTGTTTCTACGCCATTTTTTAGCGTACTTCTTCAAAAGAAGATAAACTTTTGATCCATTGATACCTTTGAAAAGGTTTTAAATGAATACTAATTTAGTTTTAAAACTTTTAGCAAAAATACATCTTAAACATCCTATTTAGATTATATTTAAAATTTTTGTAACTCAAGTATAGTTTTTGCCATGAAAATAACCTATAGAGGCTGGCATACCATTAAAAAAATACAAAAATGCATATATCAAATATGTATTTAAAGGGGTCATCGGATGCCCATTTTACACAAATTGATATGTTTCTTTAGGGTCTTATTGAAAAGTCTATAACATACGTTGGTTAAAATTTCCCAATGGTAGTGTAAAAACACCTTTTTTACCCTGTCAAAATCAGCTCTGTTGTCATGCTGATCTAGTCCATATTGCTTTAAATGCTAATGAGCTCTTCTGACCCCGCCCCTCTCCTCGTAGAGTGAAGAGCAGACCATAGATATGTGTAGATTCCCCATTCGACCGCTCCAGATACGTTGACTCGTCAGCCATCTCGCATTCACCTAAATAATCAATGAATATTCAAAGATATACAAAAATGGCGGATGGCTAGCGTATCACGGCCCATAGAAACAGTCGATAATGAGGCATCTAGGTATACACATCTATGGAGCATACTAAACTTCAGCCGCGAAACTGTCTAAGTAGCACATTATAAGGAAAGGCGATTTGCAAAGATTCATAAAAACCCTTATACTCACTTCTTCTGTAGATAAAGCTGGATTACGAATGATTTGGAGGAACATATACGCATTTATGTAGATTGGCACATTCCCTTCAGAATGAAAGTGATGTTAATCCTCTGCGTCTTCAGCGGCTCAGATGTTGGGAGTAACTGACGACTGCTATATTCATTACTACATCCAACAACAAAACACCTCAATATCTTAATCAGAAACATCTTGTCTTTCCCTGCACCGGAGCCGACACAATGACAGACAGCTCTCAGCTCACTCAGGGCGGGTCTAAGGTAAGACGTTCTTGTCAATCAACTATTGTGGGAGGGGTCTGTACAGAACTACATCATTCTGACAGGAATCTCAGAACAGCCTGGTTTAAGAAAGGGATTTTAAAATAGGGATTAAAAAACACTGGGTGGGTTTTTATCATTAGAGGATGGATGTGTACACACACTTCTAACACACATTTATGTTCAAACTACTTGTAAAGTGAATTATGCATCCGATGACCCCTTTAGAAATGGCAAAATACATATACTGTATCATGGTACAGTACTTGTATATACACCATACTACAGAATGATACAGCATATAAATAAAGAATACCACTTCTTGGAAGTACCTTGAAGTACTGTATTAATAATAAAATCAATTATTATTACTATTATTATTATTTTAACTTTATACATTTATTTATGTACAATTATTGCATCGCATTATTCGACCATGACCAAAATTATGGTAATTCCTTTTTTTGGTTAGTGAAACCACAGTTAATCTAGCTTGTGAGTTTTTATTTTTAAACTAGCTTGTAAGTTGATACATTCTGTGTCATATGCAGCAAAAAAAAAAAAGTAGAGTTGGTGCCTAAGAGAAAGATAAAGAAGGAATAAAAGTAATGCAGGTACTTTGGTGACAGCACGACAGGCATGCCATACCAAAGCTACTGACAAAGCACGGTAAAAATATTGTGGTGAATATATATAGTTCAAGGGTACTTTGTGGGTCAGGTTGTCTGTTAATAGAACAGAGACAGAAATACAAAGTGACTTCAGCAGGTCTATGTCATTCTAATATCATTGCTAGGTGGTAATCCATTATAGAGTCCATTCATCATGTTTCCATAACTTTATCCTGACAGGAATTAAGACCATGACCAAACAATGTAAGCATGGGCTAAACTCAATGTGTGAACATAACATTTCAAAACATAAGGCTGTCCTTCACATAATTTAATATGAAATACTACAAAATGAAGCATGTTTTTGGCTGGTTAGCATAAGCAGAGACAATTAACAATACAGCTGTGTACTAAAATGCAGGGTTGGCTTGTTTACGAGGACCAAACGGAGCGCGAGGACACTAATTGTCTCATCTAAGCTGGTTTCTAATGATACCCAAGCTGTCAAACCACTACTGCTGTGTGTGCTAAAGCTAGTCGCGCTGACATGTTTCGCTGTCAATGAAAGGACTGACTACTGTGCAGGGCTAATGTCATAGCCTATAGCAAAGTGTTGATTAGTCCATTACTCATGGTCTGTTAATGAGACGACTGCGTGAAAGAAGAAATTATTCTATATGCAGTTCAATCATTGCACTAATGACCAAGTGAGATTAGATACGCAGTCAGGTTATTATTGGAAAATAGATTTGAATGTCAGCTCATTGCATTTATTATTAAGCACATTTATTGTAATGTGTTTTTCGATGCTAATAGCTTTACCATTTGGTGTCGTGGGAGTTGTACTATACACAGGGGTGGACTTAGTAATTTGGGGGCCCTAAGCAAGTTTCAGGTACAGGGCCCCAACACAATAACTATATGCTCTTTTACGCTGAACCCTCATTTTGCTCGCTAGCTCTCTCTCATTATAGCTATAACTATTGTTTATTAGAACTATTACCCCTTCACAACCTAGATAATACATAATTTGTCAACCTGATGGTATTCTAAAGCCATATTAAGCTACATTATGTTTTTTTCAGATCACAAAAGAAGACATTACATTAAAAAAAGCTTGCACTTGTCCATTTAATGAATTGTAAACTTCTTCAATCTTTTTACAAAAACGGATTCAAATGTCATAAAAATTATCCCATGCAGCTCGGTCCGTTTTCCAAGTGTTCTCAAGGGATTTGCCGAGAAACAAATCGAAAATGTAATCTATTAAGCAAAAACCTCCAGTCATTGAATTCGTGCATTTATAAGCGATTTTAGTTTTAGTTTGCACTGGCACGCCTAGAAAAAGCGCACAAGAGTCATTTTGAAACATCAATAAAAATAAAAATTATGACTTGAAACACAATAATTTCTTTACTGAGGTGAATCTCGCCGTTTTGAGTGGTGAGTGATCATTTGACGCTCTCTATAACACAAATAGGCCTACATAGTGGTGCATTTGCCAAATATGTTTAGTGAAAATCAGACTGGACCTCCTGATTCCACGGGGCCCTAAGCGACCGCTTACCTCACCTATCTGCCCCTGACTATACATCTAGGACAATTGAGCCTTAATAGAGTTCTCAGTTATGATACATTTAAATATGTAAATATACAAATGAGATTTCAGTTAAAGGGCAGATTTTCATATAGAAATTTCAGTACGGTTATTGATTATTTTGCTTTGGAAGATGATGGTGAGACTTTGAAAATCTGAATACAGATTTGATGTGATGTTGAAATCTCTTTCGAAACAGTAGACAGACAAAAATCTTGATTTGTTCTCCTATAATTTCATTTTCGAGATTGACGATTGCAATTTTTAGAGCTATTATTGAGAGATCAATAAATCTCCTTTGTTATTTTCTTCTTACAGAAAGCCATTTACGTCTCTGAATGAGTTAATTATGAACCATCTGAAGTTGTGAATGCCTTGCTTTTACAGATACATTAGGAGATGCTACATTGGCCAGTCAGTGAAGCTTTTAATGAGCATTAACGTGAGTGTGTTGAGCTGCATTGTGAGTCGGTAAGTGCATCCAGCTGGTGGTGTTAGCGGTGATATGTGACGGTTTCTTTCCTCGGTACACTCCTCCGTATGTGAGTCACGAAAAACCAGAGGAAGCAGGAAGAGATGAGAACAATATCCAAAATGACAGTCGTTTTATTTTTGTCCCCAAATATTCAGGGATCTTATGTGGGAGCTAAAAACAAGCAAAGACATTTAAGAGGCGGGAATATATTTATCTCACACAGATTTCTGATAATCTGTATAGCATCACATGGAGTTATCTAGGGTAGGATTCACGTTAGCAAGGTGTATAAGGCAGTGTTAACTGGGTCTCAACTGGTTTTGTGTCACAACCTAGATTTTTACATTATTACTTTTTTTACATATGGTGACCCAACAAAGTACCAAAGTTAATAGGACATCTTTAGAAATTAAATATTGACATGCATTGATATATGCTTAATGACGTAACTAAGGCTGAATTAGAAAATTGTCACTTGGTTTGTAAATGACTCCCAAATTGCATTTTATTACTGTATTTAAATGTAGCGTTTTTGTGTGTGTGACCTTATCAGTTCAGCAGGTTTCACATATAATGCAGTGCCAACTTGTTCTTTACTGTTTTTGCATCACAGTGCAGATGTTTGCATTACATTTTACAAATGGCAACCAAACAAATTACCAAAATGATCATGCAAAAGTGTCTTTAACATCAGACATCGAAATGTATTAATATTACCATGAATTATGCTAAATGTTTATCATCTCTAGTATTGATTTTAGAAACATTATTTCTTTTAAATGCTAACTTTGCAGCACACCACTCAAGAACAAACTGGTTCTGTTGTGACTCGTTTATGTCTTAATAATTCATTTCAGAAGAGAAGTCAGTGGCCTCTTGTTTTGCGTAATATAGGTCTAACAGTATGCACAGTTATTAACATGGCCAAAGCTGAATAATAAAAAAATATATAATATATGAACCTATTTAATGTAGGCCTGTGTTATGTTTGTCCATTTTATTTAAATGTTTTATTTTTTTACTTTGCATAGTTTTGTTAATAGTTTTTATCAATCATGAGTGGATGAGCTGTCTTTCCATCTTGGCATCTGTATAATTTCACTAGCTTCTGTCTAGAAAATGTTGCAGGGTTTGATGGAACAAGCAGCCAACAACATTCAAAATATGGGAAGTATATTTTACTATCCTACTGATGCAGTAGCCTTTAGGCAGTTTTTGAGTTTGGGTTGTTACGAACCCCTGCTTTACGCATCATCTCTGCAGCAATCGAGTTGTTTAATGGTTAACCTTATGAAAATGTTTGCAGATTAATACTCTAATAATACTAATCACCGTTTTATCTGCAAAGCAGTATAAATGAACAGTCGATGTGCAAATCAGAATCAGAATGAGCTTTATTGGATTTGTTATAGGGACAGAGGCTCATCCAAGGCTCATCCTAAGTTTCCCCTCAGCATGACTCCTGCTTAAAATAGCTTGGCTTGCGCTTTAAGAACAGGCCTGTGTATCAATCAACAGAAGCGCGCACATGCACAATTCAACACCCAGTCTGCAAAAATAGATCATCACACTGAGTTCTGACACATTGAACAAAAACATGCCATGGCGGTGGAGAAGAGCATGCATTTGTAGCCGTTTCATCAGGATCTATAGGCATCCTTGAGCGGTTTTAGGGTTCGGTGAGATCATGGGTGCATCTAAAACAAGAGACACAGTCAGGTGTGATGTCAGGGGTGATTTTTGCACGGTTGGACAGAAGTGTTTTTGGTTGGTCATAACGTGGCCACCTGTTATTCCACAGGGGAAATTCCATTAGCATGTTTGGGGTCACAGTGGACACCATGTGCTCACAGAGGAATGTCCCACCGCCCACATCAGAAGACACTTCCTCTTTACATTCATATAAAAGACCCTGGTGACCACCAGCAGCGTCCAAACGGATTACGAACCTTGAGATTTGAACCTCGCCAACCAGGAAACACAACAAGAACCATGAGTACTGCTGCTGTCCAACAAAACCGGCCTTTCAGCAGAGCCGTCCGAAAGATCAAGGTGGCTTCGACGGTGAACAGCCTCGCCAAGAGCTGGCAAAGCTGGGCGAACAAAAACACAGACAAGCAAGACACGATCCCGAGCGGATGGATGCCTGATACCATCATTGAAGATGAGAAAGAAAAGCAGAAGGAGAAGAGTGAGATGAAACTCTTGGTTACACCTCGTGTGGTTTCGGTGAACAGTGAAGAAGGTGCAGATGACCAGATCCAGACCGTAATGGTGACTAAAGCCATCACACCAAAGTGTAACGAATACGGGAAAGACCTAGTGAGCATCATCAAGGAGAAGATCAACACCAATCAGCTCAAATCAGAGGACACCAAAAACTTTCTTGGTAACGAATCTCCCACCAGGAGACGCTACTGTGGTTGGAAAGGAGGATCTTTGGCGAAAGCGCTTGGACGAAAAGAGGAAAAGACAATGGGATCCCGAAGTAGCAGTTTAGATGCAGAGGACAGTGGTCTTGGGGAGGAAGCGTCTCTGAGCGACAACAGCGAAATGAATGAGAGTGAACCGAAGAAACATGTCAACAGACAAAAGGTATGTTTGTACTAAGTGCAAATAGCCAAACTAATTGGCAAAAGCTATTTTCACTAACTCCGCCCACAATTAGAACTGCCGCTTAGAAATTATAGCTTTGGTTTAAATAGCATGTTACTTCTGTTCACACTTTGTGTGAATACCCTGTATGGCTGTTAGCACTTCGTGTGAGCAGCTGCTTTTGTTTGTTAATTTATTTTATACGGACTATAAATCACAACAGTTCAAAATTTGATTGCTGAGAGAATAAAAATAATCACACAGATAAGTCGCATTGTTTAAGTCAAATTGTATTATTAAATTCACAAATATTGTAAAATACTGGTAAAAAGGTTATAAACATGTATTTTTATGCTCCACAAAAATCATTTAAATTTAACTTTATTTGTAACAGAACAAAACAAATATATAAGTTTAAAACAAACACAAATTATAGTGCCAGTCAATGCTCTATACAAATAAACTTGGCGTTTATTACTAATATTAGGTTAATAATAATTATAGAGTACATTTTAGATATTTTTTTTAAAGATATTCTATAATATTAAGGTAATATTCTGAAAAACACTGTAACTTTTTTTACAGTAGTGTACATTGGCACTGCCATATGTTTTCTTATTTTGAATGTAATTTGGTTGTCACTCCTTTTATAAGAGAATCTTATTCTGTTCACACTGAATACAGTTGTTATGGGAGTGAAAACTGAATTCACTCTTGAAAAGTTCAGGTAGTGGCAGCCACATTTACATTAAAGGTACGTATCTTTTCCATTTTGTGATGTACAACGGAAAATCTAAATAAAGAAATAAATAATGACATGTAAAACAAATGGGTGGGGGCTTGGTTCTAGTGATCGGGTTTTGTTTGGTTGGAGGTAAGATTAATTTAAATGCTGTTGTCTCTAACAATACTCACAAAATCTATAGTAAATGTGTTTTAATAGCGAATCTTTTGATGTTTTTGAATGACTTTTTGAATGACTTGAATAGCTGAATATGAGTCTTTTGGTTGAAAACCAAATAATCACAGCTAACTGCAAATGAACCTAATTCAAGAATGAAAATTCATTCAAGGCTTTAATAAAAAAATGAATTCTTGACCATACAGAAGTGTTATTGTAATATATATATATATATATATATATATATATGTTCCTACAAATAATAATTGCAAGCTGAGATTTATAGCTCAAGTCACAGTCCAACTATACTTTCACAGCAGCATATAATGTTCATCATAGACTCAGACATGTTCTGCCGCAATGGAATATATGTAAATAAAAACAGTGATGGAGCATTTACATCTGACCTTCTAAATGTAGCATGCTCACCCTCAACTTGATGAGTGGGATCCATCACAGCTGTGTCACCGTGGTATTTGATTCACCAGCCTGCGTTTCACAGAACACATTTGCACAGGTTCAGATGGCACCCATGTGAAATAAGTGCCCATTGAAGACATCCTGAGAAATATTAATCAGTAATGCTCAGGCATGTCAGACAGACAGTAATGTGACTGTCTGGTGACAAGCCAGGGTGTCTACACCTTAAACAAGATCGGAAGAATATATTATTGTAAACAAATATTTTAAAGTCAACAAGAAATCAAAATTACAAATAAACATTCCTAGTCTTATTGTGCATGCTAATCTAAGAAAAAACTGTCTTTTAAGGTGAATTATTATTGTTATTAGTAGTAGTTGTAGTAATATTACTACTAAAACGATTTAATAAACTAATTGTAAAAAATGTTGAACTATTCATAAATGAAATTCGTAAATATTTTATATTAATTAATAAAAAAATGTTTTAGAAGTTTTCACAACTGCTAATTAACTGTACATTAATAATAATAAGAAATGTTTCTTGTTGAATACTGTAAAAGTTATTTATACATTTAATTTAGAATCATATTAATTATAAAACTGCATTATTCGTTATTATGTATTTATTAGCACAAGGTTTTTCAACTTTGATAATAAAAATAAAATATTATTTTCTGTCTATAAAATCTAGTTATGAACTATATTTATAAATACATTTTTATATGAATTCTAAAATATTATTTTTTTTGTTAATACAAATTCTGTACATATACAACAAAATCCACAAACCAAGCAAATTAATCTTATTTCATCTTTATTTTTTTGCATCTACACTGAACAAAATGATGCTACATTTTTTTAAGGTAAGGTAAGGTACACTTTTTTTAAGGTTGCAATCAATTTATTTTAGCTACATTTAAATAATCAAATTTAGTTGACTAACTTTCAACATTCTTTTATTTATTTAAATGTAGCAAAAATAAATTGTTTGCAACCTTAAAAAAAGTTTACTTTTTTACCTTTTAAAAAAAATGTAGCATAATTTTTTTCAGTGTAATGCTTCAAAACATACACTATGTGATGTGACTATGTGTTTCTGAATAACATATGAATCTTGTCCTCTCAGATTAAAATAGCCACGATGAACGACTTAAGGAGCAAGTGGCAGCTGTTCGCTGACGACCACATTAAAGGTCAGAAGCTCAACCCTTTCAGCGAAGAGTTTGACTACGAACATGCCATGGCTATTCGACTCCAGAAGGGCGATGCGGGATACGGGCGGCCCAAAGAAGGATCCAAAACAGCCCAGCGTGCCGATCGGGCCCAGAAACACATCTACCGCGAGATGGAGGAGATGTGCTTCATCATACGTGACATGGGCCAGCGGGATAAAGAGGGTCATATCTACATCACCTTCGGCCGCCTGTTCGACCGCTACGTCAAAATCTCTGATAAAGTTGTGGGGATTTTGTTGCGCTGTCGCAAACACAAGATGGTGGACTTTGAGGGCGAGATGCTCTGGAAGGGCCAGGATGATGACATTATAATCATATTACTAGTTTAATTTTCCAGAAAGTTGCAGTGTAAAATAAGTAACTAACTTATTTTTATTTAACTAATTTAAGCTTAATTTTTCAATTGTTTTCAAAATACTGTAGCTTTTCCACTGAAACCTACTTTTTACCAACAAGTAGCGGTGTAGCATGTCAAAATGGTGTATTGTTGTTGTTGTTTACTCATTGCAAAAGCTGCGCAAATGTTTTTGTTGTTGTTTTTGCATCAGATAAGTAGTTATAAACTACCTACTTTCAACTTGAGTGTAGTTCAACGACTTTAAATTAGATTCTAGATATCTAGTTTCAAATTAGCCCTCTATTTATAATTGTATTTAGCAGGATGAAATGTTAGAACCTTGAGAACGTTCCAGAAAACCGATGAACTCTCTGAGATGAACGTGCATTCTGGTGCATGGCGTGTTTTGAGAGTGGATGTAGTTTTAGTGTTGAGGAGCTTCATATTTGAGATGGTGTAAGGGCGACTCCTCTCTCACAGTTTACACGAGGGAATATACGGATCTGGTGTTTGTCTCCTCAAGCATCAAACATCAGGCATCCTCTGAATGTCAGCACGCCAGCCTTGATGTCTAGACGTGTTTTGAAATCATCTCATGTTTCATGCTTGTAATTCAATGACACATCAGTTTGGTCTTGTGAGAGTCATTATTTCCCATCTGAGCATTTTGTTCATTTGTATCTACTTTCAGACACTTACTGTTGTTTTATTGTTCAGAGTTTGTGGCTCATTGTAATAACCTCTTTCAAAATGAAAGCATAATAGTCTTCTTACAGAAGAATTTGTTATAAATATTTAAAGATGTAGTTTAAAATAACTAATTTATTTATTTGATATGGATTGTTTTTTCTGTCAGTAAAAAAAGAATTAAATAAAACTGTTGAATAACAAAAAATTCATTTTTTGTATTATTTGTAAACAAAATAGTTTGAAGGTAAAATTTTTGAAGCAGGCTACAATATATATATATTGTTTTGTTTTTTTGTGTGTGTGTTTACTTTGCATTGGAAACAAAAAGTATTATTAGTAGTAATATTAATGTTACATTTAGTCATTTAGCGGAATATTTTACCCAAAGCAACAGTAATATAAATATAACAATATTAACACTATAATATTAACATCATCATATAATTTTAATATTTATAACAAATATTTTATTACAAAATGAATATATATATATATATGTATATATACTGACCGGCCACTTTATTAGGTACACCTGTTCAATAGCTTGGTAACACAAATTGCTAATCAGCCAATCACATGACAGTAACTCAATGCATTTAGATATCTAGATGTGGTGAAGACGACTTGCTGAAGTTCAAACCGAGCATCAGAACGGGGAAGAAAGAGGATTTAAGTGACTGAACGTGGAATGGTTGTTGGTGCCAGACGGGCTGGTCTGAGTATTTCAAAATCTGCTGATCTACTGGGATTTTCACAAACAACCATCTCTAGTGTTTACAGAGAATGGTCTGAAAAAGAGAAAATATCTAGTGAGCGGCAGTTGTGTGGACGTAAATGCCTTGTTGATACCAGAGGTCAGAGGAGAATGGGCAGACTGGTTAGAGATGATAGAAAGGCAACAGTAACCCCAACCAAGGTATGCAGAATACCATCTCTGAACACACAACACATCGAACCCTGAAGCAGATGGGCTACAGCAGCAGAAGACCACACCGGGTGCCGCTCCTGTCAGCTAAGAACAGCACACAGAGGCTACAATTCACAGAGGTTCACCAAAATTGGACAATAGAAGATTGGAAAAACATTGCTTGGTCTGTTGAGTCAGAATTTGACATAAAGAACATGAAAGCATGGATCATCCTGCCTTGTCTCAATAATTCAGGTGGTTGTTGGTGGTGTAATGTGTGAGGGATATTTTCTTGGCACACTTTGGGCCCCATATTACCAACTGAGCATTGTTTAAAAGCCACAGCCTACCTGAGTATTGTTGCTGACCATATCCATCCCTTTATGACTACAGTGTACCATCTTCTGATGACTACTTCCAGCAGGATACTGCATCATGTCAAAAAGCTCAAATCATCTCAGACTGGTTTCTTGAACATGACAATGAGTTCACTTTACTCAAATGACCTCCACAGTCACCAGATCTCAATCCAATAGAGCACCTTTGGGATGTGGTGGAACGGGAGATTCACATCATGGATGTGCAGCTGACTTTATCAAATCTGCAGAAACTGTGTGATGCTATCATGTCAATATGGACCAAAATCTCTGAGGAATGTTTCCAACACCTTGTTGAATCTATGCCACGAAGAATTAAGGCAGTTCTGAAGGAAAAGGGGTCCAACCCGGTACTAGCAAGGTGTCCCTAATAAAGTGGCCAGTGAGTGTATATAAAATCTTTATGTAAATAATTGTACATATAGATAGATATTTTAATAAATACAACAGCATTTGTAAGAAATATTTTATTATAAAATTACAATTTTGTATTTATTATTTTGTATAATTTCTATATTTGTAGTTTTTAATTTCTAATTTGTATATTTTATTAATAAATTTTTTTGATGTATAATAGTAAAACTATATTAATAATACTCTACTAATATAACTTAAATTATATATATATATTAAGAAAAAATATAATTTTTATTGTTACATGATTTAAACATAAATATTATTGGTGTTTATTATTATTATATTTGTTTCTTAGAAATATTTTAAATAAAAAAGCTATTATTGTATAAAAAATATGCATGTGTGTGGGATGCACATTGTATGATGTGTGTAAAAGGGATCTTTATTCTTTGTAATTACATCAAACAGGGACAAGATTATTAATCTGTTCCTTTGTTAGTGGCAGTACACACACACACACACACACACACACAGACACACACACACACACAGACACACACACACACACACACACACAGACACACAGACACACACACACACACACACACACACAGACACACACACACACACACACACACACGATAATAAAACTCGGCCGTATTACCAACATCCAGCTCAGTTCCCAAATCAAGAGTGCTTGATCTAATTTTCCTTGATCGAACTCTTAAAAAGTCATTTGGTCTCCTGAGAAAGACTTGAGTGCATCAGACACACAGACTAACTATAACACTCAGTGTCTGATTCTCTCTGACGTGTGCAAGAAGCTTAACGTTATGTGTTAGTTGTCCAAGATTATCAGATGGTTTCAGGATCAATCTCCTCCTAAACCCGTGCAGCATCAGGCAATCATCAGCCAAACGCGTGTTTTGTAATTCAGAGTGAGCTGTTTTATTCTGTATAACCATTTTCAACAGAGGAACAATACACTAAATTGTGTATATTAATCAACAGACGTTATTTTACAAATTCAAATTTACATGTAATGAATAATAATAAGGATTCAAACAAGAATCTCCACAAAAAAATGTCACAGCATCCAATTTTCAGGAATATGTTGATTATTTTGCTCTATCAACAAGTACAGTTGATATGGTGGATGGTTAATTAGTTACAAAATTGTGTGGTGAAAAATGCGATGACAAAAGGCCACGAGCCATGACTATTAACCAGATTAAAGTAAATACAAAAAGAAAGAGAAAGACAGAAAATGAATAGAAATAAAAGCAGAATGACATTCTTGCATGCTCGTTTCTCTGCCGTGCAACTGGAACTGTGTTAAGACCTCTGGTTTATAAGTTAAGGCTTTACAAAAACTACAGTGGAATGGAGATATTTCATTTGAACTCTATAAATCACATTCTTGTATAATGTCTGGAGTGTATTTGGTGTTTAAAAGCAATTATATATCCAATCCAGATTTTAAAATGCTGATAGAAACAGGAGAAATGTCCGTATCAGTCAATATTGATATCCCAAATCAGATGTATTATTGTTTTACCCACTAAATCCAAGGTGTCTGTTTACAATAAACAGACCGAAAAAGATGTAGTTCATATGTAGTTTTTCAGAGCGATTGACGTCTATGAACAGTGAAATGAGGCTGTTTTAAATTGATGTATATTAATATATATCGTCTATATTAATATACAATGCTAAGCACTATATTGCCTGAAAAGGTTTTTTAGCTCATCAACACATCTTTGAAATGGCACAAAATTCTGGAGGATCTCAGACATTCAGCGCTTTGTCTAAACCGAGTGTCTATTAAATTGCTACATGGATGCAGAAGTTTCTAATGTAACGCAGAGACAATCTGGCTTTACTCCCTGTAAAGCAAAAATTCATTTAGTTATTGCTTTTTAAGACAATGAACATTAAAGTCTTCAAAAAGACTGTGGCAGTGCTTTATATGGCCTTCACAACATGAGCATGTTGAGGAGGAATTCATCTTTAAAAAATCCTTTTGTCTAGTGGTAAATAGTGTATTTTCTTCACAAATAGTCCTATTTTTATACTGGACGTACAAATTCTTGGCTATGCAGATGCTGTTTCTTCTCTTTCTGTGCTGGCGTGTAGAAATGTTTTGCTTTTCATTATTTCAGAACGTATGAAAACATTTGTATCAGTATTTATTAATCCTCGTAAGGACGGCACACAGCACATCTCAGTGCAATGTAACAGTATT
Organism: Gymnocypris eckloni scoliostomus; assembly: GCA_027564155.1. Classification (NCBI taxonomy): domain Eukaryota; kingdom Metazoa; phylum Chordata; class Actinopteri; order Cypriniformes; family Cyprinidae; genus Gymnocypris; species Gymnocypris eckloni. The sequence continues at coordinate 22,374,630 of CM050419.1, read as the reverse complement.
CGTTTGATCGTCCGCTGGCTGCTACATGTTTGCTCGACTGCCAGCGAAAACGCTCGATGATCCCGTATCCATCGATTCCATGCAAAACCTCATTAGATGTGGCAAACTGAGCTGCCTTTCATGCGAACGCTACTCTCTAATGCTACAACCTTATCATTGCTACTGAAGATTCTGCATCCCGAAGTCACAAATAATCTCATAATGTAAAGAGTGAACTTTGGCTCACACTAAACTAGCGGTTGCTTATAAGAAAGACATTTAAGATGATAAAGTGCAAAACTAAATTATCTTTCAATAATTAGTAATAGACTCTTAAATGTTGGCCTTGGCGGATAATTTGATCTTTTCTTTTACAGAAGTGGTCATTAGGCCACACTCCTTTTAAAAATAATGGATTTTCACACGTTTCATTTTTTCAATATTTCATTTAAATTTAAATTCATTAATGTTATGTACGTCACTTGTTATAAAATTGTATTATATATGTATATATCATGTCTATTTATATCACTCTGCTCTTTAGATATTGGTTTCAGCCATTAAAAACCTCATATCTGTCGTAGTTAGTATATCATTTACTCACATTCATTTCATAATCACTATGTCACTTCAACATCTTGCATCCATTTTCATTTTTCCCATCCGGTTAGTCGGGAAAACGTTCAATGACATGTCACTGAATATGCCACTGTTTGGGAAAAGATAGTCTTTTTAAACGTGTCTGCTTAGGTTATTGATTCATAAAGCATGTAGTCACCGAATATAGACACTAGCCACAAATAAAGCCACTTGCTGGCAGCATTGGCACTGTTTAGTAATGATAAAGACAAACGGAAGAGACACGAACTCATGAACTACAAACATAGACTCTTTTCAAACTAGACATATATATATCTATTCCTGTTAATTACACAAGAAGATGAATGCAAACCCGCGCTTTTATTACCGATACATTCTTCTCTCTATTGTGTGTCATATTGCACGAACCCATCCGTTGCAGCCCAACACGATGGCTGCACAAACGATTACCTGCTTTCAGTTTCCTCATACAGACCATCACAAGCTAATGTGTTGAGAACTCAAATAAAGCCCAGACGTCTGCATTCTTTGCCTGTCCTGAAGTCTTTTTCTCAGAGGCTGAAAAAGAGCATTCCCTCTGTGGTCAATTCTGGAATATTCCAGAAAGGTCATTTGTTCTGAAGAAATTCTAGAACATTCCAGAGGGTTCCGGTGCTGTAGTCATGCACAACCAGCACTCTTAGGATCGGGGGGCTGTGAGAGCCCTTCCAGAGAAAAATAAATCTAGTGGAGTAGTTAGTCTTATGAGCGTTCGCAGCACGGCCCCACGGTGCTCTCCAGAGAGAGCTGTGAGGAGTGGCGGATCAGCGGCGCCATCGTGGGGTCCACCATAGAGGAGGTGGGGAAAAGCTTGTACCAGCCAATCACCATGTTTGTCAAATCCAGCTCCTCCAATAGGATGCGGGCCACGCCCATGAAGCATTTACGATCCATCCGGCCGTAGTTTCCCCAAACGATGACCTGTTCATGAGAAATGGAAGCATTATGTTATCATAAGGAACAATAAAAAGTACCTTACTATAATATTCTCCATTTTAAATGTGTTTATAACCTTTCATTTCAGAATTATCAATTTTAGTTATTTTTAGTTCCATTTAGTTAAATCCATTATTCTGGGTGAATCTCCGAATATAATTTTAAATATATATATATATATACCTTCTAATTCATAAATGATTAGTTCCATTAATCTAGATGAATTTAATTATATACATTTGATTTATTTTAAATGTATAAAATCCTTCTAATCCATAAATTCAAAATTGTCAATTTTAAATTGATCATAGTTCATAATGATTTTTAGCTAGTTCTAATTCATTAATCTAATTAATCTGAAAAAAGAAATTTAAATCAATATATACCTTGTAAATTCATAAATTCATAATTTTCAATTTACCATAATTCATAATGTTTTTGGTTAATTCCATTAATCTGGGTGAATCACATTATTTGAAACGCATATGTGACCCTGGACCACAAAACCCATTTATACATCATCCTGAAAGCTATGAATAAGCATTTAATTATGTATGGTTTGTTATTATTGGACAATATTTGGCAGAGATACAACTATTTGAAAATCTGGAATCTGAGGGTGCAAATTATTTTTTTTTATAAATAAATCTTGAGACAATCGGCTTTAAATGGAGTTCTTAGCAATGCATATTACTAAGCGAAAATTAAGTTTTGATATATTTAAGGTAGTAAATTTACAAAATACCTTCAAGTAACATGAATCTTTACTTAATATCATAATTATTTTTAAATCATGAAAGTCAAATCTATAATTTTGACCATACAATCTCTTGTTGGCTATTGCTACAAATAAACCTGTACTATTTATGACTGTTTTTATGGTCCAGGGTCACATTTAATCTTTGTAATTAATACATTCCTGATTCAAAATTTTGAATTCATCATAATTCATAATGCTGTTGTTATCCTCATAATTCATAAATTCTAAATTTATAATTTACCGTAATTCAATAATGATTTTTTAATATAATTATTATTTCAGTTTCATTAGTCTGGGCAATCTCATGTTCAGATCAATCCAAAATATAAATAAATTAAATTTGGCAGAAAAACATTATCTCATTTTAGATTAAGGGAGTTTTATGTAGCTTTTTTTCCATGAACATTTTTGAAAAAGCTTCAAATCCAGCACAACAAATTATTTCAAGGTGCATAATTCGTTTACATTTTAAATCATCATTTCTTCTTAATTAAAGTAATAGAAATTCAGTGTTTTTGTATTACAGTTATGAGATTTTCTCTGTTTGTTTTTACAATAATTGACTTGTAAATTCACTTTTTCTCTTTACATCCATCTTGCAGCAAAACTGAATCATTTGAATTTCCAAATATGATGATGAATGTGTGAACATTTTGAAGAATATCTTCGCCTAGATCAATCTGAAACTTCCCTGAGATTCGTTACATAATAATGATGGATGTTTGATGGAGGACGCCGTACATCAGTGAATAAACACATGCAAATGATGCTGTTCCCGCCACTCGATGATGCTGAACATCCTGCAGTCTGTTCTAACCTTTAATGTTTGTTGTGACAGGCTTTCATAAATGTTGTCCTTAGACAAATGTCTAATTCGGAGAGATGTGAAATGTTCCCCTCTATTCCTTCAGCGCTGCTAAAAATAAAGCGTGCACTGCATTACTGTTTCTTTGCCAGTTCTCTCAGCAGTGGAACTAAATGATGGAGGGAATGATCATTCACTGACATCACGTCACCTACAGAGAAATTATACCAAATTGGAAAGGACGTGGGTAAACTTTCCCGTAAATTAGAGCCTATTTTCTTTGTCATTTAAATAACCAACCAGACAGCTGCATCTGAAGTGCTTGACACCTTAATGTTAAATGCATTAAGAAATTCAAGTATTCTAGGGTTAGTTAGTTTGCTGGTTCGATGCAGGTTTATAAGGCAAGCAACACTATTTCTATTGCTCATGCAAGCCCTAATGCCAAATATTTAAGCACTTGGAATGTTTGGCTTGGTGAACAATAAAATGGAAGTCCCTCTGATGCATCCTCTGGTGGAGTTTTGCACAAGTAACCCTCATTTTCTTCACAGAAGGTAAAAATCGAGTTTACCTGTACAACCTTTCCCTGTGGGCTCTCTGAAAAAACAAGGACTTGATTGTAAAGGGGATCTAATGATTTCCGGACGGACTTCGTCTTCTTTTTGGCAATGCAGAGGCTGTTTTCCAGAAGGTAGACTTTAATGTAGGCCGCTGAAAGGGAAGAAGGAAACAAACAAAAATACAATAAATCAAACGGCATCCTTGAAATCCACAAGATATTGAAAACCACTTTGAAGTGCCACTGATTTAGACGTCTCTTTACAATTGTCTCTCTTTTTTCAAAACGCACATGCTTGCTTTTGGATAATGAATGCTCCGATAAGAAGAGGAGAACAATCTAAGAGAAACGATAGTATTTGAGAACCAATCTTTAAACATTTGCAGTCAGTTTTGTCCTCTATGACTATCACCTGGAGGACCCTTGGATCCGGGCTTCATGATGAGTCCTCGAGCCTGAATGATCTCCACCTCCAGCTGTCCGTTCCTCTCCATCAGACCGATCTCAACATCTCCTGCAGACATTAATACACACCTTAACGAGCGCCAAGTCACATTGTCAAGGACTTTCCATCACTTATATATGCATATCTAAAAATATGCATCATTTTGCATATAATCATTTAACACAATAAAATACAAACTGTGTATTTGTAAATGTCAAATCTAACCCTTATTTGCGTAAAAGAAAAGGATAAATTATAGCCTGTTCACTTGTGCTACACGCACGTGTGGTGTAAGTGTACTCACCCATTGAAGTAGTGGCTAGTGTCTGTCTGCCCACAAACTGAGCAGGTCCCATCCCGTCCAGAAAGTCACTAAACTGGGTGTCTGATGCCAAACACATTCCACTGTAGTTCAGACTAAAGGGAAGAAAACAGGGCAGTGTTACTCTGGAAGTATTCATACAATTTATTGAGTGCTGTATGATGTCTGCTGGATGGAACATACAGTGCTGTATTAAACTAACGTTGAGAATGCTTTGTGTACATATACTGTATGTCATTGTTTTGAGTGCGGTGCTTGCGATGGCTTTGAAGCTTGACTTTAGATGAGCATGTATGACGGTGATACCGGCATGGCTCTGTGATGGGACGGGATCGATGGGCGGAAGGCACTTCTCTTTTATGTAATGAGGATAGACAGCTTTAAGCCTGACAGTGAAGCTCAGCTTTGATAGAGTCGAGTGCTCCGCTGGAGCAAAGCCAGCGCACACGCATGCAATCACACTGCTTTCCTGCTCCTTTCGGCAGATTTGAGACGTATGCGGCCAAATATTCATCACTTCAATGTGTTTCCAGGAGATGAGCCGCATGCTCTGTGTCATGTTCACCTCACGAGTCACGACCTCTTGAAATAGGAGGTCTGGCCTTCATCTAATAACACAACAGTGACCGTCCACTTTTTCATCAGCCTTCCGGAATTATTTTTCAGATTCATTTTCTTCAATAAAGAATTCTAAGCCTTAAACTAAACCAACAAGCTCTTAATATTCCTAATTTATTATTTTATAATAAATGATAACATTATATTATATTATAATGAAACTAAACTAGTCATGTACCTGCTTGTCTCACTTACGAAGCGAGGCTCCATTATCAACCTCTTATTTATTTTTGGTAGATCTTCTTAATGAAATTAACTTAATTTTAGCTATAGGTGAAGAATCCCATATTGCTTATCATAGATTTTTCACTTTTTCAGCAAACAGGAGGCAGCCACTTGTGCTCGGATGAGATTAATTAGCTCTAATTTTTGTAACAAGAGATCTATTTTAGATACAGAAACAGATGGTGATGAAAAAAAGTGTATTTTCCATTTGCAAGCAAAAAAAAGGGGAGGGGGGGCAAAGAGGTTAAAGGTGCGTGTTTAAGCAAACGCAACCACCCCAACATAAGGTGTTTTTACATTCAGGGACTATCTGTTTTGACCAACCAACACGTCTTCTTATTATTATATATGTATATATTTTTAAGGTATATTATTTTCAAAAGCTCCTTGACACTCTACATGACCGTCGTTCCCTATTCTCCTTCATTCCTCCTTTCTTCATTCCCGTTCCTGTGTGTTTGTTCTCAATAATCCTCCACACTAATGTGCACGGATTCATAATTAATTTTCTTTCTGCAGTTTGACCTCGATTCTCTCCAGCCATTCCCGGCTCTGTCTCTTTCGCTTGCCGTCTCCGCACAGGTCTATTTTTGAAATGCTTTGGGAGGGTCCAGACAATCCTGATGCCTAATACTCAGACCGGGCATCCCGAGAGATACCGTTTTCATCGCCTCCTCGTTCTTTTGCTCGTTTTTCACTCCATCCTGTCTCTTTGTCCCACATCAATATCTAGTTCATCATTAAGTCTCTCGCCTGGTGTCTCTATCCGCTCGTCTCTCTGTTCTTCAACGAACAGTCATCATTTACTCCCAAGATATCGTTCCAGATCCTTTTGGACACAAACGGAGGATTCGTCCATATAACCACATTAGAATCAGAAAAGTGGTCCATACAACCTATTTCCAAGTCTTTTCAAAATTTTAAGTATGAAAACAAATATTTTACTTGATATGCAAAACTGCATAATATATTAAGATTTGTTTTCAGATAACATATATTTTTTCACATGATTTGAATAACAATGTTGAAAAGAAGCTTGTTTTGAATATACTTATACACTACTGTCCATTATATACACTACGGTCTAATACGTTTATTCAGCATGGGTGCATTAAAATGACCAAAAATTAGAGTAAAGTATATTTGCTATAATAATAAATAAATAAATGCTGTTCTTTTTTTTCATAGTAATCCTGAAAAAAGTATATTAAGCATTCAAAAGTTATTTTGAATTGTAATATTTCATAATTATAATAATAATAATACTGTTTTTATTATATTTTTATCAAATAAATTAAGCCTTGAGATCTGTTGCCCCCAAACAATAGTGTTTACTTGAAAAAGAGACAAATAAAGGCTAATTAAGAAATACAAATAGAAAATATTTAATAGAAAAAAGAAAAATATGCAAATATAAAAAGAAAAGAAAATGCACACACACACACACACACACACACACACACACACACACACACACACACACACACACACACACACACACACACACACGTTATTATTATCATTATTATGATTTACTTTTTTAAACCAAAATTTTTGAAAGCACAATTTGAACTTTTTGAAAGCACAATTTGAACTAAAAAATCATAATGTGTGATACCAATGTTACTGAAACAAAATGACATAATTTCTGCTTTTCCTATTCAGTATTCAGGAGCTGTACTTGAATGATTAAGAGCTGCTGAAAGATGGCAGCCAAGCAAACTGATTTTGAAAACAACTTTCTGACCATCTGTTCATCTCAAAGTTTTATCATATGGCTTCAGAAGACTAAGAATAAGACACAAGTCAGACTACTTTTAAGAGTTTTTTTCTTCATTATTTGGACCAACATTTGACAGCTGTGGTCACAAGCTGCGTGAAGTTTCTTCAAAACCTCTCTGTTTGTGTTCCACAGAAGAAAGATGGTTGGGTTTGGGTTTGAGGGTGCACGAGTAGATGATGACAGAACATTCATTTTTAGACAAACTGCTCCTTTCACCCTCTTCCTCTCGCATGTGACATTTCATCAATCGATCTGACAAACCGGAGTCGTTATTAGTCACTGGCCCCGGCGTGCACTGGCGTCAGCAGTAAACACACACGCATTACTACAAACGTGACAAATACACCTATCACCGCTCCACATATTACACGCCACATTCTTGATGTCACCAGAATAAACATTCGTCTGTGTTATGTGTTAATCATGTCGTCTCAGTGCACTGCTCTCTATTGCTTTATACATCACACTGTCTCCGCGTGTTCTTCTGGCGCTCTGGTATTCATTTCATGCAAACATTTTAAACAGATGCTTGCATGCAAGTACAAGAGTTATTGTTTTCTGGAAAAAGTGAAAGATGTTTATACATCTGAAATAGAGTGCAGACTTATTTTTAATGTGGTGGAGACAGTGTTATTTTAGGAGCAGTGAGATACTCTTATAGTTTTAGCAATATTTGTTCTATTTACTTTTTCATTTTAGGTAAAGTTTTAATCATTTAGTTCAGTGTTTTTGTCTATATGTCTGTATAGTTTTTATTTAAATATATGAGATAGATAATTATTTTATAATTATATAAAAATTACATAATTTTTATTTTATGTTTATCAAGTTAAAGGAAAATGAGAGATGTTGCCTTGGCCACTAACTGAAAGGTTTTTAATATTTTATTTTAATTATATATTTAATTTGATGTGATGATTTGTATTATGGTTTTAATATAGTTAACTATAATAACCCTAAATGAAGAGGATCTGCTGTTCAATTATACTGTATTTATATCTCTCAGATTTGATCCTATGTGAGAATTTATTGAATATCGGTCTCAACATCTTCATTTTCTACAGAGGCCCCAAAAAGTATATGAACACATAAAAATGTATGAATTTCATTGTATATGAAATAGCATTGATTTTAAAGAAGGACAGAAAGTGCCTGGTTTCATGCAAATCATTTCACAAAAAGAAGTGTGTTAGGTTTTAAATAAAATAAATCAGCAGGTATACTGTTTATAATTAAGTATTTGGACACTTTTTGGATGTCAGATGTCAAACCCGTGGGTATTTTTTGATAGGACACCTGTGTGAACTATGAGGGCATTTACTTTTACTCTCATATTTTACTGCATTTCAGTTTATGGCTGTTTAAAAATGCATCAAAAATGAAATTTTATTCCGCACATCCAATATGATTATATTTTTGGTCTATGCACCGTGAGCAGTTCTGCTTTCGGAGTTATAATTAGGACGTTAGATTGCTGCTTTCCTCTTTCTAGGGCATTTTGACAGGTTCATTACATAAATGTCACTAATGTGACCTCTTTCGCACTTCTTGGTCCCCAAATAAAACATTTTTACTGACAATAGTGTGAGCTGTGGAGGTCAGAGATACAGAGATACAGATGTTTGTAAGAGTACCAGAGAAAGTGCATCAGTCTTTAATGTAGATTCATACTATTTGTGTTTTAATGAAGCAAAAGCACCTATAAACTACAGTAAAGATGCTTCTATATCTGTGCAACCGCTCCAGCAAGACGATGCCTGCTGCTTACTGTAGAAAATGTGTTGATCTTTCTAAGATTTGCAGTGTGTTTTGGAGTCACTATGAATTGAATTTAAATAAGGTTTCGTAAGAGACAACTGCAAAAAAATTATGCTCTGTAACATTTTTATATTTTTTACTTTTTAATAATTATTTTTGTACATTTTAAACCCAAATATTTTGAATATATATATAATATTTATAATATAATATATAATATTTTTCATTTAATGTTTAGTCCTAGTTTTTAATGTTTTAATAATGCTCCTTGTAATGCTTTCTAAAGTTTTCATATTTGTAGAGGTTGGTGTTTAAATTGTTTTATAACTTTTTGATAAATCCCAAAGGTAATTTACAAACAATATCTAATGGAAACAGATCAAATAAACACTAGATACTGAATACATATTACATGAACTTTCTGTAGAAGCCAAAAACAAAGCCACTGCATCAAATCAGCCTTGCTCTGAGACTTTCCATCACAGTTGTTTGTCAAAGCCCAGACTGACGGTGAGTGTGTATGTCAAATATGTTTTACTCTGTTATGTATTCATGAGATGCATAAGATGCAATGTAATATGGTAAAATATCCTCAGCAGTGGCAGCCAAAACTCTAATCCCCATGCTCCATAAACTGTGCAGTAATCCCGCTCAATTGGGCTGGATTTGACTCCCATGATGGAAGAGCACCCAACTACATTACGTAAGGTTTATGTTTATGAATTTCGAATGGAGCGCTGGGTATTGGACAAAGAGTTTGAGGGGAAATTTATGCAGAATAGACCGCGGTCGAGCATAACATATCGTTATAATTATGTAACCGAACATATTGTTTTGAAGTGAACTGCGAGCGCATTTCAGATGTTTTTGTCACTAATGAGTGGTTCTTATTTTAATGGTTTTGTCTGAATAATCTTCATGAATATATTTCAAGTGTATATCATCTTGCATCCTCTTTTAAGGTTTCTATTTTAGTTTTTGGCAACTGCAAAGTGTCCCGATACATTTTGAACCAAATATCTATTGTTCATATCATCATGTTTTGTATGAAAAGTGTACTTGTGCAATCTTTCTTTAAAATAAATGCCACTTGCTTTGATATTTATTATCTAATGCAATTACATTCATGCATGTCCAAATAGGTTTGGACCACAGTATGTCTAATGGTAGATAATTCAATAAGAAAATAGTTTGTTCAATGAAAAAGAAAAACTTTATTTAAAATATTGTGCAACTTGGCAGCTAGCTGAAATAAAATAATTGTATTTATATGTATTTATTAAGTTATTATCTGTGAACAAGCATGTTTTTATGGTTTTAGTTTTAGATCATGATAATAACCCTGGTTCAAACAAGCCCAAACCAGTGAATATCTTCTCCATTTATGTATCCAAACTGGTGCAAACTGGAACTAAAGCTAAACAGCTTTTGTCCTCCACAGAGCTAAAATAAGACTACATCACGCACAACTCAAAACCTGTAGCTTTGATGTGACACTCCAGACAGTGTCCAGATCTGAAATGAGTTTACAGTACATCAACACAGAAGGTCTGAAGAGAAGAGAAAAGGTTTATTTCTGAGAAGAGGGGTTTATATTGTTGGTTATGAAACTTATGGGAATACATCAAACACGTTTTATGTATTGCTCGATATAAGATATAAGCTCAATCTCCTGAGAGTTATTGGATGAGCATCCCTGTTTCTAGAGAAATGTAATGCAATAACATGCTATGTATCCCAAACCAGTAACATGGGAATGAGAGTTGTGATTCCTGTATAACAGTGATTCACAACCAAGGGTATATAGTAGATCACACATTTTCATTTTGCTTTGTTAAACTGGTAAAACTGAAACTATGATTTTTAAATAAAAATACCAAGGCTGTGAAAAGATAGAAAAAAATGTTTCTTGTTTTTTGTATCTTTCATAGGAAAGAAAGAGAGAAATCTTTGTCTGGATGAATCTTGGCTGTGAACAGAGGTATATTTCTAAAGCTCTTTTCTCATCTCACCTGCACTTTTCCACGGTATAATGCAACACTCTTTTCTATTTTTATCCCATCAAATGTATCACGCGAGCAAACTGATAACAAACCAAATAACAGATTCTATATTTGTCAGGCTTCTGTTTGAGAAGAAGCAGCCAATATTGATTGATGTACATTTAAAGTGAGTCAGCGTTATGATAATGGTTATCTTTTTCAAAATTAGTGAATGGGTGCCGTTAAAAACATCACAATAATCCACAAGTAATCTACTCCAGTCCAGTCCATCAATGAATTCTCATGATGTGAAAAGCTGTGTGTTTGTACGAAACTTATCAGAATCAGGAGAGAAATATGTTGATGGATTTTTTCCACTAGCGGAAGCATTATTATGGACTCATAAGCCAAAAGTGATGATTGTGTCTGAATGATAGATTAGTTTCTTACAAACACGCAGCTTTTGTCTTCACAAGATGTTAATTAATGGACTGGAGTCGTGTGGATCACTTGTGTATTGTTGTGATGTTTTTATCAGCCGTTTGGCCTCTCATTCTGACGGCACCCATTCACTGTAAAGGATCCATTGATGAGAAAGTGATGTAATGCTAAATTTCTCCAAATATTTTCCAGTGAAGAAACAATCTCATATATATCTTGGATCACCTGAGGATGAGTCATTTTTTGTCATTTTTATTTTATTTTTGGTTGGACCATTCTTTTAAAGAAATGTAGTATTTTGAAAAGTATTTATTCATAATACTCACTTTCCCTCCGAGCCATAGCTGTTCATGCTGTCCTCGATGGACTCGTGGCTCGCCTGCCGGACCGTACGGCTGGGCATCTCTACGGCCAGCCCTGTCTCTGTACTCCTCTGAATGCCCTTTAACCTGCGGCCCTCTGGATCTGAAACAAAGAAAGATCGGGAAGTTCACCAAACCAACATTTCATTCATATGATGGTTCTTCCCTCCTTCAGTTTAATTTTGTGGGAACGTTAACTGTCCAGTTCGTAAAATCTGTGTTTCATGATCACACATGCCTTCATAAGCCACATGATTAAAGATATCATTCATGTCTGTAGCACAAACTGTGTGGGGGGGTTATTGTGGAATGTGTTATTCCTGTATTTCTGTCAAAGGCACTGGAAAACGTTATATCAAATCCTCTCCGTATCAGACCGAATACAAATGTTGTGATAACGTTGCCGCCAGGTAGAGCACTGGTTGTATTAAAAATAAATCCTTTGAAAATATAATCTTCTTGTATAATTCAAGTATGTAGTGGTGCCTTATTGAACTCTGAAGGCTTAGAGAGAACAGATTCACAAAGCCTGGACTTTTCCTAGTAAAGGTGAAGGGGATGAGCCACAGACTGATCGCTTTACTAGCCCATGACCTCATGAATAGATTTCTATTCTAGTTTCAGAGTCATTTCAAAGCTAAGTGTCATCTCATAGTGGTTTTGGTACTCATCGTTTACATGCACTTTATATAAATCGACATAAAACAAAGTTCAAACCAATTATACTTTCTTTCTGAGAGGAAAATCTATATATTTACTACCATTTAATATTTTTGAGACAAGTCTCTATGCTCACCAAGGCTGCACTTATTTGATAAAAAATACAGTAGAAACCAATAATATAATGAAATAATATTGCAGTTTAAATAACTGTTTGAATATATTTTTAATGTAGGTTATTCCTGTGACGCAAAGCTGAAATTTCAGCATCATTACTCCAGTCTTCAGTGTCAAATATGCTGATTTGCTGCTCAAGAAACATTTCTTATTACTATACATTTTTGTGGAAATAGTGATTAAAAAATAAAAATGTGATGAATAGAAAGTTTAAAAAACAGCATTTATTTGAAATATAAATGTTTTATAACATCATAAATGTCTTTTGATCAATTTATTGTGTCCTTGCTGAATCAAAGTAAAAGAATAAAAGATCATATTGACAAACTTTGGAATTATATTATGTTTTGTATTGTTTTTTAAATTAAAACTATTAATATTTTATGTGTTCATTTAAAATCTTCATTGGAGAATTGTATTTTTATTTTTCATTGATCATCAAATTATTTATATTTTAATGACAATGAATATTTTAGTTTCAAATTCATTTTTTTATGTAACAGCAAGTGAGATTAATACACATCATGTCTTTTTTGTCATTTCTGAAATCTGCATGTTATCCACTGAAATGCGTTTGATCCACATGAAAAGCACATGCTCTCTGCAGTGATGGGAAAGCAGCCATTTTCACAGCTTTCTCCTGGCCGTGAAGCACATGACCTAGTTAGGCCATTCCTAAAAATACAGTCCTCTTGTGCTCAGCACATGCTAACTAGTATGTCAGTGTAACCTTCCAAAACAGAACATCATGTTTCAGGAAATGCACTAGAAACGCCAGGGTTGCTATGGGAGACAAGAGCAGTGTGCTTCACTGCATCTCTCTCTTTAGCCTTTTTATGTTCGGCAAACATGCCTGAAAAATTAATTACACCTTTTCACAAAAATAACACAAAACAAAAAAACAGCCAAATGCCAGCAAAACTGGATTTTTCCATGTGCCTTTAGGAGGTCTCCAGAGAGTGGCATGTTCTGATTGGTTGTTGACAAGCTGCTGTGTGCTTTCTTGGGAGTTTTTTGGTGGTTTCAAGTGAGTTATGATCAGTGGTGTAGGCCACGGTAACTTAGGTATTTTTACTACATTACTTTAAGAACATTTATTAGCTACTTATTAAATTATTAGCTAATATTTGTTTTGTCAGAACGAATACAAATGCTGTGATAACGTTAAGTAAAAGGTAGAGCACTGCCTCTAGTGTTCATTTATTTTAGAAACGGCAGTGATATGTACTTATTGGTATGAATTTCGCGTCTTGCTAAAAAGTGCACCCAAGTACATAAATGCCATGAGAGCAGGCATGCTCTGTATTTACCCATTGAAAGTGCACACACACAGCAGTGAACACACACACACACACCGTGAACACACACCCGGAGCAGTAGACAGCCGTTTATGGTGCAGCGCCCGGGGAGCAGTTGTGGTGCCTTGCTCAAGGGCACCTCGCCGTGGAATTTTACCGGAGTAGGCTAATATTTTATTAGGATATCTTTACTTTTACTCAAGTATTTGAAACTTTGTCCACCACTGGTTATGAGTGGTTGCTAGGGATATTTTTTAATTTTTCACTTTAAGTACTCAATTTTGACATGAATTATGTCTTGTGTAAGTGTGATGTTTCTGATGTTTCTGTTCCCTGGACATCTCACTGGTATTTTCTGTTCTGTCAAGTATTGTACAACCACAAGTAGGTCTCATGGACTGGATCCCTTGACAGCAGATAAAGTATCTCATTTTATCAGGATGGCCAACACTCATTAATCAAAGTGACATTCATGAGGCTTTTCTAACAAGCCCGTTTAGATCTCATCTCATCTTGCTTGTGGTTTATGACCCATGCTTGTCACAGCGTCCACATTTATTTCCTATCAATTTGATTACAAGAAAAAAGAGGCTTCTTGAAAAACCTATCATAAGACTTAAGACTACATCTTCAATAAAAGCCTAGAGTGATAAGTGAATTTAAATGAAAATATGTGAATCATTCACTGAATTAATTGGCTCATCCATAAATTCATTTTCCGTCATGTTGTTCTAAACCTATATTATTTGATTTTATTCAACAATAGGATCAATTATTTTCCATCAAGAGCTTTCAAGCTCGAAAACAGACAAAAGATTTGATATTTATGGCCTACCATTACATCCTTTTGGAGCTTAAATCTGTAAAAAAAGGACCAAGAACATTTTCTTTTGTGTTTCAGCAGAAATGAACAACATATTTTTGATTTTTGTGACTCTCTTTAAGAGCACCATGATTTGATGTGTCTCTAATGGACTGTGCACATCTCAGGTTAACATAAAAAGGATGCTCTTGAGTTTGGTGTGATTTAAACATAGCTTGCTGAAGATCATTAGGACAAACATTGATTGTCATCTAAATGAGCATGTCAGTTTCCTGGTTTGCCCATGCAATCGATCATGCCCTTACCTCTCATTACCCCAGCCTGTCTTAATTACCTATTACCTCTTTGATAAATCAGTAGCACTAGAGGCCTATTGATCTACAGTGATGTTGATAGATGCCTGGTTTGAGGCTATAACCTCAGCGTTCCCCAATCAGATGAGAAACCCAACACAGCTTCTGCTTTTGAAGTAAATATCCAGAACTTTCTTTCTTGCCAATGTTCCAACCAAAGCACTGTTCTTATAATTACTTTTACTGTAACTACGTGTTAATGGAAGTGGTTGATTCTCACTAAACCTGTCATGTAAATGTCTTATTTCGTTAAAACATGAGATATATAGATATATTTTTTGGACATCATGATATTTCTTCTATTGAGTTTATTGTAAAACAATAGTTCATTTTGATTTAATTTACCTGTAAAACATTTTAGGTTTGATGCTCACAATTAAAAATAAATTCAGAATTAAAAATAAAACAATCAGGATGAAACTGAAGAGCAGACTTTAAGCTTTAGTTCAAGGAGTTGAGCAAAAATATAACTTAAAATGCTTAGGAATTACAACCATTTTTAGTCCCCATTTTCAGAGGCTCATATGTAATTGGAGAAATAAATATAATCATAAATAACATGTATTTAGTTGAGAATTAGTTAAGTCTGATCTCGTGGACATCAGCAGAGACTGGGTTTCCTTCTTTGTGATGCTTTCTCAGGTCTTTACTGCAGATGACTTCAGATGTTGTTGGTTTGGGGTCTTTCTGTCTTTAGTTTTGTCTGTCAAGTATTGTACAACCACAAGTAGGTCTCATGGACTGGATCCACTTGACAGCAGATAAAGTATCTCATTTTATCAGGATGGCCAACACTCATTAATCAAAGTGACATTCATGAGGCTTTTCTAACAAGCCCGTTTAGATCTCATCTCATCTTGCTTGTGGTTTATGACCCATGAGCTTGCCACAGCGTCCAAATTTATTTCCTATCAATTTGATTACAAGAAAAAGAGGCTTCTTGAAAAACCTATCATAAGACTTAAGACTACATCAATCTGGCCTTGTTTGCAGCTTGTGGTGAAGTCTCTGTATTTGCTCTGGTGAATCTTCTCTTGATTGTAGACTTTGACAGTGACACGTCTGCCTCCTGGAGAGTGTTCTTCTCTTGGCTGGATGTTGTGAAAGGGGTTTTCTTTACCATGCAGAGGATCCTCCAATCATCCATCACTTTTGTCCTCTGTGGACGTCGAAGTCTTTTTATGTTGCAGAGCTCACCAGTGTGGCGTTCTTTTTTCTCAGAATGTACCAAACTGTTGCTTTGGCCGCTCCTAATGTTCCTGCTCTCTCTTTGATGGATTTTCTTTTGTTTTTGAAGCCTAACAATGGTCTGTTTCACTTGCATGGAGAGCTCCTTTGACTGCATGATGTGGGTTCACAGCAACAGCTTCCAAATGTAAATGGCACACTTAAAATCAACTCCAGACCCTTTATCTGCTTAATGAATACCCTCAAAATAACCCTCAGAGTCTGCACTTTAAGCCCATATTATATAACTGCAACTTGAATATGTTTTGGTCAGTAGCTAAAAAGAACTGTTGCCTGTGTCCAAATATATATGAACCTGTATGGAATATGTATATATAATGGTTCAAAATGTAATTTACAAAAATGAATTAAAAAAACTAGAACTTGCAGAAGCAATATGAAAGATCTACATTATGGAAAATGGAGATTACATTGCGATCAATGTATGTGTGTATATATATATATATTATAACCTGGACATTTTTTTATCCTGTAAAGTTAACATTTTGAGGTGTAATGCTCAAATTCAAATCACAATGGAAAATCTTAATCAAACGACAATTAATAAATAGGCTCAATGTTCTTCAAAATACTTATAAATCAAAATAAAATACGTTTTCTTCTAAATATGTTATGTTATTTGTTATTTTATTTTATAACCTGGAGATGTAAGGGTTGCTTTTTGATGCTCAGTCAGTTCCCTGTCAGCTCCACATTTGAATGTGTTAAAATCCTTTTATAAGCCCCAAAACAGAAGTATTTAGCATGTGCTGGTTGTTAGATGAGAGCCCATCTGTTTAATCACAGTGGAGGATCTGATCATACACAGATGTGTCCTTCTCAGCCAAAACTCTTGGCAAATATTTACTCATATAGTGCCCTAATACAGCTCCGATGTTTTGCGTACAGGCTAAATATGAGAAGTGAGCTTCAGGAGTCAGGAGACAGAGAACAGAGATTTGATATGAGCTATAAATGGATGCAAGGGGAAAATGACCTCAGAAGGTCATTTATCAGAGCAAATATATGAGTTATATTAATATACCTGAGATATTTCTGGGATTTTATGAGTTTGATTTTTCATACTGGAGCTTCAGTAGCTGCAGACCAGAGACAAGTCTTTTCACAGCAGATTTTAGATTAAAACATTTGTCTTGTTCCTTATTAATTGAGTTATTTTTTAAATTGATGTTCATATATCTATATTAAAATAATTTATATATTTTCCTTATTTGATTAACAGTGAAGTGTAAATTCATAATGGATCCTCCGCAGTGAATGGGTGCCGTCAGAATGAGAGCCGCAAGTAATTCACACAACTCCAGTTCATCAGTTAACATCTTGTGAAGCAAAACTATTTGTGTTTATAAGAAACAAGTCCATCATTAAGACGTTTTGGCTCTGGCTAAAATACGAGTCACGTAATATTGCCTTCTCCAGTGAAAATGTCATCTTGTCTGAATCAGGAGAGAAACGTGCACCGGTGAAGCACTGTTTACACGCGAAAACAGTTCCAAACAAATATGTTGGTGCATTTTGCTGTGAGAGGACAACAGGAGATTTTCTTTTTCACTGGAGGAAACAGTTTATAGATTATAGACTCACTGCAAAAGCATTGGTTTAAAGTATTAAATGTATTAGTGATGGATTTGTTTCTTACAAACATGCAGCGTTTGGCTTCATAAGACGTTAAGATGATGGATTGATTACTTGTGGATTATTGTGATGTTTTTATCAGCTGTTTGGACTCTCATTCTGACGGCACCCATTCACTGCAGAGGATCGCATTTACATCTTGTTTCGCCTGAAGTTTAATAAATCTTCAGCAAATTACATTTTTTGGGGGGTGAACTATTCCTGTTTTTTAACAAGTTGAAAAAGGTCAAGTTGTGATTTGTTGGGAGTGTTTCGTGGACATATCTAATTCTATTGGAGTTTATTCAATTCAGTTAGATTTATGCTAATCAAGATATTTGTGCATGAGCGTATGGTTCACAATGTGTGGAAACACTGTCCACAATAAAGTTCAGCCACAGACTGCCTCAGAACCTTCCATCTTTATTTATTAAAATATGTAAACGCTTCTGGTGATGTATGAATATCATTAAGAGGTAAGAGTGCATATACCATTCCATCCA
This sequence comes from Gymnocypris eckloni scoliostomus, assembly GCA_027564155.1. NCBI lineage: Eukaryota > Metazoa > Chordata > Actinopteri > Cypriniformes > Cyprinidae > Gymnocypris > Gymnocypris eckloni. Next base: position 22,356,337 of record CM050419.1, on the reverse strand, counting down.
TTACTTAACTGAAACTCTCAGGATAAGTAACTCTTTGCCTGAAATCAGTTTTTTTTCCCTTCGGAGTAATATATTAGTTTAAAACTACTATGCAACCACTCTGCCTTAAATAAGACATAACCTTTCCCAATCAATTACAAACCGTTTTTTCTTTATAATATTGTGCACTGAAAAATAATTTACAAGACCAGAAATGGAAAAGGTCCATTTTGATCTCATGTTCACTACTTATTTTATCAAATTATGTGTTCCTGCGGCTCAGTGGTAGAGCATTGTGTAAGCAGCACAAAAGGTTGTGGGTTCGATTCCCAGAAAACACACATACTGACAAAAATGTATAACCTGAATGCACTGTAAGTCACTTTGGATAAAAGCGTCCGCTAAAAGCATAAATGTAAATTATAAACAGTAAACACATTAATAATGTGAAATATTATTATAGTTTAAAATAATTGTTTTCTATTGTAATTATTTTAAAAGGTCATTTATTCCTGATGCAGCTGAATTTCAGCATCATTACTTCAGTCTTCAGTGTCACATGATCTTCAGAAATCATTCTAATATGTTGATTTCATGCTAAAAAAATCATCCTATTATCAATGTAAAACATATATTTTTTTTGTGGAAACTTTTTCAGGATTCTTTGATAAATAGAAAGTTCAGCATTTATTTGAAATAGAAATCTATTGAAACACAATACATTTCTTTAATGTCACTTCTGATCAACCTAACGTGTCCTTGCCATATAAACTATTAATTTCTTTATAAAAAAAACTTTTGTTTAGAATATAACATTTTAATTGGCTTTTATTAGTATCTGTCGGATGTTTGTTGTAGTTGTTGCACTGCTTTATATTGATGATTTGGCAGAACAATATATAAAACAATCATGAGAATGAAATACTTTAAAATGATATGAGAGTAGAGAGACTCGTATTTCCTGCATGTTTATCACGATACCACTAAGTCACAGCTCTGAATAAATGTCCTTTCAGAACAATGTGTCCATTCAAAATGTGTGCCACCGGACGCTGTTTGAGATACTTCAGTCATAACGTGTAGGCGGCAGTAATTGAGCGAGTGAGTGAAGCATTGTGGGAAACTTCAAACAGTCTCGCTCTGAGTGGCTTATATAAATCAGTTATGAAGACAGACGAACCACGCTGTGATTTACTACACAAGTCAACCGCTACTTAAACTGAGGTGCTCGCTGAACGCTTCTGCCAAGCGGCGCATTAAAAACAAACGCATGTTTGGTTAGGATTTTCAATTATGGTCTTCATTTGTTTCAATGGTTGATTAGCAATATAGAGCACACCTGTTACTTCATTATTCCATCATTATACAGATATAATTGTCATTGTAATATTATATTGTCTCTTCAATTTAACTACATTTCTAAGTGAATAAATTCATTATGAAGTTCAAAGTTATTGGATGTACTCCCTGCTAGGTAATGTGATTATTTTGTTCCACTGATGAAAGATGGTGAATCTCACGAAAAACGGTCAGGAGCTGGATCATATTTCAGCACAAAATTAAAATATTTAAATATATATATTTTCTTACATTATTTGTTTAGAATGATCTGTAAACATTTAACATTTACATTTTGCATAAAGAAGAAAATTAAACCTATAAATTACAGTAACAAGATTTAAATTATATTTATTGTTCAGAATAGTTAAAATGTCAGAAAATAATGTGACAATACACTGCAAAAATATTCAGCATTGTAAGCAAAAAACGATTATTGTATCTTTTACAAGAAAATACTTCAAAACTAAAAAACGTAATTTCAAACTTAAAAATAAAATATATAATTTATGTTTTTATTATATTGTATTTACAATTATATTTAAAAAATAGTTTAGTTATATTTTGCATAACGTTTTACAGTAATATGATTTAATTATATTTATTTTACAGAATAGTTAAAATGTCGAGAAAATACTGTCACAATGTACAATGGAAATGTTAATGCACTGTAAAAAAACATTTTCAAAGTTATAAAAGATTTAAGTTTTACAAGAAAATACTATGTTAGTGTTTCTACTTCGAAATTTCAAACTTAATTTCAAACCTGACATAAATAAAATACAAGTTTTGTTTTATATTTGTATTACATTACACTGTATTTAAAACTACATTTAAAAACATTTGGTTATATTCTGCATAAAGGAAATTAGGCCAAAAATACTGTATTACAGTAATGAAATTCAATTTATATGTATTATTCAGAATAATAGTTACAATTTTAAGAAAATAATGTCACAATACAAAAAAACTTAATACACTTTCTATGACAAAAAGGGGGGAAATATTTCTACACCTTTTGTGTGTGTGGGTGCGTGTTTGTGTGCGTGTGTGTGTGTGTGTGTGTGTGTGTGTGTGTGTCTGTGTCTGTGTCTGTGTGTGTGTACGTACTAGGCTTCATTGTTTCTCATATTTTTGTACTTTTTATTTTGGGGTGAGAGGTGGCCTGGACCTGTTTTTTACTGATTGTTGATGATCAAAATAAAAGTCCAGGACATTATTTTCACTTCCAGACTGTAGTAAAGGACATGACAGCAGGTAAATCTGAGCATTTGTGCACAACCATCTGTTCTTGCTCCCACGCGTCACAGTATCGCTGTGCTTTCCGACTGCATATGCCAACACAAAGGGTGCAGACCAAATGCCCACTACACTACCAGAGGTCACGCTGGGACAGAAAGAGAGATCAATCAGTGCTGCATCTTTCATCTGAGCCACAAGGAACATTTAAAAACACCTTTACATTGCGTTAAAAATCACTATTCTTGGTCAGTATCTTTTTGTCTGCCCTTTTTACGTCCTTAAAATTCAATAAATAAACCTGAAAGTGCATAATTTATTGTGTTTTCAGAGAGTGAAGAGTATGTGCATTTGGTCTGAATTGGCAGATTTATTTGTAGAGCTGATGTAGAAATAACACACTTTACCTTTAAGCATAAACCTTACTAAAACATTTGAATTTTTAACTCAGAAATAGCTAGTAAATTTCACAAACAATTGATGAACGGCAAGTAACACATTGAATTAAACATAACGCTTTGAAAAAAACACTCAAATAATATTTGTTTAAATAAATAAAATTTTTTACGAAATATGTAGAACCTTGTTTCAGATATGTTTGTAATGGCGTCTGATTCTATGCTGAAATGATTTCAGTTTATAACATTTCTAATTGTTTATATAAATATTTGGTAAGATATTACATGAAACCTTTAATGCCTAATGCATTATAAACAAAGCACAATTGTTGTCTAAGTTAAAATGCATTATAATATTTGCAGATTCATCTGAAATTGGTTGTTTGTAGTGTGTTTTAATGCAGTATACTTTCAAAAGGTGTATAAAATAATAGTTAAGTATTGATATAAAAGTAGTTACAAATATTCATGAGATCATAAATTGCATTATAAGGTGTATTACAGGGCATACTTAATGCATTAAATGTAATTTGATATAGAATTATATATAAAGTGTTACTGAACAATTTGAACATGTGTTCAGAATTAGAACAATTGATGTTATATCTTAGAGATGCTTCTACGGGAACAATGAATGATGATTATGATGATGAGTCAGACTATGCATCAGTGTGAAACATCTGATTGGACAGACTGTTATGGCATCATGTGATAGATTTCTCACCCTGGCTGACTTTTTCTCTTTTCCACTTGGGAAAAAACGACAGATTGCTTTCTCACCTGCGCCTGATGACTGAATCGAACAGCACTTGAGCAGCCATCGATTCAGGATCAGTACACAGACACACAGCGGCTCCACCACCGCTCACTTATCACACTGACATTTTAGAAATAATTCAACTTGTGCAATGGAAACAGATATGCAATCTCTACAATCAAAAATGGTTTTGTGACATTTTCAAAAGAACGTAACATTTGATAGAGTGATGCTTCTTCAGATTGTCTTTTATGATATGACTTCATAACCAGACCTATTTGAGTCCCGGTTGAGTCTAGTGATATATTTGCCAAAAAAAAAAAAGGTTTTGGAAAATAAGAAATAATACAAAATTCTGAAGAATCCTATCTTGCCAAACTAACCCCCCTGATGCTAAAGTGTCCAGGTGGTTACTAGTGCTTGGCTGTGGGTTATTGCTTACTGCATGAATACAAAAAAATCTATCACAAGTCTGCAATTCACGGTTCAACGCAAGTCTTTTGCAAAATAGTCAGAAAATAACTGCAATGCTATAACATGTGGTGCAATTTTTAGTTTTGGCTTAAAATGCATAGTGCAAAAGTGCAGTCATTAATTACAGTTAATATAGGCCTACACTTATTTTTTATTATTCCTATATGTCTGTTTTTTTTTGTTTTTTTGGATAATGGTTAAAACGGTTAAATGAAACCATTAAATTTAATGTGAAATAAAAGAGTTAAATTGTAAATTTGTAAACTGTCATTTTCAAAATGCCCATAACATTTTTTTCTGTCATTTAGTTTTTGTTTCATAACAAAGATCTGAATCAAACTCATAGTCAGTTTATCTCTGGTTATGTCTTTGTCTCTAAAGTTGATGCTTTTGTAGAGATTTCCCGAATGAGCCATATTTTGTTCTTTAAACAAGAAATTCAATGAAAAATCAGGGCTGTCATTTGATGAAGTTAAATATGTATTTGTATTAATTGCATGGTATATCATTTAATTGGTTAGATTTTTGCTGTGGGAAAGTTCATTTTTTTTAGCTGTTGTGTCTGATCGATGTGTTGCGATGTCTTTTTCTGCATCATGTATTCATTTAATCAACTTACAATCAAAACTGAAATCAAGACTCTGTGTTGTCTGTTTTTTAACATTTCTAAGTATTATCTTGATAATCACCCAGACATATCTGTCACAAAAAGTATTCAAAAAAATAAATAAAATCAAGACACATTCTCTGAATGTGAAATCTTAATACCTCATTGTAATTTTGTGAATTAACATTTCATATGTCAATATGTTGAGTCCCAATATATCTTAAAATTGTATTAGCCTACTAATTAAGTGCAATGTATTTTGTATATAAAAGAGTGAACGTGTTAAAGGCGAAACAAAGATTCTTCAGAACATTTTTTTTACCCTGATTTTAAAATATAAATATCATCACGCGTCATCCTTCAGCAGCTTTTTAAAACCGAAGTCATAAACACATGCTGATAATCAGTGTCTGCATTAAATCTCATGCTCACACACACACGCATGCACTCACACAGATGCACTGTGGAGACGGATGCTACGAGTATCAATCATCCTGACCTCCTTCTATCTTTTCCTCTGTCCTTGATTCACTACGCTCTTATGCAACACAGAATGTGTGCCTGCCGCCATATGACATCTCACCGATGCCATGCGTGTGTTTGTTTGTGAGTTATTTTGAGCAGCAGCATCAATGCAGGACCTGTCAGTGTAGGAGGGTTAATAAGCCTCGAGACTTCAGAGCGTTCGCTTTTCTTCGGCAGAGATTAGTTCCAGCGCCGGTGGACGGGGAGCCGAGACATGTTGTGCTTTGGGATTTTTAGTACACATTGCATCAAACAGCGCTAACAGCAAACAGGAAATGAAAGATGAAGTCTGAATGCGCCAAGACAAGCGGTGGGAGGCAACATTGGGTCTGATGCGTGTCGCAAGGCTTCGGGCCCTTCGTGTCACCGTGGCTGCATGAGGAGCGAGCGTGTTATATAGGTGTTGAACCCCCTTGTGTGGCTGTTAGATTGAATCTTAATACAGAATGAAGGAGAACGCAGCCTGAACAGAGACTCGGTTGTTAAAGCTTGAGAAGACACTAATCAAAAAGATAAACGTGTCATTTCTCAATTATTTCTGTGATCATAGCACTTCTATTTGTATTTTAACTTGGAAAAGCCCTGAATATAAGTCTGTTTAGCTTTTATTTTGTGTTTTCCTCACCGCAAAACATGATAACCCGCAATTGTTGGATTTTATAGCTATTCCTGACTGATTGAACCCATAAAATGTAATATGTTGGTATAAATTAATGTATTTAGTTTGAGTTGACTTGAATAAAACCAGAAATCTTGAATAGATTTCACTTTTCAGTGTATTAAAACAATACGGCTAAAAATCTTTTTTTGCTTCTGCAGATTTTCTACATCATTTCTTCAAGGCGAGTGAAATTTGACGCCATTTTCTAACCAGATGCATGCAACAAGTTTCCAGTAAGTTTTTCTGACCTCAATGAAAGCGGAAATGCTGTGAAATGACAACACGTAGTCCAGAAACTGTAACCATTTGTCACTTTTTGACTCAATGTGCCTTGTATTGCACTGCATTTAATAGTGGTCTATTATTTGATTAACATTGAAGACAATTACAATAAGATAGAATACTGCAAAATTCTACAATTTAAATACGAGAAAGCCTAGTTTTAATAGAAATGGATAGTTAATTTTCTTTTTAAATTAAACTAAATTAAATATATATATTTATAAATAATAATTCATTTCATTTTACATTTTCACTTTCACTAAGATCAGAAAATATCTGTGTTGTGTTGCGCCTGGTCTCGTGTAGCCAGACCTTCAGACTGACGGCTGAAGGTCTGTGAAGCCATATGACTGACAGGTAAAGCAACCAATCACGTTTCATTTTGTGCTGCGTCATGTTAAGGGGTGTAGAAATGTTGCAACAATAACGGACAGTGAAATGAGTGTTTATTTGATCCTGACAATCGCTCGTTGTCAGTTGTAAACAAGACGGCTTTCTTCTTTCGTGAGGGGGTTTGGTGCCACGGCATTTTTGTTTCCAGGCGGAACGTTAAAGAACGCGACACACATCTCCCAGAAATCCTGTTTAATTAACCAATCCGATGATGACTTTGAAACTCCTGAAGTGTTTCCAAATAAGTGTGCCGTATGCATCAGACGCTTAGCCACTGTTCCGTGGGTGTGACGTCTGAGGCTGAGACTATGTTGCGCCTGATTAGAACATGTGTTAGTCTGGAGAGATCATGTTTGAACAAAGATGAGAACACAGCGGTCTTGTTAGAAAGTGAATTGTAGTCATTAATGACTCATTATTAACAGATTTATTAGCCTGCAGACTGCTGCAGTCACCTGTCTGATAGCTTCAGTTTCGTACATCTGTTTCAGTATAATCCTTTTGAGAAAACATCATGTTTATGTATTGCAATAATCACCTATGCATTTCTAATAAAATAGAAGATCAGTTGCAGGTGACTTGAGATGTGCATATAACACAACCAAAGGGCCTTCACATTCAGCACATCTCTTCTGAAATAGACTGACAAAGACATCATTAACTCCCCTCATTCTTCTGATGAATGGATCCATCCGAAAAGCATTAATATCATGCGGGAGTTCATTTTTTTTCACAAATTAATTTTGCTTCTATATTTGTGGTCAGAAATGTCCCGGGGTTTGAGCAGTGAGTAATGGGTGTTATTACGAAATCACTGGCGAGTTCATTTATTACTGTATTTGTTGAGCATTTTCCCCTTCTTTTGTAGAAAACCTTTTTCTCCATCTACATGTTCATAAACAACAGGTTTAAATGGCTGCAAACTATCCCACATATTATGCCAAATATCAAAACCCAGAAAGCAAACTGTAATTTGCACTATATTACTGTTTTGAGTATTATTTGCTATTAACTCACCAATGCATTTGCAGTCATCTGACAGTCAGCAATAGGTGTTAAACTACAGCACTTGCAATGTGTTCGTTTGTGTTCCAGTAATTAGCATATTCATTAGTGCGATTTGCATTTATTAAATTGATTTATGCAAGTATGTACCAGCATAAAAATAAGATGCGGTGAGCTGATTAGTTAAATGACAGACATATAAGTCTAAAACCAATTGTGTAAGCTATAAATTCAAGCACAACACAGCACCACAGGCCATGCACAGTACAGCGTATAATTTAATGCATGCCCACATTCTTAATTATCAAGAAATATTGTATGATCATGCAAATATTTGCAATATAGACTAAAGAGTAAAGTGAAAATTGGAGATGCATATGAGGAGCAGAGCAAAGCCAGAGAGTGCTATAAGTGTGCATCGTTTTGATTATGAGTGTGTGTTTGTGTGTGATGCACACATGTTTAACAAAGATGATCACCAGCTAGGCACAATCTTTTCCTCTCAATACTAGTCTCTCTCCTGCAGAGAAGTATGTAATCAGCCAAAGGGTAGAGAGAGAGTGTGAGTGTGTGTGTGAGCGTGGGTGGGTGTGGATGTCTCGGATAGACGTGGCTGTGTAAAAGGTTTTTTGGGTGAGTGGACGGGAAAAAAGGAAACGAGGGTGATCAGGAAAGGAAGAGAGCACACAGGGACAGAGAGAGAGATTTATAGCATGCCTAGACTAAAAGCTCTTGGGAAATTATGCAAAATTGCTGCTCAATAACACTCAGCATGTAGCGCACCGAGCAGTCGGAATATTTCTAATGAGCGCTAAATTAACGCCATGATGTCTGCTGATGGATTTGAGACAGATATTAACCTGCAATCTGACGTTGTTTGAAATAAGTCACAGCCGTACCTGGAGAAAATCACAGCTATATTAGCATTTGAGTGTCAGCGCTGTGATTAAATGCCTTCATTAATAAAAACGCCTGTCTGATTAGAATGCCGGCTGCAGGAACTGTTTTGTGTGCGCATATGCAAGTATTCATGATAAAGATCAATTGTTTTACCATTTCAGATTGCAGATACGGATTTCAAGTGAGCAAACGCACCATTTTCTTTATTGCATATCAAAATGAACAGTATGTCATGGCTTTACATCCAAACCACGCACGTGGCACCCAAGAGTTGGGGGCTTGCAAAAAACCCAAGACTGGGAAAGGAACTGTGCATCATTTTGCACCAATTAAATGCTGCAATAATTCCCTGGAGTAACCTGGAGTGTCTTGCTTAAAGAGATCTATCTAAAATGGCAATTTCCGTCATAATTTACTCAACTTCATGAAACTGTCATTTGTCAATACAATGAAAGTCAATGAGTAGAGCGGGTTCTATTGGCTTTGATTTTGTAAAGAAAAAGAGTTGCAACATTCTTAGAAAATAGCTTATTTTAAGTCATACAGGTTTGAAATGACATAAGGGTGAGGAAATTATGACGGCATTTGCATTTTTGGGTCAACGATCAAATCTCATGGCAATTCGCAACTATTTTCTATTTTGGCAAATTTGTGGCAAATTTGTATGTTTTCATAAGATCTGCCTACACCCCACTTATGTTTAGGGATGGACATTCATGCTTACTTTTTTCCTAAAAACTGTTGCCGCATCTCTTTTCAAAGCCGGCGCCCTCTGCAGGTCACACTTATCGTCCATATGTCATTAATGCTGCCTCATTTCGGAAAAGTAACCATTACATTCCAAAGTAAGAAAGAAATTACAATAATTCAGGCCTCACAATAAATAACAGTTAAATGACACATCCTTAATCTTTGTATGTGGCTGACAGGCAACCTCTTGCACAAATTGCACAAATTGATCCAAAAATGCCATTGTTAAGTTTTCGAACTATCCATTTGAGGACACATTGGGGATAAACTCACATGTCTTGTGGGATTCGAACCCATAACCTTCCAGCCCAGATCTTGACCCATAAAGCCACATCTCAAATCTCAACCCTAAGCATTACTTCTACTCTAACTTCCAGGTGTCACAGTTTGTCAGCAAACCCACATCCTCAGACACACATATACGTCCACTCACCGCCATCGTCCTCATCGAAGGAGTTCATGCAGGGGAAGTATATGGCCAGGGCCTCAAAGGACGCGGACAAGCTGATGCGACTCTGCGAGCGCTCCATGTAAAGGCCCGGCGTAGGTGCCGGGTCCACCGGCTTGGGCAGGCGTGCCTGGGCATTCTTCACGCGGAGCACGGCACGCGGCGTGTTGGCTAACTTACACCGGCCCCTTCGCCAGCCCAGTACAAGATAGAAAACCAAACGGCAAAGCACCCTGTGGACCTGGTTTGGCTTCAAGAATCCTGTCCAGATGTGATGTCCAGAGTTTTTGGTGTCTCTCAAGTCCTTATTTTGTTTTGTTTCTGTCCAGGTCTTGAGGACAGAGAATTAGGATGGATGGAGTCTCATCGCAAAGGCTGATGTCTCAGAGCTGTGCTGGATCTGCTTCAGAGAACATGATCTGTTGCATTTCCCTGTCTAGCTGAACCCTCATCGGGCTGTGCAGTGGATGGATGGATAGTGTATACTGCTGTCTGTGTGTGTGAGAGAGAGAAGAGGAGAAATGGAGAGAGAGAAGGAGAGATGGGATTGTAGAGACAGACGGAGAGAGAGAGAGAGAGAGAGAGACGGGGAGAAAAGGTGCTTACTATTCTAGCAGTCTGAGGCTGATTCACTTCATTCAGCGCTGAGCTCTTTGTGGAGACAAAAAGTGGGAGGAGACACCGAGAGCTGTTGCTGGGATTCAGGATACTGGCCAATCACAGGCTGGATGTCAGGATATGGGCATGGCCACCGTCTACAGGCACAATAGCTGTGAATATCTTTCATCCTTCACAGACATCGACCGTCTCGCTCTCTCTCCGCTAACACGGTGAAGTGGGAATCTTGAAACATTGGGAAGCTGATAGATTTCAGACAAGGTTTGATTGCAGTGTGTTTTTATATATAAAATAACTTGAAGTACTAAACTGATATAAAATAAATTAAAGACAAATACAAGTAATAAAACTAATAAATATAATAAAAGTGCATAAAATAAATCAAACTACAATTAAAATGAAAACTGAAAATGTAAAAATAGATCCTTAGTATCTTTGATATAAGAATACCGTCTGGAAGTCACCAGGTTTACCAGTTTTATGTTTTTTCAAACTGAAAAATTATAGAATGATAGAAACAGCATCAACAAACAGGACTATTGCCTTTGATTCGGACATTGTATTTTGTGAATTCAAGTACAAGTAAATAGCAACAAAATGACAGTAAAACATTTCTTGGTGAATAATCTCTGATGATTGGCAATTTAAACGTTCCCATTGACAGCACCTGTGGGCTTCAGCTGTATTTAAGCCACAATATTTATTTTAGAAGCGGAATAAAAGAATGACACTGCTAGCTGAGAGCAGTCATCTTCTGTTAAAGACGCATTTTATCTTCTGTGTGTGTGTGTGTGTGTGTGTGTGTGTGTGTGTGTGTGTGTGTGTGTGTGTGTGTGTGTGTGTGTGTGTGTGTGTGTGTGTGTCTGAGAGGGCTGAAAATGTCACCTGTGCCACCTCAATGAACAATCACAACTCTACTGCAAATAACAAACGCAGGAGCATCACTCATAGTTATGAACGCCTCAGAACTGATGCTGACAATCTCGCTCTCTCTCAAAGTGCACCCTGTCAGGTTTTGTATAGATTTAGTCTTTGTATATTGTTCAACCTCAGTAGGTTTACCAGAGTTCATCAGATTGTATGCTAACCCACACTTTGGTTGTATGCACGTTTTTTGAAGGATTAACTAGATTTGACATTTTCAGAAGGAATACTAATGCACGTTGCTATGTGGTTGTTGCCAAGTTGCTATGTAAAAACTGATAACTGCTATGTAATATGTATTTTCAAGTACATACAGTATATACTAAATATAAATACCAGAGTATTATCATCTGATACCATCAAGGTATCACAGTACTGTTTTATAAGAGGAAATCACTGATAATCAAAAAAAGTTTTAAAAAGCCATTAGCTTTGAATGTGTACCACAGTATTCTTGGAAGTATCTTGGAGCATTGTTTTTATTGTTAGCTAAAATAAAAACAAATACTATTTTTTTTTCATTTATTAAAATAAAGTTCACATAAAATCAATTATAAGTATTAAAAGACAAATTTGATATGTTGTATAGTTAAAATAGTTATGTTGTAAGTTGTTAGTTAAAATGACTAACACTGAAATGAAAAATAAATTAGAGCTGAAAATAAATATTTAAATGATCTGTGATAAAATAAATGTAAGTTTAAGTGCTAAAATAAAAAATAAAAATAATAATTTTTACAAAACTTTACAATTAATCGGAAAACTGAACATTTAAAATAAATCTAATTAAAAACATTAATAAACAGTAAAATAGTACATATAACATTGCCTTCGAGTACCATGGTACTTCCATTTGATACCATCATTTATTGCATGGGTTATAAATATGTGTGTGTGTGTGTGTGTGTGTGTGTGTGTGGTGTAAACATTTAAGTTGTCTGTTAGGATGTGAATTGTGATTAGGTAGGATATAGTATTTATAACAGCTAAACAATAAAAGTGTCTATTTAATGTGTGTGTGTGTGTGTGTGTGTGTGTGTGTGTGTGTGTGTGTGTGTGTGTGTGTGTGTGTGTGTGTGTGTGTGTGTGTGTGTGTGTGTGTGTGTGTGTGTGTGTGTGTGTGTGTGACGTGTGTATTAGAGTTGTCTTGTTCACTGCATTAGCCAATGGCAGTTGTGCTGTTCTTGTTCGCTGCTTCACTGACCTTTACCATGTTGTTCCATCTACCAGCTGGACCCTGGGGAAGGGGCCGTCTCACGGTGATGACATCTTAAGTGTGAGACACCAATGAAACCTGACAAGATACTGAGAGTAAAAAGTGAACACAAGTTTGTGTGTGAAAGAGAGTCAAATTAGGGCAGGATTTTTTTTCTTCCTTCCAGAAACAACATGTACTTGCAACAGTTGACACCCCTTCTGTTCAAACCCATGGCAGAAACCAATTATCATGCTGTAAATATTCCAAAAGAGGATAAGCTCATTGTAATGTGTTTCTGTGATGACCAGAAACCCACTTGCACTATTATATGACTATTATATGGCATATCAGTAGTTCATCAAACCCTTCAAATGTAGCCCTTGTCCTCATTTGATTTTTATTTAGACTAACGCTACATAACTATGTTAAATGAGGCTATTCTAAATAATACACAAAAACTGTACCTTGAAAGATAATCGTAAACGTAAATTGAAAGTTTTTGATACAGATTCTTTTAAAAACCCAAGATCGACATACTAGTGAAGAAAGCTCCAACAGCTGCTCGAGGCTTCAAACTCTTTATGAATCTTTAGTCTTGAGTCAAGATTCACTTCGTAGCGCGCGAGACGAGTCACGTGATTTCAAGTCATTTATTTTGTTGCATGATTTCAGATTTGTAAAAAACCTACATATAGTAAAGATTACATTAATTTTAGCATGTTTATTTATATTTTAGATTATTATACCTTCAGTCTCGCTATTTAATGAACACATTTGAAACTGTTTCGCGGTGTTCTCGTTGCATTTTCACGTCAGCATGTGTAAACAATAGGCGCGTTCGACTTTAAGCGGCGCTGCGCAGAATGGGCAGTATATGACATCAAAGTACCGCGATAGCGATAAGAGAGCAGATGGATCCTATGCTTTTGAATGGCTCTCGCGGTACTTTGATGCCATACACTGACCATTATGTGCAGCGCCGCTTAAAGTCGAACGCGCCTAACGTTTTACGCGCTTCTAAACAACGAGTAAATAATTTCGACGAGCTATTCGTTAGATTGATTCGACTTTGATTCACTCTTTCGAACCGGCTAGATTTCAACGAATCACTTGAAAAATTCACGACCTCAGGCAATTACCGTTTGAATCAGTCTGATGAACCCGTAAGATTAATAGATTTGTCATTTCTTCTAGCGATGGAATTTAACGTCTAATAAATATGCAGACGGTTGGAATGTAGTGGTGGGCAGAGCGAGGCTTCATGAAACACTGAAGCAGTCGAAGCAAATGTGTGTCGAGGCCATAGACATATATACGTATGTCTATGTGTCGAGGCTTCGAAACATTTCGACACCCGTTTCTACGGTGAGACCTAGTGGTCATTTTCAAGTATTGCTCTGAAACAGCGTCGACTAAGAAACAGTTAAGTGAATTGATGAATTATAACCTATGTTGTGTTAGACGACCCACTAAGTGATTTGGGGGAGTGGCTAGTGTGCTCGACTGGACTGCTGTCTCATTGGGTTGGAATCTAGGGTGAAACAGTCATATTCACAAAATTATAATAAACAATTAAAATGTGTGTTCTTATTGTTCTGTTCTTGTAAAGTGTTGAAACATTGGTCTGTACGGTGGCCGAGAGAGCTCAACGCATTGCAAATAGAAAAAAAACAACTGCAAATTAAGAAAACACTTTCGTCAATTTGACAACGCACACGCTGCAAATGCTCACAATACAACCAAAAAAAGAAACGCTTTTCCTTTTATTGAAAGTCATTAAAACACTATCGTAGAATTTGTATTATGCAATTTGAGCAAATGGGAATGCAAAAAATATATTTGTGGAACGCTATCATTCACTGCTCTTCAAGTTAACCCAACTATGACGACTTCCGCTGCTGAGAAGGTGTTCTGTCGATTTGTCCTACCCTGTCAGATTTTGCTACCTCCCATTAAAACAGTGGGTAGTACAATTCGACAACGAAAAATGCTGCATGTTATATTATGTTTTATTAATGTGTACACCTACCACAACCTTAAACCTGCCCTTACAGTAATGCACATACAGTAATTACGTGTTATATTCGCGGTTGTGGATAGAAGGGATACATCTAGTACCGGAAACCAACAATAAATATTTTTTTTCTACCTGTTAGATTGTTTTATTAACGTCTACACCTACCACAACCCTAAACCTACCCTTACAGTAATGCAGATACATTAAATATTGTAGTTCACCGTTAGAAAAATGATACAATGTTGATGCGCGCATGCGCAGTAAGCCGAGGTAGGAAAATGTGACGGGTGATAAAATGTCAAAAAAGGTCCATTGAAATGTTTATTATATAATCTAAAGAGTAGGCTACAGAAAACCGATTTCGAATTTGTTTTGATTTGACTTCAAAGTAGCTGCCTCTGAAGGTGATTTTTATTACTATTATAATATGTTTCACTCAGAATCAGAAACATGTTTTATCCTGGACAGTAATATAGTTTAAGAACAAATGATTGTTGTTTGATGCGATGATAGCCTATTTTCCTGTTCTTCAGCTGATGCCTGCCTGCTGCACAATCCAAGTGGAAGCAACGGCTTTTACTGCAAGGAGAGCACATACTTTGGGATTGGAGACATAACAGCAGGTGACAACTGCAGGTTTAGTTTTTCACTTCAGTGGCTTCCTGTACAAACACATCCTCTGCTATTATCCTGTCTGTAAAAACAGAAATGTATATCAGAAACAGAACTTTTACCCTTTTTATCTCAAAAGTGAATCAGTGAATAATATGTAACCAGAGAGATGTTTGAACGTGTAACTGCCTGAGATACAGACATGTACACACACACACACACACACACACACACACACACACACACAGGTGTTGAGGATGTGTTGCTCCACGTTCATGAGCTACATTGAAATTCTGGGTTGCATGATGGAAGGACGAGAGGGCCACACTTTCAGCTTTTAGTGTACATTTGTGAAGGCTCAGAACGCATTGTTTGATGCCATTAAAGCAACAGTTCACCGAAAAAACAAAATTTGTACTCACCCTCATGTCTCTCCAAACCTGATGCACTTATTTTTCAGTGGAACAGAAAGGAAAATATTCATGCAGCTCCTTGCAATGCTTTTAAGGTAGAGCTCAGACCATTTGTTCTTGGAAGAATGTAATGAGAAATATTTGAATTCATATTGAGACTTTTATGGAAGCTTATTTCAGCCACAAAATAAAATATAAAAAAGGTAACTGGGAATTTTTATCCCACAATTCAGACTTTTTTTCTCACAATAGTGTTTATATCTCAAAATTCATAGATGTTTCTCACAGTTCTGAGCTCAAATCTGAATTGTGAGATATAAATTCAGAATTGCAAGATACAAATGCAAGATTATGAAATATAAATTGAGATTTATGAGATATAAACTCAATTTCAAAATATAAATGGAGAATAGCGAGATCGAATTTCAAAATTGGGAGACATGAACAAATAGCAAAATATAAACTCTGATTTGTGAGAAAAAAAGGGTTTTAAATTATGAGTTGATTTGCAATTGTTATCTAGCCATAAACGGAAATAAGTTTCCATATTGATTGCAGACTTTTGTATCTTGGTAAACTTGAGACCATTGTTGAGAAATCTTGTTGAGACACATTTTAGATTACTCTTATTTTTTTTGAGGAAAATCTGAAAATCAGGTCATATACAGAAACTTTGACCCACATTCAACCTCATTGCTGCCTATGGAGAAACAACTGAGATATGAAAGAGATCTCATTTTCAATAGTTCTTCTCATTTTTTATTAACATGCTGTCTTATTCTGAAAGAAACTTGTAAAAGTGGAGCTCAAGTGACATGCAGGTCAAGCTGATGTGGGCCAGGAAACACTTTTAGATTTGCAGACTCATTTTCATCCACCAGCATCTCTGTTCAGAGCGGCGGCCAGCGGTTTGCCAAAGCTTTTCATGCTTTAATTACTTAATAGTGCTTCAATAAAGGTAATTACAGAAAATATATGGTTATTTGATTAAAAAAAAGAGGCCCTCGCTGTTAAAAGTACCACACACACACAAACCCAAGTGATGGTTCTTGTTGTATTGAAGCTTTGCTTGATCACATCATTTTACCAACCAAGCAAAAGCGCTCAGTCTATCACAGTATTGCAAAATCCACTTACCGGATTTACGAAGAGCCTTGTCCACAAGCCAATCCCTCTTTTAATATCAACATAGTGCTACACTTTTATCTCTCTCTCTCTCTCTCTCTCTCTTGTTTTCCTAATATATGATAACTTCCCCTTACTTAAGCCCTTCGTTTTGGCATTTAACTTCAATTGAAGCATGTTTGTTAATGTCATTTGGGTCGCCTCAAAATTTCGGATTTACAAATGCACAAAACCTGCTGAGGTAAGATTAATTCCACAGATTTATGTTATTCCCTGCATGGCGAGGCGAGCCTGCTTTTGGCGTCTTAAAGGGGTAGTTCACCCAAAAATGACATTTTTGTTGTCATTTATTCTCCCATACAACATAGAATCATTCTCATATTTGTAAGCCAAACTTGCATTAGTCATGTCTGTCTAAGAAAAGACTTTGATGAACTGAAACTGTTGATTTGATAGAGATAAACCCACCATCACGACCATGGCTGACTGATGCCTGTAAACATGAAACAGACGGGCGCTGAAGTGGATGCAAGAGGCCAACCTCGATAGACCGTCTCAGGCTGTGTGGCATTTAGAGCCATTTAGTTCAATGAGTCACGGGTCATTTCAGGTGTTTAATATATATGCACTCGACAGGAGGTGGAATGTCACAGATCTTCTCATTCAAGATGCTAAACTGAACCAGTCTCTGATTCGTGGTTTCAAAATTCTCTACATTTACAGCTATTCTTAGTCAGTCTGCCTACTGAGCATATGGCAGCTCCAGGTCTTGTTATATTAGAAAAGTTTCCAAATGCCAAGATATTTTTCTGCCGGCCCTAAAATCCAAATCCAACCAAATCTGAAACATTTTGACAGCTTCCATTTAAATTGCCTGCTCTTTTGTAAATGAACTGTCATTAAAATAAAAATCCTCTTTGTGCTGTCAGCGTCCCAATGTCTCAACAGATAAAACCCTCTTAAGCTATCAGTTATTTGTCTATGCCACAGACTGCTAAATAACAATTAGAATAAATAAATAAAGATTAAAAAATAAGATTATTGTGTTCACAGGAGATATTTTATTTTTATTTGTTTCATCTCAAGGTATTTACTTAAATTGCTGACTTTTTGGTTAATACGCAAGGCAACTTTTTTTACCTTTATTGTGGATAAAAAATAAAAATATAAATTGTGTACTGGAAACTACTGGTGTTGTTATTGTTAACAAACTAAAACTATTACAAATATTTGTATTATTTAAAATAAAGCTGAGAATATATAAATATTAGATAAAAAACATTCAACATAAATTAGAAATGTTGAAATGTCTAAGTAAAATAATGCTATAACTAAAATTAATCACTAAAAAGGACTGTTTTTTATTTAAATACATTTAATATATATATATATATATATTAGTGCTGTCAATTGCATCCAAAATAAACATTTTTGTTTACGTAACGTGTGTGTGTATTACATCATATATTTATGATAAATACACACACATGCATGTATATATTTCAGAAAAATAGGTTATGTTTATATATTAAAGATATCTATTTATAATATACATTCTATGAATATAAATATAGACATGCAAATACATGTAAATATTATCAAAATATATACTGTATGTGTGTGTATTTATGTATACATAATAAATAAACACAGAACACACACATATTATGCAAACAAAAACTTTTATTTTGTATGCGATTAAACGCGATTAATCATTTGATAGCACTAATATATATATATATATATATATATATATAATACAAATAAAATAAAAATCTGTTTCAATAAATACAGATGGTTCATTATATATGAAAGTGACGACTGGGCACAAAAAAACATTAAAAAAAGGTTTTTACATTAAAAAATTGCTAATTAGTTTCAATAAAAAACTGATTGTTCTTTCTGTTTAGTTATTCTATTTAGATTTCTATCAAATCCTTTCCTCTTCTTCCTGATATTTTCCAAATGCTTATGTAATAGCTTTTTGTTTCGACCCGCATCATTTCAGTTATTGAAACAGAGTAATCCGCAATCCTGTCGGCTTCACCCTGATTTTTTACGGTAATTCTCTAATCTTGTTATGTTGATGGCTGTGTGAGTTGAGCAACATGCACAGATGTAATCTCGCCCATTTACTCCTGCTGTCTGTTATTGTGCTGTTTCCAAGGGTACTGATGGCCTGAATGCTGGGCATCTCATAAAAAGCTTTGCAGAGCCACACACTGATTCACTTGGTGTAGATTTGAAGCAGCTCCTGCTCTAAAAACGGTCCCACTTTTAGGACACTACCTTTGGTTGGCACACGAGAGAGTCCCCTTCGTGTCGGCCTATTTAAACACACCATACTGAACTCAAGACTGGTTACACAACACATCTGGAAGTTAGTCAGAGAGTGTGTTTATATGTGCAACAAAACTGATAACTGCACAGCCATGCATCTAGAAAAAAAATCTGCTCATTTGCAAAAAAGGATTAATATTGCATAATTTGAGTTCAAATATGTCAATAAAAACGTTCTATCTTGTACAGTTTTTCACAAAATGATAACATTTAAGAAATTGTATTTACAGTATGCATCAGCTCTAATGCACTTAATAATAACAAAAGCAGTCAAATATCAAACGTTTAGGTTTTTATGACAAAACTATTTTTTCAAAATGTATAATTTAACTTACAATCTGCAAAAAGAGTGAAAATATGTTCAAATATTGCATTTGATGTCAAATAACTTTCACACAAGATTTTACATTTAAAAACTTTTCCCAAAAAATGGAAAATGTCAGAAAATGTAATTTTCTGTCACTGTTTGGATGTAATAAAACATCTGGTTCATGTTTGCATTTTCTTCCATCACTGGCCATAATAACTTTAACCTTTAAATCAGGATTAGGCATAAAATAATGTCTTCAGAATCATTCATCCATGTAAACATGGACTGTGACTTGAACAAATAGCCTTGAATCTTGTCTTTGTGTCAGTTTGTCTGGTGATTAAGGGATTAAAACAAGACTTTGTCACCTTACGAATACTCTTCAAAAGCAAAAATGCTATGAAGTGCATCATAGTTTATTAGTTTTTGAGAAAGTGTGACATGCGTGAGCTTTCACTTTTGCAATCAGCACCACAAAATTAGTAAGAAACAAGTATTGGATATAATTCAGCTGCTGTCAAACATCACATGATTGTAAAGCCAGACCATGCATACAGCATTGAACCTAATTTACTTTCATTGTATGGACAAAAAGAAGACTTTGCATCCACACAAAAAAACTAAGTCATAGGTTTATAACGACATAAGAGTGATAAAATATTACAGAAGTTTCATTTTTAGGAGTGTCAGTGTGCAGCTGTAATGTGAGTGGATCTGTGCAGAAATGTTCTGAAGTGTTCTGCCACAATGCTGAGCAAAATCAGTCTTTATCAAGCTTTAATGTGAGTTGCTCCAAAATAGGCTCAGACCACCTGTGTGTGTTTACATGTGCAATCAGTGCGCCTCTCGCTGAGATCCATCACGCCGCAGGACAGCAGCAGCTACTCACTTCCTGTGGATAACACTTTTGTGAAGCCAGGTGAAAAAATAACTCCGCTCTCGTGTTGCGCTTGAACTTTGGATCTGTATATTTAGATTCAAGACTCAGAATTAAAGTTGGACCCAAGAAAGTACTAAAAGAAAACATTTGTTTTGTTGAATTTCAGTGCTTTCATGAATTCAAAATAGCATACTATAACCATTTATTCTATATCTTATGTCAGAAATAGAGTTATAAGCATAATATGTTAAAAATTAGATAGCCTATTGCTTACCTCATATTGCAGAGTATACACTAAATATTCTTGATCATTTAAAAAAAGATTATGTAAAACAGAATGCAGTTTGCAACATAGCATTATGTAAAAAAATATATTTTTAACTATTGGTCCAATCCTGTGTAAAATGTCTAAACATTTGTGCTTCTAATCAAGTAAAAAGTAAAGAAAGAGATTTAAAAACATTTTTTAGATATTATTATAGATATATTAAGTCATGTGCATCGTCTGATAGGATAAATTATTTCATGCAGTTTGCATGTTATAAACTGCACATTGTAGTAATATAGAAAATAGACACAAATTTGCTTAATGAGTATATATACAAATACAGGATTTGCAGTGTTATTGTTAACTAAATCATAAAAGCAAAACTTAAATGGAAATGAGAAAAGGGCTAAAATTACTAAAACAAAATAGTAAAATAAAACAAATTCAAGTTTTATAGAAATGTTACAATAATTAAAAAATACAATCTTAAAATAATAATACAAATTACAAAAGAACAAAACAAAATTACTAAAACTAAAGCTAATTCAAAAAAGTAATATAGAAATAATTTTAAAATAACAGAGAAGGAGTGAAAGTACGCTGAAAACCTTTGTGGCCTCATAGCACAATGCCCACAAATACAGAGACAATGCGTCTAGCCTTGTAGTAATTCATTAATAAGAGGTTGAGGATGGATAAACATAATCATTGTTTTTTAATCTGTTTCCCCTCCGTCTCTGTCATTACCTTCAACATTTACAGAGGTCCTCACCCTGCGATCAGGTAGTGTGTGTGTGTGTGTGTGTGTGTGTGTGTGTGTGTGTGTTTCTTGTCATCAAATAGAGCAAAGTAATTAAATAGGGACCCAGGAGACACTATTCTCCAGCAGAACAAAATGAGGATGTCTCTGCCGAAGTGTCCTTGTGACCAGTGATAGACTGGCCATCTGTAGCACCGGGAGTTTTCCCGGTGGGCCGCTGTACAATGTGGGCTGGCCCATTGCGTAAATATATATAAATAATGAATTATAGTAAGTGTATGTAGACTATATTCCTCCATCGGCCTGGAAATATTACACTTGATATATTGGTTTTCTATGAAAAATATTTTACAATTTAATTTATTTCTGTGATCAAAGCTGAATTTTTAGCATCACATTGCTAGTCTTCAGTGTCACATGTTCCTTCAGAAATCATTCTAATATGCCTAATTATTATCAATAATTATTTGTGACCAATTAACCTATTACTAATGGTTTTCATTATTATCAATACTGAAAACTGTTTTCACTTAATATTTTTTGTGGAAAATGTGATACTTCAGCTTTTTCATGATTATTTAATGAATACAAATTTAAAGAACAGCATTTATTTGAAATATAATTAATTTGTAATAAGCATAAATAACTTTACTCTCTCTTAAATAAATTTAATGCAACCTTGTTGAATAAAAGTGTATGTTTTTAATATAACCCTAAATAGTAATGTATCACATCTTCCATAAAAATATGAAGCAGCACAACTGTTTTCAACACTGATAATAATCATAAATGTTTCTTGAGCAGAAAATCGGCATATTAGAATGATTTCTAAAGGACCAACAGAAAGGCACCGTAAAAAACAGCCCACGTTCTGCACTACATTCCAAGTCTTTTAAGCAGAGCATTGTGGACTGATATTATATTTAACGTTAGTGATATTAAACTGTCCCTCTAAAAAAGATGTGTAAAAATGTTTCTAAATTATTTACTATCTGTCATATAAACCAGAAAAGACTAATTATAATGTAAACATTAATGTTAATGGTAATAAGTTCAATAATATTCAATAAATAGATAGCATTTGTATTTCTGAATTGTGTTATATATTAGCTGGTGTGGTGTGTTGTGGACCGGGTGTGGTGGGCCGCTCTGTGCCAGAAAGTCCAGGGCCGTTTTTTAGCCCCAGTCCGCCCCTGCTTGTGTCATCTTAGGTGGAACGGTGGAAGGAAGCGAGCGGCTGAATCTGGATGTTGAGCACTTGCTGATGTTGTGGGATTTGGGAGAGGAGCTAACATAAATCATTCGGCTGTAATTTGCACTTACTCTAACTGTCTACAGTAAAGGTCGCGCACTCTTTCTCTGTCTCGCTCTCTGAGTAAGGAGAGGAAACTGCTTTCATTAGTTGCTGTCTGAGGTGCAGATGTTGCAGTCTGCTCTCATTTGACATTGGTTTGTCTTTGAGAGCCGCTTTCATCAGCTCCGTCTTTACCTTCACATCTCATGGAAGCTCTTCAGCCCCAAGCTGCTCTTTCTTGATTTTTATAACAAAAGTTGTTTTCTGTCTTTTGTTTTTTTTATTCTTCCTGTTCTTGTGTTCCACAAATCTCACATATCTATATATCTATCTATCTGTCTGTCTGTCTGTCTGTTATATCCATCCATCCATCATACCAATCCATCCATAAATCCGTAAGTCAGTCTGTTCATCCATCCTACTGTAACTGGCAGTTTAACTTCTTTAGCCCGATTCAAAGAGTTATTCTGCAACAAAACTATCTGACTTCAGAAGAAAAACTGATCATAGAGGAAGACCGTTTACACTACAATGCCTGCTTTAGCGTCAGAATGTCAGTGTATTGGCTTTGAGATGTGAGTGACATTCTGGCAGATTTCAGAGGAGTGCGCAAACAAGCTTGTGTATGTGTAAGAAGCGTTTGTATATGTGTACTTTAGTATGATGTAATTTATTTCTGTGATTAAAGCTGAATTTTCAGCATCACATTGCTACAGTATTCAGTGTCACATGTTCCTTCAGAAATCATTCTAATATGCTGTTTTACTGCCTAATTATTATCAATAATTATTTGTGACCAATTAACCTTATTATACAGTATTATGACTTTGTTTTGGTTTAGAAGAAGAAAGCAGTAAAAAAATGTATTAACATGAGCTTTGTGCAGCTATGTCTGCAGATAATATGGGTTCCCTGTTTGTTTGGACGTACAGGAAATCTGTCTTCACCAAACCGCATTTACAATAATGACCGAATTGGAACAGCTGGTTTGCACGCACACAAAATGCATATTACTCACAGACACAGCACAATCCTGCATCAGACTGACCTAGAAAACTGGAAAGCCACCATCATCCTCTGCTGCCTCTACAAAGAGTTCACAGGAATGGAGCTGCCACCTGCCCTTGACATAAGCAAAGCACATTATGATCATAGAGCTCCATTAGTTCTGTCACTCCACCCTGATATACAGTCATGGACAAAAATATCAGCACCTTTGATAAATATGATCAAAGAAGGCTGTGAAAATTAATCTGCATTGTTAATTCTTTTGATCTTTTGAATGTATTTTGAAAATGATTGATTTTTATTTTATTAAGTAAAGATAATGTTCTATGAAGATATTTAGTAAATTTTCTACTGTAAATATATCAAAACTTAATTTTTGATTAGTAAAATGCATTGCTAAGAACTTAATTTGAACAACTTTAAAGGTGATTTTCTGAATATTTAGATTTTTTTGCACCCTCAGATTCCAGATTTTCAAATAGTTGTATCTCGACCAAATATTGTCTGATCATAACAAACCATACATCAATGGAAATCTTATTTAAAATACCCTTATGACTGGTTTTGTGGTCCAGGGTCACATATTTTTCATGTTGACTTTTTTCATATTGTATATTGTAATATTTGGATTTCTAAGTTCTCTTAAAATGATTTATTTGAGTTTTTAGTGTTTATTAATTATAACAGAACTGTAATTTATCATTTATTGACCAATAATTTTAATAGAGGTTCATTCCTAATATTTGTAATGCTGTACAATATACTATTTTAATGCCTAAATTCACTTAGAATAATACCCCCCTCACACACACACACACACACACACACACACACACACAGAGAGAGAGAGAGAGAGAGAGAGCATAAGTTGTTATTGAAAATGATGACATTTCAGTGATATGATGTTGCAGTGTCAGAGAAAAGAAAGAGAGGAATTGAGGAAGATGCTTTGCAGTACAGGCTTTCACCTGAGTGGTATTCACAGCAGATGCTATATGTCCCACAAACACCTGCTAAGGCCACCCTCTCTTGTTCCCGTGGTAACCTCATTTGTTGGTGCCTGCTCACCTACTGGGTCGGTTTGAGCACATCCAAGGACAGCGATGCATGCAGGCTGTCTCTGTTTACCAGCGACAACCAGAGAGAAGCAAATAACACAGCCAGCTGTTTCCCACCGCGGGCCCACTACCTGCTGTAGTGTGAATTCATTTCACCAGGACATGCTGAGTCAGAAAGCAATTTACAGATGACAACCCACCAATATATATCTCTGGCAGGGCTGCGGGGCAGGCGTGTCTTATGGGATAAGCATTGACGATTTAGATCAAAGATGGATATGTGTAAATAAATTCTCCATATTGCCTTTAGGGGCTGCTGAATATTTCATTTTCTATCTGATCTATTATTCTTTGCACTTCGAATCAAAATTATGGTTTTGATGACAAATGATATGATGCTGTACTATCCTACGTATGTTTAATGATTAATGTAGATTTATAGTCTAAATGCTTTAGTTGTCAACTAAAACGTTCCAGCATTTATTGATGACATGTGGCGAGTACTAGATTAAATAAGGAGAAAACTACAAAATAGAAAATTGTAATGCAAGGGAAAAAATCATTTACAGAACTGCATAACAAATGATCATTAATGTGTTTGTTGAAACAATGTTTAAAGGTATAGTACACCTATTTTGAATAATGTTGGTAACTGAACAGTTTTGGTTCCCATTGACTTCTATAATCAGGACAAAGATGCACAAACTTGTTTGGCTACAAACTTTCCCCAAAATGTCTTCTTTTGTGAAAAACACAAACTCATACAGGTTTGGAATGACATGAGGTTGAGTATTTGATGGCAGAAATGTCTCTTTTCAGTGAACTATCCCTTTAAATTCCTGTTTAAATGGGTAAACAATCGTTTTGATAGTTTTTTATTAGGAATAACATGCACCAATACATTCTACACAATTAGACCAAGAACTTGTATTCAGGAAGAAAATAGGGTTCATTTTTAAATTCACATTGCATATTATTTATGTAATATGATTTTTATAACTGACATATGCAAGTGTATTACTGATGACATGCAGTGAGTTCCGATTGAACTACAAAACAAACTACTAATGCAACAACAACAAAAATATAATAATAAATTACACAACTGCATAAATTAAATGTTGGAAAATCAAACAGTTTTGGTTCCTAAACACTGTTTAATACTTCTTCTCTTGTGTTTGTGAGGTTTAGAACAATATTTATTTGAGTAAATGATGACAGAATTTTTATTTTATTTATATTTTTGGGTGAACTGTCCCTTTAAAAGCCTGTTTTGATAAGAAGGTATGTTTTATTCTTGTAATTATTGTAATAACGTGCACCAATGAATTCTAAACAAAAATACCTGCATTGCATTCAGAAATAAAATAGGTTAATTTTGAGTTCATGTTGCGTATTTTTAAGTAATCTGTTTCTTATATCTGAAATGTGCAAGTGTATAGACTTATTATGTGATGACTTGTGCAGAAACTCTCTGTTCCTCGCTTCATTTGCCAACCACAAGTTCTTGGCACTCGTTTTAAGAGTGCCATCGGTTTCCTCCAGTACACATCAACCTAGATTGCTGAAAATGGAGCAGCCTGCTGCCTGTTAATATAGAAATTGGGGCTCCGAGGACGATGCCGTGTCTTTCATATCCGATATCTTCAGCTAATCATTAAAACATGGAGGATGAAGGACAGGCTAAGTGTGTCAAGCATCGGTTCACATCCTGAGACAACAGTGTTAAACAGAGCGGCAGTATATGCTAGACCTGGACTGAAGCTGAAGTACAGTCACATTACATAACCGAAGTCAATCAAATGGCTAGACTGTAGAGGAGATGCAGTTAGAAAGCAATAATGATTTTATTAGTGCTTAGGAGATTTTGTAATATTCCTTTTAACTTATTGATCAACTTTAATAGTTTTAAGTCAGTTCATCCATTTTGAATTTCTTGCTCACCTTTTTTGCAAAAAGAAAATCCTGGAGTGCAACTGATGCAACATTTCAAATAAATAAATACAAGCATGAATATGCACTTTTTTCAAAATGCACTGTATATAATTTTTTATTTGCATGAAATAGCTACCATAATATGTTTCCAGATATTTGGGAAACATGCGGTTATTCTGCTTTGAAATATACGTTCTGTGTTGCAATGTCTGTTTTTGTTTTGGCCTGTGTGACTCCGCCCACCTCCAATTTGCCCAATAGGATTTTAACACCCTGGGTGGCCAGTTGGTGGAAAACACTGCGGTATTGCAGCCATGGAAGCCAGCATACGAACTGGGTCAGAGATCAAGGTTCAAGGTTCTTTATTATTTGTCACATACACAATCATACAGGGTATAATCAGTAGTGAAATGTAGGTCGGGACAGGTCCGCTCAATGGAAAGTGCAAAAAAATAAAAAATAATAATAATAAAATAGAAAATAAAAATAACATAAGCAATAAAACAATGAAACATAACACAAGAGAATATATATATATATAAATATAGGTGAGAATGAAAAAGGGAACAAATAATAAAATAAAAAGTGTAGGATGTGCAATGAGATAAAATGTGCAATACAGTATACTGTGGATAATCAATATTAATAAAAAAATCGCAGATTCAACCGACCTAAAAAGCCTGTGAATCCATGTAAAAGGCTCTATACGCTCTAAAACTCATCTCATCAACTCATCAACTTACCAGCGTAAGGCTCATCACCTTCCATTGTCAATTGCACTTGTTCCACTTGCGTCTCCTCAATCTGGCAACCCGAATCTGAGAAGTAGGGAGTAAAATTTGCTGTTTTTCATTCTTTTGTGAAGTAATAATTACATTGCAGCATTGGTTGCAGCTGCAGGTGTAAAATATAATGAGAAGTGCTCAGAAAAACAAAATAATAAAAATATCTGGAAACATCTGCCAAAAAATTGCATATGCTTTGACTGAAAGTCATTAATCACATAGAAATGCACTTACAACCACTCAGAATGCAGTAACACCCTGGCAACCACCTAGCAACCACCCAGAACACTCAAGCAACTGCAGAGCAACATACTGACAATCACAGAGTGAGTTTGCATTAGCAGGCACCATTCATCTTTCCTTCAGAAAATGTACTAATCTAGTGTCTCATTCATGTTTCATGCTGAGATGATATATGCCACTCTGCTCTGCTGTGCCTTGCTCCTTCCTTTCAATTGTTTGGCTGTCAGTAATGTGTTAATTTCTATCCAGGGAAAGATTATATACTAAAAATGGCATGCTAGCTATATCATGTGTTAGTATAGTTCAGTCCTTTCTCTCCATGCATAGTAAAGAATCTCCAGCTCTCTCCATTATGTAGCTGAACAATCGATGTGTGCTATTGTCCAAGACTATTATGTTCGCTCTCCAACAGGAAAGGCATGCAGTGTGTCTTGTGAGGCAGTGCATTTCGTGAATACATATTTAACAGCCCTGTATTTCAACCAAGAGGACTGAAGTGAAAAGGTTCTGAGGTTTAAATCACCAGTATCTTCCACAATACATCATAACTGAGTTTTTACGTTTACTAAGGAAAATGCAAGTGACTGTGCAAAAGCCACTGCCCCAATGTTAGGGTAAAAATCTCACAATTATTCACAAGTAATCCATATCACTCCAGTCCATCAGTTAACATCTTGTAAAGGGAAAATCTGCGTGTTTGTAGGAAAACAAATCCATCATTTAGGTGTTTTAATTTCTGATAAAAAACATGTCTATAATCCGTAATAATGCTTCTTCCAGTAAAAAGGTTCGAGACGAATGGATCACTTCAGATCCATTTGTTTATACCTGTTTTCACTTGTAAACCGTGCTTGATCTGTGCATATTTCTCTCCTTCTTCTCAAGACATTAACTGATGGACTGGAGCAGTGTGGATTATTGTGGATTGTTGTGATGTTTTTTTCAGATGTTTAGACTCTCATTCTGACGGCACCCATTCACTGCAGAGGATCCATTGTTGAGCAAGTGATATAATGCTAAATTTCTTCAAATCTGAAAAACGATCTCATCTATATCCTGGATGGCCTGATGTGAGTAGATTTTCAGCAAATGTTCATTTTTGGGTAAACTATTCTTTTAAAACTAGAGTTAGGGGTTTGTTTTTGTCAGTAGTATTATTAACTAAAACTATTAAAAATCATTTTAGGTCATTGACATAAAAAGCTTAAATATCGTATAAATATTAGATTTAACTTATATTTTGGCTTAAATTTAAAGGGTTAAAAAATGAAAATTATAAATGTTGTCAAAGTGCTAAAATTTAAATAAATAAATATATTTTAAAAAATGTATTGAAAACTGAAAATATAAAATAAAAGCTAGTTCAAACTTTCATAAATATTCTATTAGTATATAACTAATACTATAATAACACTGGTTCATGTCCCTAACCCTAAAGTATAAATATAAGTATTACTGATGCTTGCCTTAGTCATATAGCTTTTGTGCAAAGCTTTCATTCTCATTACATCATTATAACCATAACCCTACCTAAGTTTTGAATCAGTTACAAAATTGACTATTATTACTTATGTATAAGGCCCTAAATGATTTAGCCCCTGCTTACCTAACTAATCTACTATCACGCTACAATCAACCCGCTCCCTAAGGAGCAAAACTCTGGACTCTTGGTACCTAGGATCGCAAAGTCCACTAAAGGAGATAGAACTTTTTCATATTTGCTTCCCAAACTCTGGAATAGTCTTCCTGATAATGTTCGGGGTTCAGACACACTCTCTCTGATCTAGATTAAAGACACATCTCTTTAGACAAGCATTCGTATAGTGCATCTCACAATCTTGCACTGCAGTTATATCTGATCAAACACACATTATTATGCTTTAGCTTGGGTTGAACAGATAATATTTGCTTGGATGGAACAACAGCTACACTAATTATGTCTCTATTAACATCCCATAATTACACAAGCTTCAGTCTGGATCCAACCCTTAAATGATCTGAGATGACCGAACACCTGAGAAGAGATGATGACAACCCCTCAAAGAAAGCCAACCCTCAGACAATATACAGAATTAACCACATTTTACCATAAGTTAAATATATTGAGATTCTACATTATATAAATCTATTGTAAAGCTGCTTTGTGATTGTATTATAAAAAGCGCTATACAAATATCTTGAATTGAATTAACAAGAACAACAACACATACAGCGGCGTATACTGTATGTCTGTGATTTATGAATAGCATCAACACATGCTTCTTAACAAATAAATCTGCTTGAACATGCCTTAAGCAGGTCTGCACAGATTTCCCTGGAGACTTGCAGCTATAGATATTATTCTCAAGTCCCTTCAGACTCGTCACTGTTCGGCAGCCTCTTTTGTGCTGGAGTATTTTAGAAGGTTTATTTTAAAACATTTCCATCAGGCACCCAAAAGAACAGTTTCCCCCCTCATTTATCTAATTTATATCTAGATTTGTCCATTAAATAGTTCACTAATTTTAGACATTAGGCTTCAGATGTGTATGTGAAAGATAAGCTTAGACTATTAAGGAGCGTTCGTAATAATAATGAACATGTTCTGATTTTGAATGCTGTCTTTTTCAGTCATCTGGGTTGCTGTCCAAAAATAACCCAGCCTCATTTTGAGTCATAAATGATATAGCATCGCTGAAGAGCTTTGAATTGGTTTATGAAACATACTCACTCATTGTGGTATCTGTTTAAATTAAATTAAAACTGTGAGAAATATACAAAATGCTGTGAGAAATTAAAACAAATTATTCATGCACCAAATTTGGTTGCTCTACTTTGTTATACAAGCGGATGATTGAGTAGAATGAGGTAATTTCTCGTATGCATGAAACTACAAAACAGACATTAAATGCCAAAATGCATCAAGGAAGGTGTACCTGAGTGCTCAGGATTCACCTCTGTGTGACCTGGCTTGAAAGGTTAAAGGTCATCATAATAATTCAATTCTAAATTAATGAATTAGACAGGCTACTTAATTGATCACCTGATAGAAACATTGATTATTTTTGCTGCAGATCATCAGAAAATCATTGGTATTGATACGCCATGCCTTTAAGTCAAGGACTTATATTGTCATGTGCTTTATAATAAAAGAGCTGAGTATAAGAGCATTAAAACTCTGACACCAAAGACAGAAAAGCTTTTTATGTGAGAAGGTGGATGTGCAAAAATAAAAAATTTGTGGCACGATGCATGTAGAAACATCACCTTCAAAAGATATGTGTGTGCTTATTTTGATTGTATTAAACAGAGACTTTGTCTATCTGACATATTTTTCTTTTAAAGCTCTAGTAGTATAAAAGGAGCATGATACATGGGAACCTACAAACTGATGGAAGGATGTTAAACATCAGGACGTTCATCATCAGACTTGATTGTAATGCATGATGCCTACATGAATGCAAAGTTGCAATGCTATGCATTTTTGTTTAACAAATGAAAACCTGGTCATCGCTGTGACTTGACGTCATACCATTTATAAAATGGCCTAGATTCTAACAAATGTAATTTGCCTTTGAGCAACCCAATGAGAGTTCACCTGCATGGAGCAACCTCTGCTTTTCAGGGGCAAGCTGCTGTTGGAGTAGACTGTGAACTTAGCAATGCTCCCGTGTTGGTTCAACCGCCAGTTTTTATCATGTCTGTGTCATACAAGCCAATGTCAAATGTAGCATGAACTAAAGCAACCTGCAGACTGACCTGTTAGTTTGAGATGCTGTAACTGTAGAGATCTACACTGCACCCTACCGGTGACTTCTGTGTATCACACGCGCCTGCAGGCTTGGTCTGGGTTAGAAACCTGGTTTATATGGGTTGTCTTGTATCTTTAGCTCTTTATGAATTAATTTGATTCATTATGATGTGTTAACATTATACATCAACAAATGCATAAGACTTAATCTTCATGGAGAAATAATTATAGAGCATTTGCTGATGTTGTTCTACTGTTGATGTCGAATGAGCGTATAGTAAAAAGAATACATATTTACGATTCTGCACTATTTCTTGGTCACTAATCAAATAAGCAATTTAATGATGCTGATTATGACACTTTTCCCTTCAAAGCACGACAGGCCTTCTCTCTATTGAACATTAGCAGATGTGACCCTGGCTGTGAAATAAAGTCTTTCTTTCTCTTTTTTGTCTTTTGTTTTGTGATTTACTGTTTTCTACATAAAATCATCCGAAGGTAAAGAACATTCTGTGAAAATGTAACCGTGATGTCTTTAATATCGACTGAGTAAGGCCTTCAAAGTGAAATAAATGGTTGAAATCAAACTTTGAAGCTCTTTTATCTCATAATTAGATAGATCCTTTAGGCTGGGTTTCACAGAGAGGGCCACACATTTATTATTAGATTTTATAAACCCTCTCTTTTTTAATGGAATGAAATGACATACCTTCATTGTCACTGTAACAGCTACATCAACAAAATGAAAAGGATAAATCTTACTTAACAAATAATTCAAGAGAATTTGATGATGTTTTAAGTGTTTGCATATGCAAAACTTTTCTTTTTTACTATCAATAAAGTAAAATAAATAAAAGTTATGACGTGAAATTAGGAATATTTATTTATTTCGACACAATTTTCACTTTTTAATTCTAATTAATGAGTCAAACTTGCTTTCTTATGTTTTATCTGATTTTTTATGCAGTGACTTTCTTAATGTTTTTATGTACTCTTTCTGACATGTCATTTTCTATGTGTCCAAAACGATAGCTACAACACAAATCAAAAATCCACTATTAATATGAGCAAAAACTGAAATAAAAGATGGAAACGAGTGTTTCATTGATCATTACAAATACTGCGCGTGCTTCAGAATGCGGCTGCGGAGGGATGAATCATGCGCGCGATTAGACAGTCTGAGCTCGAGTAAACATCGTCTTCTGTTGTTGCCGTTTTTATTAATCTCGCAAGCTTCCATTTCGAATTCGACAAGCTGTCGAGCGCCTCCTGGCAACGGTTGCTATGGTGACTAACTACGTCACGCACGACATTGGTTACCATGGTCCTTGTGACGTGTGGGACCGTGTAAAAGGTGTAGGAAACCCCGGACAGCGGTTACCATGGATACTGGCCGGGGGGGAGGGGTGGTGTTTAGAGGAAGCGGAAGTGTCAGCGCTAGCGGAAGTGGTACTGCCCTGAACACCCCGAGCAGCGAAACGGAGGACAGCTTGATACTCCCATCGTTAACAGACACAAATCAGGACTCGAAATATATTTAAATGTAAGTTACGTTGTCCGTTAAGGCAGCTCGGTTGATCTTATGAATGTTACAGGTACATTTTGCTGTATTGTTTCTCGTGGAAGCCCCCCCCTCAATGATGTCAATGGCGGAAGGTGTCTATTGTGGTTTGGGGCTGGGTACGTTACAAGGACTTAGGCCGAGGCGGGCGATGAATAACGATTTCTTTCCGATTACGTATTTCTAATTTATATTAGAAGCGCACAGTTCCCGCACTTTCATTATGTAAGAGCGCAATCAAAGTAGTGTCGCGCCGCACAACCCTCATCCGACCGGGAGCAATGACCAGCGCTCCCGCGTCTATTCAACGCCTGGCCGTCGTGAAAGCTAACCAGTAAATAGTATTACACACAAGAGGAGTAAACCGAGTGCTTACGAACTGCAGTTAGTAACGTTAACGGTTAAATTAAATTTGGCGCGATTAATCCGCGCGTCCGATTAAATTCCACAAGGGAATGTGAGTGAGAGGGCGTTGCATTCGCGGCTAACGCTGCTAGCTTGAGCGAAGAGCCTCGAATATGCTGCAGTGCAGTATTAGCGAGCTAAGGCACTTTGAACGACTCAGATTTATTGTTTTAGTATTTCTAAATGCGTTCGAGTTAATTTATTTATATCATTTAGTGGGTTGGGATCGTTTCATTTGCGAAACAATCGCCTCAAAGGATGGCGGACTTGTCGTTAGGACGCGTCGTGAGGGCCTATGTAAATAAATCTAGTTCGACACCAGATTATGTCATCGTCTATGCGTTTCAACTAGTGCTCCAGCCTTCCTCGGTCACATTAGGCAACCGATTAGCAAGCTCATACATGTGTTGGTCTCCGGGAGCTGGAAGGGCTGTGTTTACTCGCCTGACACCGTTACCTGTGGTTCGGGTTCAGGCGGATACATCAACGCCCTGGGCGTTGGCACTTACACACGTATTGATATCTGACAGGGTTGAAATTCCCACTGTGGCCTGCGAGAATCCCGATTCCATGTCGGATTCCGTGACCTTGCACAAAGGTAGACGGAACAATTGGATACATGTAATATTAAGCAGCAGCCAGAGACCTGGGGTTATATGTGATTTAGAATCGGTGATCTAGTGGGTTTGGTTTAGAGTTTAACCTGTTATTATAATAGGCAGAAGTGGATAAGCAGTAGTGTGTTTTAGAAATAATGATTTTGACCTGCTTTTTAATTGGGTTATATATTTCAGAAATGCTGAAACCACTGGGTCAGTGCAGTATGAGCTAAAAATACAACCTGATTATTTGTCATTTGGTGTAAAGAACAATTGTTTGACACTAAATGTAAAATCAAAGTGTTACGGTGGTCATATATTTATTGATCTAAACTAGTCTTTTAGGTTAACCACTGATTATGCCAATAACTATTGTTAAACCTAGTTAATTATGCATAAAAACATGGTAATTTTTGTAAATAATAATAAACAACAAGGCAAAATAAAACTATTGTCCTATTTACTGCTTATTTTTCTCAGAAATGGTTAATGGCAAGGTAAATAAATGTTATGATGTGCATATATTTCTTATTGGACAAAAAAGTATTTTAGATTAAGCACTTATATCATTTTCTATACATAAACCGGGTATCATTATTTATAAACCATTATATGGCAAAATACCCCCCCCCCCCCAAACTTAATTTTTGTTTAAAGTGTTTATATAATTTTTTTCATAAGTTTTACCTTTTTTTTAAGAAATGTGATTCGCTTTCTTAAACCAGAACATGTATTTAACCGCATTATACCAAAGTTTAAGTTTGGTGAATTTGAGTTATAGCAAAAAGATGGTTGATCGGCAGAGAATCTTAATTTAATTGAGTTCAAGAAAAACATTATTTTGCATTGTTTTGGGGTCTGAAGTAATTTTACTTGCTTGAAGACTAGTGTGAATGCTGTTTTAGTGTGCAAAACTGCCTAATTACAAAGCCATCGATCAATGAATCAGTCTTCAGGAAGCTCTGTTTGAGTCAATGGTTTCAGGCAATCCTCTTGTATTGTCATAACATCAGTGAGTGTTATAACCTCAAATGGGACTTTACTGATGTCTTTGACTCTGATACGATGAATGCATTGAGACAGTCACTGAATGACTGCCGCTTCATAGCTGTGTCTTTGCATTGGTCCTCTTACGCAGTGGTGGGCGCTATAGCGGTATGAACGTGACTACCGGTATTATGCTGTGCCATGATATGGATTTTGCTATACCTTGGATACCGTTACATATTCATGTCTGCTAAATGACTAAATAAATATTCATGGATTCATTGGATGGACAGAGAAAGATTTTTTTTTTTACTGCTTCATCAGAGAGAGAGATATGTTGCGCTTGATCGGATATAAATCAGAACCGGATAGTTTTTGCTTTGTAATATTACCAAGTCTGTAAACGGCCGTTAACACAGGTCAGAGACGCAGAACACGGACACAAAGAGAGAAAATACTGTAGCAGGTAGCGCAAGATCACGGTCACAATGCTCGAAATATAGGAGGACAAATATAAATAATGAATTGGGGGTAGGGGGTTAATAAGAATGAGGATCTGAATGTAACTCTCTTCAGAAAACTTTAGTTCAGTGTTTCTCAACTTGTGTGGTTTTGACCCAAAAGTGGGTCGTGAGACCGTTCTGAGTGAGTCGTGGAGTGTATACAGCCAAAGGAATGACATCAATAACAAAAAACGTCAATTTTAAATGTGTTTCTGCTGCGAGACTTTTATTTTAAAAGACGTCAAAGGCTTCTGACATAGTGTAAAATATCGTGATATGAATTTGAGCTCATATCGCCTACTCTTACGTAATCATTCATGGGTTGCCTTCAGTATGACTTAAATCTTCATAAGTCCCAAATTTAATAATAGTATCTGGTGCAGGTCAAAATAAGCACCAACTTGAAAGTTGACCTCTTTACAACAAAAGGAGGTCAGCCAAGCTCACTAAGCGACTCTATAAACTTGGCTTAATTTTATTGTGTGTACAGAGTCACTATAGTAAAAGGAAAATTATCTCCCCAACATGCATTTTGTACCTTTTGTCTCCTACTTTTGTAGTTGCATCATGGACAAGAGTGACCTAGTGCAGAAGGCAAAGCTCGCTGAGCAGGCCGAGCGCTACGATGACATGGCTGCTTCCATGAAGGCCGTTACGGAGGGCGGTGTTGAGCTCTCAAACGAAGAGCGCAACCTGCTCTCCGTGGCTTACAAGAACGTGGTGGGCGCCCGCCGCTCGTCCTGGCGCGTGATCTCCAGCATCGAGCAGAAAACGGAGGGCAACGAGAAGAAACAGCAGATGGCCCGTGAATACCGTGAGAAGATCGAGACTGAGCTTCAGGATATCTGCAACGACGTGCTGGTGAGAGACGTGACGTGTGAAGAAAACATGTGACCGTTATAGAAGTTCAGAGTTACAGCTCAATTAAAAACGTATCAATATTATTCTGATGTCTGTAATGCAATATTAGATGCTAGTTTCAAAATCTGTGGCATTTTAAGCCGTTAAAGTATCACATGAATTTAAAGGGCTCTTTTTTAACTTCTAAATTCCAAAAATGTGCAATATATATTTGTTTATTATAATACTGTTTTGTCAAAATCATTGTTTAAAGCTTTATATGAGATGATGCACAGCATTGCTATCAACCATTTAATGTTTTCACTACATAGGCAGCAAGGCAGGCCACTATATGTTTAGCAAAATTAATCAATTTTTCTTTGTAACATGAAACTGCTCGTATGAAAAATGCAATTAGGATGGATCCAAAAATGCACACTTTACCTTTCAGAAAATAGTTTTTCTTCTTTCTGATGGTCAGTACTTTTCATTTATTCATGTAATATTAATGTTCATAGCTTAATGTCAGTCTCTCTGTTCTCTCAGGGTCTGCTGGAGAAGTACCTCATTGCTAACGCTAGTCAGGCAGAGAGCAAAGTCTTCTACCTGAAAATGAAAGGAGACTACTTCAGATACCTGTCCGAGGTGGCATCCGGAGAATCAAAGAAAAGTGAGCTCATTTTCTTTATAAAGCAAGAAGGATGTTGCCTAAATATTAATCTGTTAAATCTATGTATTAGGGTGAAGATGGATTAATAGAAAATGATAGTAACTGATAAGGCTGAGTTTAACGTCCAGTCCTAAGAGTGAATAGTTAGATGCTAGCCAAAGCATCGAGACATTCAGGCTGTGATGTGATGGTCATGAATTAGATTTTGTTTCCTCTCAAATTACAGCCACAGTGGACAACTCTCAGCAGGCTTACCAGGATGCATTTGAGATCAGCAAAAAAGAAATGCAGCCAACACACCCCATCAGGCTGGGACTAGCACTGAACTTCTCCGTGTTTTACTATGAAATCCTCAACACCCCAGAGCAGGCCTGCAGTTTGGCAAAGACGGTTAGACAATCATCTGTTCATCTACAGCTTGTTTGACTTTTTCTGTTTGGGGTGCACGCAATGTACTCTTTCCACTTTCATCCCATCTTATTTATGCAACATTCAGTGAATATCTTCAAAAAGCGATTTGGAATGTGAAACTAAATGAGTTAGTACTGAATACTAGAGTGTGCATTTCCAGAGTACAGGAAGACAACAGAACTGACCCTCATGTTTACCTTCACCTTAGGCTTTCGATGAAGCAATTGCGGAGCTGGACACCTTGAACGAGGACTCCTACAAAGACAGCACCTTGATCATGCAGTTACTAAGGGACAACCTCACTGTAAGTGCCAACTTTGGCTTTTCTAGGTGTAGACCGCCCTCAAAATGTAACAATCCTTTAAAATTAACAAAGCAGAATTAATATAGACTGTATAGATTACTCGTAGATTGAATCAAAAATTATAACCTGAGCCATGCTAATCTTAAGTGATGTGAGCGATTAAAATAAGAAAAAAAACATAGGATGTAATGATTCACTCAACTCACAATTTTATTTTTTTAAATGAGATTTAAGACAATTTATAAATTGAATGTGTCCTTTTTTTATTGCTTGGACACAATGCTACGTTTCTTTGTGAAATTTAAATATAATAATATACTAATAAATCACTTTATTGCATATTAGGGATGTTCATTTCAGTTATTTTTCCTAACCGACAACCAACCGATTATTAACTGTTAACTGACAAGATTATTTTAAATCAGCCTGTTCATTTATCACTATAAAAAAAACAATCAGTCTAACATATGGGGAGAAAAAACACTGCTCAGTTTAAATATGTACAATCTGTGCTGTTAAGCGTTATCACCGTACCGACGTGAAGTTATGTAAAACATTTAGTTTTATGTGGATATTGGAAGGCGAGTGAGCCAACATAAATAGTAAATAGTCTACTATTTTGGCATTCAAATCACGAATACAGAAACATTTGATTTTGTGTTGAACGATAGACCAAACATTTGTTTCAGTTTTAGTCTAAATTAATTAGTTTTGGTTTGTCATTCCTATAGCGTTCTTACATTTTAAATTCTTGTTCTTTTCTAAACAGCCTTTGTTGTCTTAGATTTGTTGTGGAGTGAGGGGAACTAAAATAGCCTGTCTATATTTACAGTGTTTATTATAATGTTTGTAATTCAGGTCGGCCTATTTCTGAATGAAATAATAAAATGCTACTTATAAGCAACTTATGTTTTTCTCTCTCTCTCTAAATTGTTTAAATTTTTATACGAGTAGCTTATTTTAACCATGCAGATTTTTTTTTATATTTTGATAAATTACTGAGGGGAAAAAAAGTGACTTTAAACCGTTTAACGGATTGTATTAATCGGTCAAAATTCTTATCGGTCGGTTAACGGTTAAAATGAACATCCCTATTGCATACTGTTGCTCTCTTGTTAGTTTTGATTGCTTCTATTCATATGTAAGTCGCTTTGGATAAAAGCGTCTGCTAAATAATACAATGTAAAAAAAATACTAACAAAACGAAATTGACATTTTAAAATAAGCCCCAAATAAAATAAATAACACAAATAAAATACATTTCTTCATATAAACAAAATAAGGCTTTTCTGTGCTCTTTCCATTCAAAATTAGAGGCAACCACTTCATTTTAATTGTGATCCAAACAAAGATGCTACATACAACATGAGCATTTTTTAAAATCTAAATTATATTGTATAAAGTCGATATTTTAAGCAAAAACTGAATGGGTTTTACTTTAGTTTTGTGAAACTATACATAAAAAATATCTGCATGAAACAAACACCAGACAAGCTGAACGAGCCGCAGATTCATTCTCTGCCAGCAGGTGGCGCTTTAAGCGTTTCAGTGGTTTCCGCTTATGAACTTTAATATGCATTATACAGAGAACAAAAAACAATGCCATCTAAACTTTTTTCTAAAGACAGTAAGTTCCGTCAGACACACATTCATATAAACTCCTAGCCCTAACTGAATCGCGATTTGTTTAGCATCTCAACCGATGTTTGAACCGATTTTCAACCAGTGTTTTTCGTCTTCTGCAAGACGCAGTGTTCTGACAACTATTTGTGTAGGATGATTTATCTTTTATATATATTTTTTTTCTTCTAGAAATCAGTGTGGTAAAACATGCATATAAATCTATCAAAATTAATATTTATCACACTTAGCATTTTTCTAAATTAGTTTTTTTCACTTACAATTTATTATTAGCATAAAAATGTTAGTTCAAGAATGAAATGAGTTTCTTAGCAGGGTTACTGCAGGTCGTAAAAAGTCTTAAAGGGATAATCCTCCCAAAATGAAAATGTTGTCATTTTTCACTTACTCCCATGTCATTCCGAGCCCATAAAAACTTCATTCGTCTTCGGAACACAATTTAAGATATTTTGGATAAAAACCAGGAGGCTTGTGACTGTCCCATTGACTGCCAAGTAAAGTGCACTGTCTAGGTCCAGAAAAGTATGAAAAGCATCATCAGAATACTCCATCTGCCATCAGTGGTTCAATCGTAATGATACGAAGCTACAAGAATATATTTTGTACGTAAATAAAACAAAAATAATGACTTTATTCAGCAATTAGGCACCGTATCGTCTCCTCTGTGTCAGCGTAGCGCCATTTTGAAGATTATTCATGCATTAGATTATTTTTCCCCTGGACGCAAAATGCGTACAGTCTTCTGAATCAGCCGGGCCACAAGGGTGCGCTGTTTGCATTCAAATCAGAGTGTAAATCGATGAAGACGCATCCCTGTGTCGAGGCTGATTCAGAAGACTACACATTTTGCATCCAGGGGATAATCTCCAAAATGGCGCTACGCTGACACAGAGGAGACGTTACGGTGCCTAATTGTTGAAAAACATTATTTTAGATTTATTTCCGTACAAAGAGTGTTCTTTGGCAGTACTAAAACTGGGACAGTTATCCAATCACAACACATTTAATTTTTCGGAAGGCGGGCCTTCATCAAACCCGGAACTAATCGAGCCGTTTGTACCAGGCTGGGGAGAAAGGTATTGTAATGATGAAAAATAATGCGTTTTTCGAACCACCAAGCAGGAGAGCATGTTCTAGTACACCCCCAAAACAAAATCAAGACTTTGTAAAAGAGCATAATAGGACCCTTTAATTATTACGCCCTTCATCGGTGTGGTAAAAAAAAAATTGGACCATTGGAGCCTGATCATTGCATCATTTTAACTTTTTTTTCTTTCGTTCTGCAGCTGTGGACATCAGAAAACCAGGGTGATGAGGGGGATGCTGGCGAGGGGGAGAACTAAAGGCGTTGCACTTCACTGTTAAATCCACCTACACTCTTTATCTTACACATATACAGCCCATATTTCCCTGCTCCATCCAGTCCACCTCACCTTTATCCACCTTTCTGTATGACGAGCAGCATGAATTGTACCTGACCTACAAGTTTGTACCCCTGAAGCCATGAGCGGCAGCGTGAAGTTTGCTTTTTCCAAGGCTGACTTGTCTCAAACATGTCTGTTTGTGTATTTTCCCCCAGACGAGGGAAAATGGTTGAATAGTGGAAAAACATTTTTTCCCTTCCCAAAATCCCTCCTAACATTTTTAAAGGTATATGTTCTCTGGTCTAGCAGGATATGATGCATTAGTGTCCCTCCCCACCCATTTCCCCTGCTCTGTCTTTTCTCTCCAATAGTGTACTGGCAAATGCTGGTTTTATTCAAAAGATTATTAAACTCTCCATTAATTTAACAAACACTGTGACGTTTAGTTTTTCCTCCTGGATAACTTGTGCTTAATAGAGATCGGCGGTTTCTTTACGAGTAGCAGTACAATTCTGTTGCGATCTCATACAGAAGGGATGAAAACAGGCTGTATTGTGACACTGACTAACATGCATTACTATTATTGCCGTCTTGTGTGTGATTTTTGCATACATGGCTAACGATAACAAAAGGGACCCGAGGTTTGTCATTCCATGTCTATGATCAGACATTCCATCAGTATGTGACCTCTCACGATTACAGGCCTTATTGTGAACAAACTGGAGAGTTTCCTAATGTGCTGTCCAGGAGGCAGTCTACATAAAGGTGCTGTTTGACATCAGTAAACGATTTTCCTGGTTTGTTCTGTACGTTTTCTTTCCCTTTAACGTAATATTGCCCACACTTCTGTTTAATAAAGATGTAAAATTGTAAACATTTTAGAGGTAAATATAAATTTGTCTTAACTAAATGCTTGTACAAACACTTCTATTTTTTGGGTTATTCAGCCCTCTTATAAACAGACGTCGATGCATTTCCCTCTTCATGTAAATCAGGAGTTTGAGGCTTTAGATTGACTTTGACCTTCACTATTCCTCATTCCTGCTAAGAGAAGAGTTTCTGTAAGACCACAGCAGTTCAACTGAGCAATTCTGGATTTAACTTGAATTTTGTGCAGGAAAGTGCTGCAGACCAGTGGAGGCTTTGAAGTCCTGGCCCTGAGTCTGTGAAACACAAGCCCAGATCGAATTTGACAAATAGTTGAAGGACCTGAAGCATTTTTGGAGGGGTAGCCACTCACTCAGTGTCACAATACCTAGTCACATCACCATAACATTCCGCTTAGGTGTAGAACTCATCCGTCTTGAGCTGAAGACAATGTTCACGCACTGAAGACGAAATCTCTCTCTCTCTCCCCTTAGCTGAACAAATGGCAGTTATTCTACGCTTGATTACAAAAAATACAGTAGTGAATGTGGAGCCGAGCCTGTCTGTATATCTGGTATCTCCAATTGCTTTGTTTTTACTGACCAGTATTCTGCCTAAAGTTAGCTTCTGTGACGGTTTCATTGCTTAGTGCGCACGTGGTTGTGAAAATTTAGACTAGCTTAAAAAAGAAAAAATACAAAATGACAAAAAATATACAACCTGGTTATAGACGTAATACTAGATTTGTGTATGTCTTTTAAAACAGTTCTAGTTTCACCTTACATGTTATAATCAGGAAAGTGTAAAAGACAATTTAAAGTGAAATAAAAGTTTTATCAGTTCCAAATTGCGTTGTATTGTTTTTCGTAGTGGTGTACATTCAATTGAGCACGTCCTCTAGGTCTTCTATAAAGAATTAAATGGCGTGTGAATGCTTATGCCTAATAAATAAGCATGTAAGTGAAAGTTCCACGTTCGATGCAAGTTAAGAGTACTTATCAAAGATGTACTCGTCCTCAGGTCATCCAAGATGTAGATGAGTTTGTTTCTTCATCAGAACAGATATTTAGCGTTTCTTCACTTGCTCACCAATGGATCCTCTGTGGTGAATGGGTGCCGTCAGAATGAGAGTCCAAACAGCTGATAAAAGCATCACAACCCACAGGTAATCCAATCCAGGTCTCCAGTCCATCAATTAGCATCTTGTGAAGCAAAAGGCTGTGTGTTTGTTATAAATAAATCCATCAAAGTCTTCTGAATCATTGCTTCTGGTCACAGAACGAGTCTAAACTTGTTTAGAACTCTTCTGGTCTGTTTTTGCTTGTAAACTGCTGATCTGTGCATACTTCTCTCCTGATTCAGACAAGATGACGTTTTAACTGGAGAAAGCATGGAATGGGATATTCTCTAACCAGAAGTAATGGTTTGAGCAGGGCTGGACTGGGACGCTATTTCACACAGGAGAAAACGAATTTCGTCGGAGGTTGAATTTGATTGCAACAGCCATTAATCGGCTGTCGGTGAACATGTAAAACCAACAATCAAAGATTACAGATTTTAGCCTAGGATTTTAGGAATCTTTTAAGATCTTCATAATTAGTATCAGACAAGCAAATTGCAGTGTGAGCCGGGCTTGGAAAATAATTGACGGTTCTCTCCGTCACTGCACCTTCACTTCCCTTTTCCCCAATATCTCTTGGACTCTCATTCTGACGGCACCCATTCACTGCGGAGGATCTGTTGGTGAGCGAGTGATGTAATGCTATATTTCTCAGATTCTTGTCTGATAAACAAACTCATCTACATCTTGGATGTCCAAAGGGTGAAAGAGCTTTCAGCATATCTTCATTTTTGGGTGAAGATCACTCATCTGTGGCATGTTCATTACTTCAGAAAGGATTGTTTGTCTTGTACACACACACAAAAGCCATTTACAGTAACATTTGAAGTGGACTACTGTGATTAAAATTACTTGTCTGCAAAAGGTATACTCCATTTAAGGCATATTTACAGTTCAGATAACTCAACTTTAGTTTTTAACGAAGTGAGGAATAATAAATACAATATTCCTGAACGTTTTCCTTTATTACCAGATGCATACAGTACATTTAAATAAAATAAAGACCGGTTTATGTTGTATTGATGCAAAATGCCATATGAAACATCAATAAATACAGGTGTCAAGTCTTTAAAATGTATATAAGCATTAATTGGTTGTGACAGTAATTAACCCACGACAATACAATATCTTTGTAGAAAATGCATTCTTAATTCTATCTGCTTTTTTGAGTCAGTCTAAAGTGAAGTAGGGATTACAATTTTGTCTGAAAAAGAGCCATTCAGTTCTATGTGCAATGAAAAAGACATTAAAATCACATGCTAAATCAACATAGCATTCGCTTATAGACTAATTAAATGGAGAAGTGTAATCACCAGAACAAGTTTGATCTCAGACACACAAGGTGGAGTTTCAGAAAGAAACTCGATTGCCTTAATGACAACAATACACCCGGTCAAATGTGCTTATGTGAACATGAACCCTCAAATTATTTCCTAGATTTAAAATAGCATTATGATGTGCATATCTAAAGTCTGTAGCAAACGTTGCAGCTTTGAGGCAAATCAGCTCGAGGCACTTGGGAAAGTTTCCTCGCTGTACAATCGTGGTTATTTCATCTCCTGTACTTCCTGCAACAGTTTCTGCGCCACCGTGTTGTTTGGCTCGATTTTGAACACACTGTTAAGATCTTCAATAGCAGATTTCTTGTTCTAGGGAAAAAATGTATTACATTTAGTCATTTAGCAGATGCTTTTATCTAAAGTCGACTTACAAACGAGGACAATGGAAGCTATCAGATAGACAATAGAGTAATGATATGCAAGTGCTATGACAAGTCTCAGTTAGCCTAACGCAGTACACGTAGCAAGTTTTTTTTATTATTATTTAATAAATAAAAACTAGAACAAGCTAGTGATAAAAGCCTTTTTTTAGCTTTTTGTTAATTGTATAGCAAATAAAAAGAATAGGGAAGCTAGTGTTCATTTTTTTTTAAGAAAAGCAGTTAGTAAATAAATTACCATCATAAAACAATCCACCAAATTTAGCGAAGACTATAACCTTCAATTTATTCAGGATTAAACTTACTTTGAGTTCCTTGTTAGCCTGGGCACGTCGGTAAAAAGCTTTAATGTTGGCCGAATCCAGTCGAAGAGCCTCATTGCAGTCGCTAATAGCTTCTTTGTACATCTTCAATGACAGGTAGCAGAGAGCCCTACAAGCAATATTGATTTACACGCATTATCAAACATAAAGTCCATGACAGT
Source organism: Gymnocypris eckloni scoliostomus (assembly GCA_027564155.1). Classification (NCBI taxonomy): domain Eukaryota; kingdom Metazoa; phylum Chordata; class Actinopteri; order Cypriniformes; family Cyprinidae; genus Gymnocypris; species Gymnocypris eckloni. The sequence goes on along the minus strand of CM050419.1, from coordinate 22,311,587 downwards.
TCCAGTTTTGAAATTCATTTTCCATAACCATAGGAACCCTGACATTTGGCAGCATAATGACTGGTATCATTTCTTACCGGTTTGTGTAGGTCGTGACCTCTGAGGTGTCTTGACTGAGTGACTGTGTGTATTTCTCCACGGCTTTCTTGTGTTCGCCCTTCTTCACAAACGCATTGCCTTCTTCCTTAAAAGCCTTGGCCATTTTAGCAGCTTCAGGTCCTGGTGCTTAGAATAAAACAATCAAAAATCAAGCGAGGCGAAGTATATTGTCTCCGCTCAGTGCGGCACAGGCAAATACCTTTTTTGTTGTTGTCGATCGTGCTGTTTTGTTGTGGGCTCGGGGTCGAGCTGGCAGCTCGCGCCAGGCTTTCTGTCACAGACATCGGAACCGTGGGAATCGGAGGCAGTTTCTCTCTCCAAGATGGTCCGTCTTTTTCCGTCAAAGCCTTGGTCATTCTGGAGGGAAGGAGCGATGTGTTGCATGGTGCATTTTTTGTATCCTTATGCTTATATATACTGCCTCTTTATTAGACGGCTGAGCAGTGCATTCTCTATTAACATGTATAATACTTCTGGATCCTGATCATGCAGAATTACCTGTTGACGCCGTCGTGAGCAGCCGGTATGTTCCAGTCTATCTGTAAAACGGTTTTGTAGTCCACATACGCCTGTCTGTATCTCTCCACGGCTTCGTAAGCTGCCGCCCGGCGAAGCAGAGCTTTAAATCCAAACGGAACCAGTTCAAGAGACCTGAAAGATAAATATTAAGGTTATTAACACTGAACAATCACTTTAATCATGTTTGCACCTGCTGTTTATTGCACTTACATTGTGCAGTCTTTAATGCATTCACTGCAGTTTCCATCTTTCAGGTGACTGGCGGCCCTGTTGGAGTACAAAATACCCAGATCGTCCTTGTTCTTCTGACCTGCGAACAGAACAGTGATGTTCTTTATTTACGTTAATACCACTGCTTCCTTTACATCTATTACAGTCTGAGGAACCATTTCTCTGCAACTGTCTTATCTTCCTGTTTGGTATGACGACTCTATTGTTATCGTCACTCAAAAACATGTGAATATGGAATCTTCATGGTATTCTTAGCATATGATATACCATGATGTTACAATCAGATGCCAACATGGTTCTTTGAGATAATAAAGGATATGTAATCATAATTCATAACCATGCAAGGGTGTTACATGTCGATCTGGTTTAGTTTAGTTTCTATATCTTCCTTTGACATAGTTGCCCTGATTAGTTAATTAGTTCCACGCCTGTTTTCTGTTCCTCCCTGATTAAGTTTAGTATTTAAAGTCTGTTCATCTTTCTTCCTTTGTCTGCTATCGTTTGATTTCAGCTTGGTTGTGCCAATTTCCTACAGTGGATTATTAAAATAACTATTTTTGATAACTACGTTGTGCGCTTTGTATAGCACACCAGCACGTAACAATACGTACTTATGAACACCCAATTTATAATATAAATGAGTGTAAAATGTGTTTTTTTTTATTTACAGTTTTTCTCTGAACTTTTCCACTGACCCCCTAGTACTCCTTTTGGGGGTCCCGGGACCCTCTTTAGAAAAACCTCTGAAAAAGTACACACGTTACGGAAATACTTTAAGTAAGACCATATTGCTAGAAACAATATCATGAAACATTTCGTGCAAGTGCAAGAATACCATGGTACTGGTAAGTGGTAATACTAGTGTTACTGCGGTGTTTACTATGGTAATGTTTGAAATATGACTACATTTGCCTGCCCTTACCAGACTTGTCCAGCAGCTGGATGGACTGGCTGTAGAGGTTCACGGCTTCTCCATACTGACCGGCTCTGAAACTGTCGTTACCGGCTTGTTTGAGTTCCATCCATGACTGCGAGCGCCGCTTCTGAGGCATGTTGATCCTGTAACGATCAAAGACAGAGTGAACCCTGTGTGCGGTTAATGTAGCTAAATGTTACATAACGAACGAGATCAATATTACACACTGCCGGTAATATTGTTGTGATGCGTATAAACTCCGTGTAAAACAAAGTTACCGAGGTATAATCACGTCTGAAGTTGAAAAACCGGAAAGTAGACGTTGAAGAAAGGGCTTTGGTAACGTTAGCTCAGCACCGCTTGTTGAAAGTTACCAGTTGTATTTAAAAACAAGCCTGTGAACTAAATGAGATAACTAGTCGGTCCTCGTTCTAGAACACGCTAGAAGACACGCGAGCCGGGATGAGTAGCACGTTTTACCGGCTGAGGCTCTGCGGAAACGCGGTGTTGGATTTCGGTTTCGGTACGGACTCAGGCGGCTAACGCACGGTCTTCTTCTTCTTCTTCTAATGTCGTCTTATGGCGGATGCCAAACCAACTTTAGGTGCATTTACCGCCACCAACTGGACTGAGTGTGAAGTACTAATAAGTACTAACAATAATATATATAAAATACATATATACTGTATATAAACATATATTAGTAAATTATAATTCTAAATTATCCTAATCAGCCCTATTTCTTTAGTATACTTTATAATAGCACCATATATTTGACCTTGTTCTGCATTAAATGATTCAACGCCTATATTTCTTACTTCCTTAATGAGTTTTAACCTGCCTTTTTCCTATTTTTTTACATTTTATTAAAACATGTTCTATAGTTTCAGGCTGATTACAATAAATACATTGACCTGTTTCATGTTTTACTTTATTAAAAAGAGATTGATTTAAACTAGAATGCCCTATTCGGATGCGAGAAATAATTCTATCTTCTTTCCTATTTCTAAAACACTTCAAAAGTACAATGTGTGGTAGTTGTAAGCTAAACAGTGTGAGATGTATTATATAAATCAAATTTAATTAATGCTTATATTAAATAATTAAATACTTTCACACTTCACAATACAATGCCGTGTTTTTTCCTTTGTCAGTAAAATGCCATCCCTTGTTGGTCTGAATCGGCCTCACTGTGTTTGTCCTTCCTCAGTTCCCGTAGTTTGGCTTCACATTAACGGCTTCCTGTCTGAGTAACCGGACGTGCGTGCTGAAGGTCGTGAATTAAACGGTAAATATCGAGCTTGCTATACGCTTATAACAAAACTTCTATGGTGAAATCTGTTTATATTGTAATAATATCAAGTTATGTTTTTTCAGAACGTTAGCTATACAGATATATAGCTATAAAACTCGGCTTTGCGTCTGCTAATTTTAATAGCGGTTTAAATGAGCTAAACCGCTAAAATCTAGAACTGCACAAAGAACACATCTGTATGTAAAACGTGCTTTTTAACAATATCTCAAACTGATTAGATAATATAATAGTGGTTCTTTTTATGGTTGTCTTGACAGTCGGCCAGACATCCATTCGTGATGGTCAGAAAAACACGTAGCTGTGCTGAAGGGTGTCATAAGTGTAAGACGTTTCTTTTATTAATATCCATTATTGTCTTCTGTTTCTAGAAGTCAACAATGTCACTTCAAAAGCCAGCGATGCGAGGCCTCCTTGGCAAGCGTTTGCGGTTTCATTTGCCCATCGCATTCGCGCTCTCCCTCGTCGCAGCAGCCGCCTTCAAGGTCAGTGTTAATGTATTAATCAAATGTTATTTTTATGTTTTATGACCATATACACTATATTAGGCCTCTGTGGTCTTCGGTGCTGTTCAAAATTGTGACTGGCACTTCATCGCTTGCTTGGGTCAAAATGTTTCTTTAACATTCGGAACATCAACAACCGTTTTATGTCAGGGTTTATCCTTAATAGTCATTTAAATGAGATTATCCCTAATTTGGAGTCTTGTATATTTAGTTGTATCCTTTTAATTGGTTAATTTTGGGGTAAATTGTATATTTTTTTGCAAGCTACCATGTACAGTTTTTCTTGAGTCTGAGAAATAGTTTGTCTTTCTGTAGTTCGCAGTAACCGAGCCCAGGAAACAGGCTTATGCGGACTTCTACAAACATTACGATTCAACGAAGGAGTTCAATGCCATGAGGGAAGCTGGTGTTTTTGAAAGTGTCAGACCCACTGAAAAATAAACCACTGTCTTGTGAGTGGCCTACAAATGCATATATCATTATTATTTATAATACTTTTAATTCGTCACTTTGGCCTTCTTAATGCAGCGCTGTTTCACTTCACATAATAATACAAATAAATATTAACCAGTTCTGGCTAAGATTCGAGCTTTGAATGCTCCAAATACAAGAGATGTGTTCACGGAACACTGATCCAAAAATACTTGTTTTGTCCCTGACTATAGTTTAAAAAAATGCAGTTAATATCATAATTTTCTTTCACGCATTGGTCAATTTTGAGCTGTTTTGCGTCCGTAATGTATTCTTTCTTACTAGTGTTTAGAAAACATTCAAAATACACTTAAGTGTTGTTTTTGTTTTTATTACACATTATTGACTTGCATTTGTAGATTTTAATTTAATCTGAAAAGTCTCCAATTCACCAGTACTGTACATCAAAATGTATTGTTTTATTTCTATCTATGTTGGGAGCAGTCAGGTTTGTTCATAGATTATTCACCAGATTTATAAAATGTTATTCTTAAAACATGGTGGATTGCTTGTTTGATGACAGTATTTTCTGATTTATGGAGTGATACATCATTTATCACTCTGTAAAAGCCCTTAACTCTAATCTGTCAACAAATGAAACATTACCTTTGAACCTGGCGTTATCCAAAATTCAGATTTCTGTTCTGGAAATGTTTGCAAATTAGTGCATACATAATTATATAATGCATTTTTCCTTGTTTAAACATAACATTTCAGAAGATGTGCAATACATAACCATTATCTTAATGTACAGTGATGAATGAAGTGTTGAAAGCAGGGTGATATTAACTTTGTGCTGTGCTTACCTGTGGACTTACGCTTTCTTCTTTCTTCACAGGTTATGTTCCCCCTGCATTCCTGCTCTACAACTGAATCTTTATAAGATGATCAGATATGAACATCGATGTCTGATGTTCTTATTAATAAACGATTGACAACCATCATGATGTACTGACTTATTGGTACTTGAACATGGAAATAAATATTGAAACCTGACATATCTTGTCAACACGTGTTTCTTATGTTGTTTTAACATTAAAATATACACTTTGGGTTAAAGAGACCCACATCATTGACACGTTTGGATGTTTAATTATCTTGTCATTAACTTTAATCCAAACTCAAATAAGATTTACCGAGGTGTAAAACTCAGAAGAAAAATATGAAAATGTGTGTTTTCGTGTCGACGTTTACCTTTAAAAAAAAAAAAAAACATACAAAATCTGTGATGTTGCTTCAAATGTTGTTTGTCCTTTTGACCTTTTTAGAGAAACAAAAACACATTTGGTGTTTACCCTAATGTAATTTATGAATGAACCACTATAAGTGTGCATACAAATCATCTTTGTGATACCATGGTATTTTTGAAACCACATTGGTGTGTCATATGAATACCATTATCATTGTACCATGACATTGCCACTTTATTTTTCTCGATAAGAGGTCTTTTATTTTGACACGTATGTTCCCGTCGCACTGCCGCACAGGAAGTGCTTCGAAAAAGAATAGCGGAAGTTGTTGATAGACAAAGTTGTATTCTAATGTAAGCATTCTCACAGTTAATTTATACTTCATGCTTCTGAATAGTAATGTCGTACAGCTACAGCTTCATTAATCTCGCCGATACGACTGCTTGTGTACGCTGGGTGAGTTGTTTATTAGTAGTGCTGGTTTAGGTTGTCTGTGCGTTCTGATCCGGGCCTCAGAGAGTGGACTGCATGTGTTGTGTGTTTTGGATTAAAAGATGATTATTGTATATTTAGGCTAGATAATGTACAAACGAACCCGTCAACAATGCCCGGTTAACACATGCTGTTATGTGTTGGTAAAGTATTTGGCGCCCCACGGATTTGACATGACAGCACTTTGCTATATTAGAACAGAAATGATTATAATTATTGTACATAACTATACAATCTTCTAAAATATTATATGCGACGCTAAAAACTGCATTTGAATTGATAATGTGTTTTATTTACAAAGAATAGTGGTTTAAGTTTTGTGTTGTTTACGATATTTTACGTTGAGTTCCATGTCAATTCCAATGTACATGGATTTAAGTCCCATGTTATTGCCATATAATGCTATCATTTTAATATGTTGCTATTACAGTACTTTTTATGAATGATGTACTCGTATACCATGTGTTAGTTAAGTAGTACTTCATGGTATTTCAGAGAATACTGTTACTGCAAACATGGGGTTTCCACATAAAACATAACAACATAACATATGTTTCCACATAACAATAATATCATTGTATTTTTAGTTTAATTGTTTTAACAAACTGCTTTTTGTAGACCCACACAACGGAAGATCTTATTTATTTATTTAGTCATTTAGCAGACGCTTTTATCCAAAGCGACTTACAATTGAGGATATTATAGAAGCAATCAAACCAACAAAAGAGCAACAACATGCAAGTGCTATTACAAGTCCTGGTTAGCCTAACGCAGTACACGTAGGAAGGTGTTTTTTTTATTAAGAAAACAAGTATATAAAATGTAGAAAAATTAAACGTAGTGTTAGTTTTACAAGAATAGCTAGCAGTTAGAGAATAAATATGCAATTGATAGAGGGTCAAATGTTTGTGTTTTTTAATAAAAAGAAGACCGATTAGATAAAATTAAAATAGAATAGAGAGTGCTAAAGTTAGTGCATCAAATAAAGATGGAAGAGATGTGTTTTTAGCCGTTTCTTGAAGATGGGGAAGGATTCAGCTGCTGGGATTGAGTTCGAGGTCATTCCACCAGATGGGAACAGTTAATGATAAAGTCTGTGAAAGTGATTTTGTGTCTCTTTGGATGGTACAGTAATGCGTCGTTCACTTGCAGAACGCAAGCTTCTAGAGGGCATATAAGTCTGAAGTAATGAATTTAGGTAAAGGGGTGCAGAGCCAGAGGTGGTTCTGTAGGAAAACATTAATGCCTTGAATTTAATGCGAGCAGCTATTGGTAGCCAGTGCAAATTGATGAACAGAGGTGTGACGTGCGTTCTTTTCGGCTCATTAAAGATGAATCTTGCAGCAGCGTTTTGGATTAATTGTAGAGGTTTGATGGAACTGGCTGGAAGACCTGCCAAGAGAGCATTGCAATAGTCAAGTCTGGACAGAACAAGAGCCTGAACAAGGAGTTGTGTTGCATGTTCCCAGAGAAAGGGCCTGATCTTCTTAATATTATATAATGCAAATCTACAGGACCGGGCAGTTTTAGTAATGTGGTCTGTGAAATTCAGCTTATCATCAATCACAACTCCAAGGTTTCTGGCTGTTTTTGAAGGAGTTATGGTTGATGAGCCTAATTGGAAGTTGAAATTGTGATGAAACTATGGGATTGCTGAAACCACAAGCAGTTCTGTCTTAGCTAGGTTGAGTTGAAGGTGATGGTCCTTCATCCAGCTAGAAATGTCTGCTAGACATGCTGAGATGCGAGCAGCTATCGTCAGATCATCAGGATGAATCTTATGTGATGCAACTCGGGCTGAATTAAATGCAGAAAAGTTGAATAGACATACAAATGGCTTTTTATGGTTTAGGGTTTCGTAAGTTGATGAAAAGATAATAATTTATTAAATAACAAAATATATATTTTTTAATTCAAAATAAAATAAAGATTGGTTATATATTTAATTTAAACAATTTATTTAGTTACCGGCATGTCTATTTAAATATATTCTAAATGGAAAAGTATTCCTGTGATCAGAGCTGAAAGTCTTCAGTATCTACGTTTACATGGACCCTAATAATCCTAGAAGCACAATCGGAGTAAAAAAGTCACATGATCCTTCAGAAATCATTCTAATATATTAATATGCTGATCAAGAAACATTTCTTCTTATTAATGTTAAAAGCAGATTTGCTGCTTTATATTTAATGGAAACAAGTACTAATAATATTAATAGATATATAAACTGTTTAATATTCACTGTTTTAAATGACTTATGCAGTTATATAATGATACTTCTGGAATAATATATATTTGTATTTATATTATATTCACAGGTGCCCGGGTGGATCTGTGATCTGCATCCGTCTTCAGTCTGAGCTCCTCTTCTTCTTGCACTCTACCTCCGATACTCATACGACCTCCATCTCTCTGTCTCCCACATGAGCGCAGCGTTCTATTCCCGCTGGGCCGAGCGCCATGCCTGACCGGGATAGCGCCTACCTGGCAGGTGGTGGTGGCAGTGGGGGGTGGGCACTGGGCTCGGGGACGAGGGAGGGTCCGGGACGGGTGGAGAAGGTAGAGCGACAGGGGTTGGTGGCTCAGCAGGCTGCGCGGGGGGTAACGGAGGTCCCGGGGCAATGGGAGGCGGCGGGGCGTTAGGAAACGGTGCTTTTGGCTCCGGTTTAGGACTGGACGGTGTTTGCCGGGATTTTTTGCGGAACGTGTGCAAGCGTGGAAAGCGCTGCCGCTTCAGCATCCGGACTTCAATGAGGTTCCCGATTTGGGAGTGCAAAAGAATGAGTTCATCTTCTGCCACGACCATCAGAACAAAGAGTGCGTGCGCACCAACTGCAGATTCGTGCACGGCTCGAAGGAGGACGAGGACTATTATAAGAAAGCCGGAGAGCTTCCGCTTCGGCTCAGGGGGAAGGTAGCGGCCGGGTTGGGATTGTCTCCGACCGACCTTCCATTGAGCCGTGGAGAGGTGCCTATTTGCAGGGACTACCTGAAAGGAGAGTGCCAGCGGGGCAATAAGTGCAAGTTCCGGCACGTCAGGAAGGATTATGAGTATGAAGCCCCGTCCCGGGGTGGAGTCGGGTGTATGATGGGCGTCACCGGTGGCGTCAGCGGGATGGTGAACACCGGCGGCGGTGGAGCAGGAGGTGTTAGCAGTGCCTGCGGCGGGATGTCTGGTCTCGTTGGAGGGGGTGTTGGTAACTACATGGGAATGGGATGTCCCAACATGAGTGGCTGCCGAGAGCAGGGCATGTCGGGTGGAGTTGGGGCCTCGTTGAGCAGCTGCATGTCAATGGGAACAGCAGGTCTTCGGCGGTATGACAGGGGTCCTTGCTCCATCTATGACCCTCTGTTTGAGAATGGCATGTTTGAAATGGCGCCGGTGGAGGCACCTGTCGACCACACGACCCTCCATCTAAAGAGACGGCGTTTGGAGGGGCTGCGGTTGATTGATGGGACCGGTGGTGGACATTATGACCTGGGGGTTCAGACCACCCTCTCGACCCGACCGTTAGAGTACCGTTTATTAGAAGAGGAGAACACTCTTCTGAGGAAAAGATTGGAGGAGCTTAAGAAACAGGTGAACAGATGTTAAATGTACTCATTCACTCACTCTCGTGTTGTCCAACTATTCCTTTCTTCAGTGGAATACAAAGAAAGATACATCTCTTTTTCAGTTGAGTTTGGGGCTGCAAAAATTATATAGTCCTATAAAAGTCGCTAAAAACTGCCTTACCTTTCCAGTCTCATTCCGGTCAAATATGGTGCTTTAAGATGCATTGTGCCTGATTTGTTGCGAAAAACCAGACACACAAGAATCAATCGACTAACCTAGTTTTCCAGTTTTGAGAACTACAGCAGAGGAGATTCTTAGCAAAAGAACTCTTCCTTTTAATGTGCTTTTTGCCGTGTTATTTTACTGTTATTTATATATTATTATTGTATTTAATATTTTGAAATAACTTTTTATTTGACATTTTCAGTTTTAATTTGAGTTTGTTTTAGTAATTTTGGTACTTTCGCTATCATTTATTATTTAGTTATTTAGTCATTTCTAAATGAAAATGTATTTTAATAGTTTGTTTTAGTTTTAATTCACAATAAAACTTTTTTTTTTTTTTGTGGGGAGGTACCAATATTAAAATTTTGTTTATGTAAATGCTACGAGTGAATTATGGGTTCATAACATAATGTGCAGTGTGAAAAAAATCACACTCCATTTTGATTACAAATCATTACATTTACATTAGCTAAAGATTAGGTTTAATTGTTTTTGATGAGTGATAGCAGGTACAGATGGATAATGTATAATGCAGATGTAGAATGCATCTCTACGTTTTTGTCATTTTTGGAGATTGACCGTCCCATCTTAGACTTTACTTTTTAAACTCTGTAAATTCAGCAGTAGATCATCTTTTAAATTTCCACAGAAGACAGAGAATAATACAGATTTTGAATGATTTTAGCATGAATACATGATGACAGAGTATATCTTTGCTGACCTCTTTCTATTATAAATCTTTTAGAAGCATTATGCAATTGAGACCCATCCTTTGCTTTATAAATCCTGCAAACAAAACATGCAAATCCTCTCCAAATTGTACTTTGTCTTGAGGTCAGTGACAGAATCATTTTTAAGTTTAGGACAACTGTAACAACACCCCACGTGTCTTTTGTGTGAAGTTAAATTCTCAAAACTCACATCTCTCCTGTTTTTCTCCAGGTGTCCAATCTCATAGCCACCAACGAGGTGCTCCTGGAGCAGAACGCTCAGTTCCGAAGCCAGGCTAAAGTGATGACGCTGTCCTCCACCCCTGCTCCGTCTGAGCAGAGTCTGGTGCCCCCTGTTGGTTCTATCAGCTCCTACAACCATGGCATCGCCCAGACGCACACCACTCTGAGCAGCGCTGGTCTGCAGCCCCGTCCCGTCACGCAGCAGGATCTGGTGGCCCCGTCCGGTGCCCCGTCCGCCCCTCCAGCCAATGCGGCGCCCCCTACTGCACCGCATCTGAACCCCGACTCCATCTCTGCCGCCCTCGCTCAGACTATCGTCCAGGGTATGGCTCCACCTGTTTCCATGGCCCCTGTTACAGTCTCGGTAGCACCGGTCGCTGTGTCAATGGCACAACCGCTGCCGGGCATCACGATGAGCCATGCGACCACACCGATGGTGTCGTATCCCATCGCCAGTCAGAGTATGATGATCACAACCTTGCCTCATTAGTATGAACAGATGTTCTCAGCAATATATACATGAGTCAAGGAAATTCTCCTAACACCCTTTGTTTAACTTGCCAATAACACGGTAAGTTTCTCAGGCAAAGGGTTTGTTTTGACTGAAGGAACTTACAAAATACAGTTCTCCTCTTGTGAATATTTGAAATAAATTTCAGTTTTCTTTCCACGCTTTAGCAGATGATTGCCTTTAAGAGAGCCAAAGGAAAGACTCCTTTGAGATTGTGGACATTTATAAAGATGTAGCTTCAGCTAATCACTACAGAAGGATTGTGAATTTACTTGTTAGCTGTCAGTTTTAGTTTGACTCCTTTTTTAATAGTTTGTTTTGTGAATTGGTTTTGTGTGAACTGACTATTGGTCTTTTACACAAAATGAATGAATCTGACCCATTGAGCACCAAAATTAATTCTTGTATTGTTTTCACAAAATGTGGGCATAACTTTGTTTGTTTTGGAAACTAAATAACTGCATTTTTCTGTCTAAATATTGGCCATGTTTCGTTCATCTTTGCTGAGTATCTTTCTGAAATGTTGATGAAAATGATAATTATATGCATAAGTTTCGTTGTTTTGCTCTCAAACCTGTTCACTTATGATCAGATCACCACAGATGAATAAGGGTGTAACTAGATGTGTAAATATTATAGTAGAAATCACTGTTTTACTTCTTATGTTTAAAAATATTTACCTCATGCCCAATTAAAACAGAGTAGACCGTTATATGTAAAAGTTAAATAGGAAACACAGCATTTTATACTGTTTTGTATCTGGAAACCCCCAGATCTTTAAAAAGCTATCCTTTTATTGCTCATAATCAGTTCTCATAAGTGAACTGTCATCCTTTAGTGTTTCCTTGTGATGATTTTAAGCTAATATATAAGGTTTGGGGTCTCTGATTAAAGGTAGAGTGGTTAACTGTTAGGGTTTCATGCAAAAAGTATGAGCATGAGAAGTGTATTTAATTTGACCTGTCCTCAAGCTCCTTTTTTTCTTTAATCTGATAATCCACCAGCATTAGGCCTGCAGGACACAAGCACATCTGAATGCTCTGGAGCAGACAAACTGAATAGTGTCTATATTGGCAGCCGTTATATGAAATCTAATGTCAATGACTTGCCCATGAATACAGATTTCGAGCAGAAGGCGGTCAGCTGGTATCAGAGCATCTACATTTCAGCGGTTGTGGCTAGAAGAGATACAGGTACAACTGGAAGCTAACAATAAACTTACATTTTTACCTAATCGATTGTGTTTTATAATCGTCAACACCAACCCTAAACCCTTACAAAAATGCAAAACCAGTAAAATTGTTGTACAGTGTGACACAAATTATGTTATATTGATGTGAGCATGCCCAGTAGACAAATACCATCAAAAACATTTGCAATAATTACTATAGCTAATGCATTCAGCATATGTTGCATACCATTTCTTGTCATAAAAGTGGAATTTATCTCAGAATTTGGAGCCAATTGTAATTTAATGAACAAAATCAAGATCCCCTTAGATAAATTCAACGCCCTTTTTTCTATTTCTATCACTTTTTTTATTTAAACTAGCCAAAACGGCATTCGATATGTTTACCTGTAATTATGAGTAGTCAAAATGGCATTGTAGATATCTTAAAATTAAACTATTACTAAGCAAATTAATATGCATAACAGATATCTTATTTTAGTTTTGGCTAGTCCCAACTGACTCAGGTTTTACTATTATGATGGATGATTAATTAACATTCCTTTAGGATTTGTATTTATGATTACAACTAGACAAAATGTAATCATAGATACATAAACCTTTAATGATATCATTATTTCATTAGATATCTTATATGCAAATGAATACATAATGAAAAAATATTTAGGATATCTTGCATTAGTTTTTACAAGTCAAACATGAACAAAACTATTATCGTCCCACTGTCATGTATTTAGTAAGAACTTGTTATAATAGCTTTACACGTAATTTACATCAGATTTCTAGTCAGAACTGACTCCGGAGATGTGTAGCTAGAATCTTCAAAGCAAGAAACTGCCTACTGCAGCTGCCACCAAAGTTTGCGCCCCTTTTTACACAACTGCGTCGTTTTCTGGGCGTGGATGAGGTAACGGTGCAGGCCACACTTCGGCGTTTTCAGACAGAGATACTGAAGGAAGGAAAAGCAGCGTCATGCCAGAAGGGGAGAAGCGTTGAGGTGGTCCAGTCGTCTTCTCGTTCTCGGTTTGATGTATTGATCCGCAGTGATCGGGCACGTCTGCTTCATCTGCAGTCTTTCCCTGGAGTCCATGCGCGAATGAAACGCTCGATTAAGTCACGGCATATGTTGAATTTGAGTTGCAAATCGCTGCTCGCAATCGCTTTGTAATCTCGACTTTAGATCAAATTTGCGTACAAACCAACAGATCACAATGTCGCACGTTGATTCAGAGCCGAAAAACGACTCGGACTCGGAAAAGAAGACTGAACCAGCCCAGGACACTTCATCGGGAGAAATGGACGTCCCTAAAACTAAACTATTTGATGCCAAGGCAATCTTATGGACTTTTGGCAAATGTCTCACTGCCTTGTTGCCCGCTTACCTGGCTGGTTACTATCGGATGAGCACTAGTTTAGTGATGTTTGGGATGATGGTTTACGCAGGATGGAAACACTCTCGTGAGGCGAAGGAGGCGAGGCTGAAATCAATAGGTTACTTGCGTAACCCCGGTTCTCTGATAGCATTAAGTGAGGTGTCTCACTGTGGGATACGCCCCTTCTGCGTATTCCTAGAAGCCCTATTACATTACGCCAGCCCCAATTGGCTGGCAGACGTGACGTTGTGTCTGGGAGTGGCGTCCCCACCCTCAGTATAAAGGGAGCGACACAACGTCACTACGACATTCAAAACAAGCACACCTCTTCCTCGCTTCACACAGCAAGGAGGGTGATCTGGTGAGACACCTCACTTAATGCTATCAGAGAACCGGGGTTACGCAAGTAACCTATTGTTCTCTTTCAAGCATACGTTTCGGTGTCTCACTGTGGGATATCCTAACTCCCGTATTGCCAGATAGCCTGCCTCGAAGTCTCCTGCCAACCACAATCACTACATCCGGGGCTGAACGAGTCATGACTCGTGACTCACATTCCTACGCTCAATACTGCATGTGCTAAAGTCTGAGCTGTAACATCCAGTTTATAGAATCTTGCAAATGTATGCGGTGAGGTCCAACTCGCTGCTTTGCAAATATCCTGTAACGTGACTCCCTTAAATAGAGCCCAGGAAGTTGACATTCCCCTGGTTGAGTGTGCACGTAAACCAGGTGGGGATACAAGACCCTTACTAGAATATGCCAACGAAATCGCCTCCACTATCCAGTGCGATAAACGCTGCTTAGTAATCGGCTTCCCCGTACGAGGTTTCATCCAAGATACGAACAGCTGATCACTCTCTCTGAACTCTCTAGTTCTTTCTGTATAAATGCGTAAAGCACGCACTGGACACAATGCATTTAACTTTTGCTGCTCTGATGAAGCAAAAGGTGGTGGATAGAAGGCTCTTAACTCAAGAGGAATGATAGCCTTAAGTATTTTGGGCATGAATGCAGGATTAGGTTTCAGACAAACGCCTGAATCCCCAGACATGAACTGCAAACACGCTGAATGCACTGATAACGCGTGAATCTCGCTTACACGCTTTGCCGAGGCTAAAGCTAACAGCAGTGCCGTCTTAAATGACAGTATTTTGACATCAACCTTATCCAGTGGCTCAAATGGGGACATGGAAAGTGCGTCTAGCACTAATCCCAGATCCCATGAGGGGGAAAGCGGTTTTGAAACTGGCAAAGCGCGCGCACCTTTCATGAACCTGCATATCAAAGGATTCTGCCCCACGGTTTTGTTATCAAAACCAATGTGACAAGCAGATATAGCAGCCAGATACACTTTTACGGTTGAAAACGCTTTCCCTTGATCTATCAAATCCTGAAGAAATGATAGAACGACTGCCACTGAACATTGAAAGGGAATCTCATGTTTAGTTGCGCACCAGCGCTCAAACACGCCCCATTTGCATTCATAAAGAGACCTAGTCGATGAAGCTCTAGCATTTTGTATGGTTCTAATAACACTGTCAGACAGACCGGTTGTATTTAAGTTGAACCACTCACAGGCCAGGCCCATAGTGCCAGGCGTTCTGGGTGAGGATGAAAAATTTCCTCCCCTGCTTGTGATAAAAGATCTCTGCGCAGTGGGAGAGACCACGGGTCTTTGTACAGCATATGTATGATCTCCGCTAGCCAGTACTTCCCTGGCCACCTCGGAGCTATTAGTATCAATTGTAGTCCCTCCTCCTCACTCAAAGTGTTGTTGGGGATATCAACGCTATCGGTGGAAACGCGTAAAGGAGAGTGCGAGGCCATTCGTGCGCCAACGCATCTATCCCCAGAGGCGCACTCTGATCTTTCAGGGAGAAAAACAGAGGACACTGAGCATTGTCGTGGGACGCGAACAGATCCACGGTCGCTCTGCCGTATATGCCCCAAATCTGTTCGACCACTTCCCTGTTCAATTTCCACTCCCCGTAGAGGGGATTGCCCCTGGACAGCAGATCCGCACCCTTGTTCATAACACCCTGTACGTGCGTCGCTCTCAGGGACAAAAGATTGGCATTGCTCCATAAAATTAGCGTTTGCTAACATGTGCAAAGGAAGTGATCTGAGACCTCCCTGTCGGTTTATGTAAGCCACAACTGTAGTGTTGTCCGTTCTCACGAGAACATGATGCCCTTTGAGAAAGGGAAGGAAATGCTTCACCGTCAGAAAGACGGCTAGCATTTCCAAATAGTTTATGTGAAGATTGGTCAGATGTTGACCCCATCTTCCATTCACTATCCTGCCCTCGTGAATGCCCCCCCAACCGGACAACGACGCGTCCGTTGTTACTACTTGTCTGACTCGAACCACGCCCATGGGTACCCCTTGAACCAAAAAGGTCGGGTGTCTCCACTGGCGCAGTGCCAAGACTGCCTCTGACGTCACTCTCACTCTCCGCCGGGAGTGACGTAGTGGGTCCAGTCCCTGAGACGCTACCCAGCGTTGAAACTCTCTCATGAACAATCTGCCCAAGGGAACAACTATTAGGGCTGAGGCCATTAGTCCTAATAGTCTGAGGCATGTGCGAAAGGAAACACTGTTTCCCCTCTGAAAATCGGTCATGCAACGAGTGAATTTTCTCACTCTGTCTTCTGACAGTCTCGCTCTGAACGTCACCGAGTTCAGTGACAGTCCCAGATATGTTATAGACTGTGGGAATTAAAACACTCTTTTCGATGTTTAATTCTAACCCCAGTTTCTGTATGTGTTCCAGAAGCATAACTGTGTGTTCTCTCGCTTCTTGCTCTGACCGAGCTGTCACCAGCCAGTCGTCTATGTAAGTAGCGAGACGAATGCCCTTTTCCCTGAGCGGAGTCAGTGCCGCTTCTGTACATTTTACAAACACTCGGGGGCTGAGAGACAAGCCGAATGGTAGAACCAGATATTCGTATGCCACTCCAAGGAAAGCAAACCGCAGGAATTTCCTGTGGGTGGATATATCTTTATGTGAAAGTATGCGTCCTTCAGGTCGATTGACGTAAACCAGTCGCCATGGCGCACTAATTTTAGAAGTGTAGAATGAGTGAGCATCCTGAACTTGTACTTCCTTAAGTACTTGTTCAGCGCACGCAGATCTAATATGGGACGGAGAGCTTGAGTCCCTTTCTTTGGGACGAGGAAATACCTCGAGTAAAACCCGTTGTGGCTCTGCTCGGGTGGGACCACTCTTATCGCCCTTTTTTTCAACAGAGAGTAAATTTCTTCCTGAAGAACATGCTTTAATTTCTCCCGCACCTGAGAATGAATTATCCCTCTGAAATGCGGGGGGGAAGCGGCAAACTGCAGTCGGTACCCGAATTGTATTGTCTTTAATATCCAGCGGGACTGTGTGCATTCTTGCCAACTGTTTATTCGCAGTGTTCTGACGCCATCGTGTGGCTGACTTGTGAATGAGTTTGCTGTCTGTACTGCGCATGCGTGGGCATTCGGCACTTGGACAGAGTTTAAGTGTCTCATCACCTCTAAGGGAGCAGTAACTCTCCGAGGTGATGTTATACTGTGGTTTGTTAATGTGTTTTGCAACATTTTTTGGGGGGGAATTATGTTTTGCAACATTCTCTGGGAATACAGTGTAAACTTTATTGAGTTTTGAACATGAAAAGTGCTTGTGACTCGTGGGTGGGTGTACACCACTGCACCATCGCTCGTCCTTTTCACTGCTCTGTTTTCCCTGGCCCAAACGGGCTCTATTTCCCCACCGAACATCCGGGAACTTCGGAACTCGTCCCTTGTCGAACGCTGAACGTCTGAGGGTCGGGAGCTCGCGAACAGGGGGGGCTTGTGAGCTCCTTTCCCCGGGGAAGACACCATCAAACTGCCTTCTTCCTCCTCGCTCCCTGAGGGTGGGGGTGAGGATGAGGCTGAGGAGCTGGCTGGGCCGTCTGAGCTGGTGCAGGCGGATAGTTCTTCCTAGGCCAGGCAGTTCTCTGTTCCGGGACTCCGCTGTGACCCGCTGCATTCACGTTCGGTCTCTGCCGTCGAGGAATGCGATAGCTGGGGGGGGTGCGGGCCGTAACTTGTGCGAAGGTCTGCCGAGGTGGCGGATGAGGTGCAGTATGTGCCTTCCTAGGCATACAGAGCTGCAAAGCCTCATCGTCCCTCTTCTTTTCCTCGCATCTCTTTTGCATCAGTGTCAGCGCCGAGCCGAAAATGCCCTCTGCGACCACCGGTGCGTCCAGGATGGCTTCTTTTTCTCTGTCAGAGAGATTTGCCAAGTTGAGCCAACGTCCTCTCTCTTGAATGACCATTGTGGCCATGGCCTTGCCCGCGGCTTGAACCGCGCATCTCTGAAGACGCAGAGAAAGATCTGTAACGACACAGATCTCTTCCCAATGCGTCTGACCTGGCATGGTCAGCGCTTCGTCCTGCAATTCCGCTTGGTACGCGGTCAGCATAGATGTCGCGTTCAGAGCCCTGGCAGAGAGAGCAATTGCTTTATAAGCGCGTTCCGTCATGCTTGACTGGAAACGGTCCGCTTTGGATGGCAGCGTCGGATTTGCAGCCGCCGTGTGCTTTGGCTGCAAATGCGAGGCAACTAACGGCTCCATGGGGGGCATTCGGAGAAGTCCTGCCTTCTCCATTCCCTCCACATCGAGCGGATCCTCCCTGCACGGGTAACTTACTGGTGAACGGTTTGTCCTTCCAGGTCACTGCAAGCTCCTCTAGGAGCTCTGGAAACACAGGAAGGAGCTGCCGTGCAGCCCGTTTTGCTCTCGGCAGCCTCTTACCCTCGTAACGAGACTTTGCAGTCTCTGCTACCACGGTCGGCCACGGAATGTTAAGTTTCTCTGCAGCGCGTTTGCACACATCTTGCAGATCCACACTGAGCAGCGGGGATGGTGCCCCATCCGCATCTTCCATGGATCCCGCCGCTGCGAGGGGTTGTGCCGTATGCGCAGGGGGGAGGAAAGGAGAGTCCTCGAAATCTTCCTCTTCTTCAGAGAGAAGAAAGTCCGATTGTCCCTCTTCCTCGAAATCAAGAGCGTCCTCTTCCTCGTCCGTGCTGAACACGCTGGGCAGAGGGACGCAGATGTCAAGCTGTTCACCCCATGATAAAGCTGCCGTGGTGGGCAGCTCTACAGGGATGGATACCTGCGGAGTGGCAGCTGGAACGGGGCTAAGTGACATGAGGGGATCGTGGCCTGACAGGCTAGCTTGGCGTGCTAG
Source organism: Gymnocypris eckloni scoliostomus (assembly GCA_027564155.1). NCBI lineage: Eukaryota > Metazoa > Chordata > Actinopteri > Cypriniformes > Cyprinidae > Gymnocypris > Gymnocypris eckloni. The sequence goes on along the minus strand of CM050419.1, from coordinate 22,292,815 downwards.
CCTGCGACGAAGGCTCTTCATTGTGAAGCGTGCGCAGTGTTCACAGGAACCGGGGTTCTCGATCGCCATTTGGGCATGTTTCAGCCCAAGGCATGCAGAGCAGACCTGGTGTGTGTCCTTGCCTGAAATTTTGTTCCCGCATGAACAGAGTCGCACAGCATCTCCCTCACTAGCCGGTACAGTCTGCATTGCGGCAGCCATCATAGTATCGAACAATCCTTTCAATCGGCTGGAATGCGAAATTGAAGGAGTCTGGCGAAAAACGGCGTGGTGGCCAGTTGTTCGTCGAAGAGTTCGTTAAAGGCTTCTGGTGTGAAGCGAGAAGAGGTTTTTGAATGTCGTAGTGACGTTGTGTCGCTCCCTTTATACTGAGGGTGGGGACGCCACTCCCAGACACAACGTCACGTCTGCCAGCCAATTGGGGCTGGCGTAATGTAATAGGGCTTCTAGGAATACGCAGAAGGGGCGTATCCCACAGTGAGACACCGAAACGTATGCTTGAAAGAGAACCGCTATTCAGTTAGTCACCGACGAACAAGAATACATATCCTCCAAATCATTTAGAAGTAGAAGAGACATGCCTTCTTGGGTAAGAATGCACAAAAGAGTGTCTTTTGTTATTCTTGTAAAAATACTCCATTGTTATTAATATACAACATCCGAATAAATCTACACATATTCAAGCTACAAGTGAAACACACAACGTGTTAATGTAAGATATTTGCATGGCTACAAACAACTAAAATTAGTGGCGATGTCCGAATCGCGAACGATTTGTTCTTTTGAATCTGTTCATTAGAATGATTCGGATTCGTACGACGTTTGAAATCATTTTTCTGCATAGCAGTAAAACTGAGGAGAATGACATAAACAACTCTATCATTTGACGCAAACTATTCGAGAACATAGTGTTAAACGGTCGTATTTAACAGAACAACACCTTTTAAAATTTAAAAATTAAACAAAGTGCTTTGCGTGACTTATCTTTTCAGTAGTGACTCAAAAGAATCGGTCACAGTGAATCATTTTTTGAACCACTTCGTTGTTCGAACGAATCGATTCGTGCTGCTTACGAGTATACATCCTAAATTATATGTGATAATAGTCATTTTCAATACTATTTAGGTCAGATATGGTGGATAGTATGCACATTGGGACGCAGGGTAGGAGTGTCTGCAGGTTTAGAGGACATTGTTCGGGCTGATGGTGGCGCTGTATTGGTGGTATTCTGCATACTAGGTGCTGCATACTTGGCAAAATTCCCATCGCCCGAGCCATTCTGAATGGGCCTACACTGTTGCTTTGTCATCTCTTCCACATGTGCACAGCTCCCATAAAAGAGTTTATTCTATATTTGGTCATGTCTCATGGCTGTCATGTGTTGAATAAGCTATGCATGTTATTTATTGAAAATAAGTGTTACATTTATAGATAAATCAAAATGCATTTAAATAAAACAAAACAAAACATTAATCCTTCATATTTTTTTATGCAGTAGAAATTTAATTCTACACTCCAAATAGTAAAGTGTTATTGTTATTTAATAAAGGAATTATGAAATTAAAGGAAGAATGTTCATGATAGACTGAGGTGATTGTATATTTATTTATTTAGTCATTTAGCAGACGCTTTATCCAAAGCGACTTACGATTGAGATGTGCAGTTGTTTCTTCTTTATTACCACATCCTCTTTTGAAAATGTTCTTTGTATTTGTAGGTCAATTTTCCAGATGTGGAGAAGGTTGAATGGCTAAACAAGGTAACTCAGCAAACATTTTGGTCAACATTTGTTCATTGAGATGCCACATGTAAAATGAAGCCTGTAATCCCATGTATTCCTGAGCTGTGCCTTTAAACCTGTATCTATGACCCTCCCTTATGTCACAACAGCTGCCTGGGACCACACATACACAAGCACACACGCACGCACGCACACACACACACACACGTACACACACACGTACACACGCCCGCACACACACGCGCACACACACGGTCACGCACGCACACACACACACACACACACACACACATGCACACACACACACGGTCACACACACACATGCACACACACACTTTGTGAACAAAAGCTGCATATGCTATTATTACACATGCATTCTAAACTAAACACTAATTCAACCAACATATGTTCCTGCCTTTGAATTAGTAGATCAGTCGCAATGCACGTTTTTCCAGGAAATTAAATTTTTAATGTCCCTTTGCATCTTCAAATCCATAACAATAATAATTATAATTTATTTGTGTAGCCTAGTTTATTTTCTGTATGCAACTCCAAGTGCTTCATAATCAAAATAATCACAATAATTACCAAAATATCATAATTAAAATAACAATAAACCTCCTTATAATGATATTACAATATAAAATGAATGATAACAAAAATGCATAAAAAATTGTAATTGAACCCAAGTGATAATAATAAAACAATGCATAAAAACATATGTCTTACTAACAAAAAAGGATGATTTTTTTGCTTTCATTACTAAATATTTAGTATTAATGGTATATGTATGCAAAATAAAGTTTTAAAAAATTGGTTTTGGGGTTGAAACAAAGTTTTCTTCTTGAGATTTACTCACTGACATAGAGATATTACCCTTCCTAAATTCTTTATAGCATTTGTCCTTCTTTGCGATGAAGCTCAGCCCATTTCAGCAGTAGTCTGATTGTAAATATCTCCTTGGCTTGGCGTTCTTTATCAGTGATTCACGAGGCAGACATTTTACACTGGCATTCATCCCAACCGAGACTCTACCCTCGTCGTACCCCATGGTCACGGGGTTTGTGCATGAGTCACAATGCTATTTCTAAAATCTGTGGTTTGCTCATGGTGCTTTAGCTTCTGTTATCAACTGGCAAACAGAAACAGGTCGCTATAGTAACCAGGCAAACACAAACAGCTGCAAGCAGAGCAGAGATCAGTTAAGAGAACATTCCATTTGATCATTTCTCAAACATAATGAGAATGTTGCTTTTGAAACATTCTGAAACAGATAGTAACATTTAAAAATCTTAAATGACGGTCCAGCTATAATCTAAAGTTTAGAAGAAAAAAAACCTGACACGTTCTGATATAAAATATGACACACTCTTTCTCTTCCTGTCTGTTTTTCAAGGTTATCCAGCAGGCCTGGCCATTCATTGGTCAGTTTTTGGAGAAGCTGCTGACGGAAACCATTGCTCCATCCATCCGCGGCTCCAGCACTCATCTGCAGACGCTCAGCTTCACCAAGGTCGACTTTGGTGGCAAGGTCATACATGCACTCTCACTCACTGCTACACAAGTTATATTCCAGCGTAACATTCTCACACATCTCAGTTCACCGCAGTGCAAGAGATTGAAAGCCACCGAAACGTGTCAGAACAAGCATTCTGTTGAAATAAATGCTCTTGAGAGTGTTATCATCCTCTGATGCCTCATGGCAAACTTCCTGTTAGGACAAGAGGGACATTTTGATGTTAAAAGAATTAAAAAAACAATGATAAGACTGTGAAATTGTATATTTTGTACATTAACATAGTTAACAAAACGATGATGTTGTAAAATAGCTGATGAAAAGTTATTAATTCATTAAACATCAATATTTAAGACAAATGAAGTACATCATTTTTAAAATAAAGACAATCAAAATAAAGCACTGAATATGACTGTTAGCCAAGATCGGAGAACCTTAAACATGGAAATGTGTTGTTGAATTATTAAAGTATTAACGTTAATTCTCAGGTGCTAATGTTTGGGAATCCCTGTCGTAAGAAATTAAAAGTTAAAATATGAACATAAAATCTTATAAATATAGGTAAATATTTGTTTGTGGCAGGGCGAAAGGGTTTTGAAATACCAGAACTATTCCATTACAGAGTTATAGAATAATATTCATAAAGAACAACTGATTTAACCATTTTGCTTCGTTGTGTGGTACTGTCTGCACATTTTACATTGTTATTTTAGACCTTTCTTTCATTTCACAGCCGATGAAGGTGGTTGGAGTGAAGGCCCATTCAGAAAACGAGAAAGGTCAAATTCTGCTTGACGTTTACATCAGGTGACGCATACAGCTTTACATCTACGTTTGAGATTCTCGGCATAAATGAGTCCTGTAATCAGGGAATTGTCTCTCAGGGAGGATTCAAAAGTCTTGTGTACTCAGATTCGTTCAGCCTGACTGAGTTCATTCAGAAAGAATGAGAGTACATTGTATTGAAAGACTCAACTTCAGTTAGTGTTTAGTTGGCTGGGATCCATTCAGCAGAATCGTTAAGCTCGTTAAAGTCCTTAAGATTTCTCATTAGTTTGTGAAGAGTTAAAAGCAATCTAAAGTTTCCTCTGCGCCGTCTTTTCACAGTTACGTGGGGGATGTTGAGATAAACGTGGAGGTGAAGAGGTATTTCTGCAAGGCTGGGGTGAAGGGCATGCAGGTGAGATTTTATAATAAATAAAAGAATGGATTTTATTAAGAGAGTTTATTTCATTTTCGTTTGTTCCCTCAGCTTCATGGAATGATGCGTGTGATTTTGGAGCCGCTGATCGGTGACGTCCCAATCGTGGGCGCTGTGACCATGTTCTTCATTCAAAGACCTGTAAGTTCTGTATATAATAAGCTCTTCCGGGCTTCTGTGGCTGAATATGTTCTTGAGTTGACCAGATGGTTCTTTGGATATTAAAATGTTGTTGCATGACATTATGGGGTTTTCAAATATAGTAGTACAGTGTTTCCCAAACTTGGGTATGTAAACCCTAAAATTACAACAAATACATATTTTTTTAAATAAACACAATTAAAACAATCACTAAAATATATATTTTTGTTTATCTGCTTTTCATGTGACCATTTACCAACATCAGAGTACCATAAATATGCAAATGTATTGTTAAATATTAGCTTAAATCTCAGGTGGTACTTCAAGTAAATATTTTATGTTTGGGAATCACTGCAGCTGTATGTTGTGTATTGGTATCATCCAGAGGCTGGTTCTGGTTTAATACCTAGTTATTACCCAGTTGTTGTAATTACTAAATTAAGTACATAGTATGTACATGCAGAACAGGACTGTAAAAAGTGCTACCTAATTTTATATATACACTCACTGGTCACTTTATTAGGGACACCTTGCTAGTACCGGGTTGGACCCCCTTTTGCCTTCAGAAGTGCCTTAATTCTTCGTGGCATAGATTCAACAAGGTGTTGGAAACATTCCTCAGAGATTTTGGTCCATATTGACATGATAGTATCACGCAGTAGCTGCAGATTTGATAAAGTCGGCTGCACATCCATGATGAGAATCTCCCGTTCCACCACATCCCAAAGGTGCTCTATTGGATTGAGATCTGGTGACTGTGGAGGTCATTTGAGTAAAGTGAACTCATTGTCATGTTCAAGAAACCAGTCTGAGATGATTTGAGCTTTGTGACATGATGCATTATCCTGCTGCAATTAGCATCAGAAGATGGTACACTGTAGTCATAAAGAGATGATATGGTCAGCAACAATACTCAGGTAGACTGTGGCATTTAAACAATGCTCAGTTGGTAATATGGGGACCAAAGTGTGCCAAGAAAATATCCCTCACACATTACACCACCAACAACCACCTGAATTATTGAGACAAGGCAGGATGGATCCATGCTTTCATGTTCTTTACGCCAACATCTGACTCATCAGACCAAGCAATGTTTTTACAATCTTCTATTGTCCTATTTTGGTGAACCTCTGTGAATTGTAGCCTCTGTGTGCTGTTCTTAGCTGACAGGAGCGGCACCCGGTGTGGTCTTCTGCTGCTGTAGCCCATCTGCTTCAGAGTTCGACGTGTTGTGTGTTCAGAGATGATATTCTGCAGATCTTGGTTGTAACGAGTGGTTATTTGAGTTACTGTTGCCTTTCTATCATCTCTAACCAGTCTGCCCATTCTCCTCTGACCTCTGACATCAAAAAGGCATTGTCGTCCACACAACTGCCGCTCACTGGATATTTTCTCTTTTTCGGACCATTCTCTATAAACCCTAGAGATGGTTGTGCGTGAAAATCCCAGTAGATCAGCAGATTTTGATATACTCAGACCAGCCGTCTGGCACCAACAACCATTCCACGTTCAGTCTCTTAAATCCCCTTTCTTCCCCTTTCTGACGCTCGGTTTGAACTTCAGCAAGTCGTCTTCACCACATCTAGATATCTAAATGCATTGAGTTACTGTCATGTGATTGGTTGATTAGCAATTTGTGTTACCAAGCAATTGAACAGGTGTGCCTAATAAAGTGGCAGGTGAGTGTATAATAAAAAACATTTAGCTTTACAAGGTTAATCTGGTTTCTTCTTTCTTTAAGTCTTTCTTGAATCCTTTAAGTGTGTATTATTTCATTAGTACTCAACTCAGAATGTTAGTTTTGTTAGAATCATGTAATCTTTTCCTGTGCCATTTTTTCTTTGGTTAGAAACTGACCGTTAACTGGACCGGTTTGACCAACCTGCTGGACATTCCAGGGCTCAAGTGAGTTTCAGTCATTAGAGATACACAATAAGATGTTTTTGGGTTCAGTACACTCACTGTCCTGAGCTGCCTCCTTTTTGGTGTTTCTCTCTGAATCTATTTAACTCTTTCTCTCAGTGTGATGTCAGATACTATGATCATGGATGCGATTGCTTCATTCCTGGTTCTGCCCAATCGTCTCACTGTTCCTCTAGTGGCAGACCTGCATGTAGCGCAGCTGCGGTGCCCTTTACCCAGGGTACACACACACACACACACACACACACACACACACACACACACACACACACACACACAGAGACCTTTACAAATGCCCATATACACATTAGAATCAATATACGATGCAACATTTTGACAAAAATGCTTAAATACATAATACTTTGGTTTTTGCAATTGAAATGTAAACTACCGTTCAATCGTTTGGCCCACTAAGGCTGCATACATTTTTTTTTTCAAGTACAGTAAAAACAGTATTATTGTGAAATATTATTACAATTTAAAATAACTTTTTTTTTATATATATATTGAATTTATTGATAGTAAAGCATCACAGTCTTCAGTGTCAGTTGATTCTTCAGAAATCATTCTAATATGCTGATTTGATGATACAAAGATTTCTCTGCACTGCAGTCTCATTCTGTGCATCTTTCCTTCATGAAGGGGGTTGTGCGTATTCACCTGGTGGAGGCTGATGGTCTGGCTTCGAAGGATAACTATGTGAGGGGTGTGATGGCGGGCATGTCTGACCCGTACGCCCTGCTCAGAGTCGGCCCGCAAACCTTCAAATCCCGCCATCTGGACAACACACTCAATCCCAAATGGGATGAAATGTATGAGGTGGGTGTTAAAATGACACCACATTATAATAAGAACAAAAAAGCAGTGAGCCGTTTGATATCATGGTATCAATGTATGATGTAAATGTTATGAACATCTT